>OZ005753.1:107500-765000 GCA_963930835.1 Spongia lamella
GATAGGCAACGTCAATGATGAGGCCATTGAATGGATCTCTTCGGCACCCACTGCAATCATCGGCAACCAACGAGTGCTGGATTTTGTGATACTAGCCATTAAAGAGGAGGACGCCTTGTTGGAGTTTTGTGACATTATAGAGAAGTTGATTGAACACCCTGCACTGTTGAAACTTGTGGAGAGCCTTAGAAATGGTAGCTGATTGTTAACATGATGTATTCTAACAGGAAATGCAGCTAGGGGGAGGGGGCAAATTGAAAATGTAGGGGGGCCTATCTTGTGACCACCGATACTATTATAGTCTATAATCTTTTTAACGTAGTTGTATATAGAATTTCGATTTTGTTTTTCAAAACCTAGGAGAGGAAGAATTAACCTAGGAGGGGCGAATGCCCCCTCGCCCCCTTAAATCCAGCCCTGTACAATTATTAACAGTTATGCACTGTAATGCTGTATGATTCATGGGATGATATTTCCACAAGGAAAATATCTTTCATGAAATATAACCGTGAAGTACATATATACTCTAGCCACCTGGGTTTGTGAATAAAATGAAATGTGAAAATTCTATTTTGAAAGTTTTCACGGAAATTTTGTCCCACGAAAATATTAGACTATATGGTAGCCTTTTAAACTGCGTTACGTAAGTGTGTTTGTAATAGCCTTGTAGCTTGGACTTATGTGCGCATGCATGTGTGTATATATGAGTTTGCGTGTGCGTACCTGCATGTGTGGGAATTATGTGCATGTGTTCGTATGTGCCATGTGTGCATGTCTGTATGTGCATGGACTGTAGTAAATTTCTATTATGTAAACTCTGTAGATCTAATAGAAGTACTACAGAGAGCTAAAACAAGCACCGATACTGATGATGCATCATCAAATAGTTCACAGGACTTGCTAGATGACGGATTAGAAGGGATGATTAATCCAATGGAGAGCTCTGGAGTTGATCAGCTGTTGGCTAGAATGTTGTCCAGTACTGCGATTGTCAATAAAACTATTTCACCACCCTCAGCTAACAGGTTCATGTCTCCTCCGGCCACTATAGAAGAAATCCCTGGTGTGTATGTATGTGTGTGTGCGTGTGTGTGTGTGTGTGTGTGTGTGTGTGTGTGTGTGTGTGTGTGTGTGTGTGTGTGTGTGTGTGTGTGTGTGTGTGTGTGTGTGTGTGTGTGTGTGTGTGTGTGTGTACGTGTTTATGTGTGTACAATGTACATAGTGTGTACAGTATGTACAGCTTACACAACAATTGTTTATACAGATGATGAAGGGGCCATGCCAGATGACAAAGCAAGGGGTGGTGATGACAAAGCAAGGGGTGATGATGACAAAGCACGAGGTGATGATGACAGAGCACGAGGTGATGATAACAAAGCAAGGGGTGACGATGACAAACCTATCAGTGATGATGTGCCACTAGGAGAGCCAGTAGATGACACACATAGCACGTCAGTTGCTGCAGATAATGTGGTACAAGCTGAAGAGTGTGTAGATGATAGCACACAACAACAGCTGCTTCCACCAACTATTTCAGTAACAGATGCTGCCTCACCAGTCCCGGATCATTCTCCAGTTCCAGTAACTTCACCAGCTCAGTCACCAGCTTATACTCCTTCTCCATCACCTCCTCCATCACTCACTCCTGCAACTGTTACTAGTGTTCCTGATGTAGCAGAAACTGTTACTGCAGTACAAGGTGTGTAATGTATGTAGTATGGTATGTTCGCTAGTATGGTATACTGTAGTGTGTGTGTAAATTTGTGCGTGTAGTATGTGTTTGTTTGTGTGTGTGTGTGTGTGTGTGTGTGTGTGCGTGTGCGTGTGTGCGTGCGTGTGTGTGCGTGCATATGCACACAATAGTATGCATACTTTCCTATAGACGATGACACTGCAGCTGGTAATGGTAGCACAGTGGAGGAGATATTACTAAATCATTTAGATACTTTAATGGAAGGAGTATCAGGTACACACAACATGAATATGCAATTATTATGTACATACATGCATGCATGCATGCATGCATCCATACATACATCCATACATACATACATACATACATGCATGCATGCATGCATGCATGCATGCATGCTTGTGTATGAACATTATGTGAATAACATTGTGTGTCCGCCCCTCAGGCTGTTTTAAACCATTCACGTGAAGTATTAGTCAAACAAGTCCTATTGCTTTTCAATTTATTTATATGAAACTTGCTATCTACATTATTTATTGATGGGCGCCCAAAGAAGACCAAGGTAATGCTATGTAAACCATTCATTTCACAGTAACAACCATTTAACCAGGTGTACATTACTAACAAGATGGAGCATTTCAGTTTTTTAAATTGGGCATGCTAAAGAGTAGTCAGGCATATACGTAAAAGAAGGCTGGCTTATGGTGTTACAGTAATAACTTTGAACTATTAAAAGATTTTGTCACTAAGACGCCTGAGTATGAAGCAAACATTTATACCTTGGTATGTGTTCCTTACTGATGAGTCTGAAATCTTCATGATGTCATTGTATTTTCTTTACAATAGCAGTAGTAGATTAACAATAGTTTAACTTGCACAGCGCCTGGTTTTTAGACGGTAAACATCAATTTGTTTCACATACAACTTTTCATACTGTGACATTCGATCAACTTATAATTATTACTATCAATGTGACATAACTGTACATTACATTACACACAGGCTTGTCTGTAGTGAAGAAGTACTATGAGAAGTTGTAAAGAAGTATTATGAGTTTCAGAAGTCTGTAATGACAACTGTATATCCTTTCTTTTTGTACAGTACTTACAATCCTTTATACTGTGTACAGTATGTTGAAATCACATGCATATCACATACGTACATGTTGTGCATACAGGATTGCCTGTAGTGAAGAAGTACTATGGGAAGTTGTGTAGTTGTCTTCCTCCTAACTACAAGAAGACAATACAAAAATTACAGAAGCTGACTGACTTGAATGAAGAGGATGTGATAGTAATATTAGACATGACAGAAGGTCAACCCATTGATCCCACTGCAGTCAATCAACGCATTATAATGCACCTGTTGATAAAGTGTGAATCTCATACTGAGCTACTGAAAGTTTGTAGTACCCTAGAAGAACTGGTTAATCCTGTTGAACAATTGAGCATACACGAGTTTCATCGTGGTAAGGATATCAGAATCTGTATTATCAAGAGTCCCATAATACGTATCTTTCCTATTATGTACTCATGGACTCATGGCATTATGTATAATATTTCAGCTCTTTGAAACACTGAAATGCTTGTGTTTAAAATGTAGTACAGTAGTACAGATATGCTGCACGTATATACATACTGTGGTTTTTGAATTTTGCAGATTGCTCTGTAACTTTACCGAGTATAAAATTTTAGTACGTACTTAAATGAAGCTGTGACTTAAACAAGTAATGTATTTTGACTTGATGATCAACAAAAACTAAATGTACGAACCCTTTCAGACTTGCCTTTTATGAAATACAATACCCTAGCAATTAATACAGTATGCAGAATATGTACATAGTCGAATCTATCCTTCATAAAAATATGTATAATGAAAAATTTTATGCCTACAGTTTAGAGCACCTTGTAAAATGCTTCTATCTAGGTCATGAATAATAAAACTTATGTTTTGTCTCTGTACGTAATTATGAATGCATATTAGAGTATTAGTGTGACTGCTGACTGACTCTGCCTTGATCACAATTTCAGAGTTAATTGATTGTGTCAAGAAGGACAAGGAAGAAGAGAAGAAACGAAGGGAGAATGAACAAGACATCAACATGGTGATGTTCCATCAGGGATCTACTGATGCTGGAGAGGAACCACCTAGCAGTAATAGAAATGATGATGAAACTACTACCATTACTAATACTACTACTAATACTACTGCTACTGCTACTACAACAGCTACTGCTACTGGTGCTACAGTAAAAACTGTCCTCACCAAACCAGCAGTAGATAATGAAGCTGGTTCTGGTGGTAATCCTCCTGAAGGTTAGACTTTTACAATGTACACACTTCTTACATGTGTTTGTGTTATAGTTGAGTGTGCACGGTACTTACAGGTGTAAGATGTGTTAGTATTGATGCAGAGGACAGAAGTTTGTTGATTCTTTTTGGGGTCAATGAGGATACCCGATGTTTACAATTCTAAAACATGTCTTAACAAAAAGCCGGCCATGATAAAATTTTCATTCAGTATACTTTTTCAGGCAACGCTCACTTACGTAGTTTCTTGAAATTACTTTTATTTATGATATCGTTTTGTGTGTGTGTTTTTGCGTGCATGAGTATGTGTGTGTGCGTGCGCATGCGTGTGTGAGTATGTGCATGCGTGTGTTGGTGTGTGTAACTCCGTGTGTGTCCACTGCTGGTGTTTGTCCTGTTGTGTTCATAGTATAATGTACATATATTATTGTATAGATGATGACACTGTACCTGGCAGTAGTAGTAGTAGTAGTAAAACAATGGAGGAGATGTTACTAAATCAGTTAGACAAACTGATGGGAGGAGTACCAGGTGAATACACACTATATACGTAATTACTTGAAGTGTTTAGGGTACGTACATACATATATGTGGATTAAGTTATTGAAGAGTCCAACTTCATACAAGCTATAAAAACATTTCAATTTCAAATTGTTATGTTCTATAGATTTCAAGTTTTAAATTTTTTAATCCGGGTCACATCTGGTCCATTATTTGGGTCATCGGGCCTAAGCCAATGGGTCAGTAGATCACCAGGTTACCATGATTGTGACCTGGCTTCAGCCCTGATATCTGTACATTTTTAAAGGCAGCCAGATGTTGCAAGCCTCAATATAGAACTGCAACATTTAAACACTAATAAATTATGACTTCCAGAAATCTATGATGTACAATATTAATCCTTGCAAACCTTTATACTACGTACTTATGTTGAAATTACTTACATATCATGTACGTACATTACACACAGGATTGCCTGTAGTGAAGAAGTACTATGGGAAGTTGTGTAGTTGTCTTCCTCCCAACTACAAGAAGACATTACAGAAGTTACGGAAGCTGACTGACTTGACTGAAGAAGATGTGATATTGATATTAGACATGACAGAAGGTCAACCCATTGATCCCACTGCAGTCAATCAACGCATTATAATGCATCTGTTGACAAAGTGCCAATCTTACAGTGAACTGTTGACAACATGTAGTACCCTAGAAGAACTAGTTGATCCTGTTGAACAAATGAGTGTGTATGAGTTTTATCGTGGTAAGAATCTTGTATGTGTTCACATGCCTGCACACATGCATGTGTTGCACAAAATTAGCCTTTATATACGTACGTACTAACTGTGTACCATATTTATACATGATTCCGGACCTGATGTTTAAATGATCACAGTGTTTATTCAGGACCAGGTGTTTATAGATCACATGAGTATAGTTATGAAATACGTAGTAAGAGGCCATCGCAGAGCATGAGATAACTGTTGTTTTCTGCTGACAAGATGTAATACCACAGTACATATAGTTCCACAAATGTCAGATCAATTTTTTGTTGAGCTGACACGTGAAAATGATGGTAATAGACAAGCACACTGCAGCAGTGGTATATTGTTGTGTATGTACGTATGTACTGCATCACATATCACTTACAGACTTACTGGTGTTTACATTATACTATAACCTGTAGAATAAGAAGAATTTTGTGGCAAGAAGTTTAATACCCGACGTTTAAAATAGACCCTCGGAATTGTAGTATTAAAAACCCCAGCTTCTATTCATACCTATGCATTTATGTACTGTATTTGAGCCCATGCAGGGTTTATACAGTGCATACGTACACTCTTGAATCTTTTGAATGCTATATTACACTCAGTGTTTGTATATTGTGATTGTAGAGTTGACAGACAGTTATAAGAAGGACAAGGAGGAGGAGAAGAAACGAAAAGAGAATGAACAAGACATCAACATGGTGATGTCACATCAGGGATCTACTGATGCTGGAGAGGAGCCACCAAGCAGTAACAGAAATGATGATGAAGCTGCTACTACTACTACTACTACAATTACTACTACTACAACTACTGCTACTACTGCTACCCCCACCAAACCAGCAGTGGCTAGTGAAACAGGTAGCACTGCCAATGCTACTAGTAATACTCTTACAGGTTAGAATTTTACATTGTTCTCCATTTCAACATGCTGAATCTTGTAACTAATACATGTGTATTTATTTGTGTACATCCTATGTATGTGTAAATTCTTTAAAGTATTGTCATACTGACTAAATATCTTCATAATCCTAGGGTGTGCAATAATTGAAAATTATAGATTAGGTATGATAAAGGTAATATAATCTTTGAATTTTATGCGGCTAAGTACGTAGTTATATGTGTATGCAATGCGTGATATGTGTTATATTTATATCCCATAGGTAATGGTCAGATTGATTATGGTGGTTCAGACTTGGTGAAACAATTACTCACTGAAAGTGAAGGTAACATCCTCCATTGATCTTCATATAACCTTATACATACATACGTAGCTAACCTAATGGAAGTTTGAGTTACATACGTACATATGTACATATATTATAAAGCATTTATTGTGTGTTTTGCTGCACAGAATTTGCTGTGTTGAATTCCAACTACTCTACCCTCTTGCAAAGTTTACCTGAGGAATACGGTTTAAGCTTAAATGCTCTTATCGATCATTTTACTGATGAACAAGTTACCTTCATCTTGGATAGTACTACTGCACTGGCTGCTAACCAGAAGATGATGAACATTCTTATTGGTCAACTGACCGAGAAGTCAGATATTATTCCACTGTGTGATAACCTGGACAAGATTGGTAATGCTACATTGTCACAAGCTGTGGAGAAGCTAAGAAATGGTAAAGTTTATGAATGATACGCAAAGCATTAGTATAGTATGCAGCTCTTTATGTGTACGACCGTAGTTAATTGTAATGGAGATACTAACTACACGTAATGGTGAATACGTATTGGTACCATTTATGGCTACGTACATAATTATAATTAACTTGATAATATATTAAACATACAGCTAGCTTGTATAGTTAACCAACCAACTATGCTACGTATATACGGTATTACCAATGCCACGTATATATAGTAACTAGGCATACACATGAACTCAAATTTGCCTCACTCACATCAGCAGTATAAGCGCCCCATGTATCGATAACGCCCACACTAAACAAGGCACGTGACACCCTTTGGGTATAAACCAAGCACCGTGTCAAAAGTGATTTGTAAATAGGTAGAAATCGTTGGTTATGTGATACAATGCTACTGTAGTCTAATACTTTGGCGCTCTTGTTATTTTGGAAGTTGGGCTATTGGAGGTGTGAGGTGAGGGATCCGGTGCTACCAAAAGATTTGTTAGGTTGGAATTGTATATACCCTAAGACCTTTATCGTGCAGCAGAGCTTATTTGCTGTAGTAGAACTCCAACGCTTCAGTATTGTTATCCTTCGGCTTCCTTCAGTGCATGCCTCAATACTGAACCCACCGGCTATTTGAGGTATAAAAGAAACTCTCCTGTGAATGTTAGAGGTAATGTTTATAACGCAACACAAACAATATACTTTTAAGTTTAAACCCACAATCAAAAATTTTTGTGGACATATATACATACATACAAACGGGATCCTAGAAATAGCGCTGCACCTGCTGCACAATTATTCGCCGATCGCTAATGCGCTCGGCAATAACCTATGTTATATATAGTATCGAATATGCTATATACGTACATATGATATTATTTATTGTAGATTTGTTGACATCATTGCACACTCCTGCTGTTGTTGTTGCCCCTCCTCCTCCTCCTAATGATGGTGATGACGTTATGACAGCGTCAGGACCAGCTGCAGCAGAGCAGACAGATCCGTCAGAGGTTGTGGTAGAAAAGCCTACGCCATTACCAACAGGTGTGCTATAATAAGAATGTTATTACGTACTACTTTCATGGAATGCTATTTAGAAAATGTTTCGGATACACCGAGTTCAACTGGTGAATGTAAGTCAGTGAATATTCTTAAATGAGTAGCTATATGTATCCTAATTATAGACATGAACATTGTCAAGAAATACTACACAAGCCTTCTCAAGTGTTTCCCGGACACACTTCCTGGAACACTAGAAGTCATGGGCACTCAGTTGGATGATATCCCTGATGAGCTTGTAGAGAGAATGAAGGATGCTCCTAGCATAACAGAAGCTAATACATTTTTACTAGACTATCTTATTAGTCAACTACATGACGGTCAAAGTGTTATTGCCTTCAGTGAAATGTTGGACCAGTTTGCTGCAAGTATTAGTGAGAAGGTGGAAATAATTGAGGCATTTCGAAATGGTTAGTTAAAAATTCTGCACGAGTAACAATACAGATACATTTATGTATGTACGTATATTAAACTTGCCCTCTAAACATTAGTTTGTGTGATTCACTTGCTTGGTATATATTTTGTAGATGTTTCAAAAGTTTTAGTCGGTTCAAGTGAGGATACCACTGATCAATCATTATCCATTGTTAGACTCTCATCATATCTGAGTACATCTACTGAAGGTTCAGATCAACCGCCCACCATAGGCCCTGTCCCAGAGGGAGCTACCACCATGCCAGACCCTAAAGCTAAAAAAGACAGTGGATTTGGATTTCCTGATATTCCATTTGGTAGTGAACCTGATGAAGATGTTGTTTTAGAGCCCAGCGGTCCACCTGCTAAACCAGTGCTTAAGCCAATTAAAGGTACGTATGTAGTTTTATATAACATACGTATGGGAAGATTAATACTGATGGGGAAATTGTTGCTACTCATACTACATATGTATTTCTAAACTATTGGCGGTAACTTGACATAATAAAAAAGAATACTCTTGCCAAATTTAACAGCATTTTACATAGTCTCGTGTAGCCAGACCGCTTTTTTTGCGCAGGGCACTATCGCTTGCAGTATAAGCGCCCGCACGAAAAAAGGGTCTGGTATGGTTTGCTAGGCCGAGTTGTTCTGACACCTCCAAGATTCTGGAGGTGATAAAATGTAAACGTCTCTACTGAGACATGCAACATCACTGACGAGTTATCAATTAGAGTAAGGGCTTGCGCATCATTAGCTTGATGTGAGGCGGACTGAAGGAAGAATGGAGCTGGCCTGTGCTTGTCATTCCTTGCCAAGCACACTTGCTCTGCACTGTCGTTAAAACGAAACAGAAACGTGAAAGTAAGAAAATTAGTGAAAGACTGTTTCGACTTAAATAGTTTCTTCAGTAGTGCCGCCTCTCCAAACCGCTATCTCGGCCCTTCGCTAGTGCTAGCCTGTTCAAATGTCGGTGGCATCAAAAGAATGCCAACTCATCAGTGATGTTGCATGTCTCAGTAGAGACGTTTACATTTTATCACCTCCAGAATCTTGGAGGTGTCAGAACAACTCAGTCTAGCAAACCATACCAGACCCTTTTTTCGTGCAGGCGCTAGCGCCCTGCGCGAAAAAAGCAGTCTGGCTACGCGAGACTACATTTTACATTAATTGTGCTGTGTACATTGTGGCAGCTTTTAGACTAAGTTTTTAAATAGCTAGCTAGCTAGCTAGTAACTTAAAAGTAGGATGTGTAATGATTTTACAACTGCATCGATTATCATAATGCCTATGTTACGATATGATAGTATGTAAATCCAATTGATAAAATACAAAACGTATAATGAATCAAAAGTTAAATGCTATTTTTTTGCATGAAGCCATCTAAGTTTAAAGTGCTTCTATAATGTGCACAGTGAACAAAGCACACTTGTGCGACAACCCACACTGACAGCATTCCTGTCAGGAGGTAGCTAATTGTTTTTTGTATTATTTGTAAACACAAAAAGATCAAAATACAAACTTGTAGCTAATAGTTCAGAGAATTATAGCTACGTACGCACAATACGTAAGAACAATGATGTGGTCAACATAAAGCACTTTAATCAACAAATGTTTCAATTTCATCATCATTCTAAGGTTGAAATGCCTGGTGTATGTATATCACGATAATCATAGGCTATATCATATCACGATAATGGATCCCTGTGATTGATACATCACAATATCTATATTTTTTTACATCACTACTTAATATCATCATGTTTAAATGCACAATATCCATATGTCTTATTGTTGTGTGGGACTGTGGGTGTCACATACATGTACTCACTTAATTCCTACAGATATACCTAAGAATATGCCTAAAGCCAAGACAGCTGCTCTAGAAACATTCGATAGATATTGTGCAATTATGCAGAACTACGTTGACCCAAAGGTGATGAATGATTTGTTTGAAAAACACAACGTATTCTCGGATGGTAAATCACCCATCACTGGTCCTGCAAAACAACTTCACTTGCGAGTGCAAATGAATTATATGCTGGATAATATTAGGAAGCATATCGGTGTCAAGAATGCCGAAGTATTTTATGGTTTAGTCTGCTCTTTCCAGACTGTGCCAGATTATAATATCTTAGCCGTTCATCTTGAAGGTCAGTTGTTTGTATATATACACAAAAGTATTGTAGCGACATCTGTATGTATATACGTACACCCCCTGTATAGTTTAGAAGTCACGTAGCTAACCTGTATGTATGTATGTATGTATGTATGTATGTATGTATGTATGTATGTATGTATGTATGTATGTATGTATGTATGTGTGTATGTGTGTATGTATGTATGTATGTATGTATGTATGTATGTATGTATGTATGCATGTATGTATGTATGTGTGTATGTGTGTATGTATGTATGTATGTATGTATGTATGTATGTATGTGTGTATGTATGTGTGTATGTATGTATGTATGTGTATATGTATGTATGCATGTACGTATGTATGTATGTATGCAGTGAACAGTATTATTCTTAGCAGACTGCAAATTCATGTGATTCATATATCGATGATTTCTTTACTGTAGTTGACTTCCGTGAGCGTTTCGGTGTGCCATCAGATTTAACTGCAAAAGGTATGTACGTAGCTACATATAACATAATATAACTCTCTCATTAGTAATGTTAGACTAGTAGTTGAGATGGTTGTATTAATCCATTTGAGTCCCCAATATTTTTTTTGTAGAATCATTGGAAGAACTTGAGGAAATCATGAAATATGCCTTTGAACGGTCTCAAAAAGGTATTAGGTATAGATTACACCTACAGTATGTGTATAAATTGGCCACTGCAATATCATTGAAATAGTTGTCGTAAGAATAAGTATACATAAGCTACGTACGGAACTAGTCAAGAAATGTTTATTGTGATTTTGTGTTATTACACACTCAGCGATATTATAGCTAGTCAGTATTAGCTACATGCCATATACGGTCACCAGACTATTAGCTAAATATGCTGTACTAAAAATAGATTGTATAGTTTACATTTAGCATTGAAGTACGTAGGTAACAGGCACAAGTAGAAAGCACTCATTTATTAAATAGTCACATCGTAAATAAATAAAATGCTTTAACGTATTTATGTATAATTATGTAATTGTACTTTTACTTTAGGTTACAACAAGTACATTCCCGCTCCACCTATGTGTTGTTCATGTTGTATACACAGACCAAGAATAATGAAGCAATTAGTTGATGCTGTTCTCAGTGATCACTTCGATCCCAATTGTACGACGGTATGTGCCACTGTGCATGGTGATCAAGGTTGTGGGAAGAGTACACTTGTGAATGCACTGTGTCATCAACGTGAAATCAAGAATCACTTCAAGGATGGTTTCCTCTTCATACAGCTGGGAACACATCCAGACACTTGTACAAAGTTAAGCCAACTGTATCATTTGTTAACCAACAAGGAGCTTAAAGCAAAAGAAGACACCGGTAATATGGACATCGTCATCTCGGAACTACGCCATGTTACAGGATTTTATTTCCGCTACTTATTAGTGGTCATTGAGGATTTATGGGACATCACCGACATTGAACTGTATCTCTCAGCTTTCAGTAACTGTAAAGTAGTAGTCACAACACAGGATCCAAGTCTTGTCACTGAAATACCCAGTTCAACTTGCATTGAGGTATCACACATGGAAAGAAGGGAAGCATTTTTTATGCTATACAAAGGAATAGTAGATATTTCTATCCAGTTGCCAAAAGAAAGTGCCAAGTGTCTTGAAAACCTTGTCGATTATTTGCACTTGTGGCCAATGTATCTGTACTTAGTACGAGGACAAATAATTCATCACATGAAATATCAGAAGATGCAATTTGCAGATGCTCTTGAAATGGTGACCCGAAAATTAAATAACTGTGGTATCTACGCTGATGACAAGCAACAGAGTAGCAGAAAACATGCAGAAAAGCCATGTATTGAATGTACTATACAGATGTTAGACGACAGTGAAAGAAATCGTCTGCTCTCAGTAATATTTTATGCTGGACCAGGTGCTAGATATCCACTACCAAAACCTATTGTAGAAAAAATTTGGGAAATCAGTATAGTAAATGCTAGTAAACTTTTTACCAAGTTAGAAGACTGTAGCATCTTTCTTCGTTCAGTTATTTACATGGCTCCATCCAATGTAGAGCTCACATGCATACAGGTTCATTCTGTCATAGCGCAACATGTTATTGACAACACTGACTCACTACGAGTCATTCAAATGTGGCCTTTGAAAACATTGATGTTGCCTTTGATTCACGATGAATTACAGTCATCATTTCCACCATATTGTGAAGATGATCAATCGGATGTTGAGGAATATCTGAAGAATACCTGCAAGAGAATTGATCACAGGTGGCTAGCGGAGAATGTCATGTATCTTACTAGAGGTTTTTTTTATGATCCTCACTTCATTATCTATCAATTGAAATGTTTGAAACTGCGCGTTAGAGGAAGATCAGATTTAGTGCCGGATGAAACAGTTCAGTTTATAATAGACGAGTGTGTAAAAATCTTGAAAGGTCTTCCTAGCAAGTTAAGCATCTTCAATAGAAAATTTGACAGGTTGTTGTTTGAAAATGATCACGAAGGCCTGATCAATCTTTTCAACAAGACTTGCACAGATAGTTCCGTTGCCAAAGCAGCTGAAAAATGTATGAAGTTATTTGAAAGTGTAGCAGAATATTGTCATAACGTTACGTTGGATTGGATAAATGATGCCAAGGAACAAATTCATCTACTGCTATCAGGGTATCATGAAAACACTCTTTTGATTCTGCCACAAGCAAAATTGTACATAGAACTACGAAAAGACATTATCGAGGCTTTAGTTTCTGATACAAGGAAATGGAAGAGCCTTTCAGTGTATGTAAAGTCAGAGCTCAAGGAACGTCTTGCAGCTGTTGAAAGCAAATGCAAAACTAAAACACGAGAGATTTCTTCAAAGCATATCCATCAAAAGTTGAGATCTGTTTTGTAAAATCAAACTAGCTATATAGGTTTATATGTTTTTATGTAGTGTCATTTCTAATCAATTTTATACTAGCTAGCTAGCTAGCTAGCTAGCTACGTAGCTATGTTTTGAATTTAACATGCATGTAAGGAGCAGCAAACGTATACATATAGGGAAGTGAATAACTATGCATATATATAGCTGCTAGTCAGCTATATTACTACTGTATGGGCATTGTTTGCTCAAACATAGCTTACGTACAAGATTTTACACCACGGTGGTGGTTAAGTTGTGTTCTTAACAGCAAGCTATTCACGCTAGATATAGCTACGTATGTTGCATAAACTCAAATGATGGAGTGTTTCCTACACAGCTACAAAATATTTTGCTTGGAGAAACTGAAAATTGCGCGTGCGCGTGATGTGGCTGTACAGTAGACGCACTAGTATCTAGTCGCGATCGTAGCTATCAGTACTGGTAAACAAGGTAGTCTCGCGTAAACACTCCACTGATATATTTACACCTGTGTTTACACAAATTGCTTTTCTTGTAAAACTGATGCAGTCACCCTTCAAATCAATAATTTTTTGAATATTTTTTTTATATGACTGAATTTCAAAATATGTACGCCTAGTTGAGTTTATACTGAACATGTAATAAATTAAGACTAAGTATAAACCTCAATAATCAATAACAGGGCGTTATCGCTTGCAGTAAACCTTAATAATGCTAGCGCTACGTATACGCGAGACTACGGTAGCTCCGAGGGGTAGCTCAGTAAACAATGACCTCCACTACTAGTGTTGCTAACTGGGGTTCCCTTATCCTCCATAGAGTCAACCCCACAGGAAAAGAAATTGGTCGTGGTGCTTATAGTCTCGCGTATCAGTTATTTCAATACTGATGCTGATACTTGATGAAGGCACTAGCCGAATCATGATCTTATGTAGCTAAAAGCACTGAGCCAATGCCAGCACAATAGTCCAGTTTCACACAAGCTAAAATATTTATGGAACATTAATGAACCTTAATTATGCAATATCTAGTTGCCATCTGGAGGTCTTAAAATGTACAGGAACCTAAGGGACTCTGAGCTTTGGTCGTCTCGGGTGCTTAAACCATAGCTACCAAGTTTCTTAATTATAAGAACGAATCGGCAAGGATTTATGCTTGAGCCAATGATGTGTGAAAGGTGACAATGCATTGTAGTATCAGACTACTATCAGTGAGAACCAGGCCTGGACGTGCAAATCCTAAACAGTATTACAAAGTGAAAACATGTTTAATATTCCATTTGTTAGCATTAAAAATGAGTCTATGGAATCATAGAGGCCCCAGTAGCTCAAAGATTAGTGCATGGAACGGGCCGTGAAAGTCATGCAATTCCAGCTCTATACTATGTGGTGGCAGATTTGGCAGCTTCTGCTGGCTTGTTTGCTACCAGTATAATTATGCTATGACCATCAAATGGTAAGAGTCAAACATACATATATAGTTCATTTTTGCTATTTATGGCTTACATGCACACAGCTCTTGCTGTTATTAAAACGTAGCATCACCTTTCACACATCGCTGGATCAAGCATGACTTGTACTTTACAAATTCATTCTTACAGCAAAGTGCAATAGCTCTTGCGTGCAGCTTTACTATAGAAAGTGTTTGGCTGAAAACATGTAAAATATATACAGAAGATAAACATACTCTAATAGAACAGTCACCACGCCTGGACAAGTAAATATACTTTAATAAAGCAATTTTAATCTTGTGCCAGTTTACAGTTTCAAGATAGTGAATGAAAGTGATAAATAAGTAAAGGTGTATCTTGTGTTGCAAGTATGGTTGATGCCTTATCTTTATTCCCTGAAAGGCTGAAATGCAGAAAGTATACGTAATTTTTTAAAGTCTCAGTATCAGCCATGTCAATGTCATCATTACACTGACATCATTTTCAAATAACATACGTGTATTGGTGCATCGTGCACTAATTGGTAAGAGACTTGTTGGTACACGTGCTACATACGAAACTGCCAAAATTATATCCTTTTGTATATTAAAAATAAAAACTTCCTTGGTCATTTATGGAGTACTCTTTTACAATGCTAAGAACAAACAGAGTTACTGAAACCTTCATTGCCAAATTTAAGCAACCATTCTGCCAATGTTTTCTCCACCAAACTGTTTTACGCACTTCATCAAAGTTTTCTACTGGCATAGTTTAATGCTACACAATATAGCATAAACACTTTGTGAAATGATACGTAAATATAAAAACTAAAAATTGAAAGTGAGTAACTATTTGAGATGAAAATTTTTGTGGTTACTCTAAAATCCATGAAATCCACAAATATTTTCTCCCTCAAAATAACTAGGCCGTAGGTCACTATACATATCTCATTACATCATACCATACCAATCACTGTATAATATTGTGTACTGAATAGGTAACCAGTTCACTGACTACTGCTCTGGCTGAGATGAATGAACAACTGAGAAGAGAAAATGATGCCTTAAAAACTGACAACATGCAACTAAGGGCTAATGATGATGCAATGAAGGATGAGAATAAACAACTGACTACTCTACTGGATAAGATGGCTGTTAATAACCAGAATCAAATAGAAGATATAAATTCACTGAGTAGCGAAAATGCTATTATGAAGGATGAGAATAAGCACTTAAAAACTGAGAATGATGTAATGAAGGATGACATTGTACAGTTAAAAACAGAAAATCAACATCTAAAGGTTAGTCAGTGGTCCAGGGATCATATGAGCTCTCCATATACACTATACAGCCCACCCACCCAACATTGATCGCACAAAGGTTACATCTGATGATTTTAATCCAAACCAGTGTCTATAGGTGCTTAATAGAGTGTTAACTAATATAACAGCTGGTTAGCTAACTACATATCCATGAATTCTCATTCTTTAGATCATTCCCTAGCTAGCTACTCCTGTTTATATACTCATAGCTAGTATGAATGCAAGTCAGTCTGACTGATCAGGTTTTGGCTGGATCATTTGATAGCAAATTATTTTGTGCATGCTTAGTTTCATGGATCGGACCCTTTCTCTGCAGGGTACCCTAAGCACCCTGACTCTGAAAGAGTCTCACTTGTTGAAATGGCACGTAGAAGAGATGTGTAAACAAGCTATGTTAGCTATAATGTTACAGATATGACATTTGTATTATTACCAAAAATTATTAAAGTTGCTATCACAATTTTAAATCATTAGCAAGCTATTGTAATTTTATTTTACATTATTTCCAGTTATTTGTTATTTAGGAACAACTGGTCCTGAAGGAGTCCACTACACCTAATAACCTGTTTAGTGGACCGGTGAATATTATGTGGGAAGAGGGAGCCCCTGCACCAGTGAGATGCGCCGCACATACAGCAGTGTGGCTGAATGGACTTGTGTATGTGGGTGGGGGTAACGAAGATAATTTTATATGGATGCCATCATACACCATCAACAGTTATGATCCAGTTGACAATTCATGGAGTTCTCCTATCAATACTGGTTGTTGTAACTTTGCCATGACATCACTATACAACGATTTACTCATTGCTGGAGGAAAGAATAAAAGTGGTTACACAACTAATCAAATATTAACAATGGATGATGGTCAGTTAAAAAACTACACTAAGATGATTACAAAAAGATCATCAGCTACGGCTGCTGGCCATCAGGGAATGCTCATAATAACAGGGGGTTGGGATGATAAGAAAGAGACATTATCCTCTACTGAAGTATTTGATAGTAGGAATGAGCAATGGTACATGTCCAATAACCTACCACAACCATGCACTTCACTAAAGTCAGTGATAGTTGATAATATCCTCTATCTGTTAGGAGGGACCAATGAAGGCGGTGCTTCCACAGCAGTATTTACTGCTTCACTGGATACTCTGTCAGCACACTACCTGAAGTGGGATACTTACCAAGATACTCCATGGGTTGCCTCCGCTTCAGTAAGTATTTATGGTACACAATTACTGATAGTAGGGGGAGACAAGACAATACAAGATAAGTATACACGCACTTCTGATATTTATAAGCTGAACAAGGCCAGTCACAGCTGGGAAGGTATAGGACACATTCCATCAGCAAGAAGTTTATCAACTGCAGTTAGTACAGCTGACAATAGAGTAATAGTTATAGGAGGGAGGAACGACAAGGGTAAATATACCAATACAGTGTGGATTGGCTCATGTGATCCACAGCAGTAACTGAACTAGTACGTAGCTACGCACTTAGTCTTAGCTACATGTGTTACTCATGTATACATTATTACTGTTATACATACCTAGCTAGCTAGCTAGCTAGCAACTACTATACATTTAAAAGGAATTTTTGTTGAATAATTCTGTAGCTCAGTAAGTGCGTTTTCTCAAAACTGTAATTTTACTTGATGAGTTCACACTTAACTCACTTAAGAGTATAGCTATGTAGAGCATCAACAAATATACTGGATTTGAACAAACCTTCGAAAGTTCCAACCTTCGAATGTTAAATGCTACATTCGAAATGTTTATACTTCACTACATAATGAAGTATGTTGGTAATTTATAATTATATAAATGCAATGGTGACATGGTGATGAAAATGCATAGATATAATTATATGTCAGGGTAAATGCATTGTGTGTAATTAAATAAAATGGTTGCTTGATTTGTTGATTTAATTTTGGTCAAGCATGCAATCACATTATTGCTAGCATGTGCTGAGCTTTCATTTTTATTGAGCATCATATACCATGCATGGTAAGTATTCAATTAAGACGTGCCCATGGCATCGGCCTCGACCACGAGCACCCAAGAAAGTATGTACCTCTTCAGAATATGCCTGCCAGCAATACGCCCGAGTGCTTGTGTGAATTTTAATATGATGGACGTACAATTATTATAATATAAGATATAACCATGAATGGTTATGGTCTTGAACAACTATAGGCATGCATGCATGCACTACACAAAAAATTAGACATTTCCATGCATGACTTGAAAGTATGTGGTACCATAAACCCAGTAGATCAGGCCATGAAGCTATATATATTCAACTGTTTACAAATCCCCAAGTAATAAATTGCAAAGGTAGTCTCACAAAGCTAATAATTATATTATATATATAGCTAGCTAGCACTGGGATTGCACAATATTTCTTAACCTTATATTATGAACAGGCAGATGTAGAAAGAAATTGCCAATAATTATCTTAATTTAAGGACATATGCATATTGCCGAGTCTTTTGATAATTAGAAACTCAATCGATGGCACCATTAATGTTGACAAAATAAAGGCATCTCCAACATCAAAGTTGAAAGCACTTAACTGAGAGGTCTGTCACTTTGAAAGTTTGTATGAGATTTCAAAATCGGCATTAATATTTCAGTGGCTCGAGATCAAGTAAATGCGTGGGATTGCCGACCGATTGAATTGTGAGCTTTTGAAAGGCAGAAATAAAACCAAGTTAACAGAAAATTACTGCACAAGCCATGGCCACTGTGAGTCAATTAATTTCAAGATTTCAGGGAAGGGCGTACGAGATTTCAGTGAGTGACAGACCCATTGAGGGATCTGTCATACCAGGTACATGCATATGTAGCCATAGCTATGGTATAAGAATTATCAACGTTAGTTATGTGACTTTTATGCATTTTTTTTTGCATTTTTTAAAATTTTTTTATGCGTTTTGTATGGCTATCAGCTGAACATGTATATCAAGAGTACTATTTACTAACTATTAATTAACTAATGTATAATTAACTTGTAAACACGTGCACAATATTTATATACCAACTCTAGATCTCATACACAATTGTTTTACTTATTAGAAGCAGCAGAGGAGGTTTGGATTGCGTTTAGTGAATGCAACATATTATTTTATGATCAAACAGATAAAATTGCTGATGGCCATCCTGAAAACATTGTTCACAATATAGATCATCATCACAATCATAGCATCACAATGTTGCATCATCATTGCACAATAACAGTTCCGCTGGTGAGATCCCAGTTGTAGAATGTGGCGTAATATGATACTGGAATAAAAACACAATACACGAGTGTTTATGGGATCACCTGATATTTTCTTCATAAACTCTTTGAAGGTCTGCACTGAATGTTTGGCTGAGCTGGGGTATCGGGAATTGTCTGGATCTTCTTTTGTGGTGGCAAGCCCTGTGCAGGTATTCTATGACCCAAGTATTCCACTGCTGGAAGCATAAAAGTACATTTATTTGCGCTTTAAATAAATACCTGCATTCTCCATGCAAGTTGTGCTCTGTTGTACCCATCACTAGTATATTGTATCATCTCAGTAGACATATACATGTTTAATACCTTGTAAATGTTTTCTCCTTTGGAAAGTGCTAGGAGCTGATGTCACTCCAAATGGTAGATGGATATATATTGGAAGGGGCTCTTATGGGTGTTCATGCATTGTTGTGTATTCTTTAGATTCTTCAAATTCGTCTGACTAGTTGATATGCACTACCCATTAGCCAAATCCACCTTGGAGAAGGGCTTCCCACCTGATAGTAAGGCAAACAAATCTTCAATTCTAGGAATTAGATAATTTATAATTTCGCTGTACTTTGCCTCCTCCCAAAACCTACATTCAGAAGGGTTTTTTTGTGTCTAGCTCCACAACAGTAGTAGTCTGATAAACTAAGTGGTCCCGTAACATATATCATTAAGCGTGTCACCAAATTCGCAGTGTTCAGAGAGCTTTCATAACTCAGCTAAGAATTGTCCAGCTGTTTCCTCTGGTTTTTGTACAGTGCCTAATGTTGCACAAAAGTAGCTACATATAGCTAAATAAATGCAGAAATCTCAAGTTTGGAATCGTAAGAACCAAGACTACAGCCAAGCTTCAAATTCATAACCTCCCATTTATCCCATGCAACTACATCCTAGACATGGAGCCCACTTTCATGTGAGGGCTCAAATTGCCTAATTGGGCACACACCAATTGCAAACAAGCCAACCCTCTGTTAGATTTTAGCTACGTAGTACTTTTATTATGTGTGTATATGTGATGTGTTTTTAACAATTTTTATGATGAATGATGATAATTTAATACTGCACAATTTACATTTTATCACTGCACATTTGTGCAGTGAAAACCCTTTATTTTAGGCACTGTTTTTGTACATGAGTGCATGTGAAATTTAAATCGTTGGAAGATGGATGATAAATGACTTCTTGGTTGGTTTAGAGAGGTTCCACATTAACTGAAACGTACGTAGATGCTCCACACACATGCCTCTTTTCTTTTAGCAGCATTCTCAGCGATGCCATTTGCTATGAAATACTGTAAGAGATGTTCTGTATGTGATACCCAATCCTCATGATCAGCATCAAACTTGCCAATATTCCATGTTGGGCCATGCATGAAGAGTTCACCTCGTCGCCAATTGTAATAACATCAATAATATAAATAACAGGAATAGACCAACAACTGACTTACACACAGTACAAATACAACTGACACTTATTTATAGGGCTGGCATGTTATCTACAAAGGTACAATGACAGATAACCATGCATTTACAATGTAATGGACACATGCATTAACTAATGTGTGCATTAAGAGTAAGTGTCAGAGCAAGGTCAGATCATTACAGCTAGCTAACTTAAGAAACATCTTTGCTATGCATTCCAGATATCAAGAGTACATAATATATGCATGTATTCTTGCAGATATACTATGCTTTAATATGATTATGTAACTGTATGGGTATAGTTAATAATAACAAATTAAGTCACTAAAAATACAGTTTTGTGCAATTATAGATATATACAAAACAACAAAATTGATATATGAAACTGAACAGCTATGGTAGCAAACATTAAAATATCAGTTTTGTTTCTTTGTGTGCAGAAACGGTATGTTCTTTCTAACTAGCTAAATGTGCAATTAATAAACTACGTATGTAGCTACAACTGTATAGTTAATTCATTCTATTGTGCAATATACCATTTTGATTCTTTCTTCTTTTTCTGCATATATGCAGTCATTTTGTCAGCTAACTCGTTGTGTTGTAGACTCTCCAGTGTTGAAGCCAGCCAGTCACCAACATCATGGTAACATTTCAGTCCGACCTTCATAAGCAGTTGTCTATTTTCATCACTGTTTAACACAGAGTCTTTGTCTTGACTTAAAGTCATCAAATATACCGTTCGATTAGGTGAATGCCCCAGTTTATCAGCAATGAGCTATTAAAAATGCATATAGCAACATAATAATATATGTAATATTTAATGTGGTTATATGTAATACGTATGTAGATAGCTCTTTAATATGGATGATATACGTACGTACATCTATGCACTATACCAGAGGAGGGTGGACACGCTTTAAGCGCTGCTAAAAATAATTTTATTTAACCTTTTGTTTCCTGTTTATTGTTACTATTTTAGTTGAAGCAGTTATTACGTATATTAATTACTGTTGAGGTAGAAAAGGCTAAGCTTTTCTAATCCACAGTATGCATGTTTTATATTTTAAGATAGCTATTACTATGAAACTTATACCACCTTGAAGCTTATGTGGAGTACCATCCAAATATTTAATCTTCCCCCATTCAATCCCGTCAGTGCTAATTTTTGTATTGTAACCTGGGCTCACGTGAAATATTTTTAGCGTTGCACGTGCGTGTGTCCACCCTCCTCTGGCACTGTACTACGTAACTTGCACACCATAGGCGTAGGAAAGCACTCAAGTCTGGGGGGGCCACAGAGACTTAACAGGATTGGTTTGTATGGCAAAAATCTAATTCCTATGGAGAAGTTATATAATCTGGGGGGCCATGGCCCCCTTGGCCCCCCCGGTTCCTACGCCTATGTTGCACACAGCAGCATGTAAGATTTATAGCTAAACAAAAACACCCTGGGTGTAAAAAAAGTGCGAGGCCAATCAGAAGCAGCATTGCAAATAGGTATGTACGTACGACCAAAAACTTTGATATCAGTTGAGGCCAAGAAATTACTTATCAAAAATCTTTTTAACTACTTGAATGACATACAATAGTTTATAGCATATTGTCACAACTATGATTGGCTTTGTCACTTGGCCACCTTTATTAATAATGATGGTGTGAAAAAGGTTGCCAAGTGACAAAGCCAATCATAGTTGTGACAATATGCTATAAACTATTGTATGTCATTCAAGTAGTTAAAAAGATTTTTGATAAGTAATTTCTTGGCCTCAACTGATATCAAAGTTTTTGGTCGTACGTACATACCTATTTGCAATGCTGCTTCTGATTGGCCTCGCACTTTTTTTACACCCAGGGTGTTTTTGTTTAGCATATCACTACTTTTTTGGAAGTATAAACAGATGTTATTACTAGCAAGCAGCAGAGAAGTACTACATGGGCATAGCTTGTACTTGCCTAGCACACAATATTGCAAATTAAACTTTGAAGCTTAATTTTGAAAAACTCAAGCCCGAGATTTTTTTTTAACTTTCACTACAGAGCGATACATCAATATAGATTGTATATCTGAAAGTTTATGCAAATCATTTGAAGGGGGTCCAAGTTATGACAACTATCAACCTGCAGTGTAATAACCCTCCTCAAATACATTCAAGTGTTTACTTCAGACTGATAATAGTGTGACAGGTAGAGCATACATAGGAGAAGTGCTGATACAAATTTGGCTGAAATCTATGAAGAAATGAGTGAGTTATTAGATAAACAAGTGAATGTATAAAAAGAGAGTTTGAAAAAAACTTCCGGGGTTCACGAAAGCTCCCGCAAGCCCCCGAAAAAAGTGTGCGATGAAAATAAAAGAAACAAGAAAAAAACGACTGCCGCGTAAAAATTTTTGTGGTCACAGGAAGGCATTTATAAGGCTGTTTCAGAAGAATGGCTGAATCGATGTCGATGAACTTCGGGATATTGATTCTTCAAACAATGAAGGTACTAAATGTCTAGTAAACGGACGAATTGGGCGGGAAAGGATGGTTCGTCGTGTGTAGTCGCACAACGGGCGCCATAAAACTCGCAATGGCTGGTACTTAGGAATGGTGGCGCCTATTTCCTCCATTCTCGGTTTGTTGATTCTATATAGTAAGAACGTTGTGGGTCGGTAATAACTAAGCGATAGCTTTAATGGCGGCTTAGCTAGAGCGTTTGCGAGTTTGAGGGCGGTGCTACGTGTAAATAACTCACTCAGTGGTCGCGTTGCTGTGCTTCTTCTTGGCCTCGCGACTCACTATCGTGAGTCTAGATAAGAATAGTAGAAAGTTCAAATTCTTTAGCAAATCTCATTAATTCATTAGAAAGCATTACAACTTGTTATTAAGACTTCACTACACTTCAATAAATATTAATGCCCTTTCATGGGGGCAGATGCGCACATGTGCATCAACTTCCTAAAGGTATGCTGGTCCTTGCCTGGCAAGCTCTGGTTATATAATGACTAAATATGATGATTAGTTAAGAAAAGTATGATTAGAAGTTAAAGAATGTATGTATGCACATGACTTGTGTAGTACGTACGTAGCTGTATGATCATGAACACTACAAGTGTGCTAAGTAGTGTTACATACGTAGGTAGCTATCATTCAAATGTATAATCTTATGTGTACATCTACTATATAAGGCTGAAAAGCCGTCCGTCCGCACTTTTCTTCGTTATGTATATCTGGGAAAACTGGGCTTATGTGCATTGTAACATCCATAAGTACACAATTTAGAATCTTATCATGTACTGTATACACATATGTAGCTATGTGACCAGCTGTAAGCATGAGAAAATTGGCCTAATATGGCTACAAGAACTAAAATTTATGTATTGCAACTACAATCATTAAACAGCAATTATAGATGGTCAGGTCTGCTTTTATGGACAGTCATTTGGCTACCCCATGATATGTGTGAAAACCTGTGGGTCTACTAGTGGGCCAGTGCTGGCCAAAAGCCTGTGACTCCAGTCCTAGACTCCAGCACAAATCTTGTACAGGTGAGTTATTAATTCAATATTTCAAATTGATACTTTATAACATATAATGTATGTAGCTGACTACGTATAATATATTTACAAAACTAACTTCCTTTTGCTTTTGCAGCTCTGGTTTTGCAATACTGTGGTTTGGATGTTTTCCATCCTTGCTCATTAATTCAGCATACAATTTGTCTGCATATGTCAAGCAAACCAGAACAAAGACATTTTCTTGAGCTAATCGATGTAACCAATCTTGTGTGGCTTTTGTATGTGCTTTTCTGAAGAAAATACAAATCACATTATGATAAAAATTGCACATTATACGTAGCTACACTAACTTGTAGTCAACAACAAATACCACTATTTGTGCTAGAGACAACAGCAACTCAGCAAGTTCTGGAATAGTCTCATCACGATCATCAACTCCTGGAAAATCTATTACATCCATTCCTGCTAAGTCCTGGCCAAGGTTATAGATAAAGGGGATTGTTGTTCTTTTGGATTCTCTAGTGCCAGCTGGTACCTAAGCATACATTACACAATACTAGTGCTGAGAGATATTAACCTAAATATGTATTACACTATACTATGGTATCGGATTTATTACATACGTATGTATGTGCACACGTATCAGTATAACATTTAATTATGCATATAAATACTATTCATGTAAAAAGAGTTATACTGTAACAGTACATTATTGTCTTTTGAGTGGGAGGATAAGATAAAACTAGTACTGTATTTACGCACCATAAAATGTCAAGTGTACTATGTATATATGAAACACAGCACTCAGGGGCGGATCCAGGATTTTCTGAGAGGGGGGTCTGAACACAGAGGTGTATCTCTGAAGCAGGGGGTCTGGGGGGCACAGCCCCCCAGAAGCTATAGGGTTTTTTGTTATTACAACACCAAAATCATGCTTATTATAAGATATAGAGCATATTTAAGTAAATACAAGGAAGTATTTAGCCAAATATGGAGTAGGGGGTGTGGTGGGTGCAACCCCTTGGAAGATATAGGTTGTTTTATTATATAAAGTGCTAAAATGACACTTATTTCAAGAAATAATGTGTTTTATACCAATACATCACTCTTTTGGCTTCTTTGATATATTTCTGGAGGGGGGTCTCGAGACCCCAAAGACCCCCCCTGGCACTGTGGTTAGCAAATACAGCTGCTGTAAACAACCCTCCTTGATAATTATGCCCACAGCATAGATTCTTATCACTCCTTAAATGGATTTGCCAAGGATATTACCACATGTACACCTAAACACAAAGCCTGAGCAATCTTTCTAGATCAACTAACTTGTTTAAAAGCATCGCATAGGGTTGCATTGTGTCAGTCAGTAAGCTTTGCAATAAGCTAAAAAGCATCACGTCCTGCACGTTGAACAATATAGCAATGCATTGTGCACTTGACATTGTGTTGAATGGCAGATTATCACAAAGCATCGTGTTAGATACGTACTTAAAAACCATCATGGTTTGTTAATTGACCAATAATACTAACTTGCCTAAAAGCATTGCACTGAGAGTCCATCACTATGGAATAACACTGATAATCCTCCCACACAAAACAATAAATCAGTTAAAACACTGTGTACAATTAAAATATTTTAGGCTTTGTTATAGATGAATTGCAATGTCATATTGGAACCCACAATTAAATCTTATAGGGCTCACTATATAAAGGATTGATCAATACCAGAAAAGAAAGTCTTTAGTTCAAAGGAAAACATTTTCCCCAGATGTACGTATACCAGTGTACATCCCTGGCAGGAAGTAGAAAAGTGATACATGGCTTATGTATTCATGTGAATCTTTTCGTCTCAGGTATGAAAGTGTCACATACCAGTATACTGCCCAGTACATACAGTATGTAATATATAAACCACAGCTACTTGGTGTATTCAACAAATATACGACCTGAGTCTGAAGCTTACCACTGATAAACACCAAGCCTGAAGGGTGAGGAGCTTATCAGCGTTAACTTCTGATGACCGAGGACGAGGGGCATATATTTGTTGAATACACCGTATAGTTGTGACTCATATGATATATACTATGATGAAAACATTAACCAACAAAATCACTATAGAAATAAGTACCTTTTCACACAAAAGTAATGTTCCCAGTGACGAAACATAATCACAAACTCAAGCAACAAAGCTGGCTCACATTTAAAAACAATGGTTGAACAAACCCACAATTGATTGTTCAGGGTGCGCATGGCATTATTTATACTTTTTGCTATTCATATATGGTAAGGGTGAGTATATAGTATACAGAGATGGGGTAGTTACTTTGTAAAAGTAACTCATTACTTATTACTATTGCCTGTAACAAAAAGTAATTCGTAACAGTTACATATTACCCATCAAATAAAGTAACTATAATAATATATAAAAACAACTCGACAATTTCTTATTTTTATTCCAATAATGGTCAAATAGCTATGCCTGTGCTTTCATTGGTAGAAGTTGCAGTTTTCGCTCCTGTACTTGTCCTCACTTTCAGCCATTCTGAAGTTAAACAAACTATCAAAAACTGTCCAACCTTAAATGGTATTCAAGAGTGTGTGATGGCTGTAAATTAATAAAGTATGTCCTGCAGTTTGTTAGTTCAAGTGCCCCAGCGCATATGAATTTCGTTACTTTGGTAGTAACTTCATTACTCTGGTGGTAGCTAGCTAATAATATTCGTTACTAAGTAACGCATTACATTTAAAAATGCAAGTAAAGTAACTTCAGTTATATTACTAGTTTTTATAATGTATTTCGTTACCCCCAACACTGAATTAGTATATATGCACCAAACCAGCCATGCACGTGTATATGCCAAAATAAACACCAGGTGGCTCCTTTGAAGTATGACATCATAATAGTATAAGCTCAGTATGCTATCAATATACGTAAGTATCAATAGTTATAATTATAGACAAATTTCAGTCCCAATATTCCACTTATGTATAAAGGATTGTCTTAGCTATAAATACATGGCTACAGTTTTTACATATTATAACAAAGTAAATATCTCCATAAATGCCCATTATATAAGATTCAAATACATTACATGTGCATAAGCATACAAACAACTTACTGGTATATTGAACAAAGAACTGACAAGCTTTGATTTTCCAGAGTTGACTAAACCTATGACTCCCACAGAAGTATACTTAGCAAGCTCTTCTCGAAGGTTGTGAACCATTAAGGACCATTTTAGCCATCTAGCAACCAGTTCTCTTGATGCCGGAGTTACCAGAGAAAGCACATCCTTGTCAAATATATGTTCCCAATTGTCTATCAGCCTTTTCAAATCTGTGGATGCATTAATGTTCAGTTTAGCACACTGTTCTTGCAATTGCTGCTCCAGTGAGTAACTGATATATCTACTATTGCAACTAACAGTGGATACCATTCCTTGTAGAAGAAATTGGAGTTTCCCAGCATATTCATCTCCAACATCTACAGTAGTTGACCCAGAATATGTACCATGAATAAATTTTGCAACTTCTACAATCAAGGAACTGTACTTCACTGAAAGTAGAGGTTCGACATCAAAGTAAGGCATACTTAATAAAGCCCATACACCTACAGCGATTGCTGTTTTACCAATGGCATGGGCTGTGTCTCGTACAGATTTTACGAGTGGCACACGGACTTGAGCTTCCATAAATGCTCCTAACAAAGTGCTGCATACTTTTTGTTTTTTACGTATGCTATTGATTGTATCAAGCATCTTCCTGTTGTGTAGTGTAGTTTCACCTTTTAAAGATGCTTTGGCCTTGCTTTTTGCAGGTGTACTGGTACTGCTACCGTGACCGTGACGTGTTAAAGTTTCTTGCTCTCCCTTCTCTGCAGTAACAGCTTTCCTTGCAAGCTGTTCTAGATCATGTCGTGTAGAAGACAAAAGATCAATGGGTGGTACAACTCCACCAGAATTAGATGAGCTTGAAGCAGGGTAAACTGATGAAATGGGGACTGAAGATATAGCAGTAAGACAAATATGATCCTTTGATTGCAAATACCCATTCAAATACTCAATGACCTTTTGTATTGAAGGAGATGTATTTGGATTTCTTTCTGTACCAGCTGAGTAAAAATGAGAATAAACCAGCAAAGGTTGGTGATACAAAGGTATTGGTGCTACCCGACCAGAACTTGATGAATTGTGTTCTATAATGTAGTTAATGGACCCTGTGGTTTTATTGGCACGACTTCTATTAGTTTTTTGGCTGGGCTCTCGCTCAAATGAACTTGCTCTGTGCACACGCTTAGATTTAGTTTGCTTTTGAGAATGTGATTGGCCAGACAATACTTCAGAACTCGAAGTATGCTTTATGGGAATTGTGTGGTGGGTAGAAGTTTGCTTTTTATCCTTTGTTTCAGATTTACAGTGAGCACCTCTAGCAAAACTTACTGGATTTTGTTGACTAGCTGTAACTTCTGAATACAACATTGGATATGATGATCGTGTTCTTACAGTTTGCCACAAATACTGGCCATCGGTTGCTTCATTTTCTTCATATCCTAGCAAATACCTTGTTTTTAGTACCATTCTGGCAATACGATCACTAAATGTGTGTGGCCGCTGAAATTCATACTCATGAACTCTTCGCCCAGTGGTCAGTCTTCGGAGAGCTAAACTCATTCCATTAAGTAGCATTTCAGAAGGCAGAAAATCTTCTTCTGGAAGATCAGATTTGATTAGAGCTTTGCAACAATCTTCAATAATATCATCATCCCCACAGCCCAATGCATAAAATAGACTTTCCAGTGGAACTAATTTAACTACTTCTTCCAGAAACCTTCTAATTATTTTCATTTTGTGTGACTGTTTAGATTTGTCACTAATCTGTTGTTCTAGCAGAGCACTAAGAAATGCTAATTCAATAACCTCAGATGGTTTGTGTTTGGCAAGTTGTTCTTGTCGAGGAGTTATCTCATACAACTAAAAATAAACAACTACCATTAAGTATGGTAGGAGCTGTGGTTCATATGATATACATACATATACTATGATGGAACATTAACTAACATACGTAATCACTCTAGAAATAGCTATGTATTATTATAAGTACTTTTCGCATGAAATTAATGATTCCAGGGATGAAATGTAGTGGGACAAAGCCACCTCACATTTAAAAATCATGGTGTAGTAAACCAGTAATTGATGTTCACTTTATGTGTGACGTGATTTATACATTACGCTATTCATATATATGGTAATGAGAATCCCGGGTGAGTGATATAGCTATGTACCAAACCTGCTAATGGGTGTATACGTATGCCAAAATATTCACCTGGCAGCACCTTTGAAATCTGACGTCATCTACCCACAATCACCACATTACCATGCAAGAATGTCATGACAACATTAAAATAGACCTGTTAATCTAAGGCTGCATGCACCACAGTTCTGGATCTGTATTGGTATTGGACCAATATCACCATATTTGGTGGCATTGGAATCTGTGAAGTATGTTGTTATACAAGTACGTACCAATTCTGCTATTGATGTATCATGTCCACTATATGTATAAATGAATTTTATGCAGCATCTTTATTATTTTACAAATTGTGACTGTACGGTGTTGCATGAGTGCTTCCATGTACTGATATCAGTACTTGCACTTGTGAAAGTATCGATAACATTTGGAATTGATGCAGCCTTGTGTTAAAGCTATAGCTAACCCATAAAATTCTGCAGTACGTAGATTTTCTTTATACTACGTACGTAGCTATTTGCTTTTTACATACTAACATACATATAGCTATATTTTAGCTATAGCTACGTACGTACACATGCACACATTTCATGTAAAGTTATAGCTACAGTAGGTACATACTGGCTACATCAACTGATTTTGCTTGTTATGTTTCATATGTAAACAATATAGTCATTGTGAAACTTTACTGTATGTAGCTAGCTATTTTAGATTGTAACATAGCTACGTACGTACGTACGTACGTATACCCTAATATGTACGTAGCTATGTACTATACCTTTTTGGTAACTTTTAGTGAACAATTGATTGGCTTATAAAATTGACTTTTAACAATTACATCAACTTCTTCACCAGCTGTAAGTTCGGTATAATCTGCTTTATATTGCAAATTAAATTGGATTGAATTCTGATTTGTTTTTCTAGCACTGACGCACAAATTTTTCAGAGGTCCTACTTGAATGGAACTGACAAACCACAGATCATTTCCTTCTAGCGTGATTGCTAGCTCATTACCATGCTGATGAAAAGCTATAGAGTTAGCAACAGGTTTTATTGGTGTTACATCTTTCACTGAAACAATTGGATCAGTGATTTTTAGTTGTGGTGGCCTGTCCAAGTATCCTGCAAATACACTGCTAGAAACTTCTTGGATGTTGTGCTACATGGTATAAAATCATAAATCATACGTACATATGTAGTTTTATGTACATATATGTATGTACATATTAAGTAGCTACTACTATAATTAATGAATTGATATACGTAGATATGTGTTACGTATATTAATAATATGATGACTTACGTTTTTAAACAAAGCCTCACAAGTCAAGGTTTCAATTTCAGCAAACTTCAGTGGTCCTAATTCTTTTAGCAGACTTTCAGGACCTAGCTGTTTCCAAGAGATGCCATGTTTGATGTTAATCAGGTATTGTGTGCCAAACAACTGAAAAGGTAATTCATCACCTTGTATTACCAATTCTGAAGTATTGGTCGCTATAATCTCCTTCAGTTTGTTCAGCTCTTCACATGATTGGTTGAGAGGCTAAAAACACATTGATATTACTACGTAAGTCACTATAGCTATTGAGTAAAGCTACAAGATTATAATTATAGTAATATTCTACACAATGTGGCCACACAACCTTGTATAAGGTTCTCTACATACGTATTATATGCCCATACAAAAAACAAGGTTGTGACAAGGCTATAACAAGGTTGCTTACAATGTACAAGGTTGTTTATAATTTACATACATAGTTGTGGCAAAGTTGTACAAGACTGTGACAAGGTTGTACAAGATTGCGACAACTTTGTAGATCACAACCTTGTGATTGTAATTATGTAAAATGAAAATTTGAATACCACAATGAATACTGGCACTTGTTCGCAAGGTTATATATAATAGTTAAACTTCGAAACCCAGGTGTCTACATAATTTATAACCCTCAGGTCCTAAGGGCCTGAGGGTTATAAATTATGTAAGGGCCTGAGGGTTATAAATTACGTAAGGGGCTGAGGGTTATAAATTACGTAGACCCCTGGATTTTGAAGTTTAACTAATTTAGACTATAGCTTGAGGAGTTATTTGTACCTTTGCAGCTGCTTGTAACAACTAAACAACAAGAAAATGTAGCAGTAATTAGTAATAGCATAGCCTTAAAGCTCACCCGTAACCATGTTACTAAATGGTTACTATGCTTATTATTTTAGCCAATCAAAGCACTTGCAAATGTAAGTAAACATGAAAAGGGTCTAAGTGATTTAGACCACTCCAAAATGTACAGGAAATTAACCCTACTATAGTCTAAATACAAATTCAAACCTAGTTTTGCGTGGCCAGACCTCTAATTTTTTACAGGGCGCTATCGCTTGCAGTATAAGCACCCGTAAAAAATAGGGTCTGGTGTCGTTCCTATTGGTAAGTGGTTCTGACACCTCTGTGCTGACGAAGGTGTTAAAATGTATTGACGTCACATTAAACGTAAACCTCCAGAATGTACAACGGAAACTCTTAATAGAACATTCCACTGAATAAAACTAGGGAATGTTCTGTTCAGAGTTTCCGATGTACATTCCAGAGGTTTACGTTTAATGTGACATCAATACATTTTAACACCTCTGTCGGCTTGGAGGTGTCAGAACGACTTACCAATAGGAACAACACCAGACCCTATTATTTTATGGGCGCTTATACTGCAAGCGATAGCGCCCTGTAAAAAATTAGAGGTCTGGCCACGCGAGACTAATTCAAACCTTCTAGCCCCCTATGTAGTAGATGAAGTTGATAAGCTAGCTACTACGCAATAGTACATATATAGCTATGTCATGATGTTGACTTCTACAGGTAAGTTATCACTAAAACTGCATGATGTATGATTGTTCATGGCATTCCTTGAATAAGCATAACCCACCCACATATATGTATGCCACATAAGGAGTTGAACTTTAACTTTGCCACAATGTTGTGACAAGGTTGTTACAGATTCAAAAACAAGGTTGTCACAATGTTGTGACAATGTTGGGGACAAGATTGTCACTATGTTGCAAACAAGGTTGTAGCAACCTTGTACAACCTTTATTTTTTTGCATGGGATATGTATAGCTAATATGTGGTAGTAGCTAAAAATAATTTTAAACCAAACCAGTATCTGCACCCAACACAAAAATCAAGGTTGTATAAGGTTGCTTCTTTACAAGGTTGTTTGCATTCTCGTGGTACCATTGTCACCATATTGTAACAACCTTGTTTTTGAAACTTGTCACAACTTTGTTACTGAACAATTTTGTTACAAAGTTTAACTCATTGGCTATATGGCATACATGGGTGGGTTTATGGAGCCTTAATCAAAGAATCCTATGAACAATTACTAGCACTATGTAATTTTAGTGATTATACTTACCTGTAGAAGTTAACATAATGACATATCAATGAGCACCTTACCAACTTCATCTAATATGTATAGGTTAGAAACCTAGCCTGTGCCGAGTATCTTGATGGTTTCAAAATTCACAGGCTAGGTTTCTTAAAACATGGCCCATTCAGAAACATGGCATATACCGTATACGTAGTAATTTTCAAATGACTTAATTTACGAAAATTTCAAAAATCTTGCGTCCTTTTCGAAAATACAATTTCGTATCACGCTGGTCACAACGAAGGAGCAGTTGGTTTTTCTTCTATTTTCGTAAATATTATTTCAAAATGCTTGGCAAGCAACTATTTTCGTAAATTTAATCATTCGAAAATTACTACGTATACGGTATATTATAGTTAGGGCTGGGCGATATCACAAACTTGATATCACAATAATCATGACAGTAAATATCCCGATAATTGATATTATTGTGATATCAGCTGAGTGTCAAAGCTGAGCTACGTAAGTAACAGTATACTACAAGCATTGAAATTATGAATGTAGCTAGTATGAAGTATTTCACTGATAGTACAAATCTGGATGATAATCATGATATTGATGATGATATTACACTGCCGATATTATGGTAACTGAAAATTTCTCTTTGATATCGATTATTGTGACACTTAATACCACAATATACGATATTATTGTAATATTGCCTAATTATTTGATGGTGGGTTGGAATATATACAATGAATGTTACTTGGTCTCTTAGTGGATTTTAAGAGCCTTGTTAACTCTGGAAGAACAAAGCATACTATGCATCCCATGTTCTAGAGAAGGTTTGAATAATAATGATCACCTTGTCACAAGGTTGTACGTAATCTCCTTTTTTAAAAGGTTATTATATATAATTATAAATAATCTTGTCACAACCTTGTCACAACCTTGTACAATCCTGATGTGTGCGTGTCTGCCCTGAGGGCATTAACTATTCATGTAAATGAAGTCTAAGCAACCAGATAAACAAGTTCTAGCTACTGCTTTTCACTTTCTACAACACTTGTTATCAGTACTGTTGATGGGCATGGCCTTAGCAACATAGTGCATCACGAAAGAAGACTAATTTTATGCTATACCGTATACATCAAAACATTCGAGGGGGAAAACTTTCGCGGTTTATCAACAATGTGCATTATGTAGGGAAAACTTTTGCGGTTTGCAGCCTTAAAGCCCACGCGCGCCTCTGCAATACGGACCTTAGAGTGTGCGCAAGTTAGAATAACGTTTGACACGTGCGCTGGGCGCATGGCTGAAGCCGAATTTGAAACTGACAGTTCTGTCTGTGGTTATCATGTGTATCAAGACAATTGGACACCTGTGATTGGAGAGCGACTTCATTGCGAACGGTAATTATTTTCTAATTGTGAAGCAGGAAAAGTTTCAATGGTAAAACATTCGCGTTTTGCTAAAATCTGCGAAAGTTTTCCCCCTCAAATGTTTTGACGTATACGGTATTAGCCATTTATTTCATACATTATAGCTAGCTATGCATGTAGTAAGCAGTAATCTAGTAGTTGTATACAGTATAAATTATAGCCAACTATGAGTATGGTAATGGTGGCACAAGTTACAGCACATACGTATGTACATTTGCATCAGTTATAGTCAGGACATGTTATGATTATAAATTAGTAGCTAAATCATACTCGACTGGTTATATTATTTAGCTACATTAATTAGCTACATCTTTCAACTTACCCTTTTATCATTGTAATAATGTTGCAGTTCTCCCAAATAATACAAAAATGGCTTGTAGTGAAGAAGCTTGGACTAAAAAATGAAAAACGTTACTGTACATACGTATGTATACACTGCTCAAGATGGCTAATGTTTGTAAACCCATATATATGTAGCTATACAATTAACAAATGTGACTGGCTCTGCAAAACCCTCCATGTTTTCATGCACATTTTTAGAAATTTAAGTTACGTATGTTCTTTATAATGTTGTAGAAATTTCCATATTATTTGATAAAGGATCCAGCTACGTAAGTTTTAATATAAAGGAATTAAAAATTGATGCAACTACACACGTATCAGGATTTTAAGGCTATTTGTGTGAAGCTACGTAACTATGTAAAATATACGAACATGTAGAGTTGGGCAATATTACGATATTATCGTATATTGTGATATTCAAGTGTCACGATAATCGATATCGAAGAGAAGTTTGGAGTATTGTAATATCGCCAGCACGATATTTATCGTCAATACCATGATCATCGTGAGATTTATTGCTCAAAAACATGAAAAATTTTTAACAGCAGTAAAATATTTATCCTCTGTTTACAATTTTAGTGCTTATTATACTGTTCTGCTAGTTAAAGTGATATCATGATAATATCAATTATCGCGATAATTACTCTCATGATATATCGTGATATGGAATTTTTGTTATCGCCCATCCCTACAAACATGGGAGGTTTTTCACAGAGCCAGTCACAAATACGTACGTAGCTAGCTATTGTACAATGTAGCCATAAGCACATACGTACATACTACATTTTATGCAATAAGTAGGGAGGCAGGGCTGTATTGATTGTCATTTAAGTATGGTAGTAGCTATGTAGTATTTAATATTAGGAATTGCTATGAAAAGATATTAGCTTCACAAAAATATACCTTACAACAGGTTTACCTAAAAAGCTGACTGAAATACATTGGTACTACTGTAACCTTTGTTAGATGCAACAAAAGTCCCATATCTTGATCTGCAGTGAATCTTAAAAATTCTGAATTTCGTTTGCCTGCCTGTCAGCCTGTCATAAGACCTGGTTGTAATATATACATATGGCTCAACTTTTTCTCACTGCAAAGATATGCTGTTCCAAACACAAATTTATCCACAGGGTCATGGTGTTTCCTTTGTCTCTATTACAATGGTACAAAAGGTGTAATCGATTAGTATGCATCAACAATTTCAGTGCAAACACATACCCGTTTAACAAGTGTTAACATGTAACAATAGACACTTCGGATAGCTGCATAGTATGAACAATGTACCCACAATTATTTCATGAACATACAGTGTTGATAGATCATACATATGAGGTGTACAAAGCAAATCATGGAAAGATACGTAAGTATACGTAATCCAAGTAGTAAGTATCCGTATCCGTATACTTACTACTTGGATTACGTAGTAAGTATACGGATACGGATACTTACTACTTGGATTACGTATACGGATACTTACTACTACTTGTATTACGTATACGGATACGGATACTTACCGTATACGATAAGTATCCGTATCCGTATACGGTACCCAGCTGCAATTAAAAACATACAGTACCAAATGCTGACTAGCAAGTGACAGTTAGCTATTCATTTGCTAGCTAGCTACTTGCTTCCTATCAATCCATACTCACAATTTTTAAATTCTAGTTTACTTTTCATAGTGTAGAAATACCAGCTACGTATGTAATAATAACTGTCAGAACCACCGTGTGGTGGAAAACACATGTAGTAGCAAATGCTGGTTGGTAAGTGATAGCTAGCTAGCCATTTGTTAGTTACATACTTGTTTCCTTACTTTTTGTTATGATCCCTACTCCATTTTAAATTCAAAATTTATCTTAATCACTTTATTACAATAAGTGTTTTTAGTATATAGCATTACAATCTGGCTAATAATATGTACACACGTCACTACAGAATGTTAGCAAGATAACAAACCTTATCAGTAATGACTAAAGAGATTTGCTTAATAGCTGCACAATAAAATATCTGTGGAATCAGGTCACACTTCAAATAAACTTGATGCAACGTGGCATTAAACTCAGGATACTTCTGCACTAGCTCAGAGATACAGGGTAGATTAATTATGGGCTGTCCAAATGTTAGACACATAGTGTTGGCTTTGAGCTCATCCGACCCAATGTAGCTATTCTCTTTCCATAGCAATGATGAAACCATGCAAGCCATTACACCTCCAGAAGAGAAACCTGGGTACATGGATACAATATTGAACATGTACGAACATGCAGTGTTACTGTGTAAGTACATTATAGCTAAATGCACTTTAACATTTCAGTTCAAAGGAATTCGCAGGTACTATTCGGTACAGTAGTACTTAATAGGGACTGACAACAAAAATGATGCAAAATTTATGTGCCGAAACTACCACCTTAAAATACATTTTACTCGAAAAACCAACTATACTGCATTGGTACTACCTTAACAACATTGTTGCCTCATTAAATGCAGCAAAAGTTGACTATGTAGTTTACCCAGAATAAATTTCACCAGTTTTTAATCTACTAAGCTACCACAACAGCATCAGCATTTACAGGAGCAGATTAAGGGACTTTAAGGGAGGGCCATCCAGCATCACTGTATTTGGATGATTAGCTTGTGAACTTGTGAAGGATTATTTTACTACTGCGTTAATAGTGTTTGACTACTCTATTAAAGAGTATTGATGTACTTTATTTGTGTAACATTAACAGAACATAAATTGTATTGTATATGCATGTTGTAAGACTGCATGCGTGGGCAGCTAAAAAGACTTAGTTATGAGTTATAATAGAGGTGTAGCTAAGAAAAGTTGGTGTTGGCTCCTCGAAGTAAATGGCACAACATGACATATGTTACGGTGATCCCTCCTACTTTGTTGTTCCTCAGTTCTACTCCTATATACTCCTAGAGATGTGTGTTTATTGCTGTGAGGTCATAAACAATAAATGGCCAGGTCAAGTAGCTACTGTAAGTATTTCCTTCACTGATTGCAATGTTAATGTAGCACTCATTAACACTAGTCCTCGGCTTCACCTTGGACTCTTGTAATAACAAAGATATCCTACTGTGATATAACTGATACGTCTCATCCAAAGTATAAAAAAAGTTGCGGACAAAAAGGCTTGGATGAAAATCACAATGGGTTACCATGGGTAGCATAATATAGAAAAAAGATTTAATAACCACTTCAGGCTCTAATTTGTCAGCTGTTGAAGAGGCTATGCAGTTATGAAGCCACATAATATTTTATAGTAAATGAAATAATGTTTATGTTACATGAAATCATTGCTGCCACAAATCACTGGCTAATAAAGTTGTAAAGCAGGCTTAATGAGCTTGTAAGGCTTCCCTTATAAATAGTGTATAGTCCCTGTAAAATTTTATATTTCCATCAGTAGAGTGGCCTTGGCAGATAATTTTGATTCACAACTTTTCATTCAAGCCTTTTTCTTGGCCATAACACCTTGGATGTTTTGGAAACAGAAAATTGTCAGTTTTACTGCATGGTGGATGATTAAAAACCTACATACATAAGTGTCGATAATTGAGCTGGGTTAGTAATTGGTAACTTACGCTAAGTTAGAATGGAAAACATCAAACCCTTGAGTTTGCCCACATAAAATTAGCACGTGTTTGTGTTATTGTAACATATCCACCTACGTAGGGACCTGCGGATTATGCCAGCATAATTTTAAGCATGATAGGTAGCTAAAAGCATCAAGCATAATGCCAGCATAATAGCAAGTATTTGGTTAGGTATTTATAAAACTAAAGAAAATAAATACCCAAAAGATCGATATACTCTAATAGAACAACCACAATATATAATATTTTATTCCTATATCTATAGGAAGTGAGTCTGTAATAGGAAGTGTTTTTGAATACAGAAAATTAATACTAAAAATCGATATACTCTAATAGAACAGTCAACATTTTTAAAATCTTAAGCATAAATCTTTCACATGAGTATAATATCGAGCATAATAGGTGAAATTTATGAGCACTACAGCATAGCATAATAAAAACATAACAGACTGATCTCTACACCTACGTATCATGCTTTTATTCGCTTCAACATGCAGCTACGTACGTGGCTTTGGACTTCGTGTATGCATGTCATTTAGTAAATATAATTGTACCTGTAAAAATTACACGATTTTTCTCAACAAGCAACTGCTTCACCAAAAATCGAAAAGGTACTTCATTGGCACAAGTTTCAAGACCTAGAAGTGCAAAACATCGATTATATCATACATACGTACATATGTACATGCCATTATATACGTAGCTACATAATTATAACAATGCATACATATGTATGTATGTATATATAATACAATAGCATATCTACATACGTAGTGTATTTATCTGCTACTTACACGTAAATGTTCAGGTGGTTGTTTTTGAACTCTACTCCTGCTATGAAATAATGAATTCAGGAGTTTGTCAGGGCTAAAATTTAATGTATGTCTATTCAGTCACTAGTGCTTATATAATTATGCGTTCACATTCATACAGACTAATAGATACAGTATGCACATATGTATGTACGTATAATTACATATATGTAGTGGCTATTATACGTATAAAACTATACCCTGTTCAAATTTGTATCCGCATTGTTCTTTCTCACAAGTTTCAAACCAGGATGTGAAACTTTTCTTCCCAGTAAAAGCAATTATGAAGGTATTGTGGCTTTTTGCGATCAAATAATGGTCAGATAAAGACATGGAGACTTCTTCAATCTTATGCGGTTTCAACTTGTCCTCAAAAAACTCTCTGATACTTTCATGACTGTATTTACTGACAGCTTCACAACACAAGCATGCATGATAAATGTTCTCTTTGCAAAAAATAGGTTGTGACTTTATACACTGCTCTGGAAGAGTTGACTTTTCTACACATGTTACATGGCCATATTTATCAACTTCTGATAAACTATACTGTAAAATTTCCTCCTTGTGAATCAGGAAGTCCTTGTCAAATAAATCTTTCAATTTCTTTTTTACAAATTCTTTATTGCAGTTTTGCTCTTCGATTGCAGCTTTTACATAAATAGCAATTGCTCTTTCAGTTTTTTGAATACGTTCTTCTTCATTGTCGTAGAGATATCCATCTTCGTTTGCACGTAGTTCAGTCAATCTTCTTTTCAATTTTGTTAAAAATGAAGAATCTCGAGGTAGCTTTTCCTTTTGTACATCTTCATCACAACTTGTCATGCTACTGTAAGTAAAAACATGTTTATGTTTATAGTTATAAATTACCAGTGGTGGAATAATGGCCACGGGCTGTAGACCCATTTTCAGGCAATACATAAGGATGGGTGCATTATTTAAAACACATTCAAAAGTGTTATTTCTGTACATTTAAATGTATACCTTCTAAAGGGTTACACCCACTACATACATCCCTTAGTGCCTTCTCACATAAATGTGTTGATTCATTGTTGAAGTATGTAAATAATTTTACATTAGGTACATTTCTTTATTATAAAACTTTCTCCAGGCCCCTGCTTTAGAGATCCGCCTGTGATTATACATATGTTCCTTTAGCTATGATATGGATAAAAACAGCTAAATGGTCATGACAGGCTACTGAGATTATTATTATTATAATCTCATGATTATTGTGATATGCAAAAATATACGTACAGTATGTCATGATATAAGAATTCTAATAATTTAATGCAAGATTGTTTGATATTGCAAAAAAGCATATTGTCTACATATACATAGTGTGTACTGTAATTGTATGTATCAGAAAAGTATAGTTGACTTGGTGAATTTATTGAAGCAAATAACAAGGTGCATCCAGTTAAAATATTGACACGTTCAGTGTATTAAGCGTGACTATCAAGACATAATTTCTATAATATCGTGATTATCATGATACAAATAATTTCATTTCATGGCATCACTACATACCACAATACACAAGAAATAAAGAAATTAACCAACAGTAACTATTGGCAAATAGGCACCATCTACGTACAATCTCGAGGCTTCTCCGCTTTGTACGGCTGCCACACACAACAGTGCAGTCCTAAGAATCGCAAAGGAGAGACAAGCTCTTATAGACTATGTAACCCATCCCATCACAACACTATAAGATCTCTCCCACTTCACAGCATGTAAGTTGCTCAGTCTCTTAACAAAAAGTTAGCGTCAGAACCAAGCATGCCATCTACACAAACACAAAGAAGCTAAGGAGTAAAGGTGGCACATCAATCCTGCAAGTCTGCAGGTATTTGTGCTTCTTCTCATACTCGGCAGAAAACAAAACATCACGGGGAGTGTGAGCACAATAAGACCAGGCATCAGTATCAACTACTCCAATGTCAAACAATGCCTCAGTCTGTGACTCACAAACATCATGAACACACATGTCAGCAATCAAAGTATCAGCAGCCACCAGAACCATCACTCACAACTGGCTCCTTCAAAACTAGTGTCCAAAGCAAAGAAGCAACGTCACCAAAAAGCATTATGCCTCCAACCAACCAAACCATAAAAACAACAATCAAGAGCATGCTCAATACTGAAAGGTGCTCCACAACCATCACAAGTATAAAGCAAGGATTTTCTTATAACGAAGGGCAAGGTCATCCCTAAATTCCTGTGCGGACAAATCAAATTGGCTTGTCGCCAATAGTAACGGACAGCCAATTGTCCTTAGCCCACAAAATTGCACGTTGCCTTAAAGGGTCAAATGAAGAAAGCAGTTTGTCAAACTCATCAACATCTGGTAAGTCTATTATTGGAACTGAGAATTTTGAGCTATAGACTCTCATTTTGAATGTGCCATGTCTTACAAAAAATCAAATGGCTGATAATTACACATTCAAAATTCTCAGCTCCAACAATAGATTTAACCAGATGTTCAGTACTACATTATAGCTACATACAAGAATTCCAAAGGCACAGGACTACATATCCCCATGCTGCCTAGATATAACCGCAAAGGGAGTAAATAAATTTCGTTCAGCTGCAGACACCTCAAAACCAAACATGGCTGGTAAAATACAAGAAAAGAGCGACAACTCAAGTACCTGAAAAAGAAGGCCACATTGAGGAATAACATGTGGCAGGAAAATTCATTCGTACTGCAAAGATTTTGTAAGGGCAGCAGTAAGTCGAGGATGGGTTGAAGCAGCCTCAATCAATATAATTATTAGGATACTGTAGTGGATTACGTAAAGACACGTGCACACATAATTGTACTGTAACACATTGATATATTGCATTATTATCTGTAACCGAATTATGAAGTGTTGTTGATTTGTTCATAAAATATTATCTACACAACAATTGGTGACGAGGATGGGATTTTTACTCTAAGACTGATGACGGGTTACATTGCTGTTCCAGCACCGTTTGACTATCGAACGCAAAAGTGGTCAAGCTATCAAACTCAATTCGAGCATTTTCTGTAGGTCAACGATATCAGGAACAACGAAAAGAAAACTTCATGCCTTATTGCTCTAATGGGATCAGAAACGTACGAGATTCTAGAAGGACTCATGTTTCTTGACAAGCCAGCAAGCTCGAACATTACTGCCTTGTTTGAGAGGCTCACAGCTCATTTTGAACCCAAGTGGCTAAAAATTGCTGAACAATACAAGTTCTGGAAGAACAAACAAGGTGCATCACAAACGCTAGCTGACTACATTTCTGAAATCCGAAAGCTGGCATCAACTTGTCAGTTTCTGCAAGAGTATCTTCAGGATACACTAACCACTGCCTTTGTTCTTGGACTCAGAGATGAAAATATTTCTTGAAAACTCCTGGCCGAGAAAGACCTTACCTTAGACAGAACTATCGCCACAGCCCAAAGCTTACAGGTAGCAGACAAAGAAGCCCGTGAAATGGCATTACAACCCGCAGCTGCAAATGCCATCAATGCACACAAACAAGTTAATAAATCGACAAGAAAACAGTGTTCCACCCCACCAGGTCCTTGGCCGGCCTGTGGATCTATATAAAGAACACCGGTGCTCAGAATGTCCCCATAAAAATATTACTTGTTCAGTGCGTCATCGCATGGGCCATCTTGCAAAAGTGTGTAGAGACAAAAACAGCACTAACAATGATGCTAGTGGTAATAACCCAAGAAGACAGTCACAATTCAATCCAACTCAACGAAGTCACAAAACACATTTGATTGTGAGAACAGGTCAAGAAGAATCAGCTGTAGATGAACAGTTACAGATTCTTGCTACTCATGTGACACCCAATCAACGAGAAGGTGCCGTAGTACATGCTAAACTTAATGGCCATCCAGTTAACATGTAACTGGACACAGGAGCCACAGTCACCCTCCTTGGAGAGACCACCTGGGAAGATATTGATAGCCCAAAATTGCAACCCTCTGAAATCAAACTTCAAAACCATTCACAACAAGAAATTCCTCTCATGGGACAATGTTTACTGCAAGTGCAATGTCAGGGGAGGTCTGCCAATTTGTTTGCTGTTGTCTCCAAAGGCAACAGACAAAACCTGTTAGGTCGCACCTGGATTGATGCTTTGAAGTTAGACTTGAACGAGATTTACCACATGAACCAAGTTCACAACACCCACAGTACTCTTGACGCCTTACTGAGATGTTATTCAAGTATTTTCCAGGATGGACTGGGCCACTGTCACAAGTTAAAGGTACACTTGACACTCAAGACAGATGCTCAACCAAAATTCTGTAAGTCTCGACTTCTTCCATTTTCAATCAAACCAGCAGTAGAACAAGATCTGGAGAGACAGATACACAATGGAGTGCTACAAAGAGTAGAGTATTCAGAATGGGCAACACCTATTGTAGTTGTACCCAAGCCATCCAAAGCAGTCAGGATTTGTGGTGACTTCAGTGTAACAGTAAACCCTCAACTAAAAATTAACCAATATCCACTACCCAGGCCTGAGGAACTATTCGCTGCACTTAAAGGGGGAGAGCAGTTTACCAAATTAGACTTCTCAGAAGCCTACTTGCAGTTAGAATTAGATGAAGAGAGCCAGCAATTCATGGTGATCAACACACATAAGGGTTTATTCAAATATACTCACCTATCCTTCAGCATAGCAGCTGCCCCTGCAGATTTCAACAAACAATGGATATATAGTCCTTCAAGGCTTATCAGGGCTTGTATGCTACCTTGGCGATATTATTGTGATGGGCAAAGATAAAGCAGAACACTTGTACAACTTAGAACGAGTATTGAGGAAAATGACTTTTGTGTATGCAAAGAGAAGTGCTCCTTCATGCAAGATTCCGTTGAATACCTAGGCCATATTGTAGACAAACATGAAATTCAAATGTCACCCAAGAAAGTTAAAGCAATTGCTGAAATGCCACAGCCAACAGATCAAAAAGAATACGAGCATTCCTAGGTATGGTTAACCACTATGGAAAATTCTTTCCTAATTTATCAGACCTGTGTGCACCACTTAATCGTCTACTTCGGAAAGCAGTTGAGTGGAAGTGGATTAAAGAATGCGATCAAGTCTTTCTACAAATCAAAGAAAAGCTTGGATCAGCAGAAACATTAGTTCATTTCAACCCATCATTACCCACTGTTCTGACTGCTGATGCTTCATCAATTGGCATTGGGGCTGTTATCTCTCACCGTTATCCTGATGGTTCTGAAAAGGCTATTGCTCATGCGTCAAAGACACTTACACCTACAGAAAAGAACTACTCACAAATCGAGTGGGAAGCCCTTGCTCTGATCTACGGTATAAAAAAATTCCACCAATATCTCTGGGGTAGAAAATTCACACTACAAACAGATCACAAGCCCTTAACCACTATTTTTGGAAAGAAGAAAGGCATACCACCAACCACAGCAGGTCATCTTCAAAGATGGGCACTAATACTGATGGGCTATTCCTTTGATATAGAATACAAGAGTACTAAAATATTTGGTAACGCAGATGGATTGTCACGTTTACCTGTTGGACCTGACCGAGGTTTTGACACACATAAAATTAATGTGACTGAATTACTACAAGTGGAGAATCTGGAAGAATTACCAGTTAAAGCCAGTGATCTTGCCACTGAAACAAACAAGGATCCAATACTCAAACAAGTGAAGCAATTTACCTTAAAGGGATGGCCAGCACAAGTAACACAGAAGGCTTTACAACCTTATGCATGCCATAAGAATGAGCTCATAATTCAAAATGGTTGTATCCTTTATGGCATCAGAGTGGTGATTCCTTCTAAATTCCAAACCAGGATGTTACAGATTCTTCATGAGACACACCCTGGCAAAGTACGAATGAAATCTCTAGCTCGATCTCACATGTGGTGGCCATTAGACGAACACATTGAAAGTATCAGTGATAGTTGTGCAAAATGGATTCAAGGTGAAATAATGGGAAAGATTGGTCAAGCCATGTACCATGTAAAAGTAGACAAAGGAACCTGGAGGAGACATGCACATCAGTTAAGGCAGGACAAGTCACAGTTTAAAGACTTTGATATTCCAAGCCTAAATTCGGCAGTGGTAGAAACATCAGAATCCAATAAAGCAATGACCACACCAACTGCGGACCACTCAATATCATCTGAAATGAGCACTAGACGATACCCCTTGTGAGACAGAAAGCCTGCAGAGAGATATGTTTTTCCAACTTAAGCAAGGAGGAGATGTAGTGGATTACGTAAAGACACGTGCACACATAATTGTAACACATTGATATATTACATTATATCTGTAATCAAATTATGAAGTGTTGTTGATTTGTTCACAAAATATTATCTACACAACAATACCCCACCCACCTGTGAACCAACACGTACGTACTCATCTCTCACTTTGGCTTCCAATAAAGCCACCAAGAAATCTATGGCCAGTCACTACCTGAACCCCCGAATCACCAAAGATAGCAGTTAGAGATGCATATAGCTATTATGATACATTAGGCAGTGATACTGTATCGATATATTTTGGTTTTATTGATACGTATATCGAATATTGTGATATATCAATGTATTGACATTACGACCATGTACTTAGCTATACATACAGTACAGTATTTTATAACTGATGCTGTGGTTTGTACGTACGTATATTATGGTTGCTAGTTTTGCTCTGTAACTACATATTTATAATGCTTATAAAAAGTTGGAAAAAATTCTGTCTATCTGTAAAAATCAGTTAGTTCACACTTCACTGTATCATACAATATATCGCTGTATCGTGGTACAAAGGGTATCGATACACCCAAATCGAGTATCATTACTCTAAAATAGCAGTAGCTTCACTCCTCCATTGCTCATTAACAGCAACAAAACTCTCCGTAGGCTCAGGAAAATAGCCAAAAGCAGGATCATGTGAGCAAAGTAAAGTGAACCAATCATGCAACTCAGTCATAGTTACATCAGCAGAAGCATCATCAGCATATCATATCTATGTCCAATTACGAAGCGAACAAATCAGGGATAAAGTCCCAATTGCATACATAAACATGGACAAAGGATTGTGACCCTGTGTCACACCTTCCTTACTATACAAAAATATTGATGAGCCCCTATATAAGCACCATGCAACACTGACCATCCCCTAAAAGTATTAAAATAAAGTGGGCATAGTGGGGCCAAAAAACATGAGCATGATACAAAGAATTAAATGCATTGCTGCATCATCCAGAAGCACACACCCCAACCAGCTGCAGTAGCTTGATCCTGGTAAGTTGAAAATATCATGTTGTAATATGCTAGGAATATAGCTATTGTAAACAAGTAGCTATATAAATAGGATTGTACCAATGACAGAGTTCTGAGTGATTAACAATAGTATCACAGCGATATAATAAGCATGAATAGTCCTCTCAATACCAGCCTGAAGATCCACACACAATTACAGACCAAAGCAGCATCAAGACGAGTGGCTAAGCATATAGCTTTTCCTATGACTTTGTGCAGAGTTTCACCAATTCTGGTGGGTCTGACTCCTGGGCACTTGGAGAGCAATCAAACAACTAATATCATCCCACGGAACAATGGAATTGCAAAGACGACGACACAAAGCTGCAACAGAATCCAGCAAACGAGCCATTCTATGAGCATCATTCAGTCTAAAAACAACATTGAAACAATATACTACTTCCCTTGGCTTTAGAAGCTTCACTAGAAGGGCTTCAATTGATTGGAGTACAAGCCCCCAATTGAGACAAGGCGTGATCCATTAAGATGTCAATAAGTTTCTCATGAATATTGGGGGTATAAAGATCTATCAAGTAATGAGAGGGATTCCCAGCTACGGTGGTCACACCCACAAAACTAAATTTTTTAGCACACGGCAATCCTATGGCTGTCAGAGCGTAGCCATCTTACACTATACCAAAAACCATGTTCACGGTTCGGTACACTAATTAAATTATTCAAAGAAAAAGAGCGCTAACCGAGAGAGCGCGAAGCAAATCATGAATACTATTTAAAAACCGAATTGAAGTAGTAATGTATTTATAAAGCATGCTAGGTAGTTGTATGTACTAACCTGAGTATGGATCACGACAGCGGATCGGTTGATTGGAGATTCGGAAGTGCGTTGAAGCAAGTGGGCACTCCTCAAGTAAGCGTCACTGAAACATCAAACGTCACGAGATGTGATAGTAATTTTATCGATAGCCGCGCATTATAAAAATTATAAGGGGCAAAATTTTCGTAGTCAGTGCGAAATTCACTTCGATATTTTGTAGACGTGATGTACGATTTCCCCCCCGGGATAGATGTAGCTAACTAGTCTGGCGCAGCCAGACTTGCCACCACCCCCCGCACGAAAGTGTTGAGTGCTGGACAACTGTTTAAAACTGTGTACCTAGGGCATAGCCGGGGGTCCGACACGTTTCCAAATCTCGTACAAGGTTGCCAAGATTCTGAAATCATAAATCAAAACTTCGATTACTATTCTTGTAAATTTTTGTATTTCTCCGTATATCATTAATCACGTGATACGATTGCCTAATTTGGTAATTGGTAAACAGGAATCAAGTCATAAATCAAGCCAAGATTCCAAGTCTCGTACAAAAAATCTGGTAGTGTCGGACCCCTCGGGCATAGCTATAGGTGCCTATACCATAGATATTATAACGGCGCGAAGCGCCGGTACTCTATAATCTATGCCTATACGTATGTGGTCCCTGTGACAGTCAGCCAGGCTGCCACGAATGCACACTGTGGCAGATCGCAGCAAAGAAAAGGATAGCTAGTGCGCATCTCAGAAGTCACATCGTTCCTGTGGGACAGCAGGTCAGCAAGTCTGCGATAAAAAACGGATGCCTCCCTACCGGGGGTCCGACACGATTCCAAACCACGTACTAGTCTCGTGTAGCCCGAGGGGTCAGCAACAGAGCAAATGTCCTCCAAGATTTCAAGATCTCAGGATTTCACGATTTCAAGATTTCACTGAGATTTCAAGTAAGCTGGCACATGCCATTTTTGGCTTTTCAGTGACCATTTCCGTAAATATCCGATAAAATCTGTAGATTTCAGATTTCAAAAATTTCAGCAATGGTCTCCAAGATTTCAGCTTGTTGCTGACCCCTCGGTGTAGCCAGACATGGCCGCCAAGATTCTGGAATCATAAATCAAACTTCGATAACTTTTCTTGTATTTCTCCGTGTATTATTAATCACGTGATGCGTATTGGTAAACAGGAATCAATGAAATCAAATCAGAATTCCAAATCTCCTACAAAAATCTATAGTGTTGAACCCCCCGCTCCCTACCCATACCCCCAGTTGTGGCAAAAACTATAAGAGGAGTAAAAGAAGCCTGCTCAATCTCCATGTATGAATTTTGTACCAACCTCAAAATTCACGACATCAGTGTAGCTACAATTCAGCATAAACTACACATAACTAATTCAAATGCATAAAAAGTCTACCTACTCAAGATATTATTTTATTTATTACTAGCAGCAGAGGAGGTTTGGTTAGGTTTAGTGAATGCAACATATTTATGATCAAACAGATAAAATTGCTGGTGGCCATCCCGAAAACATCGTTCACAATATAGATCATCATCACAATCGTAACATCGCAATGTTGCATCATCATTGCATATACAACACCATGGTAATTCCTCGCTAGCTAGCGACGGCTTAGAGAAGTTTGAAGCAGCTCGAACACTTGTATCATCATATCCAAAGAATTGTTCATTCTTCTTGTCCAGTTCTACTTCTGCTGCAAATTGCTCGACCAATTTCTGGACTTCTTCATCAAGGTCCTCTTCTGATAGCTCATTCAGTGAATAATGTGCTGCTGCTGTGGATGGTGGCTTATGTTTTACGTTACTCTCAGGTGGCAACTTTGAACGAACTTCTTCACTATACTTAGCAGCTATGTCAGTAGCTTCATCAGTTAGTTTATGTAACCTTGCTTCACAGCCGGCTATGAACTCATCATTTTCCTTTCTCCGTTGTTCTTCCAACTTGTGCTCTTCAATTGCATAATTGATGAGGTTGCTTGCCTCTGCCTCGGGGTTAGTTCCACTTTCTTGCTCTTCTGTTGAGCCGGACGTGTTACCAGGAGGCGGTTGAATATTTATGGAAGCATTTTGGCCATTTGATTTTAAATTGTATAGACGTTTACCAAGCTCCTGGTCCATTGCTTTTCCAGTTTCTTCGATATTTGCCTCATCTGCAACCTGCTTCATTAAGTCTTGCATTTCTTCAGCTTCAGTTTTCCTTGTAGGAAGTAGTAAATCTTTCTTGTCTGCAAAAGGTTCTTGGTGTGTTGTATTTTCTTTCTTATCAATATTAGAATTACTTGATGAATCAGCCTTTAACTTTTCTAGTCGTTGTTCTAACGCCTTCACCGTAGGAGCTGGTGATACCTGAGGGGACCCTTTCAGTTCCTTCAATCTTCGCTCTAGCTCCTTATCTTGGTTAATTCTAGTCCGTATCGCGGATTTAGTAGCATGCTCGCTAGCTTTCTCTTTGTACTTCTTCTCAAGGTTTTCTAGAGTCTCTGCTTCCTGTTGTTTCTTCAGAGCTTCCTTGTCAGCTCTAGAACAGCTGAAACAAATTTTTGGCTTATGTTTCTTTCCCGACCCACCGCCTAATTCTACATTCGCAATTTGTAGACAGTCGAAACAGAACATACGACGACATTTCATGCAGTCTTCTGATTTTTTGCTCCGCTTAAAGGGCGTAGCACACCCATAACACTGATTAGACATTTCGTTCTCTAATTAATGCATACCATTTTATTAAGCGCGCCATACTCATAATTAAGGGAGTGTGATAGGTCTGCACATGTTTATAAACACTGAAGAATAATTACATCTGAATAAATAAAATAAGACTTTAGAGAAGAATGGCCTACTGACTGTAGTAATTACTCATGACACACAACATTCCAGTGCTGGTCCCCCATATCACGCCCATTATGGGCGACGGTAACCACTGGGCATTATTTGGAACACCTGCTGCATCATTGTGAGCTCCATTGAACAGCGAGGAGACAGAATATGGTGTGAATGGTGCTACAACACATTGCATTGAATAAGATGGTCCATTTTCATTACTTGTGTCTTTCTTTAACCTCATGATGCCCCAGTGCCACGGGACCTCACTGGTTGAATAGGCAAAGTTTGTGTAACTTAGCAACAATAAACCAGATGATGACAATGATAAACTGTTAATCTGTAATCGTCGCTTTACCTTTGCTAAAATTGTTCCCCATGATTTGGGTGATGTTGACACAATCACTATCTCGAAAGAGTCAAAAAATTGTTGATACATACAAGCAAGAAAGTCCCCGCTCATTGAACATGAATCGACTGAACAAATGTAAGCTCCTGAATGTATTAAACTATTAGAGTCACTGCCAAATCTCATGAGTTGTCCTGAAGAGTTGTCCCAAGGCCATTTCCAGAGATGCAATTGACAACAAAATCCACTAGGATACAGTTGCGGCAAAACGTCTGCATTGGGAGAAACTGCTCTAGTTGCCGTCAACAATTCCCCACTTGTAGGGTGAAATTTTGCCATTCCAACAATCCGTTCTCTAACTGGTAAGTGGATCGTCCACAAAGCATCTAGCATTGACTGTGATACACACAAACAAGTGACACTGTGAAGAGTTGCAACCAAAAGAATGTCTGTCTGAACCGGATTAAAACTTACGGATGAGATTGGATTATATAATATATCACTTTTCCACACACAGAGTAATGGATTTCTGGTGTTGTCAATGTCCCAAAGGATTACGGACCTATCCAAGCTCCCCGAAACCAGTAAACACGAATTAGTCGGATGAAAGGCCAAACAAACAGGAGATCTTGCATGTCCAGTCAGGGTGGCGTGGTAACTAATTTTTGGTTGAACTTTTAATACAATAACATCATGTTTTGCTGTAGCGCACGCCACGTGTTCGTTATCAGCTGAGCAAGCGATAGCGAAAATAGATCTGGCTCCTCTAATAATTGTCTTCAATTTTGTTCCGATCTCTTGGCTGTGCCAGTTCTCGTAAAGTGTTTTCAGCACTTCCTTTTGCCCACGCGTCCCGGCGATACCATATTCGCGGCCGATGAGATAATTCAACAGCCCACTCTTACAGCGATGCATTGTAGTGGGCTAAATTACTTCAAACCCACAATCGACTGCGACATGAACGATAGGGGAATTACCGCGCAATTTAAACAAAGATGGCTGTCGATGGTGTGTAGGAAGCTACAGGGAAGCTAATATCTCATTTTTGTTGTATGTGAGTGGTCAATATGTATATAGATGGTATAAGCGTTGAAATAAGGCAAAAACACAGACAATAATTATATTCCATCATAACGGGTGGTTTGAAATTTATGTGCATGCATACATGTGTGGTATCGTGAGTACTTCAGGTTTTGTAAATATGCCATGTGGAATTAGTTAACTCTTGGGTGATTAAGTCACGTGACTAAATTTAGTCCTGCATTAACAGTGTTCCATTATATTACATAGTAGTCTCCTGTGGCCAGACCCTCTTCTCACAGGCGCTTATCGATTCGATAAGCGCCTGTGCGAAGAGGGTCTGGCCACACGAGACTAATTACATAGTACGTACATACAAGATAGCACATGCTTTTACAGTGAATTAAAAGCAATGCCCTGGGGCTGGTTCAAATGGCCGGAGTACCTTAAGAAGAAGGCATGCCGATATTTATTGCAACACTATCTGGGAAATTACTTGGAGACAAAGATCAGTTTGGAAGACCTGACAATTAACCTCTACAATGGAACAGCCACCGTCTCAAACGTCCCACTGAGTGCAGAGGTAACAAATGACTTCATATTATTACAAATGTTGGGTTAGAAATTATAACTTGTAGATTTTACATATTGTGCTATTGGGTTGTTGAAAGACAGTAGCATACATAATAGCCAATAGAACAGAGGTCTTAACCTCAGGCTGTTTCTATTGGATATGTAATACTATGTAAGACATATGTACTAATGCTGCCATGGTTATGTCAGAGTATGGACCAGAAAATATTGCTAGGAGGAATAAATTATAGCTTTTCAAACTGTAGGGAGCTGGGTGGCATTGAAGGAAATTATGTTGACTTCCTAAATGTAAACTTTAGGGGAGTAAGAGATAGCTGAGAAGGTCCTCCTTGCCTCCTTTAAATGTAGCTCTGTTATTAAAGTAAACCTCTGCTAACTTTGTTACTGTAGGCTCTGAACGAGAGTCTTCAGAATGTGAATGCTCCTATTAGGATAGTGTCTGGATGCATAGGAGAAGTGAATGTTACTATACCATGGAAGGCATTGATCAGGGATAACTGTACTGTACAAATATCAGGGCTCAAGTTAGTCATCACTCCCCAAGTGTTCTCTAATTATACCACTGGAGGTTAGTGTGTGTGTGTGTGTGTGTGTGTGTGTGTGTGTGTGTGTGTGTGTGTGTGTGTGTGTATGTGTGTGTGTGTGTGTGTGTGTGTGTGTGTGTGTGTGTGTGTGTGTGTGTGTGTGTGTGTGTGTGTGCGCGCTCGCACGTGTGTATGCACATATATGTATGTATACGCGTTATGTGTGTGTGCGCGGATTTGTGTGGGATTAATACTTCATTTATTTTAGCAATGATGACAGAGTCGTTGTTATTCAGCACAATGTCAACCAGGTACGTATATATACATTATTACTAGTATACTCACTCATTATTGATGTATTAGTCTACAAGTTGCTGAAGAGCTACTAAAAACAAAATCAAAGGAAGAAGAAAAAGAGGCTGCTGGCTATGAAGGAATGGAGGCATTTGCTAGAGCTATTGAAATAGGTTAGTTGTACACAAAATTATTACTGTATGTAGTATGTACATGTGTATGTATGTATGTATGTATGTATGTATGTATGTATGTACGTACATACGTACATACGTATGAATGTATGTATGTATGTATGTATGTATTGTGTATATACTTGTATATACTATGGCTCCATTAGTACTGACTAGAGTGAAGGTGTCACTCACTGATACTGTTATACAAGTCAACTATGAGAACACTGACAGTAGCAAGTTATTCTTGAGGCTCAAGATAGAAAGGTTAAACATTTATATATCTGTGATTTGTATCATAATTATAATATGTGACCGGGCCTGCGAAAATCAACCATGTGAGCGCAAATTACATCTAGTTAGATATTCATTAATATCTTCAGTTCTATAAGGAGTATTTTTATTCTGTAAGCTTTAATAGATCCCCCATTAAATTCTGCATTAGTGGTAAAACATTTAGCTTGTTAGTATAAATAGAGCATAAGTTATGGTAAGATATATTTGAAAAAACTAGGCGATTTTTGTGCGACTAGATGGTTGATTTTTGCAGACCCGGTCACATGTATTCTACGTGTTTTGCAACTTGCATTGTATGGTTTATAACAGAGTTATATAATTTTTGGTTTTAAAATGTGTTTGTTGTTGTGATTAGGATTGATTTCTTTGATGAGCGTAGTCGGATACCATCGGACGAGGAAGCGGAAGTGACAGTACAAGATATTGCTGTTAAGATATTGGAACTGAGTAAACCACTACTGGAGTTTGGTCATGAGTCTTGTGAACAGGTATGAACACACATATACATATGCATATGTACGTATGCACTTTGAAAATATCACAATATCATTGAATTTACGAATTGTAAGGATTAGCGATGGCAGTATTTGTTAGGGCTGCAACAATTCTGGTATCTGTATTTGTATTGGACCACTTTTTAGTGGTATCGAAATAGGTCAAGTATGTATGTTACACATTCAAGTAATTAAAATGATAAACTGCTATTCTAATTATGACTTTACCTGCAGTGTTGAGTCCTTTCATGTATTGGTTGCATGTATTTGCAGATAGTGTACCTGGTATATACGTATGTACGTAATACTAAAGTTTGGAATTGGTGTAGCCCTAGTTACAAGGTTTTGTGTTTAATATGTATATTTGGTATGCCCCCATGATATGGTGCACTGTATTAAGAACTTGTGTGTCATCACTATAATTATACATATTGGTGGCTACATATGTAGGCCAGTTCTAGAATATTTTATTTGTGTCACACATTTAAAGGACCACATTAATCCGTCACCATTGGACACGCTCACTGGGTTACAACAACAAAAATCTGATGACAGTGTGAAGAGTCAAGTGGATGAGGCTAGTGGGGTGCTGGTTGGCATGGCGTCCGGTCAAATGGAAGTGAAGGTGAAAGTGAAACAAACAGAAACAATAGCTGGTCCAAAGGTAATTAATCAGTTTAGAATAACATCATTTGTTTTCAGTGATAAGTATTCATTTAGTAAAGAACAATACACGTATATGCATGTTTGTACGTATAGTACACCATTGTAGCTTAGTTTTATTACTTGTAGTTGGAGATTGAAGGTTTTCTGGCGGCCATCCATTTTTTGTTCACTCATGAAGACTTGTTGTTGTTGATAGAAATGATCAACGGAATCATCAAGAGCTCCAGTATGTTGTTACTGTGTATCACATGATTCTGGTGTGGTAACACTTCGGTTGATACTTTAAAGATGTTGACAAGGAAAGCTTAGGCAGACTTGTTGTCGTAACATTTAAAAGTTAAAAGGTTAAAAGATAGGATGAAATAACCTTAGACTTGTTAAATTCACCAAACTTTTCCCTCACCAGAAATAATTTATGTGTGTCCATTATTGAAATGATCAGAAAATCACTAGTGTTACATACAATATTAATAGCTTTACAAAATTATGTGTAGCTATAAGTGTTAGTAGAAAGTAAGTAGTTGTGTCACTGGGGGTATAGCTCAGTGGTAGAACATTTGACTGCAGATCAAGAGGTCCCCAGTTCAAATCTGGGTGCCCCCTGGTTGTAATTTTTATTTTCTACATGTACATAGAGCGACTTATTTTTGAAGATAATATTTTTTGAGGAATTTGTGGAAATTCAGAAATATCCATCTTTGAAAATTTTTGCTCCAACTATTACGTAGCTATAATTATCACTTGTATCCTTGAAATTTATCCACAAAATTTTTTGTTTATAGCAGATTTTTGAAAATTTTATATCCTTGAAAATAAGTCGTTCTACAGTACATATTTGTAGACATACTGATACATGTACAATTCACACAGGTAATAATCAACGTGTAATACCATTACACAAATACCAGCATAACATACCGGGTATTAGTCGACCAATGCAGATGAAGGATCGGGATCAAGTCGAACGACAGCTGCAGCGTCACATGGAACAGAGCCGACCAATCGACCACCAACGTCGCGACCCCTGGGATCCATCGTCAGGAGCAGACAGCGGTGATGACTTTCATTCATTAGAGATCAACGCATGCCCAGAACTCACCTCATCAACGGTGTTCTCTGATCCCAACACTACATCAGTTTATTCAGACACATCTGCCTCAATGTATATGAGTACATTCACCTTACCACCTGAATCTCCACTGAGCCCAGATTTCCCAATGCAGAAACCATTTGCGTTCAAAGATCCTACAAAAAAGATTAATATCTCTTCTGGTGGTGGCTTTACTATGCCAGATAGAGGGTCACCTGTTTCACAGAAGTCCTTTGGAAGTCTACATGATACCTCAGTTTATAAATTCACCATCAGTTGTTTCACATTCGCTCTGCTCCATAAGAAGCCGTATTATAAAAGAGTTGATGTGGAGACTTCTGTTGACCCAGAGGAGCACCTCAGCCTCAATGATAAGGGAGAGTTGTGTCCGTTGACTTATTTTGATTCCATGTCACAAGCTGTTCTAACTGGGAGAGTTCTGAAGGGATCAGATCCCAATGATAAAGTATCACAAGCACTCCCATTAGACCACTTATTGTAAGCCGTGTCTTACATTAGAGTGTTTTGTCAGTATAATACAACTATTGTACGTTATATTAGAGTGGTTTGTTGGTTTGAAAATTGTGTGTTGTATTTCACAAAACAATGAAGGTTTTCCTAGAACAGCTAATCAAAATGGCCTACGTGATTGAGAAAATAATGAATAATAGGCTTTGATATTTATGACAAAGAAACTATTTTTCTGTTCTGTGTGTATTGGACTGCATGGCTTAGTATAATAGTTGTATACTTGATGGATCATAGTACAGTGCTCTATGCCTCTATTCTGGTGTATGCATTATCAAGACTCACGATAGTGAGTCGCGAGGCCAAGAAGAAGCACAGCAACGCGACCACTGAGTGAGTTATTTACACGTAGCACCGCCCTGAAACTCGCAAACGCTCTAGCTAAGCCGCCATTAAAGCTATCGCTTAGTTATTACCGACCCACAACGTTCTTACTATATAGAATCAGTAAACCGAGAATGGAGGAAATAGGCACCACCATTACTAAGTACCAGCCATTGCGAGTTTTATGGCGCCCGTTGTGCGACTACGCACGACGAACCATCCTTTCCCGCCCAATTCGCCCGTTTACTAGACAATTAGTACCTTCATTGTTTGAAGAATCAATATCCCGAACTTCGTAGAAATCTATTCAGCCATTCTTCCGATACAGCCTTATAAATGCCTTCCTGTGACCACAAAAATTTTTACACGGCAGTCGCTTTTTTTCTTTCTTTCTTTCTTTCTTTCTTTCTTTCTTCATCGCACATTTTTTTCGTGGGCTTCCGGGAGCTTTCGTGAACCCCGGAAGTTTTTTTCAAACTCCCTTTTTATACATTCACTTGTTTGTCTAATAACTCACTCATTTCTTCATGGATTTCAACCAAATTTGTATCAGCACTTCTCCTATGTTTGCTCTACCTGTCATACTATTATCAGTCTGAAGTAAACACTTGAATGTAATTGAGAAGGACTATTACACTGCAGGTTGATAGTTGTCATAACTTGGACCCCCTTCGAATGATTTACATAAACTTTCAGATACACAATCTATATTGATGTATCACTCTGTAGTGAAAGTTAAAAAAAAATCTCGGGCTTGAGTTTTTCAAAATTAAGCTTCAAAGTTTAATTTGCAATATTGTGTGCTAGGCAAGTACAAGTTATGCCCATGCAGTACTTCTCTGCTGCTTGCTAGTAATAACATCTGTTTATACTTCCAAAAAAGTAGTGATATGCTAAACAAAAACACCCTGGGTGTAAAAAAAGTGCGAGGCCAATCAGAAGCAGCATTGCAAATAGGTATGTATGACCAAAAACGTTGATATCAGTTGAGGCCAAGAAATTACTTATCAAAAATCTACTTGAATGACATACTAGTTTATAGCATATTGTCACAACTATGATTGACTTTGTCACTTGGCCACCTTTTTCACACCATCATTATTAATAAAGGTGGCCAAGTGACAAAGTCAATCATAGTTGTGACAATATGCTATAAACTATTATGTCATTCAAGTAGATTTTTGATAAGTAATTTCTTGGCCTCAACTGATATCAACGTTTTTGGTCGTACATACCTATTTGCAATGCTGCTTCTGATTGGCCTCGCACTTTTTTTACACCCAGGGTGTTTTTGTTTAGCATAATGTATTACCTGACTATCTACAACATATTACTATTGTATTGCACATACATATGCGTTTAAGTTAGAGTACTAATATTGATTTAGCAAATTTTTAACTCGCAAAATTAAATACCCATAAAATTTAAACTTAAAATTATTCATTTTTAAATTTACTAACTTGCTAACTTCAGAATGTGCTAATATTAGTAATCGTAGTTTAGGGTATTCTATAATGTACACACATATAAGATACACTGCATGTATTGTTACAGATTGAGTGCACAGACAGTGAACACAACAGTTAATGTTATCGGTCCCAGTACTAAACTGCATCTATCAGTGGGCGGTACTAACATTAGGGAATACGTCTATCAAAATCACTTATCAAGGATCACTAAACCTGTGGCCATCCACTCTGTGAGTTGTGTTGTACATCAGTATTGCTTGCTCTATGTATATGTGTGTGTATTATAATATATACAGTATTGAATTAGTGGATAAATATTATCAGGACAGTTTGCCACATAGTTGGAAGGTTTGACTAATTTAATTTGAAGAGTCATGTGATTCGCCAAACTACATTCAAGTTATTATGTACGTTGTGGCTGAATCTCTCTATCCATTTGCCATCTCAACTTCCTGCTATGTGGTTATGTTTCTGCTGCAAACATTGTCAGGACGAAACCCGTGACATGTCAGATCATGTCCAGGCAATGTGTGATTGCCAAATGTTATTTTAAGCCCTGTAGTAGAATGCTACTCTTTCATTACAGCTAAATTATGGACTATATGAACTGAGCTATAGAGCTCAAGGTCAAAAGGAAGCTCAACAAATGTTATCATGGATACATACATATACGTACTAATACCAGTACATGTGTGCTGTAGAGCTTTTATCTTTTATACATAACTATACGCATATGCATATACGTATGTGCATACACACACACACACACACACACACACACACACACACACACACACACACACACACACACACACACACACACACACACACACACACACACACACACACACACACACACACACACACACACACGCACGCACGCACACACACACATACGCACACACGCGCACACACACACATATATACACTATTTTGTATTCTTATGTTTTGGTGCAGTTTATAACTTTGACAGAAGATGTACATAATATTAAGCCTGCAGTTGAACTGAACTATTCCTTTACTGATGATCCTGAGTATAAGAAGAAGGTTGGTCAAGCTATTATAAATTGTTTAAGACTTGTGTATGTATGTAGCAATAATGTATTAATGTGTATACAACCCATTTGGAGTCCTTAAATTTCTACGTAACGTATACAAATTACAAATTTGTGGATAGTTCTTGAGTACATTTGAGTCCCACAAAATTAGAGCGGACATGCATGGTATATAAAATTTAAACGATGCATAGTAACTTGGTATTAAAATATGTACACACTTACAATCTTTGTGATCATGTTGTAATGGTTATTCATAAAGTGTGGCATCGCACATTAAACATTAGTCAATAATAATGTATGAGTGCAAAATTCAATGCAGTCGTCTACACTGTAATACGTATATATCTCAGTTACACAGGTTTGGTAAACAGTTCAGTAGGGACGGTAAAGTACCAGAAGCTAAACTGAGAGTGGAGTTACATTCAGTACATGTTGAGCTGGACCCTACACTGTTGGACAGGCTGAATATTATTAGTAAAATCCCATCCTTCACCCGTCAGTCTTCATCCCCTGACTCTTTTGATAAAGATGCTCGCTCTCTTTATCTTCCCATGAGCAATGCAAACATGGTGAGTGTGTGTGTGTGTGTGTGTGCGTGTGTGTGTGTGCGTGTGCGTGTGTGTGTGTACATGTATGGATCTATTGTAAAATATTAACCCAATGAAATGATGATGTCAGAAGCAGCTATTTACTTCTGATTTTTAGCACAAACAAGATTACTTTGATGCAGCCCTGGGAAACACCAATTCTTTTAAACAACAGACTTCCATCATGCTGACGTGTAATGCTTTAGATATCATGTTAAAGTGAGTCAATTACTCTACACGCTTAGATTATGTTGTCAAGGGATCCTAAGCCTTCCAATGCTATGAATACTATTTGTAATATTGTTATGTGAAATGAAAATACACCTAGTTTTTTAATTTCATATCCAAATATCCTGGCTGTTTACGAATTAAAACTATGTATACATACCGTATAGCGTGAAAACTTTGGCAGCAAGAAAGTTTGGCGAATTCACTGTTATGAGCGTTTGGTGAGAAAAAGTTTGGCGAATGGATAGATTCAGCCATAAGTACAGTATAAGTAAAAATTTGGATGGTTTTAGTTTGGCGAATCACGGACGATTCGCCAAATTCGCCAAACTTTTCCCCCGCCAAACTTTCCCACTATACAGTATATGATTATGTACGTATATCAAGCTACGTATTCCCATACTGATACTATACTAGTCTACTCATGCAACACATTTGGGAAGGGAACTTCTGGTGAATGTAACTTGCAGTTTCCTTACTGATTTTGGATGGTGGGCAATTAATGGATACTCACAGCATATACAATGGTGTACATGAAATATTAGAGTACAGTATATTATATTAAAAATCTCTTAGTTTAGTATGAATATTGTGATATTTAGTGGATAAGTACGTATCATGTAATTAATTTTCGAGATCATGCACCCACCACTATCACATTGAAGCTTTTTCTTTACCAATACCTTTACACATACAGGTTTCCAGTACCGGATTTAAGGGAAGCAGTTACTGTTAAGGTGTATAGCCAGCCAAAACTGCGACAGGAGGTGTGTTATGCTGACATCTTGTCTGTAACATTCAAAACTTGTCTGGATGACTCAAAGTTGACAAAATATGAGCTCCAACTTGAAACCTTGAAAGGTAATGCATGATATATTGGATGTACGTACATACATATGTATACATAGTATGTACATACATATGAAACACGTATGATGTACATATGTACGTATCTGTGTACGTTTGTACGTATGTACATATATATGTACGTATGTATGTATGTACGTATATGCATCAGTAAACATCACCTTTTAGCTGATCTTTGATACATGGTTGTCACATAGTGAAACATCAGAAATAAATATATAAATTAAACGAAGAGTACTCTTGATTCCTTGTACACTATTTTCAGATAAATGTCTCACTCACTGTGATGGTTTGCAAGTTACTCAAGTCATTGCTGATATAACTTCTCCATGTCTTCTAAACTTTACATTTAACCTTAACAATGGCTCTTTAGTTATGACATTCAGCGAAACAATAGATGTTATCAACTTAGAGTTACTTACTATCACAAATGCTCTGTCTCCTTCACCTACTACCATTTGTAGCATGAAATTTACATACATACATACAGTATAATAGTAGCATCTATGTAGTGATGCACTGATGATCAATTCAACTATCGGAAATCGGTTTATTGGCCTTAAAATTATAATATCGGTATCGGCTTTTCTTTAGCAGATATTTCAGATTTGTTGAAAATGAGATGATTTTAATATTTTAGTGATAAATATCTGTTATTTCAGTCTTAAAAAGGAGATAGAATAATTATGGATGGTGTTCAAATATGTTTAATAGTAATTTTATAGCATAATATTAGCACATTTGGAAGGTACGTATGCCAATATAGGAAAAGTAATATCGGTTAATCAGAACGTCGGCAAAATCTCATATCGGTGCATCACTACATCTACGTGACTACGTAGTAGCTCTCAACAAACTCCCTGAAATCTGACAGCTAACAGATTTTCCTTAAAATTATAGTACTCACACACTTATACATGTGCTTACTAAGTCTTATGTAAATAAATATGTTTGATTGATTGTATGAATATTTTTTTGTAATTTCGTAGCTTATTTATCAGCTAGTGGATGCAAGGAGGACAGGACATTGTTCTTACTGGTTGAAGCTGACCGTCATGATAGCAATAGAGTGTATTCTGATCTACCCAGGTAGGCATGGTAACTGTGCATTAGTTTTAGCAACAGCACTGTATACGTATATACATACGTACATACGTTGTAATAGGAAAGGATTTAGAAATTGTAAATCTTTTGAGTAAATATTGATAATACAGGGCTGAATCCAGACACACAGCTAGGGGACAAATTGAAGTTTTTTGAAATGTAGGGAGCTTATCTTGTAAGCACTTATGTAGTCTACGTATAATCTTTTAACATAGAATTTCAGTTTTGTATTCCAAAACCTAGAGTGAGCAAGAATTAACCTAGGAGGAGCGAATGCCTCCCCTTAAATGCAGCATGAGATAATTTATAAAAGTTTAATCCCTACTTTTGGCTCACTTCAGTAGGTTTGCCAAAAGTAGGGATTAAACTTTTATAAATTATCTCATGCCAGAATGTTCTCTCGTCCCAAAATCTTATTCCTTGTTTCCTTACTTTTTGTAGCACTATTGAATTCAATCCCTACTTACCTTTTGAATTTTGAATTTTTTATCAATCTAGTATATATATATATTGTTGTAATTTAATAGGATAGTGTTTGAGACTCGTACAGTGTTGGAGTCAGAACTAGAGGAAGATCTTTGTACTGAGGACCACACTTCAATGGATGACTCTTCCTTCTTACCATCATTCAACAAGAAGCCATCACCATTTGCTACCAGTAAAACAATGTTTGAAACCAACGAAACAGGAAAGGTATGTTATGTATGTATTACTGCTGTTAACATTTTATGTATTATTTAAACTTTTGTAATTTTATTGAAACCCACAATCGAATCATACAGGTTGTACTATATAAGAGAGCTGTTGTGACAGTGTGCTTTACTCTGGTCTTCCTTCAGAGCGAATAAATCTTTCGCCTTTTACTAAAGATTTCCGTGGAGGAGGACACATAATGAGTATGAAATAAGAATTTTTTGTTTGCCTCCGTGTGGAGGCCCAATGGTTAATACAAGTACAGTATAAAGAGTGTGGTGTGATTTTCAATGACCTTTTGACCTTTTGACCATGGATGTCTACACAGGATGTGGCTAGTAGTCACCCTGTATGTATGTATCCTGTGGTTAGGATAAGAAATCACTGAGAAAAAGCCATGAAAGCTATACTCAGTCTATATAAATTATAAAGTGGCTAGCTGTGTATTGTACAAAGATAGCTTTGATAGGTGGTACAATTAGTGCCAACCCAGTAGAAGCCATTGTGTTTATTGTGGAAACAGAAGTAAGTATAACATGTTTTTTTATCCATCGAGCCTCCACTGGGAGGGAGGCAGTCAAAAAATATTATATTCTATCATCTCATCAATAGCCAACCACATTGGAAATCTTCTCTTGATCTTGAAGATGTGAAGATCTTTTGAGTTTGTAGGATGACTTGAGTAATGACCATTTGTCTAACAGCTGCTTATATAGTACAACATGTACAAAGTGATTGTGGGTTTGAATAAAAATTGCATCACGCTAATAATCTTCAACATAAGTGTATCTTCTTATTACATTGCAGTGTTATAATTATAGTACTGTGTATTTTTAGTCTGATGAATGGAGGGAAGAGGTGATGCCGGGCTCGAGGGATGAGATTCATCAGTTTGAAGAAGCCACCAAAGATCGTGCCAGCAATGTGTTGAAGTGTTTTATACCGGTGTTAAGATTGCACCTTCCTAATCAGAGCTTCTATTCCAAACTATACCACAGGTTTGCTTTAACAGTATAACATGTGTGTGTGCATTAAATGTGATCCGGCATGAGAAAATAGGGCTTATGTGCACATGAAATTTGACCACATTTTTGAAATTCAAAATTAAATATCTTCTTGTATAAACATACATAGTAGTCTAACACAACTTTCACCACTTATGCAGTTATTAATAGGGAAGCTTATGCAACTTATAGATTTTGAAAATACTATACAATAAAGGAGATACTTAGTAATATATGAATAGGTGTATTTTGTGTACATACGTAAGCCCGGTTTTCTCATGCCTGGTCACAAATTATGCATTATTGTTGTTGCTTTAGATTTGGTCAAGATCTCCCATTATGGCAGTCGGCATTGGTGAAACAGAGTAGCCAGTTGCCCACTGCTAGTGCGTCATCTTCTCTGTATTCCCTCACTAATGTGACAGCGGTGTACCCACTCACTAACCCGATGACAGATCCCATGACACAGACCATACGTCCTCATCACATACACCATCAAATGCCATCTTTTAAACCTCTCCATAGAGAAGGTGAGTGCCTGCACATGTCAAATAGCACTCCACCATTGGTTATAATATTATACATTAAGCAATGGGTTACTTAGTTATTTGCACTTGTCTAAGGTCCTTGCTGAGAATCCTGAGCTTTACAACACTGGCTCTAAATTACAAAATTACTCTACAGTCTTTAAGATACGCACAAGAAAAGCAGCAAAGCGCTAATGTAAAGTGTCACCTCAGAAGAGACATTATTTTCAAAAATAAATCCACAGTAACCTGTGTCAAGCTGTTGTTTAGAAGAATATACCTTTTCTCACTATTATCACTGCTAATTTTTATGTGTGTATTTATTGTACGCTGTTCGGTACTTGACAACGATCCTTTTAGCTTCATTCCATATTCATAAAGTCCTTAGTAGAATTATCAAAGCAGACATTCACTATCAACCACCCCCGTATATTATTGACTTTCTTATAAAAAGTACACTGTATGTTCGATTCATATTGTTTCAGTACACCACATACTTATCTCCTACTACTCAAGTTGTTACAGTGGCAATCTCTTTACTCTGTTATTCTGTTGTTTAGACTCATCTGGTGAAGAAGATGAAGATGATGGTCGAATGTCCACGGTTATACCGAAGCAGTTACAGGAGACTAAACAAAATACAACTAGTACAGTATTGTCACTAATGGTCGGGAGAGCTCAGTTATCATTGTGTACTGATTTACCTTATCCTACTGAGGTGAATGTTATACATACATGTTAAAGTTACTATACAAATAAATCATATCCAAACATGCATACATACATACACGTACGTATACATGAGTGTTATGCATAAGTATGTATGTATGTATGTATGTATGTATGTATGTATGTATGTATGTATGTATGTATGTATGTATGTATGTATGTATGTATGTATGTATGTATGTATGTATGTATGTATGTATGTATGTATGTATGTATGTATGTATGTATGTATGTATGTATGTATGTATGTATGTATGTATGTATGTATGTATGTATGTACATATGTATGTATGTATGTATGTATGTATGTATAACATGTGTATGTGTATGTGTATGTATATGTTAGTTGTGTATGCGTGCGTGCGTGTGTATGTGTGTGTGTGTGTATGTGTGTGTGTGTGTGTGTGTGTGTGTGTGTGTGTGTGTGTGTGTGTGTGTGTGTGTGTGTGTGTGTGTGTGTGTGTGTGTGTGTGTGTGTGTGTGTGTGTGTGTGTGTGTGTGTGTCTAAAATATAGACACCCTTTAGTAAAGGAGAGTACAGTACGTATGTCGTGTTACCTGACTACGTATGTAATGTAAATATATCAGCATATGTACGTACGTACATAAGTACATTTCATATGACACTATGTATTACTGCATGCGTAGGTTATCAACACTGATGAGAAGAAGGAGAAATTAGTTGATGTTGATTCACCAAAGAGAACGTCATCACAAAGTGATCCCATCGGTGGCATAGCTGTGTTTGATGTAACACAATTTACACTATCCTCAATAACTGGCTATAATGGTGACCCCACCATGGACTACTTGTGTCTACAGGTATATAATGCATACGTCTAGGGTCCTTGCCGAGAATCAAAAACATCTTTTATGTAATACATATTGGATTAGCTAATAATTATGTAAGGAAAGTTGCCTCTCCATGCCTCGCCACACCACTCATATACCATATGTATATACAATACACACATACGCACATAGCTATGTGCATATTTTGCTATGTACTTTGGAGTTTTGAACATGAGCCAGCCATTGTAATACTCCTGATTCAAATGTTGTGATGTAAGTACTGGTTTGTGTCATTGGGGGTATAGCTCAGTGGTAGAGCATTTGACTGCAGATCAAGAGGTCCCCAGTTCAAATCTGGATGCCCCCTGTTTTTTTTTACATTTTATAATCATTATAAATACAGTAGTACTTAATACGTAGTAGGAATTGGCACGAGAGCAGTTTGATATACGTATAATACCTTATATGGCAAAACATTCGAGGGGGAAAACTTTTGCGGTTTTCGCGGTTTTTGCTCTACCGCGAATGTTTTACCACGAATAGGTTAGCTAGCAATAGACGTTCTTATTAAAAGAAGCTGCAACCACAAAAGTTTTCCTGTGAATGTTCATTTTCTATTCCAACCGCGAAAGTTTTCCTTCTCGAATGTTTTGTCGTAAACGGTACTACATAAACTTATGCAAGACAGTATGCTATAAAAGCAGTGAGCAGGAATTGATCTTTTATTGCTAAAGAAACAAGTATTATAATTTGGATACAATTTATAAAAGGTTAATCCCTAAAAGTTTAATCCCTACTTTTGGCTCATTCCAATAGGTTAGTATGTATGATAAAGGAATGTTTGCCAAAAATAGAATTATCTCATGCCAAAACCCTTAGTGTTCTTTCGTGGCAAAGTCTTGTAACACTAGCTGACTGCCATTGAGAGATCAATCCTTACTCACTTTTTAATTTTTTATTTATTCAGTTGTTTTTGTTCATGTTTCTTTGACAATTGTGTTTCAGATCGAGAAGTTTAATATCGGCCATTACAGCAACTTTGACATGGACCATTTCTCTACTTATTCGTGTGTCGGCGATTGCCCAGATGTTGAGAAGCTGTTACACACCCACCTCCTGCCCATCATCACTCCAGCCCCGGGCAACATGTTAGTGAGCGGCGACTGTGACTCTCATAAGAGGGATCCCATGTTAGCTATCGCCATGGAAATAACATCAGACACCAGACAAAACACCAAAGTACGTATGTACATGTCGTTGATTTCAACCTTATAGCCTAGTGACGTTGTAAAGATAGTGTTCATGCTATGATGTTGGCTGAGATACTGTTTGTTATTTACACAGACTAATAAATGTGCTATTGCTGTGAGGAATGGACTATTAGAATATTTTGTTACTCCATCAGAACTAAACTGTTTTTCACAGGTAATTGTTATTGTTTGTGTGTGTGTATGTGTGTATGTGCACGTGTGTGTGTGTGTGTGTGTACTTTGGCTTAAATGTTTGTCAAATCAAACTGGGACTTGTGCAGTAAAGTACTCAAAAAATGTTTAAATGTCGACAGGTGTTCTTTCATGTTCTATTGTGTTAGTTTTCTACGTATGTACATACGTATATACGTACCAGCATATCGATTGTCTGAAAAATACATACTAATAGTTCCTAGTGATAGCTTAATGATGTAATTGGGGGTATAGCTCAGTGGTAGAGCATTTGACTGCAGATCAAGAGGTCCCCAGTTCAAATCTGGGTGCCCCCTGTTTTTTCTTTTTACCAGTATAACTTTATACACATGTGTGCGTTGGCTATCATATTGAGTAGTAAATTTCAAAGTTTGTATTTATTGATGTCACAATTTTTATGATACATACTTACGTATAAGGTACATACGTACACATTTAACCAAAAGCTGTCTGGTTTGCACATTGAAAATGTGTATATATGTCTTTTTCATCGAAACTACAGCTTCTTGTATCATTAAATTACAATACTTACATACATATGTACTTAGTTATACTTATATAGACTACTCTTCTTGAGATGGGTAGCTATACTGTATCAAAATATTTGTGATTGTGTAAAACAATGTACGTATACATTTATCCACTGTAATCTCTTTTGTTGACTACAGTTGATCCAGTTCTTTGACATTCAGAGTGAAGAGGTACCAGGTTATTTACCTCAGCCAGTGGTCACTGCATTACATGTTCATTTTATTGACAGTACTGCTGTGTATAGGTATGTATGTATGTATGTATGTATGTATGTATGTATGTATGTATGTATGTATGTATGTATGTATGTATGTATGTATGTATGTATGTATGTATGTATGTATGTATGTATGTATGTATGTATGTATGTATGTATGTATGTATGTATGTATGTATGTATGCATGTATGTACATGTGCGTATTGTGTGTGTTTGTATTTTTGTGTGTGTTGTGTATGTGTTCGTGTGTGTAGCAGTGTACTATTATTATGTACCTCTTAAATGTTTTCATATACGTATGTATGTATGTATGTACCACTGTAGACCCAAATATCTACCATGGCAACTAGCATTTGGAGTATCTGCCGGACACTTCAGTACCACTCTAGCCTCTGCTGCTACAACATCAATGATGAGGTACATGAGGGGTAAAATTATCGTTGCTATGTGACTGTTGTACAGGGTTATAGAGTGATGGGTAACAATACTGCAGGGGGAGGGAGAAAGCTACTGAAAGGCAGGGAGGGGGCCACTTAGTTAGTCAAAATTTGAATTCCTATGGAGAGTTTTAAAATTTAAGAGAGGCCCCCCTAAATCCACCACGTATGTACATTAATGCAATTGTTCAGTGGTAGACCGGGTTGAGTGGTCCCTATTTCAAGTCTGCCTCAGTTTGTTAATTGAATATTTTTATTTTTTGCTATACATACGTACGTACTACATACCATTCAGTGTATTCACTTGTATACCTTACCAAGAGTTTATCATTATTAATACTTGGTATGCATTGTCTATTTTTGTAATCTACGATGTACACTTCAGATTTATAACTGCCTAACTGATTGTTGATTTTTACTGTAGGTTGATAATTGATGAAAGCTACATTTTCCTTACTAATAAACCAGAAAAGAATCTTGAACTCAAGCAAGGTACGTATGTACATAAACTAACAATGTACATTAAGGCATGATACGTTATATTCATGTACTATTGTAATATTCATATGCATATGCGGATTGGGGAGGGGCAATGCCCCCCTACTATAAAGGTACAGGAATATCCTTCACAGAAACTTTAACTGAGTTTTATGCTTTGTAACATAAATTACCCTATAACTTTAAGGGGGTTGTGCCCCCAGACACCCTGTTGCCCCCCTCTCAGTAGGTCCTAGATCCGACCATGTTCATATGTGTGTCCATCCATAGAGTATATGATATACGTATGTATGGATATGTACATACGTAGTGTGATGTTTTACTGTGCATAATATTGTTGAGTAGATTACGTGTGTGTGGTGGAGATTGGACTACTGGAAATAAACATTAAAATGCAAACTGGTGACATTCCTGAAGTGAGTAGTAACTAATACATGAACACACACCTGTGTTCTTTATACGTATGTACGTACATTATGTAATATTTATAACATGAGCAAGAGGGATTTACACCTGATATACGTATATGCCCAAGCCCGAGGGATACGTGAGTTAGGTATCATAAAAAGATGTAACGACACAGTGTTGTAATTTGATACCTTGGTATTACTAAATACCTTGTGTTGCCTTACTATGAAGTTCTATTCTACAGTCACTTAACATACCAGAGATGTCACTGGAGTTCAGTAATAACCTGATAGAGTTCAGAACGTGTGTAGACACTTGTGCTGGCCTCAGGGACCTCATACAATACACCGCCTCATACGGAGACTTGAGAGATTTTGTATTTGTCAAGGCCAGATCTTTTGATAGCTGTAAAGACGAGACGGATTCTGTAGATGATTTTTCGACTCCCCTTGGTTCCCTAGTACGTAAGAATGTTTGTGTACGTACATGTTTGGTGTCTTGAAATTATTGCATAACCTGCATACGTACATGTACGTATATGCTTATGTGTGTGTATGTATGTGTATTTGAACGTCATGCACGCAACCCCTCTTCAGCCCTTCATTAAAGCCATTTGCTTTGTGGTGAAGAAATTCTTTGTGTGTTTCATTTTTGTAACCATAAATTTTATTACTCACTAGTCATTGCAACAGTTCTTGAATTTGATAGTTATATTTACTTACGTACATATGAATTTGTTTAGGTTAAATATGTACAGTAGGTTAAAACCTACAGTATAACAGTCACCAAGTTTTAATCACATTTTCCGGACATTAACACACTTACTAATACAGTAGTAATTGTAGATAAGTTTAGCACCATTATACGTACGTACTATGTGTTATGTACATTGGTATTACATAATTGTGTGAAAATAATATTTGCTGCAGTTATACACGTACGTATATAATACAGACATCCAATACATCAATAATACCACGACCTAGTGGTGTAAACCAGATGGATCTGATGGAAGATGCTATGGAGGAACTGGCTATAGAGAATACCAGTGGTAACAAGAGAACTGATAAAGTATATAAACCATCAAGAGACAAACGAAAATCTCCGGGCACCAAAAGAAAGTCATCATCTAAAAAATCATATACAGAATCAAAAATGAAATTGAGCAATCCAAATTTAAAATCTATAAAAGTTCCGGTGAATTTTTCAGACTCTGATGATGATTCTCATGGAGCAGTTAATAAGAAGATGACTGGTAAACATACTGTTGGCAAGTTTCCATTGTCTCCAGCAAGGTCGAGCATGAGTAGTACTGTGACTAGTGAAGAGAGTGAAGATGACTTCCTTATCCTTGACCTGCCCATTTCATCTAAAATGGTGAGTCTTGTATGTATGCATTACTAACAATTATTATAAATGATTGAGCATACGCTAAAATTGATATGCTGCTTTGATGTCTGCTAATGCTCTAACTGGGCTGGACTGCAGCCAAAAGGTCATTGAATTACTCTAATAGAAGATACACTTTAATAAAACAATCAGGCTTTATGTGAGGGCTAGGAGGTCTACTACATACATATGTATAGTGTATACTAGGATCCTCATTTATATTTTTATGCTACATATGTTATGTGTGTAGGCTAAAGGAGCCAAGCCTGTCATCAAGTCTTACCTTAACGATGATGATGAAACATTAAAGATCAAACCCAACCATTTTGCACCATCGGTAAGTTTCTACTTGACACATTGTCATGAACCACACTTCAGTCTTGAATCAGTAGATTATTGTTTTTTTATTTATTACTGTAGAATTCATTCACTGATCAGTTACACAGACCTGAGAATTTCCCAGTTCCAGTTACAGTGTATACACTGAAGGACATGAATTTAGTTTGGTATCTCTACGGTGGCAGTGACTTTCAGAAGAGCTCTACACCATCACCAGTATCTAGCAGTGGCGACCATAGCACCAGTCCTGCTATGAAACACAAAGACTTTCATTCTAGACAAGATGTTCCCTCTAACAGTTCACCTACATCAAAACCTCACATTAATCCTCCATATAGTACTAGGGGTCATCTTAATAGTAACAGCAGGTATAAAAGACCTTCAAACAATTCTGATTCAACACATTATAAGAAGAAAACTCACAAGGGTAGAATGCTTAACTGGAAGGTTGCCGGTGGTCCGGATCGTAATCATGACATTGTGATGGAGATACACATTAATAAAGTACAGCATATAATGTAACAAGAATAGTAAATTTAAAAGGGAGTAGAGTTCGATCTCTGTATTTTACTTTTATTGCAAGTTAGCTAGCATAGTCAAATCCTTCTACAAACTATTTGGTGCGCAGTTGCTTATGCAATCATATACATAAGGTCTAGTACTATAACTACGTATCATACTCCATTGTTGATAATGCTGCTGAGTAGGAGGATTCAATATACGTATTTACTTGCAAACTGACTATTTTGTACACATAGTTGAGAATGCAACATGAAGTATATCCTGAAGACAAGGAGCAGTCAACAAGGTTCGTGTTACTGGTGAGGGAGATAGAACTTGTGGACAGATTAGCAGCATCACAACTGAACAAGTTCCTCTCTCAGTATGTCAGCAACACTATGCCTAAACAAACCCATGCTAATATGGTGAGGATTAGTTATATACATACGTAATATAATGCATACATTTTATAATGTACGTATTACATACAGCTGCCACTGTTACGATGTCTATGTTTGTATTTGTAGGTGTCATTTAAGATGTTGTCAATGCGTACTGAACTGGACGAATATCCCGACACAGAAGAAATTATTATACATGCATCAGCTCTTCCTCTACGACTATATATGGATCAGGTGTGTTAGTCTTTAGTTACAGTTTGCATTCTGATATATTCTATTGTTTAGGATGCTCTAGAATTTCTCATGAACTTCATGGCAGATTTGTCCACTACTAAAAGTGCTGAGACACCACCAGCTGAAGGTACATATTTATCTATGTGAATAGTTGTAATATGTATGGGTACCTGATTATTATGTAGTAGTGTTTGAGCAACCTTCATCATTATCAAGTACTGACCAGACTGCTACTGCTACTACTGATGCAGTATTTGAACCCCCGTACTTCAAAGAATTCTCATTTTATCCATCAGTTGTTATTAAGATTGATTATGAAGCAAAACGTTTTGATATGGAAAAGGTTTATAGCTAATATTGATCCACTGTATAGTTAATAATGTAATATGTTCTTAGGGGGTCATACCTGGTATTCTGGTAGGACTTAGTCATCTTGATTCTGCTGAAATAGAATTAAAATCATTAAAATTTTGTGGGTAAGTGAAGTTATGACTGACACTACAATCCTCTAACTGATGATATGACAATAGAGTGAAAGGATGGGACAGGTTATTGAGTGAAATTATTAATGAGTGGACTGGTGACGTTAAATCACAACTACCCAAAATTCTTGGAGGAGTTGGGCCAATGCATTACTTGATGCAGTTTGGTAATGTTTTATTTTAGCCGGTTCTTATTTTAGCTTGTAACAATGTTGACAGCTCAAGGAGTTGTGGACTTTGTATGGTTGCCAGTACAGCAGTACCAACAAGATGGCCGGGTAGTGAGGGGCCTACAGAGAGGAGCTACTTCTCTTGCTGCTTCTACTGGCATGGCTACTGTAGAGCTGACTACAAGACTAGTACAAACTATTGAGGTGTGTCCATAACATTGTTATACTATATGACATTATCCAAGCACCACTGGTATTGACACATACAAAATCGAGCCTGATCTGACAAGCGTCCAAGCCAAAATGTAATACGTTCTACAGCACAAATTTCTAATAATGTCCAAATATTTTTGGTAAATGTGAGAACTGTACTGGCATGGCATGTGTCTGAGCACTTTTCAGTCTTTATTTCATGCTCTGATGTGCATAGCTAATAGTAGAAGTATGACTGTTACGTACATAGCTATGTCCTACTCTGTACATATAGTTAGCTAGCTACGTAGCTATATGTCTGTATGCCTGAATGTACACATGATTTAGCTACTGTACATACGTACGTACCTTTTACATACGTAGTTACAAAATTTTTGCACTGTAGTTCATTGCAGCTACAACGTACGATTTTGTGGCACCAATTGATCGTAACTCTAATTCATCACTGGCACTGCAAAGAAGAAGAAATCCACGAAGACCACAAGATTTTAGGTCTGGTGTATCTAGTGCATGGAACACACTCGCCACAGTAAGAACAACTGTATTATTCATAGCACTACTTACTACTTGTACTGTATAAATGATAATAGTGTACTTAAAAACTAGGCCCTCTAAAGTGATTTAATATTTACTACTACTACAGGGCATTAATGACACAGCAGGAGATATTTATCAAACAGTAACAAGAGAACATGATGAAGGAGTTGCTAGGACACTCGGCGAAGTACTGAGACAGGTTCCTGGTGTAGTGGTGCGTCCGATCCTTATTGCATCAGAGGCCACCAGACATGTACTGGGTGGTGTAAGGAATCAACTAATGCCTGATGCCAGGAAAGAAGAACTAGCGAAATATCGTGATGATACATAAACTGATTATATTAAAGTAAATGTAATAATAATTTAACCATAATGAATTTTGCAGTATATATATATTGATATAAGCAGATTTTTAATTATGAGAAAACAAATTTATGTACGTAAGGTAGTTGAAGGTTTAGCACTTTAGTTGGAGGTATAGCTTTGTGCTAAGCTACACGACATGACATTAGGACATACATCCTACTTATACGCTAGACACTATATATACATGTACCATGCAATGGTACTGATGTGATAGACAATGGCTACTACTATGCACTCTTGTGATAGCTAAGTTGGTATGATTGAGAGATACTTATTGATATAGCTACCAATATCAATATACGTATTAAATGTGACCAGATTTGCTAACACCAACTATGTACACGCAAGCCAGCTGAAATTTTATTGCACAAGCTTGTACGTAGCTATGCATATAGGGAGTCGCCGATCATGCCAGCAGAATAGCTAGCTACGTATGTATATAAACTTTTTTTGAGTAGCTAAATTTTCAAGGTTGCGAGCTAATCCGCAAAAACAGTGAAATTTTTAACTCGAAAATTTCCTGATATAGCTACAGTATGTAGCTGCACTGTTACTTGTACACTGGGGCTTTACCACAATAGTGACTGTCCGAGCAAAAACCAGCCTAGTTCACACTTCCTAATTTATCACTTCAGTGCTTTATAATTTTTGTTGGGTAAGGCATACAGTCTTCAGATTTACAGGAATAGTAGAACAACCATCACTTTATCATTACTGAAAATTTGAGCTTTGTGTAGCATTCTAGTAAGATTAATATGAACCATTAACTTGACAAAATCAGAAGTGTGAACTAGGCTGCATGGTTTTCGCTCAGACGGTCATTAATATTATTAATTTATAATCAGAGTATGTATAAATTTTTATAATAGATCTTTTTGGTATTAATTATAATTTTTCATAGCTATTACTGGTATACTGGTAGCTATATATCTGTGCAAAAAACAATAGTACAGCTTAATTCAGTTGATTATAACAAAATTAATTCATCACAAAATGCAATAAATATATAGTAAGCATATGATGATACCAGCCATTATACATCTTCTATAAACAATGTTTAATAGACATCTATAGATCTATAGCTGTATATGTTGGCATTGTGTAGCTATAGCTATAGGCTGCTAATATTTCATTGCAGTATTATACAATAGACCTAAAATCAAATGATCAGCTGGTTTCATACAAATATGTACAAACTTAATTGATCTGCTAACTGTGCTAAGCTTTCTACTGTATGTCCTTGATAAAATTTTATTCACATATTGACATTGTATAATTTATATATGGTTAGCACTTGAATGGTATGGTATATACATGCTATGGTTAGCACTTGGAATTGGCTACTATATAGTTACTGGTTCGCATGCTATGGTTAACTGGTTAGCACTCCATGTGTTTTGGTGTTTGATGTAATGCTGGTTAGCACTCAACGTACCTGTTTGATGTAATGCTGATTTGCACTTAAATGGTTTCAGCCATAATAATTATTATAAGGGATGATGTATCATTCAAACAAACAAACCAAACAAACATACAAGCAAGAAGACAGATTTCACTGTTGACTCCATAATTATGGTGAAGCTCGCTCCGATCAAAAGAAGGTGCACTTTTCAAAATGTAGCTAGCTAGGGACTGGGGCTCATCTTGTAGCTAATTACTGATAGTGATAATCAGATTAATATTAGCTACAATCTTATAACAGTTATATATGTACATGTATACTAGGGGGGAGAATTAATCTAGGGGGCATTCCACCCAGCCCCTTAAATGGAGCCCTGAAAATATCATCATTAACAACTATGTAAAATGCTTTTATACTAAAAACTAAAAGATCATTATTATACTAACAAACTAAAATGTGATTATACTAACAACTAAAAAATGCCACTACAAGGTTCTATACTAACAACTAAAAAATGTCATTAGCTACTAACAACTAAAATGTCATTGCAAACTATAGCCAACTAGGTAGCTAACTAGGTAGCTAGCTATGAAGTCTACAAAAAGCAAGTCTTATATAAATTCAATGATAAGCTATTGCTATGCATTCATGCAGTTACTAGCTAGCTATAGCTACTCTACATAACAACCATATATAGCAACTACATAACTATGTTATATGTCTAGCTAAGAAAACTACAAAAATCCACTTAGCTACAAAACTAAAAGATAGCCACACTAAATATGTACGTAAATGCATGCATTAGTGTACGTATTACAGTAACTTTTTAAATGTAAGCTTGGTGTACCAAAGGTCTTTTGGATCAGAATCATTTTCATTTTGCACACTTCCCCTTAAACAGTCCACACCATCTTTTGCCTTTAAAATGGCTTCTTGCTGCTTATAAAACAATAGATGCTGTTGATTTGTTTCAATTTTTATTAATTGGAGTAAATGCTCCCTTACTATCAGAGAATTCGGCAACAATACTATACCATCTAGGTATAGCAGCTTTTCTTGGACTTCATTTACAATGCTTATAACATCTGCTTCAATCTTCTCCAGGCATTGTGTAATATCTTCTATCGCCCTTTCTGTTTTAGTTTTACCTTCTTGAGCTGCATAATATTTGGCTTTTAATACATCATTTGTCATGGTTTTGGTTACTTCATGCTCCTCATAATGATATGGTAGGTTCCTATGATATTCCCAAAAGCAGTTGCCTGGACATTTGACACAATATGCAGATGATCTTCCCCTACCATTCATTGAACCACAATTGTATTTTTCACTGTCATCTGTATAGCCACAACTATCATGACAGGTGTAGTTACACCGTATACAGACTGTCACACATTGACTGGATTGATGATAAACTTTTGTTGTTTCTGTAACTTTTATTTGATAGGTATATTCTTTACAATTAGCAATATCATTTTCATATTTCTGATGTGTATCTTTTGTTTCATTTAACTCCTTTAATTTTGAAACACCACTATCAACTAGTGTATTGAGTCTGTCTATAGCAACTTTAAGTTGCAATTCTTCATATTTTTGTTGCACATTTTTGGTCAAGTCAAGACTGACACTTTGCATATCGTTAAGAACTGGGAAAAACTTTTGAAATGAACTGAAGTTTATGTTCCAACCTGTTTCAACTTCGTTATCAGTATTCCTTGTATACAAGATAGAATTTTCAAATTCATAAAATTCTGCAAAAGGAATACCAGCTTCTGTAATAGCAGTTATTACTGGTGGATGGCAATTATTGGCAGAAGTTACCATCATGAATATATTACTTGCAAGATCCTTACCAAATATTGAAAGAATTGAATGAAATATGTAAGTCTTAACTGGATCAGATCGTGGTAGATTAGCAGAGGTGACTATACCAATTCCATTGAGGCAACTGATATCATTGGAATCTTTAAACAGCCTCTGTATTTGTTGAGTGATTAGATTATTTTGCTCTGTACAGCTAATATCTTGAAATTCAGGAATGTCGATGATAGTTAAAGTAAAATCAACTGGTGATTCTTTTTCGGGATAAATAGTGTATGCTTTGATTTGATCAAGCATTGAATCATCCTTAACAATTTTGAATCGAAAATCATCTTCCCAGTTCACACCAAATATATAGTTCACCATTGCATTAATTACGGTACTTTTACCTGCACCAATAACACCAATCATCATCAGTATCTTTTCAACTGTTGATTGACCAGGAGTTGGCTCTCCTATTGTGTACTTCGTTATGATGCCTTGCATGGTTGTCTTCATAGGAGGCTTGTATACAGGAATTGTAAAATCTTTACTATGTACTGGAATTGAAAGAGATTTTATTTTTTGAGCCAGTGAAGGACAAACCTAAAAAGTAATATATTGATCTACTAGTTACACCAAATACAATACTCATAATATACACCAAAAATATTAAATGAAGTTTAAATAGATAACTAAGTCTAATGTTGCAGCATGAATTGTGTAGCACAGACCATAAATAGCTACTCACCAGATACTCGCTAGTCTAGTGCTCAGCTTATAGTGCATGTGCCAGGCACTCGCGAGCATATGTATACAAGCCAACTATAGCGCATACGTACCATATTAAATGTTTATATGGTATAGCTCAATTTAAACTTTACACATGCGTGCAGGTACACGCATGTAGCCACACGTTTATCACATGTAAAATTCAGAATTCGGCGTGTACACTTCATCTTGCATGCAGCTTTAGTGTGTGCATGAGTGCGTGTGCACACCAGAGGCACACTACACAAATATTCACATGACAAGCACATGGTTTGTACATGTACTACACATGTGCACATACATACACTGCATGAGGTACATTGAGCTGGATAGATTCCGACAACAGATTCAGTTTGTTTCCGTATAATTAGCAATAAGTCCATCTGGTGAAAATGACGTGTTTGAATTTGGAGGAACTGTTTCACCCGCTAAATAATAGTAAGAAGTCGGTCGGTCATAAGAGGGTGTGCGCCTAGCACTCAGACCTTGACTTACCAGCGTAACTATGCAGAAAACATTTAGAATATACATGGCATCGAAGAAGGCTAGACGACTTTAGCTTCATAGTAAGAATTAGGGTCGCAAAATTATTACACACCCGCAGGATTTTTGTAGCTGTTTTTAACTTGTATGTGATCACAAAAAAACAAAATACGTGTGCTTCTATTGTTTTATTATGGCGTTCATACTAGTAGTATAGTTCGTATATAGTAGTAGAAAAGAACAAATCAGCCATCCTTAAGCCGAGGAAGAGACTACAACTGCATTAAGAAAGCAGCCAAAATCAAGTGGAATTTTGTAAACTTTTTACATGTACTTCTTTACTGTTTGTAGCTACGTATGTTCATACTTTGTAACTAGATGGGAATGTTGCCTGCCCACTGTTCACTTTCTTTGTAAGAACAGTAATGAAATTTACTAATCATCTCATGTGCACTCATGATTGTAATAATCAATGAGTAATCACTTTGTAGCAGGTGCTTTCATTTTACGTACATATCAGGACACAAAGACTACTATCGATTAGAATAAAAGTGTGTTGGTTTTGTGAATGACATGCGGGTGTCAAGTTAAAATTGAGCTGTATCGTATAAGACCCGTAAATAATGTTTGTTATTATGCATACCAAGGCGCATGCCTAGAACCCAATAGCATTGTATATGCATCGGCATACAAGCGTGCTCGTGCAAAACATACTGCACACAGCAATAGAGAACACATCAAGTGTATACTTTCCACATGCATGCAGATACGAGTGCAATATTAAATGTTTGTCAAGTCGTGTAGTTGTGACATGCGTGTACAGCCAAATTTAAATTGAGCTGTACAGTATGTAGGTTTCTCTACCTTTATTGTAGGGCAACGCTAAAATACGTAGGAATTCATGTACTCACGCGTAGGCGCTTATATCTTGGGACAGCCCATACAGAAAGTGGTCTACACAGCTCTAGTGCTAGTACAATATGATATCTACTAACTACTAACCATCTGGCAAAATTTGAGATACAGTATACATGGAGTGGTAAGCATGACATGGCGAGTTTTACGGTTGCTTATAGCTACTGCAAAGGATAAATAGTCAATGTCTGGTCTAGCAAGTCAGAGTGCACTCCTGCATGCATTATCAGCTTTCAGCCTTGCTTAGTGAGTGCTCAAACTTGCAAAATAGTCCTATCAAGTACTCGTATAAACCTCATGAACAAACACGAGTGTAACACCTAGAATAGTTACTGACATGTGAGTAAATCAGCCTAAAATGCGAGTTTTTATGACCATACACTTGAGAGAAAAGTGGTAATGCTCACGAGCGAGTTATCAAGAGTTGTACCGTAATTACAGTTTTCATAAACTTTAATCACGGATTGTAGGATAGTTATTATCAAAAAACTAAGCCAGTTATTTTAAATATGTTATTAACAAGTTGATGTTTTACCATTCAAAAACCAGGTGCTGTATCACGGACCATTGCGCAAATCAACCTGAAAAAACTTTCCAATGGAAAAAGTTATAGTGATGAATAAGTTGTGAACTACGTACTATGAAAATGTGTTGTAGAATAAACAGGCTTGAAAGTTAGTTGTTAGATTGATTTCCTTCACCATGGCATGACGACCATGGATGCATTTATGCATACATATCGCTATCCTTTGTTTGAAAGTGGAACAGAAACAGGTTTACGTATATTACCTTTTAGTAAAGATGAAATCTTACAACCTTATGGTACAGCTCAATAAGCACACGTGTAAGTCACAAAAGTTACACATACATCTTCTATGCTGCTTAGTCTTCCCATATCAGTTAATCACTTATGTGCATATTACCAGAGTGCACGTTTGCAATTATGGTCATCCCAGCCATGATGCTCGTGTGGTGCAACTTACGCACGGTACAGCTTGATTTAAACTTTAAACATGCGCATGTTTTTTGTAACTCTACTCAAGTATTTTTAAAAGCTCGCATGTTTGTACACAACTGCACGAGAATTTTGTGTGCAGTATCTTCGTGATCGCCATGAGTAATGTGTGAGCTGCACCACATGAGCGTACTAGGACAAAGGACGCATATGCATTCACTATGTGTACCCAGGCAATTTAAACACGGGAAGGCTAAAGCAAACACAAAACATTGTTATCTTTATTCCAATCGATCCTGTCAGTCTTCGTGTCTCAAATAAATATGCGCCTGCTGACAAACACGTGTTTAGTCACATAAATCTCATATAAAATTATTAGAATTACGTGTGCACATGATATAAGTTTTTGTTCTTAACAAGAGATAATGGAAGGGTGCGTAGTACCTTATCTTAAAGAAGTTGGACTTGCAAGTAACCTTCCCGGCCAGTTTCAAGGTACGTAGATATATTTACATGCGTCCGTACTATACTTGAGTAGATGCCACGTGTTGAGTGCACGAGCTTATTTAGAATCGCAACAAGTTTTTTTACTCTCCGTGAGCAGTTGAGACATCATCTATTTATCGTGCACTTGCAAGCACGTTACAATTTTTTGCTGTTCATGTAGTATGTGTGCAATGGCACACACGAGTATTCTTAAAGTTTAAATCGAGCTGTACAATATATACATGACACTCAATTGGTTATGGCGAGCACAAAGATTAATGTGTGGTCATCGCATGTCAATTTCTCGTGCAGCTTTGTCTACAATGCCAGATTATAAAATACTTTGGAAGAGCTACGTACAAAATACACACGTGTTACCATACTCGCATGTTTTCTATTGATTTTTGCGTATAACTCACGAGTTGCTCGTGTGTCATTTGATACGCGAACGAAATCAACGCGAGTGCACAAGAATAATCCAACTTATTCACGAGCAAATTTGGTAAATGTGAACTTCGTCACGAGCATAAACAAGAGCCTCGAGACGTCTCTCGACACAAACCTTACTTGTAAGTTATTCGCAATGTACACACACTTCTTAATATACATGCCTTACGCTTCTAGTAAGGGACAATTCCAACATGGCAAGGCTAAGCATGGTGAGGCTAAGTATGGAGTCTAGATAGCTGGCGAATCATCAACCTTCATAATAATTACTGTCTTACCTCTTATTCAATCAGCTGTAGGCATTATACTTGACTCCAAAAACGCTGCAACTGCTAGCTAACAAATGTTGCACGTGTTACTGCCATCCCAAAATAATAGAAACTATTCTGAGCACGTGCTACCACTTATAATAAGTGCTATCACTGGGACCCCATACGTGGTACTGTGTCTGTATTAAATAGGTAGCTACATAGTCCATGATGACCAGCTGTAGTTAAACAGTTTGGACGCTTATACTTCGTGTAATGTGCGCTAAAACAGCGTGTGAGCTGGATTCAGTAGTGGCAAGGCAAGAGAGGATAAACTACACATGTGTTAGCTTGCGTGCTATAGAGTATGTAACGTGATATGTGCTTACGTAGCTCGCGAGTAAAGTAGCACGTCACAAGCGTATCACTCATCTGGAGGATCGAATCTCCACTACAGCTTTGTGGAGAATTGCGTGCAGGTAGCATAAAGCAGACTCGAGATATCACAAATTGAATATTTCAAAATGGTATTTCTAAATATTTATAAATGTGCGAACAATGCACATTTTTGAAAATCCGGTCACATATAAACAAGCATAATGGCTATAGCTACTTTCAAAAGAAACAGCATACATTTTTCTAAAATAAACTGGGGAAATAAACATACCAGCAGCTACATGCCTAAGTGTGTATAGAAGGAGAGTGGATGCCACGTGTCGACTATGCTGTAGCCTATCAGCACACGTGCATGCAATGCAATCACGTTATGAGTTCATCTCGACTTGTAATGAGTACTTTTACCCTCCACGAGCAGCTATATAAGACGTCATCAATATCTTGTGCACTTGCTAACATGTTGTGATGTTTGTGTGATGGATGTGCCATTACACATGCAAGTTTTCTTAAAGTTTAAATCAAGCTGAACCATAGCTTAAGATCAAACATTTTGGTTCTGTGTAGCCATTACACTGCTACTAATTCACATCACACATATGTTTATAAATTAACTACAGTAAGTCATACCAGATAAATGGTTGATCCTGACTGAATATCATAATCAGATATAGTAGAATCATTTTCTAATTCTTTTTCTGATAACTTCAAGTTTTGTTGCTCGGTAGGAATTCCCTCTATTACCTGAACTTTTTCTTTGATGTTTCTGATGGTATCTGATGTCTTTATTTCCAATTTTAAAGATTTTTCAGTGGTGCCAAGCAGTTTAATGAAGATCAGTATGCTACCTACATATGAAAGTTATGCAAAACATATAATGTGAGTATGCTACTCATTATTACTTTCCAGTACATGCACAGATCAAAGACATTGGGGTACAATATAGTTGCAATAGTAGCACTACCGAAGTGAAATTACTATGTAGTGTGTGTGTGTGTGTGTGTGTGTGTGTGTGTGTGTGTGTGTGTGTGTGTGTCTGTGTGTGTCTGTGTGTGTCTGTGTGTGTCTGTGTATGTCTGTGCGTGCATGTGTAATTTGTATTGGCTTAGAAAATTTCTAGTATTTGGCTACAAGATAGCTACCAAGTTTTATTAAACTAGATGTGTTATCACTAAAGTACTGGAGTATAAAGCAAAATTTTAATTTGTATGTGTTGCTACGTACATATGTATTACTTAGTGATGAGTGTTTGCTCAAGTGACTTACATGTAAAGTCATTAATTTATATTATAATACATTGAATAGTAGTGATTAACATAGTGGTTTACCTTACACAGCCCCTGGATTTTAGATGGCAATACATCAACTCGTTTTTCTGGTGATCTCATACATAACTGAATGCCTATAGCTAGTTAATATAATTTTAAATAGTAAATACTGAGCATGGCCATTTTTAAAGCAGGAATGTTACCAAATTGGAAAAGGTGGCTTGTTGAACATGTAATCTCTTATTTGGAAATACGGTACCGCTCAAAGTTAAAGTCACACTCGTTTGTGAATTTTCATCGAGTACACACTGTCACTCAGTCGTATTTTCGTGTACTGATGCGTGTAATGAATACTTGAAGTAAACTCAAGTGCACAATTTAGGATATACATATGGTACAGCTCACAGCTAAGTTTACAATCGCACTCGTGTTCTTGCATGGGACCTGAACAAAACTCGCGATTTTTGTTCGAGTATACTAGCTATGCACGCAGAGTAGAATGCACGTAAAGATATTTACCACACGCCAAGGGTACTCAAATATAGAGGTGTGCCATATAGCAGTGCTCATGGGTAAGTAGTAAATACTCGTGAGAGAGCGTGTCGTGCATTGACAAACGTATAGGCCTACATAAGCCTGTTTGCACTTCCTTATCCATTGCCATCACGTCCTCTGAGATTTAACTTACGTAGTTACTTAATACGCAGAGCGTACTCTTTTTCTGTAACGTGAGGATCCACACAATGATGATGTCTGTGCTTTAATTGAAGCGCCTTACCACATGCGCTTTGTGATTAAACATGTGGGAGAGCTCTGGTGCGTGCAATTTCTATCTTTCTGGTGCCGTTGTTTAGTGTCCAGTTATTGTTGTGGTATAGAGTGACTATGGTGGATTGAGACAGAGGTAAGTAACAGAATATGTACTAATTTGTGTGTCGAGTGGAGTCGAGGCCCGATTCGTTAGCTTCGCAACGAGACACGTGAAATACTCTTGTACACAGTCAAGAAAATTGAGACTTGCGTGTACTAATCCTACATGGGCAATTGGCTCACTTGCGTGTGTGCCTTGAGCTACACATGCAAGAAAACGACACTTGGCCATGAGCTGTACCATACGTACTGTACGTGACAGGCCTAGTGGCAAGACGCCAGTAGACAACTGACGAGTACTCTCAAGTGTGAATAGTAACTTTACGAATCAACTTTACGTAGTTTCCTTTAGATATACTATGTAACCTGCAGTAAAAGCCTAGATTACTTTGTCAACCTTTACAGTCAGGCTGATTTTATGGTTGCATGTAGTATTTAGCTAAAATGCTGCTTATGGTTGACCTTGAACCTTTTACAGCCAGACTATTTTGTTTAGCATATAGTTACATAGGTAACATAGCTATATACATAGTTACATACGGTAAAGCTTGAATAAACTTAATTGACACTTGCACGTACCAAATTCGCGTGTGTTCTGTAGCTTGTCACGAGGATCAAATGCATGCCACGAATTGTGCGCTCACGAGAAACTCGTGAGTTCCCTTACAAATTTCTTGAGCGATTGTACTAGGACACACATGTAAATGTCAAGTTTAAATTGAGCTGTACCATAGTTGCTGTTAGTGTCACATTAGCATTGCTAATCTGCACATGGGTTTAAGAGCAGACACACACATTTCTACTTTTGCCAATTGCTATATGTCAGTAGTGCAACAACTATGACAAAATTTCTAACCTTCTAAATCAAGTATTACCTCATCTTGAATATTGTAATATGACACTAAAAAACGAGTTTCATCTAATGGTTTCTCATCAAACTTCAATGCTTTCAAGTGAGTAGTAATTCCTTCTTGGTTTTTAACTTTTTCTTTAATTTCTCCTACTGTGTCTGATTCATTTACTTCCACTCTGATCATTTTCTTCTCATATGAGCGTTTCACAAATATACCACCTAAAATAATGATTACAATAGTCGTTAACATGGTAATTATTATTGTTTACTGATACACAACAAATAGCTACAGATGTAACTGCCAGAAATAATTTAAAGGCAATGAAATTTTAGATATGCATTGGTACGGCTGTAATAATGCTGTACCTTGAAGCAAAAAGTTAAATATTTAGATCTATAGCAATTTTTAAAACATCGAAATTTACCTAGGTTTTGCCAGCCAGCCAGCCAGCCAGCCAGCCAGCCAGCCAGCCAGCCAGCCAGCCAGCCAGCCAGCCAGCCAGCCAGCCAGCCAGCCAGCCAGCCAGCCAGCCAGCCAGCCAGCCAGCCAGCCAGCCAGCCAGCCAGCCAGCCAGCCAGCCAGCCAGCCAGCCAGCCAGCCAGCCAGCCAGCCAGCCAGCCAGCCAGCCAGCCAGCCAGCCAGCCAGCCAGCCAGCCAGCCAGCCAGCCAGCCAGCCAGCCAGCCAGCCAGCCAGCCAGCCAGCCAGCCAGCCAGCCAGCCAGCCAGCCAGCCAGCCAGCCAGCCAGCCAGCCAGCCAGCCAGCCAGCCAGCCAGCCAGCCAGCCAGCCAGCCAGCCAGCCAGCCAGCCAGCCAGCCAGCCAGCCAGCCAGCCAGCCAGCCAGCCAGCCAGCCAGCCAGCCAGCCAGCCAGCCAGCCAGCCAGCCAGCCAGCCAGCCAGCCAGCCAGCCAGCCAGCCAGCCAGCCAGCCAGCCACAAGGTGAGAAACTCATGAAAGCTGTTGATAAGCTGTTAGCTATGGCTTTTGCTTTTTGCATCACACAAAACCACATGTGATTTTCGCATGCTTCATTATACAATGTGAACTTCAAGGTACGTTGATTATAGCCTTGGACAAATATATTTCGCTGTTTTTGAACATAATTTGCTGCAATACAGGTGCTTTGTCATGTAAGCACTTTGTTAACATATGCCTTTAAACAAGCATAATTATTAAGTAAGCGCCTGTAAACGGCTGCTAGGCACTGAAAGATTATTATACAGTACAGCTCTAAGGTAACATCGCACTCGCTCACAACTTACACACTCACCACTCGAATGCTCGATACGCTGAACTCGATCACTTTCGAGCGAGACTGTCGAGGGATAAAACACTTGAGGGTTTACTACTGTAACTTGCGTCTTGTGTCTCAATGGGAATTACGCCCTAGATCAAGAATATGTTCATAGAGTTTATACCTTTATGCTCGGCTTACAATTCGTATACATGCCAAGGTGCACGCAAACCAGATTTGGCGTGTATGTACCTGACATGCACACATGCTTTTGCCACACGTCTAGTGCGTACACGAGTACTCTGCATGAGTGTTTCTACGTCATTGATCTTGCAAGTGCACACATGCCTGCGAAATGAAAATGTGTCATGTCAAGTACATGCCACATGCGTGCCTTGTCAACTTTAAATTTGAGCTGTACCGTATACAAAGAAAATATGTACATGCATAATTATATAAAATCTTTATGCGATACGAGCTTCTTTGACACCTTTCTCGATGCCACGGACTGAATCTAGGAGCCATCCAGAGGCTGCGTATATGAATTACCTGCAAGGATAATAGTGAAAATTCATTTTGTAGTACAATTCAATGATTATACTTAGCTAGCTACGTATGAAGCGTAATCATGCACGTATTACATATGTAATTACTCCTGTATTACGGTTGTAATGCATTCATATTCAATATCGTAATTACGGTATACATCTACCGTAACAACAATGTAATTACGATTACAAACGTTACCTTTTATTGACGCCTACTGTACTTGTTTCCTCTTAAATTAGAAATGTATATATAATTTTAGTAGCATTGGCTACTATACCAATGGTTTTCTCATTGTACATATGGAGGATATTAAATATAATTGAATGCCTCAATACTTATTGTTAAGTACTACCATACATACGTACATGCTATTGATTTAAACTTTAAGAATACTCATGTGCGCCATTGCACACGTACGTACTACACGAACAGCAAAATAATTGTAGCATGTTTGCAAGTGCACGAGAAATTAATGTCATTGCAACTGCTCACAAAGAGTAAAAAAACTAATCATGAGTCTAAATAAGCTCGTATCCTGAGTGCACTCGACACATGGCATCAACTTGAGTATAGTACTGATGCATATAAATATGTAGCAACATATGTACATACCTTGTAACTGGCCAGGAAGGTTACCCACAAGTCCAACTTCTTTAAGATAAGGTACTAAGCGCCCTTTCATTATCTCTGGTTAAGAACAGAAATTTATATCATATCCACACGTAATTCTAATGAGATTTTATGTGACTAACACATGTTTGTCAGCAGGCGCGTTTATTTGAGACATGAAGACTGACAGGATCGATTGGAATAAAGGTAACAATGTTTTCTGTTTGTCTTAGCCTTCCTGTCTTTAAATCGCTTAATGAATGTAAATGTGTCCTTTGTCCTAGTACGCTTGTGTGGTACAGCTTGAATGTTACTTGTTGTGACCATGAACATAACGTATGTGCGCTGTATGTAAATGTCTTGTGCTGTTGTGTACAAATATGCGAGTTTTTAAAAATACTCAAGTAGAGTTACGTACAAAATACATGCGTGTTACTCACTTGGATGCTTAAAGTTTAAATAGAGCTGTGCCGTATTACAAAATGATATGATATTTACATTTAAGTATTCACTAACTAGATTTGGTTCATCTATTACAGACAGGTTTTACAACAAGCTTTTGTTCCTTACATGCACACAATAATAGTTTCAGCATGTGTAAAAATTGCAAGGGGACAAATTTCAGAAACCATAATCGAACAAGTTTTAGCAGGACTGATTTTTTTATTAAATACATCTGAATATTGCTATACTACTACCACTAATGTTAAAAAACTAGAAACCTTAGTAACTATTAACCTTTTATTCTTAGTCGTAAATCAAGTGTTGCTTTATCTGGAATTAGGTAATGGAGTAGAGTGCAACCATCTTGTAACGGCTGCTTTTTATAAAGCAGTATTTGATCCTCTGCAGGTATCTCCAGTTTATCTGAAATCTTCAATTTGACATGTCCTATTGTATCTGAGGCTTTAACTTCTAGTGATATTACTTTTTCATCCCATGTTTGTAGCACAAAAATTTGTATTATATCAAAATCTGAAAACAACATGAAGTTTCATACACAACAATGTAGCTATGTACTTATATACTATTGTTTTATTGAAAAACATCTCATGTCTACTGATAACACTGTTTTTACCATAGCTAACCATTTTCAATATGTGACAAAATTTGCATTAACCAATCATATTGTGAAATCCATTTTATTGTTTAAATATTGTAGCCACACTCGAGCACCATCCAGATACGGTAACAACAAAGCTATAGCTGGCCATGTCTTTTACAGACAGTTTTCTTGACCCTATCAAGCCACCAAGGTTCACACCTGTGGGACCACTGCATGGGGTGTCAAACTGCTGCCAGCCCTCCGTTTCGGCCTGACCTATGGTCTGAGCCCACTGTGGCTGGTTCTGTCATCTACTAAATGTACAACTCAGCTGCCTGTGTACACCTCCCCACCCCCACACACCCACCCAACCATCCACCCCAACACTCATGACCCTACAGAGCCGTTAAAAAGTCCCTCAAAATCCAGCATTGTTAACTAGCTAACAACTTTGTTCATAATTATATTGCTAGCTATAAGACAGTTCTACTTCTAGAGTGAATCTGGTGTGGCTACAGTCCACCACAAGAGAGCTAGAGTGGCTTCAATATTTGAAATTGGTATTTCTCAAAATTCAAAATGTGACAATTCGGTCACTTTTTGTAAATCTGGTCACATGTATCAATTGATATTATTTCCATGCCATTTGTAGTGACATTAAGTACATAGCTAGTCTGGAAAATTTTCATTTAAAACATGTATTTCACTAAAAAATTCTAGAAAACATTTTCATGAATTACGTACCTAAAAATGTAGCACTTGATTTTTGCTTTAACTTACTACAGTACAGCTCAACTTAAACTTGACACTTGTATAGCAAACCTCACAATTATTTCCATGCCTCTTGGTGTGACTTGCACTCATGTCGCTTGTTCATTACATACACACACAAGTAATGAGTGGACAAGTACTTCATCATGAGTCCCTCAGACCATTTTACTGATAAGAGCCTTTTCTATTCATATTGATAATATATAGTATGTTTTAATACTTATTTATGCTGGAAGCCTTCCCAGCCAGTTACAAGGTATGCATGTACGTTGCTGGATATTTACATGCGTCTGTACTATACTCGAGTCGATGCCATGTGTTGAGTGCACTCAGGTTACGAGCTTATTTAGACTCGCGATGAACTTTTTTACTCTCCATGTGTAGTTGAGATGTCATCAATTTCTCATGCATTTGCAAACATGCCACAATTTTTTTGTTGTTCATGTGGTTTGTGTGCAATGGCACATGTGAGTATTCTTAAAGTTTAAATTGAGCTGTACCATATTTTAGAAGTTATATATTATTAACATTGGTTATGAAGGTGGGTATGGCATGCATGAATTTGATGCATTACTAGGCTACAATGGCAGAGAATTTGGCTTAAAACAAACCTGCCAAACACCTTGCATACTACGGTACAGCTCAATTTAAACTTTAAACATGCATGACTGCATCAGGAAAGCAGCACGAAATAAAGTTTGCAAACTCTTAGTAGTAGTTACATGTGTTTGTACTGCTTACTGTTTGTATGCTGGTATAATTATTACCTTAAAATGTATCCTGTTTCTAGGAAAGTATAAAAAATCTTCCCACCTGAAGACAGGTGGATGAATAGTTTTATGTGGCCTAAACGCAGTTCACTATTTACTCTAACCGTCTTCCTTTTCACGGAGTTTTATGCACCATTCTTTGCATATTGTGTAGCACCCGGATGGGCGAGCATAGCTAAATGCTTGATAATATTGAACTGGTCATACTTTATTAATGCATGCCTAGAAATTTGCCAATAGAGCATGCAAACTCTATGCATCAGCATACTGGCGTGCTCGTGTAAACTATAATGCACACGGCAATAGAGAACACATCTAGTGCATACACTCATGCTATTCTTAATGCAAAACGTTGTCGATCTTTTGTAAACATACATGCACGTAAACAAGTTATATGAAACAAGTGTCGAGTCGTGTAGTTACAACACGTGTGTCAAGTCAAGTTTAAATTGAGTTGCACTGTATGGAAGTAATTATGCACATAGTACAGTTGTATTATGTACATATTGAATATTGTAATTACGGTATACATCTATCATAACTACAACATACCTGTAATTACAGTATTACAGGTACAAATGTTATTTTTTATTGATGCCCACTGTATGTATACATACGGTACAAATCACCCATAACTTAAATGGCACACATGTGTGACACGCACCTCACACATACATAACAGACAAAAAACACACGTGGCATTACACCATGCGTGTGCATGCTAGTGCATAAATGAATGTCAATTTTTAACATTCGAAGGTTTGTTTACAAGCTTTGAAGCTTTGACGAATGTATAATAAATTATTATATGTTCATTGTTAGTGATAACGCATGCACTTAAGTTACCAGCAAAATATTTTCTTCTAGTGTTAAGCACACATATAATTGTATTGTACAGAGCCTAGAAATGTAAATTAACCTTTTTGGCTGCTTATGTAAGGGACAAGGACCGCACAAATTACCAACATACTCCACTATGTAGTGAAGTATAAAAATTCAAATGTTGTACTTAACATTCGAAGGTTGGAACCTTCGAAGGTTCGTTCGAATCCAGTACATTTGTTTATGCACTAGTGCACATGTGTAGCAAAGATACATGTGTGTGTGTGTATATTTAAAAGATGCGCGTGTAGTAAAGGCTATTCAGTTGTTGCAATCATTGTTGAAAAAATTCCCCATAAGACCAGCAGTGCCTTATACAATGTTTACAATCCATACAGAAGTACGTACGTATCGTTGCTGAAATAGTTACTGATGGACGTTTAACTTGATACGGATATTGGATGAAGTAAGATATAGCTATCTAGTTAGCTAATGCACATATGTGGAAAATTATTTAAAACTACGTACATACCTATATAAGCACAAGTGAGTGTAAAGACTGCGTGGGTGTTTAAAAGACTGCGTGTGTGTGTGTGTAAAGACTTCAGTGTAAAGACTGCATGTGCGTGTACAAGTGTGCAAGATACACATGCATGTGCAAGCTAGTACAGTACCAATATGATGCGTGTCACACATGTGTGCCATTTAAGTTGTGGGTGATTTGGACTGTACATAATTATAAGTATATTTTAAAAAACTATCTGAATAAGGTATATTCTTCTTTACCTTTCAAATCAAGTGTTGACTCATCTTGAATTTTGAAATAAGACACTAAAAAACGAGTGTCATCTAATCGTGTCCCATAAAACTTTAATGATTTCGAGTGAGTAGGGATTCCTTTTTGCTTTTGAACTTTCCTTTTCATATCTTTTACTGTGTCTGACTCATTTACTTCCAATCTAATTGTTTTCTCATTTGCATCATGTAAGTATTTCACAAATACACCACCTAGAAGTCATATAAAACTATTATATGTAGCTACAATATAAATTAGGCAATCGCTTAGTTGTGGTGCAATGTATCTACATACTACATAGCTATCTAGAGGCTTGTCTACACGAATGCGAATCTAGCAAATTAGCTTTCAATTCGAATCAAGCGCATCCACACACGTGTGTACCTAATGTGCATTACACTTGCTCCGTTGATTATTAACGTAGTATACGAATAATGAAATGGAAAATAATTTTTGATTGTAGCGCGAGTACAATGTGAAAATGGCGCTGCTGTGTTTGATATCATTTGTGGTGAGCTGGGTTTCGTACATTAGTTTCGATGTTTTCTATTAGAAAGGTATTAGAAAGAAGCGCTGCCAACTGAATTGAAAGTTGGCACTGGTGCTAGCCGTAGCACTTTCATTTTTCTATGTTCCAACCTTGGTTCCAACTATATATCCGCCAACACTCAGCTAGATACCGGTGACATTTCAGCTCCAAGGAAGGAACTACAGTGAGGACATGCATATCTACCCAGATACACTAGGAGTCATCTTGTCATGGAAGGCGGCAAAAGGCCTTAGAATCCTGCCAATGCATTACCCAGACCCAGCACCAGACATAGCCATTACAGAGATGCCAGCAACTACCCCTATAGTTGATGTGAAAGTCATCAGTGCCACAACCCTTCCACAGACAGACAACGAACTCATAAAGGCATACCCCACAGTCTTTGATGGTCATATCAGAGTCATGCAAGGTGAAGAATTCCACATATCCTTAGCCACAAATGTCAAGCCCTTCTGTGTGCACATGCCTCGTACGATTCCATTTGCATACTGTGACAAGCTGAAAGCTGAGCTTGATCTAATTGAATCCCAGCACATCATCGCACCAGTCACTGAGGCCACAACATGGTGTGCACCAATTGTTGTGACACCCAAGAAAAACTCGGACAAAATTCAGATGTGTATAGACTTATCACACCTCAACCGCTTTGTCATCCGTGAACGATATCAATCTCCTACTCCAGCCCAAGCTGTGTCAGATATTGCTGCTAGTGACGCAAAAATCTTCATGGTTCTGGATGCCCTCAAAGGATATCACCAATGCCCCCTGGACAAGGACAGTCAAACATTAACTACATTCATAACACCATTCGGCAGGTACAGGTATTTGCAAGCTCTATATGGTATCTCATCGATATCCGAGCATTACAACCGCCACATGGCTGAAGCCTTTAAAGGCCTGTCGGGATTTAGACACATAGTAGATGATTTTGTGATCTATGACAGCAACATCACAGACCACGTCAGCCATGTTCAGCAATTTCTGCAATGTTGCATGGACAACAACATCGCCCTCAATGTAGACAAATGCCAGTTTTTCAGAATCCAAGTAACCTTTGCAGGATTTCAGCTTTCATCAAGTGGGTACAAAATTGACCCCTCCATTATAGAGGCCATCACCAAATACCCCACACCCACAAATTGATCTGATCTATGCTCTTTCATAGGCTTGGTCAATCAACTTTCAACAAGCACTAACACACTAGCCACACTGTTGGATCCACTCTGACCCCTACTCAGTACAAAAATGAGTTCCTATGGTCCAGTTATCATCAGGAAGCCTTTTCCCACATCAAGACATCTCTCACAACCACCCCAATGTTGTCCTTCTTTGACATCAGTAAGCCCACAAAATTAAGCAGAGATGCTAGTAGACAGGGACTGGGATTTGTATTACAACAAAAAACCGGAGACAAGTGGACGCTAGTCCAAGCTGGTTCCCGATTTCTTTCAGATGCCGAAACACGGTATGCAATCATCGAATTAGAAATGCTTGCTGTCTGCTGGGCCATCATGAAATGTAGAGTATTCTTGGCAGGTTTGCAGCACTTTGACGTAGCAACGGATCACAACCCACTAATACCAATTCTCAATACCCGCAGGTTAGATGAAGTTGAAAACCCGAGGTTGCAGCACCTAAAGTCCTACTTAATGGCATACAATTCCACTGCACAGTGGACCAAAGGTAGCAACCACTGTGCTCCTGATGCATTATCTCGCAATCCCGTAACTGGTGATGGACTAGCAGAGTATGACAACCAAAACAATCCAGAAGTTTCCACTACTGAAATCAGAGCCATTACTGCTGCAGATTCCCCCACAGACATACGTTTACAAGAACTACGAGAACAGGCAGTCAAAGACCCTGAGTATCAACAGCTCCAAACAGTAATACTCAATGGATTCCCAAGTCACCAACAGCAGCTTCCAGAGGCCTGCAGATGATTCTGAAATGTAAGAGAACACCTCAGTGTTGACAATGGTTTAATTGCTCATGGATGCCGTTTGCTAATCCCCACCACCATGAGACCACAGGTCTTATCAGACCTCTACAATTCACACCAGGGGTCAGTTCGTACCAAGCAGCGGGCACGCTTAACAGTATACTGGCCTGGGATTGACAATGACATTGACAATATCATCCTATCATGCCAGCTTTGCCAAGACCATCTTCCCTGTCACCCCAAGGAACCACTGATACAGAAGCCTAAACCACTCCAACCGTTCCAAGAAATTGCCGTGGACTATTGTACCTACGGTGGGCAACAGTTCCTGATCATTGTGGATTGCTTCACCGACTGGCCAGAGATCATCCCAATGGGTCAAAATACCCTAACACATCGCCTCATCACAGCATTAAGGCAGACCTTCTGCCGCACAGCAGTACCTGACACTCTCTGGTCTGATGGGGGACCACAGTTCACAGCCAACGCATTTAAGATCTTTGTCATGCAGTGGAGATTCACACACAGAATATCTTCACCCAGATACCCACAGAGTAACGGTAAAATAGAAGCAACGGTGAAGTCAATGAAGAAGACACTAGCAGCATCTTGGGACCATAGGCACTTGAATGAAGATAAATTATGCCATGCCCTTCTTCAATATCGTAACACGCCTTCCCGCAAAGACGGACTCTCACCAGTCCAGAAGTTGTTTGGCCATCCTATCCAGGACACACTCCCCGCACACCGCCATTCCTTTGTGCCAGAGTGACAGAAGAGCACCCAAGAAGCAGAACAACAAGTCACTGAGACACTGGAATAATCAAAAACATTCTACAACATACATGCCCGCTCATTACCTGACATACGCATTGGCTCTCCGGTGGCTCTACAAAGTCAACAGACAAAACTATGGGATGTATATGGGACAGTTGTCACCATCGGACCGCATCGCCGGTACTATGTCAAGACTCACAGTGGACGTGTTTTGGTGCGTAATAGACGCTTCCTATGAAGCCGCATGCCGGCATCACTTCAACCCCTTGTTCCAGTATGTCATCCAAGCACACCCAACCAACATATCTCCCCATCAGCAAATTCTTCACCTCCACCAGCATCTCCAGAATCTACCATCCATACACGTCACTCCCTGCAACCCCGCAGGCCACCCTCAAGGCTTGTGGAAGATCCTAACTGGCCAAAATGTCAGCATTGGTGCTCATTTCAACACACCAATGCTTGGGGGGAGATGTAGGAAACTGAATTAATTATATAACACTTGCACTGCACACACATGTAACAATAACAATAGTATTACCGCACGAATGTATAGGAGTTTATGTGATCACGTGAGCATCACTAAGGGCAGCCTTGTGTTGACCCTTTCCTACAATTCCTATACAGTGATGGTCTTCACAGCCTTAGCTTTACGCGCAAAATGCTGTAGGACCTCACGTGGTAATGAATTGTGATGAAACTATCGCATCATCTTTTCCAATCCACTTACAATTCGCAATCAAACTACCTCTGGAGTTGGATTGGCTGGATTCGGTTTCAATTCTAATTGGGTCAATGTGAATTCCGTGTAGATGCAATCAATTCAAATTAATTTGCATTCAATGCGGATTATTTTTGTCATGTAGACAGGCTTTATGTGTCCACCAGCAATCTACATTCAAGACATTATGTTATTTAAATAAAGGCAGCCTGGCTATAAAAGAATTGTATTAGAAGAAATAGTATCATTACAGCAGTACTTAATAGTAGGGATCGACACAAAATGTCCAACTTTCATGCGCCTCCATAACTTGCCTCACAATATACTTTTCACAAAAAATCCGACTAAAATCCATTTGTAACACTATAACAAAACTGTACCTTTGTTAATCTCTGTGAAAAACCTAATGATACGGTCTGTAGAGAGATTTGAAAATTTCTAAATCTACCAGAATTTTGTCTGACTGCCTGCCTGCCGTAAGACCCACTAGCACTAGGAGTATGGCTCCAGATTTTTTACACAACAAAGGAAATTGTGTCAGATTTACAAAACTGCTGTTCCGCTGAAGATTCATCCCCTGCGCCTCAGTGTTTCTTTTCATCCCTCACTATCTTCCTTTTTCTTCGTTTAGTTTGTAGAAAGGCGAGAAAATTATAAAAGAAAGTGTCGATAAACTTGCACCTTCTGCTTTTACATCACCAAAACAGCCACTTACACACGTGACATTAGTAATGTGCCAGACGTTAAATACTATGTATGAACAGACACGATGCTTTGCATGTACTTTATTACATCATGAACTATGGAGTATGCATCGATATATATTTCGAATGTATTTCATTACAATGCAGCTGCTCTGCCATGTTAACACTGTTGTTAACATGTGCCTGTAAAAACAATTAAGTAGAGTTTTGGCACCTGGAAGGTGATTACTTTTGCAAGTATGCTATAAAAAGCAAACAAATTAAAAAATTAATAATTTAAAAAGGTGATTAGGGATCGCTCTTGCAATGCTAGCTAAATAAAGTAAGGAAACAAGGGAAAATATTTTCAAGTAGCATGAGAGAACCCAGCATGATATAATTTATAAAAGTTTAATCTCTACTTTTAGCTCATTTTCAGTAGGTTATTAAGAGTAAGCCAAAAGTAGGGATTAACTTTTATAAATTAACTCATGCTAGAATCTTTAGTGTTCTCTCATGCCACTTGAAAATCTTTTCCCTTGTTTCCTTACTTTTTTTAGCTAGCATTGCAAGAGTGACCCCTACTCACCTTTTTAAATTTTTAAATATTCTAGTAAATTGTCACATGCGATCAAAACAGGGGCAAATCCAGGGGGGTCTTTGGGATCTCGAGACCCCCTCCAGAATACAGTACAGCTCAGTTTAAACTTGACACTTGCATGTACCAAACACGCGTGAACTCTATAGAATTTTTCGATTAACTCGCGAGTGGTTCGCGTGTTTATTGTATCTACATGAGAATGCACGAGAATAATACACCTGTTCTCGAGCTTATTCATGAGAAATCTAGTAACTCTCATCACATCAGTACGAGTCTCGTCACGAGCATAAACTAGAGCCTCGTCATGAGTATAAAGAAGAACCTCGACAACAATCATTCTGTTTCTGTATATACGGAGCAATTAATCACAAACCTTGCTTTATTCACCTTTTAAATATAATGTATCAGCAGCACACATTTGCATTAATACACGTGGCATTGTCCACCCCACTGCACGAGCGCCATGGCACAAGAACCAGCTAACAATCACTACAAAGCACTCTTTCACTTTCTAAAACTTTCTTAAATAATAATAACAACTATGTAGAATTACACATCAACTCATCTTTTCAGTAACACGCAATAGTCCATGATGGAACCATATACCCCAGTAAATGAACATTGAGCAATGAAAGGTGTGCCACTTATAATAAATGCCGATGATATGTTTAGTTTCGTGTTTTATCCTTTCAAAGTACGTACTTCATGCACTGGCTGGTAATAGAACTGTCGAGGCATAAGAGGAGCCTCGTATGGGCAAGCTACACGCGTGCTGTATTACACGTAACGTGATTGCTCGCGAGTAAAGTAAACTACACTCGAGTGCACTTCACATGCATACAGCTCGTCACAAGGATCGAATGCATGCCATGGATTATGCGCTTGTGGAAAACTCACGAGTTCTGTTCCAAATTTCTCGAGCGACTGTACTAGGACACACGTGCAAATGTCAAGTTTAAACTGAGCAGTACCGTATATTAAACAAGCCAAAAGAATGATAAAAACACTAAAATGTTGAAAATAAGTTTCCTTTCAGCACTTTACGTATATACTGTATGTAATAAAACAACCTATGTTTTCCAAGAGGTTGCACCCACCACACCTCCTACTCCATATTTGGTTAAATATTTCTTTGTATTTACTTAAATGTACTCTAAATCTTGCATTAGGTTATGATTTTGATAACAAAAAATCTTATAGCTTCTGGGGGGAGATCACCTTTATATTCAGATCCCCTCTCTGGATCCGCCTCTGAAAAACTTGCAAAATTGTATATCAATTGTGAATTTTCAACTTACATATCAAACTTTCAAGGTATAAAACTTTCGTGACTTCTTGAATTCAATACTTAATCTTTCATGATAAAAATTTCGTGAATTCCAAAATATTTCGTGATCTCATTTTTCAGAGTAGTAACACATGACTGCAACGCGTGCAAGAATGAGTGGAGCTGATTTAAGTGCACGTTCTTCTTTTACTAGGGAAGCGATGGTCAGTGGCTATCATATTTATAATTCAATATGGGAGGCGTACATAGGTGAAGAACTGTTTTGTCAGTGGAATGAAGAAAACTGATACGATCCTTTTATGCCATTACTGTACTGAAGTCTGCTACAGTTGTTGGAAGAAAAACATCTACACTTTGCTTGCGAAGGGGAGGTGCAATTCGTTGCCGAATTATGGGAAGAAGATGTACAGCACTGAATTGCCACAGGGTGGATTAGAGGTACCTTGTACGTAGGTTAACATTTGAAGGCTCAGTAAAAGAATCAAATAAGCTACAGAGATTGCTTGATTCATTCTGTGGTAAGGATGGACAACTACAAGATGATAATTATATTATAGATATGAAAGATTCTGTCATTGAAGCTGCAGACCAAATTTCATCAAGTAGATCAACAGATTTACATGAAGCAGAACCACAGCCTGCAACTATTGATCTCACTCTGGATCTCACTGCTTCACCACAGAAAAAACGGCTTAGGGTGGATTCATTTTCTTGTAATCACAAGTGTGATACCGGTATGCATATGGAGGATGTTCCAATAAACAAGGCTCTTGGTATTACAAAACAACAATTTCCCAATATATCCAAGGATTGCAGTCAATATTGTTGCAGTCTAAAGGAAGCAGAGGTGTCATCAAAGATCAAGTACAGGTTATTCACGATCATGGAGACCACTGGATTGTGGCCAGTAATGCTGGATGTAAAAAGAAGGAAGTGAATATGTACGACTCTGTCTATAGTTCAGTAAACAAGGAAACAGAGAATGTTGTGGTTAAAATATATTCAATGCTGGATCCAAGATGAATATCAACATGAGACCATTCCAAAAGCAGGCTGGAGGGATAGACTGTGGTTTATTTGCTATAGCAGCAGTCACAGCATTAGCATTAAATATCAACCCTTCAGTCTTGAAGCTTAAGCAAGAGGACACATGGAAAGAGCACACATGGGAAGAGCACACATGGTTTTACACCATGTTTCCTGCACCCTAGTGTGCATGTATGGGCCTACACGCCCACCAAAGGATAACTGCAACAGGTATTGACATGGGTTCTTGAACTGTTCTTCTCACCTTCCTCAGTTCTTCATGCTAGTTTGTTTACTCTATGCTTACTTATATACATAGACTATCGTGTCTTCAGTGCTGTCACGTCACGTATCTGCCAAATTTATACCCATTTGGATCGATTGCATTGTCATGTTTTACTAGCAAATGGACACAAGAAGAGGGATAAGGGCTTCTTACGTAAACTGCACTGGCCACCCCATTTTACAAACTGATAAAGGAAGTTTTGGTAGCACCCGGGGTGTTTATAAAGTAGCCAAGTATTAATTAACGCGCGTGCAGTCACCTCACTGATGTAAGACTAAGCCTCAGATGATTTTCTTGCAATTGATAATAGTTGACACCTTCAGGAATTGACTTGAGGATTCACTATGACTGTCTATATTAGTGTAATAAATACCAAGAGTCGATAGTTGTTTAATAGTGAGTAGTAATTTCTTTTTAAATAGTTGTACTGAAACAAACAGCATAGATTCTTGATTGCTGAGACCTGACAGGTGTTACAGGTTACCTGACTCATGTAAGATCCTTTACGAGCACCCGTGCCCATTTGTTGTGAATTCTGTAAACCACCCAAGATTTTTCACCCGGCAACCCTTTTGGTCTAACTTGTTCAGAATACTTATGCTAAGTAGACTCAATAGAATAAACTTGCAAGCATGCTTGAAAGATAGAGCCTGCAAGTAAGTCAAGCAGAATGCTTGCTGATATTTCAAGAAGGCGAGGGCTTTTTGAGTTGAATATACACTATCATTTATGTGTGAGTGCGACATTACATTAAATCTGTTTCATAAATACGTACAAATGCTCTACAGTGTCTGTCCATACAAATAATATTTTTATGTACATGTGGTCACACCAGCTACAGCTTTCTAGCAAAGTAGCTATATTTTAAAATCTATCCAAATTACTTTTAGATTGATTTTTGCTGTATAGCTGATTGTGACACAAAGTAGTTCAAAAACAGCAACAAAGTAGCCTGATGGCTACAAAATTTAGCTAAAGCTACATATGTAAAATACATTAACATCAGTTTTTAACCTCTTAATCTTAGCCGCAAATGAAGTGTTGCATTTTCTGGAATACTGTAATGAAGCAGAGTATTACTGTTTTGTAATGGCTGTTCTTCATATAGCAATATTTGATCATCTACAGGTATCTCCAGTTTGTCTAAAATCTTAACTTTGACATCTCTTATTGTATCTGAGGTTTTAACTTCCAGTGATATAAAATCTCCATCCCATGTTTTTAGCACAAAAATTTGCATTTCATCGGAACCTACATAAAGCAACATGAAACTGTTTAAATAATTAATAAACAACATAGTACTATACTGACTAAATTTACAGTGATGATGGTAAATCAAAATCATAATTGTCTCCCCATGTGTGGATACTGCCAGGGAGATAAGTTAGTTATAAAAACCCATTGATAACTATAATAATATGTATCTCTCTGTCTAGAAACTCTATGAGTACTTGATCCATTAAACACATGTTATGGCATCCTTGTTATTAACACTTATCCTTAGCTGTGCCTTGGTCCCGTGTAGCAAACAAGGCAGGGCTGAATCCAGAAAATGCAACTACGTAGAAGGTAATTGAAGTTTTTCAAAATGTAGGGGCTCAGTTATAATATGTGTATATATATATCTGTATTCTAGAACCTAGGGGGCAAGAATTAACCTAGGGGGCAAAATGCTTCCCCATTACCACTTAAATACAGCCATACAAGGATATCATACCCACTCTGGGGTATAACTAATACTCAAATTGCTGTTAGTACCATAATGATGTTGACATGCGCTTACAAATGGCCTCCGTAATTCCTCCATTAAGCTCAAGTAAGTTTATAGCAAATCGATTTCAAACAAGGCTATATTCTTGCCATAGCGGCCACCTCCAGGTAGCATACTTAAAATTAATGAGACTGGAAAATGTTCATGGATTATTTACAACTACCAAGAAGGCACCTCGTGGCTTTTACAAAATTAAGCAAGTAACTGGCAAAGTACTCGATTTAAATTTGACACTGACGTGTACCAAACTCGCATATGTTCTTTAGATTGTTTCAAGTGGCTTCTTGAAACTCACAAGTGTTCGTGTGTTAATATATCTACACGAGAACACACAAGAATAATACACCTGCACTTGAGCTTATTCGCAAGCAAATTTAGTACCTCTCATCACATATACATATGAGTTTTGTCATGAGCATAAACTAGAGCCTCGTCACGAGTATAAAAAGAACCTCTACAACGATCTTCCTGCTTCTATTCTATACAGATCAATTAATAACAAACCTTGTTTTTATCCACCTTTTAAAGAAAAGTATCAGCGCACAACACACATAGATTGTCACGCAATGACATGAGCATCATGACTCAAGAAACCAGCTAACAATCACCTTAAAATGCTCTTTCACTTACTAAAACTTTCCTTAATAATAATAACGACTATTTAATGTAGAATTACTCATCACGTCAACTCATCTTTTCAGAAAAAACTATTACATGCAATAGTCTGTGAAGGAACCGTATATCCCAGTAAGCGAAAGTCTAGTGGGCATGGCAGTTTTAGAATAAGTGCATTGAGCAATGAAAGGATTGCCACTTAATAATAAATGCCTATGTTATGTTTACCTTCGTGTTTTACCCATTCGAAGTACGTATACCCATTCGAAGTACGTATTTAACACATTGGCTGGTAATATATAGAACCGTCGAGGCACAAGAGGAGCCTCATATGGATAAGCTACACGTGTACTCTTTTACACGTACGTGATTGCTTGCAAGTAAAGTAAACTACATTCGAGTGCACTTCACATGTGTACAGCTTGTCACGAGGATTGAATGCATGCCATAGATTGTGTGCGAGCTTCCTCGTGAGAAACTCATGAGTTCCCTTACAATTTTCTTGAGTGACCGTACTTACACACTTACATGCATAGCTAGCTACATACTTACATACTATAATATACTTTTATAAGGGATAAAACCAAAGGATATTTATTTGTTTTAGCTCATTAATAAATTTACATATAGGGCTGCGCCTAATATGCTGGCATAATTTTGGGAATAATAGGAAGTGAAAAGAATTAAGAATTATGCTGGAATAATAGGGAATTATACTGGAATAATAAGGCAAATTATTATTATGCTACACTATAAACTACAAAACACTCACTTGTAAACTCTCTAATAGCTATCTCTGATAAAAGTTAAAAACGCTGCTGCAAAGTCTAACATGTGAGCTTAGATTATGTAAACTTAAACCCACAATCAAATATTTCTCGTGTCCATGACAACTTCAAATGCTGTAGAGGGCCTATTCTTGCACAATTAAGGTAATAAATGTTATGTTGTGTACTTAATAAGTAGGATATTGTAATTATTTAAGGTAAAAAGTGGAATAATTTAGGAATAATAGGTAAAAATTGGGAATAATTTTGGAATAATAGGTAAACTTTAAAAGAAGTTCTCAAAAGAATAATAGGTAAAATTAAAAGCATAATTGCGCAGCCCTATTTACATATGATATGCGAATCAATACATGGTAAAGTGTCTATGGAGTACCTTCATCCGGTATATCTGTCCACTGTAACTTTTCATCCTAACAGTAATAAAAATGATAATGATAATTCTACTACGTACATACCTATGTATAAAAGCAACTAAACTATAGAATATGGCAAAAGGTTTTGAAATTGTAAGTAAGGACAGGGTCAACTGGCAGCAACAAAAGCTGTTATCAGAATTAGGTTAAGGCTTAACAATAACCAGGTGGAATAAAAATAGTAGCTACGTATGTTATAACATACACAATAAAAATAAGTTAATAAGGAGTGGGAATTCATCTTCGTAATAAGGAAACAAGACACCAATCACTTGACAGCACTTGCTACTGTATTTAATGGTTTGTATCAATATGCCATGGATACAGATGCAATTCTAGTAAAATATAATCCCTGTGTTGGCTTGTATATAAGTACGGTATGGCTCATGGCCAAGTTTACAATCACACTCGTGTTCTAGCGTGGGACCCATACAAAACTCGCAACTTTTGTTCGAGTACACAAGCTATGTACACATAGTAGAATGCACGTAAAGATATTTACCGCACCCCAAGGGTACTCGAATATAGAGGCACACATCATAGCAGTGCTTGCGAGTAAGTAGTAAATACTCACGAGAGGGTGTGTTGTGCATTGAGAAACATATAGGCCTACATAAGTCTGTTCATGCTTCCTTATCACATCCCATTCATGCCCTCTGAGATTTAACTTACCTAACTACTTAATATGCAGAGCGTATGCCATTTCTGTATGTAACTTGAGGATCTGCACAAATAGTGCCAGTACTTTAATTGAAACGCCTTATCACATGTGCTTTGTGATACAATATGTGCGAGAGCTCTGATGGTGTATTTTCTGTCGGTTGAGAGTATCGAATTAGACAGAAAATAAGCTCCCATAGAATATCAGGGGTAACGTGTCACCACACGTGATGCGGGTTATATAAGGGTTGTAATGTGTGATATTTTTCATTTTACGCCACGTGTTTTCACTTTGAGCAGGCTTACGTTATTTTCGCAGTGATGGATGAGAAGTTGCAGCAGATAATGGATGCCATTCAGTCATCTAAGAGAGAGATGCAACAAGAATTGTCATCCAAACTGGAAAAGCTTCAGAAAGAAGTCACCTCCAGGCAGGAGAGCGCCTCGCAGGAGGTAGTGAAGAGAATTGAAAAACGGTCCTACCAATTTCGTAGGAAGGGCAACGAGGAGCAGTTTAGGTTTAACGCCTCTGTGGAGGAACATATAGAAGCAGCGAAGAAGGAGTTGGGGAAGCTGGCACCAATCGATGAAGGGCAGAAGGGGATAGTTCAGCGTACCGCTCAACACCTCGACGAAGGTACTAAGGTTTTAGCGGTGCGACAAAAACACATCAGGATCGCAGATCGATTGGATCTGGGCTGGGCGGTGGTGCAAGCGTATATGGACGACGAGCTGGCCTCCGACTCGGACAACGAGAGGAAGTTATTCAAAGCCAGCCGAGAGGCCCAGCAGACAGTAAAAAGGAAACGGGCTGAGTCAGCAGCTGCAGCTGTGGCCAAGAGGCGGGCAGTACCAAGTCATGCAAGTGGGGAACCACAGACTCAAGCTGGCCCAAGCCAAAGATTTAATCATGGGTTCCGGCCAGCGACAGCGAGACCACAGATGGTGGGGCCTTGTTACAGGTGTGGTGAGCTGGGGCATTTGGTGGCCAACTGCCCCAAGCCTAGACAACAGTATCCTTTTGAACAGTCTTTGGTAAAGGAGACTGATATGGACATGCATTGTACTACTAAGGAATGTGTTGATATTGTAAAAGAAATTAATGTGGAATCAGCAGCATGGGCAGGGCTATCACCTGAAGGTGTTGACAGGGTAATGTTAAGGGAACAAGGAACCATCAGTTGTTCACAGGAATTATTCCCAACAGATGAGGCTGGGAGGCCCAGTGATCAATTTGCAGATAGTTTGGGTCCTGATAGTGATGTGCCCATAGATGGCGAAGGTAAATGTTGGGAAGCACAAGAGGGAACCCCCAGCAACCAAATATTGGATGTCCAGGGTAGGCTGAAGAGCAATATTGCCTTCTGGAGAGAGACCTTGGGGGCACCAGCATATATGCTAGACTGGATTGAATCAGGGTACAAATTGCCTCTGCGTCACTTACCTGATGCTTTCAGTATGGGGAACCACAACTCGGCGCTAACCCATCATAAGTTTGTCTCAGATTCTATAACAGAATTGTTGGCCAACAGGTGCATTGTCAAGGTCACTCAATAGCCTTATGTTTGTAGTCCTTTGTCAGTGGTGGCCAATGCAGAAGGAAAACTGCGACTAGTCCTTAACTTAAAATACCTGAACCAGTTTCTTCACAAGGTTAAGTTCAAATATGAGGATATCAGAGTGGCCTTGCTAATGTTCACTAAGGAAGATTTTCTTTTTAAGTTTGACTTGAAGTCAGGATACCACCACCTGGACATTTTTGAACCCCACCAAAAGTATTTGGGCTTTGCATGGATGGAGGGTAAGGTGTTAAGTTATTTTGTTTTCACAGTATTACCATTCGGCTTAGCTACAGCATGCTACACATTCACAAAGCTCATGCGGCCCTTGGTTAGGTTTTGGAGAGGTAGGGGCCTACGGGTGGTCTTATACTTAGACGATGGCATTGTGGCAACAAAGCAGGAGAAGGCCATACAGGAAAGTGAGCAAGTTCAAAGGGACCTATGCAGAGCAGGTTTGGTTGCAAATTCTTCCAAGTCCCAGTGGGTACCATCTAAACAATTGATATGGCTTGGCTTTGAGGTGGACCTAGAAGGGGGCCAGTTAATAGTCCCACGGATGAAAATAGACAGCCTGATGGAGCAGATGGGGAGGGCAAGGTGTTGCCGAGAAATGCCAGCGACTGCACTGGCAAGTGTAATAGGGAAAATAATGTCAATGTCTCTGGCCCTGGGACCGCTGGCTCGCATGATGACACGAGGTATGTATGCCGTATTGAATGCAAAAATTTCATGGTGCCATCAAGTGCTACTAACGACAGAGGCTCTAGAGGAGCTGACTTTCTGGCTGGACAATATAGACAATTTTAATGGACAAAACATTTGGCCAGAGGCCTCAGCCATTTGAGTGGTTTACTCGGATGGCAGTGGTATTGGGTATATGGTGGTTACTGTGTGGAACATGGGGGGCACATCGCCACTGGCAAGTGGTCGGGAGATGAGGTACACCAGAGTTCAACTTGGAGAGAATTACAAGCTGTGCACTTGGTCCTCCAGGACCTGGGTCCCAAGCTAAAGAACCATAGGGTCCGTTGGTTTACTGACAACCAGAATGTGGCTAGGATAGTGTTAATTGGGAGCAGAAAACCAATTCTGCATGAAGAGGCAATGGCCATACTTTCTATTTGCTTACACCAACAAATCCGGCTTGAACCAGAATGGATCCCTAGGGAGGAAAATGAATTTGCTGATTACCTTAGTAGAATAGGAGATGTGGATGACTGGATGCTAAACCCAGAAGTTTTCCAGGAGCTGGATGCTAGGTGGGGCCCACATACTGTAGATAGGTTTGCCGATGGGTACAATAGTCAGTTGGAAAGGTTTAACTCACGTTATTGGAGTCCCAGCACCGAGGCAGTCAATACTTTTACATGCGACTGGGATGGGGAGAATAACTGGTGGTGTCCCCCATTATACCTCATCCCTAGGTTGATTAGACATGCCGAAGTCACCAGGGCACAAGGTACATTAGTAATACCACAGTGGCCATCAGCCCCATTTTGGCCAATATTGTTTCCTAGCGAGTCCCGCCCAGCAGAATGTGTACAGCAAATAATTGAACTTCCTAGAAGGGCAGACCTGTTCCTGCCGGGACAGTCATGCCGAATTCACCAGGGCACAAGGTACATTAGTAATACCACAGTGGCCATCAGCCCCATTTTGGTCAATATTGTTTCCTAGCGAGTCCCGCCCAGCAGAATGTGTACAGCAAATAATTGAACTTCCTAGAAGGGCAGACCTGTTCCTGCCGGGACAGTCTGGATCTAGTGTGTTTAAAGGTACCCCAAATGTGGCAGTCCTAGCACTGCAGCTTAAATTTGGTCAATGACATGTGGTCAGTAGCCTGGTGGAAGGGCGGGGTCAAAGTGACCCAATATCCTATTGTGGATCATGATATCTTTTAGGGTTGGATAAGGGACATTGTATCCGTGGCCATAGTGGTCGGGGTCATGGCAACCCGTTCCTTGCTAGTAATCAAAAAAAGGTTTTTTCAAGATGGAGGATAGTACATCCGTGGGCCATATTGGTTGTTACTGCTGGTAGTGGCAGCTGGCTGGTATGCAGTGAGTGGTTAAGATACCATCTGGAACCAGTGGAGGAGGCATGATTGCCTATAGTATTTCAGAGTGGAAGCGTGAATTGTCATTGATTGGGGGGTAGATAAACATGATGTGTGTATGTATGTATGTATTTGTTGCCTTTGATAGAGATCTTAAGCCAAGGAACTTGGGGTCTCCTAAAGGAGCTGGAGGAACCAGAGCTTAAAGAGCTAGCCAAAAGGCTTCCGGATACCATCTTATACAGTAGGGCTGATTCTACGGTGAGGAAGTATCTGGGGGCCTTTAAACGGTGGAAGAACTGGGCTACAGAACGGGAGATTGCTCCAATTCCAGCGAAGGACCACCACGTGGCTCTCTATCTCCAGTTTCTAGCAGACAGCACAAAGTCCAGATCAGCGATTGAGGAGGCCTGTAATTCAATAGCATGGGTGCATTCAACGGCAGGTCTGTCGTCTCCCACTGTGTCACCGTTTGTGAAAGCCACATTGGAAGGCTTGCAAAGATTGCTGGTGAAGCCAACAGTGAAGAAGACGCCGGTCACCTCAGTCATGCTGGAGGAAATGGTTAGGGATACAGGAAAGAGCCGCTCCCTTTCAGATTTGAGGCTAGTCACAGCATGCTTGTTAGCATATGCAGGTTTCCTACGCTTTAATGAGTTAGTGAGCATAAGACCGTGCGATATTAAGATCCAGGAGGATAAGATGATCCTGTATATACCCCAGAGCAAGACAGACCAGTTGCGGAAAGGAGATGAGCTTATCATAGCTAGAACTGGAAACCCCACATGCCCGGTGGCGATGCTAGAATCCTACTTAGCCAGGACCAGGACACAGCTAAGTGATCAGAGATTCCTGCTTAGGCCAATATGCAAGACAGCAAAGGCGGAGGCCCTAAGGGAGTCCGGCAGTATCAGTTACAGCTGCCTTAGGGAGCTATTCAAGAAGAAGCTGAGGGGCCTGGGTTATAACCCAGATGATTTTGGGTTGCACAGCTTACGAGCTGATGGTGCCACTGCAGCAGCCAACAACGGGGTTTCAGACAGGCTTTTCAAGTGCCATAGGCGATGGAGAACCGACAAGGCTAAGGACAGCTATGTGGAGGACTCAATCGACCGCAGGATGGAAGTCACCAAACAGATTGGTTTGTGACTGTATCTACAGCTTTCTTTGGGCTCTATGTGTGTTAATAATTATGACAAGTAGCCTGCTAGGCTTACTAGTGGCACAAACCCCAGAGTGGTATAGTTGTATATAAGTGTAAGGGTAGGGTAAGTAGTTATTGATATGGTTTGGGAGCATGCAATTTCTATATCTTTCTGGTGCTGTTGTTTAGTGTCCAGTAATTGGAGTGGTATAGAGTGACTATGGTGGATTGGAAAAGAGGTAAGTAACAGAAACATACTAATTTGCGTGTCGAGTCAAGTTGAGGTCTGATTCGTTTGCTTCGTAACGAGACAGGTGAAATACTCCCATACACAGTCAAAATAATCTGAGACTCGCGTGCACTAATCCTACATGGGCGGTAGGCTTACCCGTGTGTGGCATACGAGTTTTGACTAGTGCCTTAAACTGCACATGTGAGAAAATGACACAAGGTGTAAACTTAGCCGTGAGCTGTACAGTATATGGTTTTCTGGAAAACTTAGGCAGCATTCGTATCTGTATCTCTGGTCAGTTAATTTTGGAAAAATATTTTTGTCATGTTTCCTTGCAGAGAACAATCTCTGCTCCTTATATAATTATAGGTTTCTTGCATACGTATATACGTACGTATATTCTGCACAGATATGCAACCTGTCTGGTTACATAACCAGATGTCCTAATTAGGGCTTGAATGAAGATTAAATTTAATCTTCAAACCTTTGTTAATAAATGCTCCAAAGGTTCAAAGCTTCAGTGTCAGCATATCCTGCTAAAGGTTTTCATCTTTCTAGTCCTATTTGATAAGTTTATACGTAAGTATTCGGTAAACTTAAAACAACAGTTCAGAATGATGCGATTGATTGATTGCAATAATGGGCATGTCTATTAAGCTCATGCATGCAGCTAGCAACAAGGAATTATTAAATGCATCAACCAAGCCAATGCATGCAATAGCTAACTGAAGCCATACTTCAAAGAAAATTACTGTACTGTACAGTTATTGCCAGGCAATAACAAAGATATTGTGCAGTATAGTAGCATCTTATGCAATCTAATGCTTCTTTAACAACTCGTACTAAACATCTAATAATCAAAAGCAGCCACTACAGCAATTTTTTAAAATCTATTTTTATTGCTTTTTTAACAATTCACCTAACTCAACAAGATTCAAATTACGTACATAGTTAATATGTGACTGGATTTGCATTGTTTGCACACAATGTGGAAACACAGATTTCACTGCCATTTGATAGCTACGTTAATAAACTACGTATGTATAACTACAGATTTGTGGAGAATTGCGTACAAGTAACTTAAGGTGGTGGTCAACTGCAAATTGAAAAAATATACATATTTTGTTTAACTTAGCTGTGCGTATCAGGCTATGTATGCAAGCTTTTGCTGTTTGCAATAAACAGGATATAAAATTACCTCAAGTGTCAAATTATGCGAATGTACAGCCGCTAAATCGCTCAAAATTATTTTCTAGCTTCTCTATTACTCATTATTTTTCCGTATAGTACTCCACTGGCATACACATTATCAAGCAAAAAATATCACTTTAGCCTTTAGTTAGCTCTTAGCTATGCATGATTAATGTAAGGTGAGAGTAGAAATCAACATCAGAAGGTGTGCATAGAAGCCATGTATATTACAATACACATATAATAAACTTTATATCAAATCTTTGTTGGGATATAGCCAGTTATATCATAGGATGTCTTTGTAATTAACACTTCTCCTCAGCTTTGCCTTGGATCAAGAACGATACAAAGAAACAAATTTTTCAGAAATGCATATCTCAGGAAGTGCTAAGGCTACATACTTCTTTCTAATTTGTAATAAAAGATGCAAATTTAGTGAAAGTATGTGGAGTGAAGGAATATGCATGCATACGTACATAGAAATACACTGAATTACATGTGTGATTTGGAAACAATTTTCAGATTGAAAGATCATATATGTGTATACTATATCAAGACTCACGACAATGAGTTGCAAGGCCAAGAAGAGGTACAGCAACGCGACCACTGAGTGAGTTGTTTACATGTAAGCATCACACTCAAATTCGCAAACGCTCTACCTAAGCCGCCATGAAAGCTATCGCTTAGTTATTACAGACCCAGAACGTTTTTACCATACAGAATCAATAAACCAAGTATGGAGGAGATTAGCACCACCATTCCTAAGTACCAGTCATTGTGAGTTTTATGGCGCTCATTTTAGTCACACAACGAACCATCCTTTCCCTCCCGATTCACCTGTTACTAGAGAATTAGTACTTTCATTATCAATAACACGAAGTTCATCAAAATCGATTCAGCCATTGTTCTGATACAGCCTTATGAAGTCCTTCCTGTCACCACAAAAAGTTTGTGGCAGTCGTTTTTTCTTTCTATGATTGGCTTTGTCACTTGGCCACCTTTTTCGTACCATCATGATTATGCTATAAACTACCATATATTGGGAATCATTCACAGAAGAAAAGTGTCGCGAATCACCTTCTTTGGCATAGTTCGTGAGAAAGCATTCGTGATTCAGCCAATCTCAGAAAACTTTTATTGGCTTTGCTGTATTATTAAACCATGTGCACGTCTGGTTTCTTGGAATTGTTTTACGTTGGTATGTGTGCTTGTGTGTTTGTGTGTGTGTCCACCCCCAGGCTATAAAAACCATTCACATGAAATGAAGCCTGAATATTAACCAATCAAACAGGTCCTAATGTTTTTCAGTTTCTTGATATGACACTTGCTATCGATATAACCAATGGGCGTGGCCTTAGTAACAAAATGCATCGTAAGTTTCTGTCAAAGGTAATGCTGTATTTGCCATTCATTTCAGCTATTTAACCAGCTGTACATCACTAACAAGACGGAGTGCTTCTGTTTTACAAGTGGGCGTGCCGTGCGGTTTGCGAAGCTTATAAAATAAGACTGGCTTATAGTGTTACAGTTTTGGTTTAAGACAACTTTATACTACTACTAAAATGTTTTATCACTAAAGTACTGGAGTATAAAGCCGGTTTGAACAGAAAAATTACATTTGTATGTGTTGCTATGTGTTCCTTAGTGATGGGTCTTTGCTCACGTGATTTACTCATAAATTTTTAATACATACATTGAATAGTAGTTGATTCACAGCACCTGGTTTTTAGATGGTAGAACATTAACTTGTTTTTATAAAAACTCGTAATGAAAATAGAAATTAGGCTAGTCAGTAGCTGTGACATATGTAGCTAGCTACCTTTTCACACTTGCAAAGTATTTGGTGTGGCGTTTGTTGCATTGAGACCCTGCCTGAAATTGCCAGATCATAGCTACGTACGTAGTTCATGAGTAGCTATTGGCGTGGTTTTGACGTGTATCAAGACATGTAAGCCCCTGTTATCAGTGATTTTTCAAAAAAAGACGAGTGATAAGAGTCAGGCCAATCGGCACAAACTTGCTGTAGCTCGACCCCACCGTGGCTCCATTTGTTTTTCTTGTACATCAGACAAGGTGATTAAGTGCTTATAATATTCCCGGTGTACTGAGAGGTACTAAGCCGTTGTAAGTGTTCCTCATAAGCTTCTGTCTCTTCGTACAGCATTAGCTACCAGTATAAGGTGAGGTATCTATGGGTGGAGTAAGTAACTACTTGGGTGAAGATTCTTCCAGTGCTATAGCTCATACAGTGAGTCATGCGGTTACTCACAAGCAGCTGACAACAACATTATTGTTATAGCGTTACTGCTTAGTTATGAATAACCAGCAAGAAAGTAGGGATTAATTTCTTGTAGAAGTGCTAGAGAATGTGTTTCATTTGTGCACGTATGAATGCCTGAACGCCTACCCAGCTGCAATTGTATACTTGAGTAAAAACATGCAATATGCTGGGTGGTGAATGATTAACTACTCGTTTCCTTACTTTTTATTGCGATCCCCACTCCCCTTTTAAATTCAAAATTTTTTACTTTTTATAGCATACTTTAGTATGGCTGCTAGCTAGCTATTTAATCTTCATTAAATTGTATGGCATTATATTTCAGTATCTATAGGCTTAACACCTTTTACAGGCACTCAAGACCGGAATTATTTCTTAGCAATTGATATCTACATAGTTTACAATGGCTTGCTACGTACGCGTGTGCCATGCCCACCTTACAACAGACTCATTTCATCATGATACCAAGTGTCTATATGGTAAAACGACTTGTACTGTGAAGGTAGGACTATATTGTATTCGTAGCCAGACCCTTTTAAATTTAATACGCAGCTACTAGGTCGTTAATAGGTGTCCGATTATAAGCGTTTAATGTTATAATTAACATCCGGCGCTTAATTACAATCAGAAGATTGATAAGTAGCTGCGTGTAAATAAATTGGTCTGGCTATGGAAGATAAAGGCTATAGGGAAAGACTGAATTCTTCTTCCATTACGCATTACAGATTGTATCAGTAAGCATGTGCCTATCCAAGGTGTTAATCGTTGCATTTTAACACCTTGCGTGGAATGTTGACACCTTCATAAAATTTTGTCATCCTTCGGTTGAGGAAGATCAATTGATGAAGAAGATAGAACAAAGGGCAAGCTATGGCTCAGTGGACAAACCTTAATTGGAGTAAAATTTTCATAAATTCGACGTGATTACCTTTGTTGTGTGAAAAATCTGTAGCCATACACCTAGTGGAATCGGATCTTACAGCAGGCAGGCAGGCAGGCAGGCAGGCAGGCAGGCAGGCTGGCAGACGAAATACGTACAGGTAAATTTTGAAATTTCTAAAATTCACTGTGGATCAAAATGTTAGACTTTTTGCTCCGTTTAACAAAGATACAGCCTAATTACAGCAGTACTAATGCATTCAGGTTGGTTTTTTGGCTAAAGCCTGTTGTAAGGTTGTTTTTAAAACTACAGAAGCCATAGTCTATTTTCATAGTGATCCCTATTATTAAGTACTACCGTACTTAATGATAGTGTATTTCACTAATTTGTATAACTGAATCATACACAAAATTAACATACGTGTGTCAAAGTGTGCAAAGAAATGCTGCCTACGTACATATGCATCTGGTGCTTTAGCTACAAATGGACACTGCGTATGTTGAGAAGTGAGGTTAACTGCCCACTAGCTGTGTGGGTGTTAACAATAATCCACAAGGGTTAAAATTTATCTTTGCTTTACATTTGATGAGAAAGAGAAAAAAGTGCATAAAAAGCATACATATACGGTACCGCTCAACTGTAACTTCATTTTTACACGCGTGATCACGCGTGGTACCACGGCAATACTACAATGCATCCCCGTTGCGTGTTTGTGTGGACCACGGTTAGTCGTGTCATGTAATGTACACGTCTCGTGGAAGCTCACGCGTGGAAGTGTACGTCTCGTGGAAGCTCACGCGTGGAAGTGTACGTCTCGTGGAAGCTCAGGCGTGGAACAAAACACGCATGCACTCACATGCACGTAAAAACTACTTACCGAGTCTATCGCATTACATTACACCAATATTCTGTTGGTTTACCAGCACAATGTCACGTATCGACTCTTCAGTAGCGCACATATAAAATCTTGATGAATTTTTAGTGGCGCACAAAAGTTCTAAGTCGTTTTATGAATTAAATTAATGTGTCACGTGACGAACTTAAACCATTTTGTTGTTTGGCGCACGTGCACGAGGTGAACGGGAGAAGAAATGGCAAGTGGCCGCTCCGTGAGATGCGCTGTACAAAACCCTTTAGGTCAGTTACTAGAGGGTATCACAGGCTTTTAATGGTTCAATGAATATTTTTTTCACAGGACCAAAACCAAGCGCTTCGCATGCCCTAGTGGATTTTGGCGATGAAGGCACCACAATAATACCGTTCGCAAGTTTCCATTTAATGCCCTGCTTGCTACTCATTGATTTTCTAACAGTTGTGCACGACCACTTGAGATTAATAAGAAATCGGCTCATGCTGAACTCATGGACGATATTTTTTTGCATAACGTTTGTTATTATTACACGTCGTTATATGCAACAGTCGTGGACTTGTTTGTGCTTAGCCATAAGTCCAGGCTGGACCGGTCGCCGTGTACATGAGATGTCTCGTGGTACTTCACGTCTCGTGGCACTTCACGTCTCGTGGTACGTACTCCACGTCTCATGCTACTCCATGTCTCGTGGTACTCCACGTGTCGTGAAATCAAGATTTCCACGGGAAATTTTTGAATTTTACACGCAAATATCTGCGTGTAGCCACGCGTGGACTGTCACGCGTGAGTGAAGTTATAGTTGAGCTGTACCGTACATGTAATAGCTACATAATGTACTTATCATTAAGTACGGTAGTACTTAATAGTAGGGATTGGTAAGAAATTGTATGGTTTCCTGATTTTTGCACTTCATAAAACAACCTTCCAATAGGCTTTACCTGAAAAAACTGACTGGAATGCATGTTGTTTCGAAGACGATTTACCCACTGCGCCATGGCAATTCCTTTTATCCTTCATTCCCTTCCTTGTTCTTCTATATTCCTTTAGCAAGGTGTGAATCTCACCTTCGAAGGTGACGATAGCCTGTTATGGCTTCTGCTTATTACGTCACGCAAAAACCTGGCTTACACGTGATATAATTAGTTACAGTGGCACCATGGCACGATGCTTTTGCATGTACTTTATTACATCGTGAACTTCGAGATTATAGCCTTGGACAAATAGTTTTTGCTGTTTTTCGAGCGTTATTTGCTATCACACAGCTGCTTTACCATGTAAGCGCGTTGTTAACAAGCGCCTGTAAACAAGCATAATTATTACGTAATCACCTGTAACATTTGTGCGCCTGCTGAAAGATTATTATGAATGCTTAGCATGTATAAAAAGCAAACAAACTAGAATGACAAAAAAATAAAAATTCAAAAGGTAAGTAGGGATTGAATTCAATAGTGCTACAAAAAGTGAGGAAACAAGGAATAAGATTTTGGGACGAGAGAACATTCTGGCATGAGATAATTTATAAAAGTTTAATCCCTACTTTTGGCTCACTTCAGTAGGTTTGCCAAAAGTAGGGATTAAACTTTTATAAATTATCTCATGCCAGAATGTTCTCTCGTCCCAAAATCTTATTCCTTGTTTCTTAACTTTTTGTAGCACTATTGAATTCAATCCCTACTTACCTTTTGAATTTTGAATTTTTTTTGTAAATAGATGGACTTACCGGATCCACAGGCAAAAGTCTTATCTCCTCGTTGTCAATCCGAATACTTCGAATCTTTAAATCAGCAAATTTGGGTATATCACGACCATAAATATCATGCTCCCGTATATATGTTAATGATCTTCCTGATGTTGCTTTGAGATTTATTTCAATGCAGCCTTTTGTAATTTCTTTAAAACAAAGTGCATAGTTTTCGAGTTTATATACCTCAGATAGCAATTTCTTTACCTTATTTTTTGCATAACAATTACAAATTTTAGCATTAACTTTTATTCTAAGAAGCGACCTTAGATCTTTTTTGTTTCCTTTTCTTTCATGTATTTCAGAAACTAGCACAAAGTTCCAATCTTGTATAAATGGATCAATTTTTGATGTAAACTCTTGAAAAATTAGAGTAGCTTCTTTACTGAATTTAGTAACTTTATATAGTAAATCATAGTCAAAAATATTCCAATATGAACTTAATTTCTCCCAGAGACTATCAAATGTTTCTACTTCACTGAACGTATCTTTTTCAAACAAAGGTACCTTTTCGTAGTCTACAGCATATAATGTTTGTAGCTTCTCTATAAAAGCAGTTACATCACCAATAGTGCTGCTTAGTACCTTTCCAATATTTTTAGTCATTACATGAAACTCATATTGAACATCTGCTATGTTTGTCAATTTATTTGTGTCACCTACGTATATATTATGTACATAACAGTTAAAGATTGATGCTCCATTATTCACATACAGACATACATACATCCTCAACCTAGACCTTGAAAGGGAGCTACTTGAAGAATTTATGTTCCTCTGTCGAGGCAGATTGAACAATGGTGAAAGCCAACAAACTGATACTTTATGGTGGCCAACATAAATACATACAGACATACACACAGTACACACTGTAAAAATGTTAACATAATTATCACAGTTAGAACTTAGTTACAAGTGCATATCGTAATTGTAGTATGATCATACTATGATTGTATGGTACACTGTAAAAAAGTAATGTTTTGCAATTGTAATTATGAATGTACTACAGTACTTAGCAGTGCAACTACAACAAAACTACAATCCATAGTGCACAAAACTACCATGCGTACTACATAAAACTATGATGAGTTGTATGCAAAACTATGATGTGTGGCTAGTGCAGAAAACTATAAAGTGCACGAGAATGTGTATAGCTAGTAGCTACACAAATTAGCTACGTAGGTTAAACTTAATGATACATCTCAAAACTATGGCTAGGACCTATAGGTTTTTGTGTAAAAGAATTGGTGAGAGTACAGTATAGTAGCCAGCTTTGTATATGGTTAGACATTAGCATAATTAGCTGTAATGACACAAATTAAACAACCCTGATAATGAACGAAATGTGAGTGCTGAAAACCTTGCCTAAAGCTACATACCACTACCACTACTATACTGCCACTAAATTTCATAAAAATGATTCACATGTACAACATTTTTGTACATTTGATAAAAACTATAACATGTAATATGGTACAGCTCACTTTAAACTTTACACATGCGTGTTTGTATTTTGTACGTAGCTCTTTCCAAGTATTTTTAAAATCTGGCGTGTTTGTATACAAATGCACCAGAAATTTGCATGCCATGCATGCACATTATTCTTTGCACTTGCCATGAGTAACTGCATGTCATGTACATGAGTTACACCACACGAGCAACATAGCTGGAACGGCCATCATGGCAAACATGCACTTTTAGTGGTTATACATGTCTGTCACATTAAAGTATTAGAATTGTGTGTGCACGTGAGGTGGTTAGTGAATTTTGTTACTGTTCTTACAAAGAAAGTGCACATTGTGGGCAACATTCCCATCTAGTTACAAGGTATGAACGTAAGTAGCCACATACCTGCGTGTGTAGTGGATGCTGCGTGTCGAGTGCGGTGTAGCCTACCAGCACGCATGCATGCAGTGCACTCAAGTTATGAGTTCACCTTGTAACGAGTATTTTACTCTCCACGAGCAGCTAAGATGTCATCAATTTATCGTGCACTCACAAAACACATTGAGAGTCTATTGATGTTCGTGTGGTGCATGTGCCATTACACATGGGAGTTTTTGTAATTGAGCTATACCATAGATACAGCTAGTGAAATGGAATGGTGGAATGAAATATTGGAATGAATAACTTGATGCTTAAAAGAATGTTATACACTATACATGACACTTACAGTCATGTAGGTACGTAATACGTATCAATGTGGGCCATTGATAGCTTTTACACCTACATATTATAATGAATGAAGCCTCAAGAGCTAATGTATATAAAAATGGCACTGTGGTTGATAATAGTGGAATAGAACACTGGGTCATTTACTACTACTACTACTACTACTACTACTACTACTATACTACTACTACTACTACTACTACTACTACTACTACTACTACTACTACTACTACTACTACTACTACTACTACTACTACTACTACTACTACTACTACTACTACTACTAATAATAATAATAATAATAATAATAATAATAATAATAATAATAATAATAATAATAATACTAATACTACTACTACTACAGTAACTACATAAATATGTATGTACTACTATGACTACTACCACTACCACTACCACCACTATCACTAGCACTGCTACTAACGGTACAGCTCGTTTTTAACTTTACAAAAACTTGTGTGCGTAAAGACACATGCACAATTGCACATGCACCACACGAACAGCAAAAAGATTGTGGTGTGTTTGTGAGTGCACAAGAAATTGATGACGTCTCAACTGCTCGTGCAGAGTTAGAAAACTCGTTGTGAGTCTAAATAAGCTCGTGCACTCGACACGTAGAATCTACTCGATGCGCATGTAAACACGCAGCAACATATATACGTACCTTGAAACTGACCGGGAAGGTTACCTACGAGTCCCACTACTTTAAGATAAGGTGCTACGTGCCCTTCTATTATCTTAGTTTGTTAAGAACAAAAACTCATATCACGTGCGCACATAATTCAAATTAGTTTATGCAAGATTTTTTATGACTAACACGTGCTTGTCAGTAGGCACGTTTATTTGACAGACACAAAGACTGACAGCATCAATTGGAATAAAGGTAACAATGTTTGTATTTGCTTTTTAGCCTTCCCATCTTTAAATTGCTGGCGTACACATACTGAACATACACGTGTCCTTTGTTCTAGTACGCTCGTGTGGTGCGGCTTACAGGTTACTTGTAGCGATCACGAAAATAACGTGCATGTACTGCACACAAAATTCTCATCCAGCTGTGTACACACGAGTTTTTTTAAAAATACACGAGTAGAGTTACAAAATACACGCATGTTACTCACACGCATGTTTAAAGTTAGAACCAACCTGTACCGTATGCACACACAGACACATGGCTACTTAAGTTCATACGTACCTTGTAACTACTGTACTTAGATGGGAATGTTGCCTGCAGTGTGCACTTTATTTGTAAGAACAGTAACAAAATTTACTAACCACCTCAAGTGCACACACAATTCTAATATTTTAATGTGGCAGACATGTACAACCACTTCATAGCAGGCGCTTTTATTTTACATACGTATCAGTACACAAAAACTACAATCGATTGTAATAAAGGTAAGAATGTTTTGTGTTTATGTTACTGGTGTTGGTTTTGGTTTTGTGAATGCATGAAGGTTATGTATCTTCCTCTCCGCCTAGCTATCCCATATCAGTTAATCACTTAAAAAAGTACACATTTGCTAGAATGGCAGTCCCAGCTATGGTCATGTGGTGCACCTTATGTACACGACACGCAGTTATAGTGACGAGCATGAAGAATAACGTGTGTGCATGGCATGCAAATTTCTCTTATGCAAACACACCAGATTTTAAAAATTACTCAGGAAGAGCTACAAAATACACATGTGTTGCTCACACGCATGTGTAAAGTTTAAAGAGTGAGCTGTACAATACGTACTATTTCGAGGGTAAAATTTTTTTGATGATTTGTGAATTTTGCAGCTCGTTGAATAATATTTTCACAAATAACTGAATTACAGTATTGAATTGCAATGAAGGACAAAATTTCAAGGTTAAAATTTTTGTGTTTTTTCCAAAAATCTGTGAAATCAAGAAAAATTTTCACCCTTGAAATGATTAGGCTGTACAGTACTACCACTACTACTATTATGGTACCGCTCAATTTAAATTTGACATTTGCACGTGTGTCCTAGTACAGTCGCTCGAGAAATTTGTGATGGAGCTCATGAGTTTCCCACGAGTGCACAATCCGTGGCATGTATTCTATCCTCATGATGAGCTGTACGCATGTGAAGTGTACTCGCGGGCAATCACATTACGTGTAAAACAGCACGCATGTACAGTAGCTTGTCCATATGAGGCTCCTCCCAGCCAGTGTGTGAAGTACGTACTTCAAATGGGTAAAACATGAAGCTAAACATAACATCAACATTTATTATAAGTGGCACACCTTTCATTGCTCAATGTGCATATTCTATAACTGCCATGCCCACAAGATGTTCATTAACTGGGGTATATGGTTCCGTCACAGACTATTGTGTATTATAGTTTTCTTGAAAGATGAGTTGTTGTGTAATTCTACATTAAATAGTTGTCATTATTATTATTAGGGAAAGTTTTGGTAAGTGAAAGAGCGCTTTAAAGTGATTGTTAGCTGGTTCTTATGCCATGGTGCTCATGCAATGACGTGGACAATCCACATGTGTTAATGCAAATGTGTGCTGCCGATACTGTTTATTTAAAAGGTGGATAAAACAAGGTTTTTTATTAATTGCTCTGTATACAATAGAAGCAGAAAGATTGTTGTCGATGTTCTTCTTTATACTCGTGACGAGGCTCTAGTTTGTGCTCATGACGAGACTTGTATGTGATGGGAGTCACTACGTTTACTCACAAATAAGCTCGAGAGCAGATGTATTATTCTCGTGCATTCTTGTGTAGATACAATAAACACACAAACCACTCGCAAGTTTCAAGAAGTTACTCAAAAGATTCTATAGAACGCACGCGAGTGTCAAGTTTAAATTGAGCTGTACTGTGCCTCTACTGCAACTAAAATCAGAAAGTTGATATTTCATCATACATACGTACGTATTTACGAACATATTTTATAAATTTCACATACGGTACAGATTTAATGCAACGTCACACTCATGTGTGAGTGATAGTATATGATTTGTGAAGCCCTCACACTCCAACTCTTGAAGTATCAGCGAGAATTATGCTCAAGTGACTCATGGGCTGTATCTTTCAAGCAACTCGTGAGTTTATTCTGTTGAGTCCACTTAGCATAGCTACGTACATACATATTCTGATAAAGTTAAAACCAAAAGCATTAGTATGCTCATAGCTTAATAAGCAACAATAGTTCACAGTTAAAATCTATTATGTGCTTGCTGTGTAACAAGTAAATTTTTACCATGTTGCTCTTCTTTGCACTGCTAAATCGTCTCAAAGAATTGGTTATAAGATAAAAGGTACATAATATACCTATGTATATCTTTGCTAAGCCTCATATTTTATTTAATTTAACCAACACTCATGAGAGCGCTCAACAGGATGAATACCACAGTATTTGTGATTTGACTTACCCTGATGCTCCATTTTGCTTCCTATGGAATGAACTACATACGTACACGTTACTATTGTTCAGGAAAACTACACAATTAATCAACACATGCATATTTTTACTTTTTGATGCGGGCATGCATGTTATTTTATTCAAGCCCTAGGAAACTGATATGCGTACATTGAATCAAAAACCAGGGCTCGTGTTCCTCAGTTTAACTAGTTAATAGCTGCTCGAAGCACAATTTGGAAATTACAACTATTCTACTTGTGAGTACCAATACTACTCACAAGTATATCGACACTTGCAAGTTACCTGCACTCCAAGTAATAACCCTTACTCAACACTCACGAGAAATGGTATTGATACACAGGAGTGGTTCACTCGAGAGTGCGACATTGCATTAAATCTGTACCATAAAATAAGTAACTATTTCCAACCTTTTAATAGCCATAAGTCAAGTGTTGCATCTTCTGGAATTTCGTAATAAGGCAGAGCATAGCTATCTTGTAATGACTGCTCTTTATATAACAACATTTGATCATCCATAGGTATCTTCAGCTTGTCTGAAATCATAAATTTAATATTTCTTATTGAATATGACTTTTCAACTTTCAGTGGCATTTTATCTCTAATCCATGTTGGTTGCACAGAAATTTTCATGAGGTCGAGACCTACATTTATTATATTAATCATTTAGCTACGTATATACCTACATATTATATGTAACTATGGTACAGCTCGATTTAAACTTACCTGATGCTTGTGTGCACTACTATCATTACTCTAGTCATATATTGAGAAATGTGGAAGAAGGTAATGTTTGCGAGATAGTGCAAGTAAGTATCAAGTTTAAATTGATCTGTACCATATACTGTATATACTATAGCTTCATAGTTATTATCGAGGAATGCATATGTATATCAATCATTAGTACAGCTCAAAGGCAACTACACATGCACACAGGTCATGGGTTGGATAAATGTTACATCATAGGTTACAAACAGGTGTAGGTGCTTGTAATATTCCCAACCATGTCTGGCAACCTGAAACATATCTAATGTGAATTGTACCCATGAAATCATTCTGCCTGTTTCAACACAAGCTTTTTTACAAAAAAATACTACTTAGCATTATACAGAAGGGTTAGACAAAGGTTGAAATTTAATATTTGAACATTCTTCAATAAAACTGACTGCAGATTTGAAGTTTTGGTGCTACATAAATTACTCATAAAATGACAAACCACTAGTTAAAAATGTCAAGAACATGATATTGAATTGGTTAAAAAGTTGTCAAAAATTATCCACTTATACATAACATGATGCTGGCAAATATGACCAAAAAGCAACTTGAAACAAGGCTACTGAATTGTTGAATGCTTTGGAACCATGGCTATGAAGGTTCCAAAGGATAAATTTCTCTTCAAAGGTTGTTCAATCTTCGAAGGCTCCAAACCTTTGTCACAGCTCTATTATACAGCTGACGATGTTATATTGTTTAATTATACTAGTCTGATGAATCGTTGAGTGAACAAAGCTATTTTGTTCAACTGCTCAGTCTCACATCACTAATTGCATGCAAGTACGGCACAGCCCACGGCCAAGTTTACAAGAGCACTTGTATTCTTACACAGGTCTTGAATAAAACTCGCGATTTTTGTTGAGTACATCAGCTATGCACGTGTAGTAGAATGCACGTTAAGATATATTTACCACACGCCAAGGGTACTTGAATATAGAGGCATGCGCTATAGTATATTGCTTGAGAGTATTAATGCGTGGTAAATACGTACTTGCGAGTAAATGTGTCATGCCCTGTGTGAACAGAGATCTCAATCAAGAAATGCATAGGCCTACATAAGTCAGTTTGCACTTCCTTATCAAATCACCATCACGCCCTCTGAGATCAGTAGTAGTAGTAGTGGTAGTAGTATATAGTAGTAGTAGTAGTAGTAGTAGTAGTAGTAGTTGTAGTGCTACGTAGTAGTAGTAGTAGTAGTAGTAGTAGTAGTAGTAGTAGTAGTAGTAGTAGTAGTAGTAGTAGTAGTAGTAGTAGTAGTAGTAGTAGTAGTAGTAGTAGTAGTAGTAGTAGTAGTAGTAGTAGTAGTAGTAGTAGTAGTAGTAGTAGTAGTAGTAGTAGTAGTGATAGTAGTGGTAGTAGTAGTACTAGTGGTAGTGGTAGTGGTAGTGGTAGTGGTAGTAGTAGTAGTAGTAGTAGTAGTAGTAGTAGTAGTAGTAGTAGTAGTAGTAGTAGTAGTGGTAGTAGTAGTAGTAGTGATAGTAGTGGTAGTAGTAGTACTAGTGGTAGTGGTAGTGGTAGTGGTAGTGGTAGTAGTAGTAGTAGTAGTAGTAGTAGTAGTAGTAGTAAGAGGCAGCATGACCAACTGTTGTCATCTCTTACCTCCAAGTCTCTGCATGGTCGCTATTATTCCCTTTTGAATGATGGTTTAATTGATAAGCACATGAGCCTTTGTTGGCTGAAATCTCACATTCATTCTGAAACGGAATCTACTGTTTTTGCCATTCAAGATCAGGTCATTGCCACCGGAGTGATTGAGGCTAAGATCGTGCATACATAAGTCTGTGCCATCTGTGTTATGTAGGGTATGTGGCCAATCCGAGGAAACCATTGTTCATTTATTGGCTGCCTGTCCAATGCTTGCTGCTTCCACATACTTGTACCGCCATAACCTTGTTGCTGGTGCTCTTCACTGGCACCTGTTAAAAGAATACTCTATTCCTCTAAACTCTAAATCATGGTTCACACAAGCCCCCACCTGTGATTGAGACTTCTCAAGTAGAGATTCTATGGGACTTCAGTTTAGAATCTGATCACCATCAATTAGGTAACCGTCCTGATAATGTTGTTTTTGATTACTCAAAACAATTAATACAGTTTATTGAAGTGTCATGCCCAGTTGATATTAATGTACCATCTAAAGAACGAGAGAAGCTCCTTAAGTATTGCCCACTGGCTCTGGACTTTCATTTAATGTACAAGATGCCTGTCCAGATTGTGCCGGTGGTATTGGGATGCACAGGTGTTGTATCTGCAGGATTTTCTGATAACTCTATAAATGGGTAGAAGAGAGAAACGCAAGGTGTTATAACAAGAACTATTCTTTTTTGTGTCAACTTTTGCTGTATACAGTGTGGTTGTGACATGGCCGGCTAAACAATGGAAGAGATCTCTAGCTATAGATGTGGACTTAGAGCTTGTGGTGAATATATCCTGTATAATCATTGCTGATGCCCTTTCAAATCTACACACCATGATCGAATAATGCAGCTGCCAGCATTCAATCTCCTTTGCTACAATTATAACTTTCATTTTAGTATGTATGCTAGCCACGCTTTGATCATTCATACGTACTTGTTGTTGGTATGTATATACTTGTACTTGATTTTGTACGTTTAGTTTTGTATATACGTAGTATTATGTGTAGCCATGGAGCTGTAATGTACAGTAGTTGAATAGTTAACCACTGAAACTAGACAGATGTTAAAAGCATCCTGGGGGTGAGCCTGATCAACGTAAACATGATATTCTATGCGCAACAATAAGAATTGCTATATGTCATGTGTGCTTGTCCTAAAGTATGAGCACGTGGCTGAGGTGATGGAGATTTCAGATCTTACAGTTTCAAGCTCTTGCTCTCTTCTGGCAAGCCTTTCTGTACTGCTAATTGACTGTTGTCGTTCTCTGCGTTGTTGAAGTAGTCTCGTGAACCAGCAAAAGGGGCTGGTTCACGAGACTATTGTTGAAGTGCAGCTTCTCTTTGTTCATTCATGTTACTACACATAATTCTATCATATTCTCGTCGTCTAGCCGGGCAACCTGCAATATTTTCAATGGCAGTACTGCTGTAGTAGACTATTTGCGTTTTACAAACCTTGCTTCATTAGTTTCTCTTTCCCTTCTGATTCTATAGCACTCCCTTCTTCTTCTCAGCCTTTCTCGCACTTTCAACTCTGCTCGCCATACTGCATGCCACGTGGCGGAGGCAATCCTTCCGTGCTACTAACGTAAACTTTCGGAATGCGACGACCGTACCACGGTTGAATAGACTACTAACAGTGTGGGGCTTTCCGTGTTCGTAACGTAAACTTTCTGGAATGTGACCACCGTACCACGGTTGAATAGACTACTAACAGTGTGGGGCTTTCTGTGTTTGTTACGTAAACTTTCGGGAATGCGATGACCGTACCACGGTTGAATAGACTACTAACAGTGTGGGGTTTTCCGTGTTCGTGCGTAAACTTTCGGGAATGCGACCACCGTACCACAGTTGAATCGACTACCGCCAGTGTGGGACTTGCTCAGGCTCGCCCCAATAAATAAAGCTGTATAAATGTATCAACACTTTACAACTCTTGATTATGTCTTCTGGAGTCTGCTGCACAAGACCACCATTCATCTGCTGTTTAACATTGCAAACACCTGTATAGCAAACATAAAGAGTAACAATAATCAACCTGGCCTTACTGTGCATAGATTATTATTGTCACCTTGAATGGCGGTCACTTTGAATGGCGGTCACTTTGAATGGCGAAGTGTAACAATAGATCCAGCACCACCATGGGACCATTGGCAAAAATTGCAAATATCCAGTACACATGGATTAAAATCTCTATAAATTATACTGAATGATTTATCACATGCACTGTATCTAGTAGCAAAAGCATCACTGGACTGGTCTTTATTACAATTAACCTACCAGTAATGACTACTATAATGTATCATTCCATCAATTTACTATGTGACTGGAGCTGAAGTGTATATAGAAAGCTCGCTTGAGACATGTTGCAATCCCATTTATCGATTCGGTAGCATTCTAGTCCCACAAGCCTACCGTTCTGCATCCTATCAGTGCTCATTTCAAATCAAACATCTGTTATGAAGCAAGCAGTAAGTGTGATAATATGATAGACAAAGTTAAGGGCCCTTTATAATGGTTCTTCGCTTGAAATCGATCAAGGATATGCATAACTTTATACATTTCAATACAAATGCATGTGCTCTTATTCTCAGTATGACGTTTAATGATGTCACAAACCGCAATGTTTTAAAACAACTGCAGTAGCTAAACGAAGTGGAATGTTACAAAATCACACATACCACTCTTTATTACTATCACTAAGCTACATTATAAGCACAAGGCAATTTTTCATTTTAGATGACCTTTAATGCATGTGGGTGTCATGCATGTACCAGAGGGCCCTCACATGTGTGTAGACATGCATGACTGTAGAGCACACGCAAGTACACTATGTACCTGTGATGGCAACCTACAGGCATTGATGCGCGTGGCATTTCAGGGCTTACTCACTTCAGTTCTAACTTCCTATTATAATTAAAGTATACTAACTCACCTAACCAGCAGTCATGGCATGAAGCATCAATAACCAATCATTTTTATAATAAGCACCTGCACTAAAGGATTAATTTTATCACGTGAGACATAATAGTGACCACGTTTGTTATCCAAATTGTTGAAGCTGTTATATATTCATGGTACTGTTCTTCTAACCGATAAGTAAGTTAGTCAGTATAAGTTTTTAGGCTTATACTGTGTAGTTTTATCACTACTATAAATAAATAAACTGATACCTTACCTGGGATTATAGTTTGTTGCTAAGATCAACTTGTATAACCTTCTAAGTTTTGTGCACAATTAATAAAGTAAGAGTTCACGTGAGTATAAATAGATGAAACATGTATGCTTTTACCGCACGTGTGCACTCTACACACGACATGCCGTTTTCCTTTGCTGGCACGTGTGCTAGAGAGGTTACACCCATGTGTAAAGTGCATGCATGTGTAACATTACCTCTGGTCAGTACTGTATACGTGCTAAGCAAATGAATATAATGATATCTTCATTGATATCCAAGCCTTTCCATGGCAAGTACATCGCTTTGCTACAATCAAGTGATGTGAATAAATCTGGTAGCAGCACTCACGGAGCCTGAGTCCACAGTGTTTGCGATACAGGACCAGGTAATTGCTACTAGGGTTTATGAAGCCAAGATCATGAATAAGACTCTTCCTTCATTGTTGTGTGGGGTTTGATTTGTGGGCAGGCTGTTGTCCATTTGTTGTCATCCTGCCTTCACTGGCTGTCAACTTAAGTAGCAAGTGTTCTATGTACATTGGCACCTGTCAAAGATCTACTCACTCCCACTTCATGATTTACCCACAGGCCTCCACCTGTAGTAGAAAACTCAATGGAATTTTATACTACATTCACACGAGGATGCTTACTTGGTTTGGCTTGGATCAGCTCGGATTGGTTCGAAAAGTTACGGTAGCTTGATTCAGCCTGGAAAATTTAAGCACCTAATATAAAAAATTTACTTAAAATATTGCACGCTGCTTCACTAAATGTCGAAATGGACCCTTCTTGAGCTGTTATTTGCTTCTGTGGTTAATATCTTGTCATCTTGATTTGCTTCTGTGGTTAATATCTTGTTTGCAAGATGACAAGCAGTGAAAACTAGGCATCGTCACTTGCAAGAAGCACAAAAATGAATCAAAGGATTTCAAAAGAGGGCCGAAAGAAACATAGTATTTTGTTAGCACTCGCTATCATCCTGCAGTTTGGCTGTACTGATCATTTGTGGCTTAAAGTGAGAACTACAGTAGAGCTAATGGCTAAGTTTACAATCGCACTTACGTTCTCACACACTCAAACAAAAAACTCACGGTTTTTTGTCGAGTACAAGAGCTATGCATGCATGGTCATGCAAATTAGTATGTATTCTGTTACTTACCTCTTCCCAATACACCGTAGTCACTGTATATCATTCCAATAACTGGACACTAAACAATGGCACCAGAAATGACACACAACAGAGCTCTCGTATGTGTTGTATCACAAAGCGCATGTGATAAGGCACTTCAAATAAAGCCCTGGTGGGATATTTGCATACGCTCTGCAAATTAAGTTGTTACACAAGTTAAAACTCAGAGGGCGTGATGGTGATTTGATAAAAAAGCTACGTATGCAGGCCTATACATCTCTCCATTGAGGTCTCTGTTCACACAGTGCATGACACGCTTAATTACTAGTGAGTGTTTACCACGTGTTAGTGCTTACTCGCAAGCACTACTATAGCACGTGTCTCTATATTTGAGTGCCCTTGACTTGCAGTAAATGTATTTATGTGCATTCTTTGAGTCCCAATTCGTTCGCTCAAACTTTACTTCGTGACGAGACCAGAGATTAGTACCAGAGACCAGAGATTAGTACCAGAGATTTTGGTACTCTGCTCCCAAGTACCAGAGATTTTGTGAATCAGAAAGAATGGATTGGGCAGCAAGTAAATGATACATTGTGGCTGTCATTTACATAATTGAACTGTTTACATTCTGTGAACACTTTATTGGACATTGATCTTTATCTTATGTATTTTATGCATGATATACGTACTTCATTATTGCCTGACTGTATGTACACTTGTACATGCAAATTATAGTAGTAGTAGTAGTAGTAGTAGTAGTAGTAGTGGTAGTGGTAGTACTAGTAGTGGTAAGTAACAACTGTAATGGACTATCAGTCTATAAACTAAAGTTTGGTCACCATGAAATTAGTAGAGAAACCTAACAGCTGCTTTTGTGATCACAAGTTATGGTTAGCACTTGAATGGGTTACATGTGCATTTGATATACATGTAGTATTGATAAACGCTAAAATATTTTCAGCCATATAAGGGATGACATATCAAGCAAGCAAGCAAGAAGACGAAATTAACCTTGATCTTATATGGTGGGACTCACAAAAGGTTCATCCCAACTACTATATTACTAACACTACTACTAGTACCACCACTGCTTAATATCACTATTACTACCACTGCTACAATGACAACTAAATGCAGAAAAGTTGATACACTGTATTTCTTCATGTAAAATCATCCATACTTATTTGTTTTTGATTTCTAGCTAACCAACCTTTTGCTTTTCGCCGCAAGACTAATGTTGCTTTTTCTAGAATTTTGTAATAATCCAGAGTGTAGCTGTCTTCCAATAGCTTTTGTTCATATAGTAATACTTGGTCATCTTTAGGTATATCCAGCTTGTCTGAAATCTGTAATTTTACATTTTTTATTGTATCTGAGGTTTTAACTTTCAATGGTAGTGTATCTCCATTCTGTGCTTGTAGCACAACAATTTCCATGATACCAAAATCTAAATAAAAGTATGATTATTTATGCTTAAGTTACATATCACAGCTATACTGAAATATACGTACATTAACAGTATCATGCACATCATAATGTTTATTGATTTAGCCATAAGTTTTTCCAAATATCAAGACTCATGGTAGTGAATTGTATGGCCTAAGTAAACAAAACAGCCCATGTGACAACCACCAAGAGGCTTTTACATGGGTGCTTGATTGAAAAACAAAGCTCACCATTGCACAGCTATAAATTATATCATTGTAGTATTAAAAGATCTAAGAAAGCTTGTGTAGTCTCTATACCTACATAACCTTAATCAACTCAATCAGTCCTGAGAAAATGATGTTTTAGGTTTCTAAAACAAATTAGTTACTCAAGCAAAGTCATTAAACTGTTCAACTATTTACCTATTATATGCACATGCATATAGTATGGTATAGCTCAATTTAAAATTTAAAGGGGTAATGCGTCGCGTTTGTTTTGCTATAAAGCTGCTTAAGTTTTTAACGGTGCAAGTGATTATTTTGGACCTAAGAAAATCATGTATCACATTTAATAATGCTACCTGGACATTCTCATGTTGGAAGGGCAAGCTACATTCGTGTCAACCTACGACAAGAGACGCATGGCGCAAGCGTCATGGGTACACAGTAAAATAAAAAGTTTATATCTACCCAAAAAATTGGGTTGTTTTACCTGTAATTCAGATGACTCAAAATTTTGGTTATAATATCTCTTTGGTATATTGGTATTAGCAACTATTTAATATGACAGTTGCAGTAACCAGTATGGTTTGTTGTAAGTAACTTCAAACAATGTGGTTATATCCAACTCTTTTTGTTTTAATTAAAATAACTCCTATATAAGCAGGTAAAAATAAATGTACAGTGGTAATAATAACTGGTTTGTTTCTAGTAACTTCAACTGATACTTTAGTAACTTCAACTAGATACTGTACAGATAAAATTAATAAAATAAATGGGACTATATACTAATCTGTGAGTGGTCAAATCAACCATGATTATAATGGTTACAACAACCTGTAAGGGTGATCAAATCTACCCTACTATATATAGCAATACACAATAATAACAACAACAACAAATACAATATACATAAGTAACCAACATACCTATTTATATAAGGTTATCACAATGTATAAGTAACGTACTTTTGAATGTGTTGTGATTGATAGTGGGTTTGAATTGTCATGAGATGTATACAATAATGCGTGGTTATGACAACCGCTAATATTGGTTAAGATAATCATTTTATGGTTGCTTGAACCTTGATAATTAAAACAACCATTGTATAATTTGTTTGTTTTACCATTTTGAGTTACTGCCACTTTTTGTTGTTGCTTTTGCTCAATAAGAACACTGGTTAATTTAAGCTATAATGATTAATATAACTTCCAAGCGTTATTTTAACTTTGTGTGGTCAGCATAATCTACCGCAAACTTAAATTTACCAGTATGGATTGATAGAATATGCTAAGATAGCATGGTTATGTCAACCTAAAAGTGATTTATAGTTACATGCATGAATATAGGTAAAAACGATCATCAGTTGGTTATATTTTACACACTAAATAGGTTATATAAGAAGTATTGGAGAGTTAAATATATACGCATTGAATAATGGTTGCCATATCTATATACAACATAGGTTACAGTACCCATTATAGTTTAAAATTACCTTATTAATTAATTCTACCCAGGACAGTCAAACCAACTGACATAATGGTACAATAACCCCATATTGAAGAGATTAATTCTACCACATTGCGTACATACAACTTTTCAATTTTACTGTGTAGAAACAAAGTGTTTTTTCCAAATGAATAGTGATGATGCATTGCCCAGTCATCTACTCAAGCTTGCTACTCATTCAACTGGCAACAATGTTCCTGAAGTGCATTGTGATGCCCGGTTTCTGAGCCCTGCTACGGGAAGCCATGGCCAATTCACAGTTGCTGATATGACACAGAGGTAAACGTTTTGCGTTTCTTATTTTAACAATGCACCTTGTTTGATAATCCCAGCATGCCATGTCCTCCAAGGCAGTCTCGATTATTTTTGAGTTCTATTCCAGCAAGTACACAAACTCATAATCGCTGCTGGTAGCCATTTAATTTTTCCGAAATACAGTATATTGCAAATTGTTCGAGGTGGAAAAGTTTCGCGGTTTTCGCGGATTAATTGGTGACCGCAAAACTTTTCCAGCTAAACATTTCCATTCTTGGAATGTCATGGTCGAACACTACAGGAAGAAAATAGGACTGTCAATGCGATATATAGCTGGCTATTTCGAACTCCTCTGTCATTAATAAGATTTCATGTGTCCACGCTACAGTTGGCACGCCGCACATCGGCATTGCTGAAATTGTACCTTTTTTGCAGTGTACTGTATGCATGACCAACTCTATATAAACAAGCATTTAGCTAGGCTCAAGCATCTGGGTACTACACAATATGCAAACCACCATGCAAACACTCCATTGCTGTATTCGTATTTACATACGTTAATGTTGTACATGGTTAGTTCATTTCCATTCACATGAACAAGAAAGACTTTAAGAGTAAATGGTAAACTGCCTTTATTATATATCAGTGTTGGTTAGTATTAGTAATTTGTAGCCAAAATTCTTACTGTGAAGCAGCCTTCTTTCAACTGAATGTGAGGGTAAATATTTGCTACGCCGGTAAGTCAAGCCCTGGGAATAAGCACGCCCACTTACAAGTGCTCTGACTTCTTACTAATGTTTAGTGAGTGAATTAAACAGCTCCTCCAAACTCAAACGCACCATTTTCACCAGATGGACAGATTGTTAATATACAGAAAACGCACATGATAAATGTGTTGCTGGGCTCGATCCAGTTCATTTTACACTTGAATCATTCATTAAGTGTACATGCATTCATGCATGCATATCTCCATATGAACGCATGTAGTGTATGTATCAAACAAACTGTATGCTTGTGATGTGTGTATTTGTGTAGTACACCTCTAGTGTGTCACGCTGTGTTACAGGCACTAGTGCGCAAACTACAGTTGCATGCCGCATACTGTTTCATGCCAAATTCTGAACATTTACTTGCTTTAAAAATTTGTCTACACTTGTGCACCCACACACATGCTTAAAGGGGCAATGCGTTGCATGTTTTCGTTATGAAGCCATTCAAGCATTAAATAATGACGTTATGTTGAATATGGAAGTCACGAAATACTGTATATTGCTAATTGTTTGAGGTGGAAAAGTTTCGTGGATGGACAAGGTACTTCATATTTGCTGAAAATGTGCTCACGTGCGTACTCAATTTCATTAATCGAATGCACTTGTTTAATAATTCCGAATAATTATATGTAACATTATATAATTGTAATTATGAAGCTACTACAGAACTTTGTACATAGTATTACTACAATACGTAGAATGCAAAATACAGAAAATTGTGTACTACACAAACTACAGTAGCTAGTACGCAACATTACGGTACACATACGTACGTATAGCGTAGAACAAATTACGATTTGTACTGAGCTACATAGTAGCTGAACTAGTTATACAACACAATAATGCCAGCTAGCTATATACAGATACGATGGCTGATGCATGAAGTCATTATAGCTATCTAGCATACATAATCTAAGTAACTAGTAGCTATATAGATTGTTTATTTGTTTTTTGATTAGCCAATGAAGAAGAACGCTGGAGGCTAAAAGATATGGGTTCACTTGAGGAAGAAAATCAGTCGCTATATAGCTATAGCTAACTACGTCATAATGTATACACATGCATCACATACACCACATATCATAACTTGCTAATAATTTTCATTCAGTTTTAACAAAGCTAGTAGCTATATGTCCCATGTATGCATATGGTAGCTACATATATCAATAATTATAAGAATCCGTACGAATAGCCAGTGTGATTCCATGATGCATAGAATATCTATCTATCATGGGTGCTATGATTGAAGCCACCTGGATGATGATCAGGGATGCATTTAGAATACATGTTGAAGGGGGGCTAAACCAAAGTATTAAAGTTTCAGGAGGGGTAACAAGTCAGCATGCGTAGCTTGCTAAATCTAGGGGGTCTGGGGGCATGCCCCATGAGCACTGCATAAAAGTCCATGGTTTCAGACCAATTTTTAGTTGAGAGATGGCAGGTATTCTTTCGTTCTTTGGAAAAGCGAGTTCTGCATCCAGATGCAGTAACATGGTTTCAGACACATAGCATAGCCCAGGGGGGCCAACCTGTTCTCAGGGGAGACAAATGCCCCCTTTTGCCCCCCTAAATGCAACCCTGATGATGAATGAATATGATCAGTGGTAATGTACGATACAGCTCGATTTAAATTTTAAGCATGCAAGTAAGTTTCTTTTTAATGTGCATTACATATGCGTGCACGTGGATTGCGGATGCGCTTGATTCGAATTGAAAGAGAATTAGCTGGATTCGCATTTAATGCACTATCAAATTTGCATTCGTGTTGACAGGCCTTTAGGTGTGGAAAGGAGTGTATTATGTATCTGTTTTACACTGCTGCTACGTATGTATGTGTAAAAGACTATCTTGTGGGCTGTTTTCCTTGGCCACATGACTCACTACCATGAGTCCTGATCTGCTACTTGAATTGTTTGCAAAGCACCATACATTTATGCAGTGCTAACAACATGTCTTCACTAATTGTCAGAATTGAGTATATATAGGGCAATTTGTTATCACTACTGTAATGCTCACATTATAAATTACCTTTGTATTAATTTTATATACGGTACAGCTCGATTATAACTTGAAACACGCGTGTCACCTACATGCGTGTATTTTGTAACTCTACTCGAGTATTTTTAAAAAACTCGCGTGTTTGTACACAACTGCACGAGAGTTTCGCGTGCAGTACATGCACGTTATCTTCGTGATCGCCACGAGTAACCTGTAAGCTGCACCACACGAGTGTACTGGGACAAAGGACACGTGTGCGTTCAGTATGCGTATGCCAGTGATTTAAAGATGGGAAGGCTAAAAAGCAAACATAAAACATTGTTACCGTTATTCCAATCGATCTTGTCAGTCATCGTGTCTATCAAATAAATGCGCCTGCTGACAAGCACGTGTTAGTCACAAAAACTCTCGCATAAACTTATTAGAATCACATGCGCACGTGATATCCGTTTTTGTTCTTAACAAGAGATAATGGAAGGGCACGTAGCACCTTATCTTAAAGAAGTTGGGACTTGCAGATAACCTTCCCGGCCGGTTTCAAGGTACGTACGTACGTTGCTGCTCATTTACATGCGTTTGTACTATACTCGAGCAGACTCCACGTGTCGAGTGCACAAGTTTATTTAGACTCGCGAGGAGTTTTTTAACACTCTGCGAGCAGTTGAGACGTCATCAATTTCTCGTGCACTCGCAAACACACCACGATATTTTTGCTGTTCATGTAGTGCGCGTGTAATTGCGCACGCGAGTTTTTTTAAAGTTATAAATGAGCTGTACCGTATTAGAACCACAAGTCATACAATAATGTGTGTTCTGTATACGTACTACATACATACGTACGTAATTGTTTTACCTGGTTTTATCTGTGCCTTCAACCAATGAAACACTTTGTTTTCATTATGCTATATCAAGAAAAATTATGATACTAAAACTAACCCATTAATACACATAAGCCTATTATTGGCCATTTAATTTAAAAATCACAATATGCATATGAAACATAAAGAAACCATTGAGTACTTCAGAAAAGGCCTTAGCACTCACCACATTGTGTGCATGTGTGTCTTTTCTGTAAAAGATTATTTAAGGCTGTCATTTTATGGTTATGTGACCTTTTATACAACACTTAAATTGGGATCACATTATAAACAAGTTAGCATTTAGATATCCCTTTTAAATATAGAATAATTAAAAAACTAAAATTTTAAAAGGGAGTAGGGATTGATTAATTAGTGCTAAAAAAAGTAAGGAAACAAGGAACAAGATTTGGGTACAAGAGAACATTGTGGCTTGAGATAATTTATAAAAGTTTAATCCCTACTTTTGGCGAACCTACTGGCATGAGCCAAAAGTAGGGATTAAATTTTTATAAATTATCTCACGCCACAGTGTTCTCTCATACCCAAATCTTGTTCCTTGTTTCCTTACCTTTTTAGCACTAATTATCAATCCCTACTCCCTTTTAAATTTTTTAATTATTCTAGTTTGTTTGCTTTTTATAGCATTAAGCATTATAATTTTTATAGCATGCTAAGCATTGTAACATAGGGTATATACGTATATGTATTATCTATGATTGTAAAAATGTTTTCAGCAGGTGGCAAAATTTTACAGGCACTTACGTAATAATTATGCTTGTTTACAGGCGCTTGCTAACAATGCGCTTCTATGACAAAGCAGCTGTGTGATAGCAAATAACGCTCGAAGTCCAAGGCTATAATTACACGTGTAATGAAGTGCACGCAAAGACATCATGGCAGCCACATGAATTACTAATTTTATCATGTGCAAGCCAGGTTTTTGTGTGACGTAATAAACAGAAGCCGTATACGTATGTACTTGTAGCTATTGTCAGTCATAATATTGAGCTTAAAGCCATCAATAATACGTATTTTGCACATTATGCTTGTTAGTACTATATTTTAAGGTGTGCTGTGTGCTTTTATGACACATACGGTACAGTTCAATTTAAACTTTACAAACGTGTGTAGGTATAGCTTCACAGTAATTTCGGTTGCAAATTATACAGACCTGCAGCAGTTTTTGTAGCTTTTAACTTGCACGTGATCACAAAACCACAAAATGCACATGCTTCCATTATTTTATTATGGTGTTCGTATTAGTAGTATAGTTTATATATAGTAGTACAACCAGCTATCCCTAAGCCGAGGAAGAGACTATACAACTGCATCAAGAAAGCAGCATGAAATCAAGTGGAGCTTTGTAAACTTTTTTCATGTGTTTGTACTGTTTTACTGTTTATATGCTGGTATGTTATTTCCCCAGGTTATTTTAGAAATACGGTACAGTTCAAACGTAACGTCGCACTCACTCGCGAGTCGCTCTAGAGCAAACGGCTTCTCTCGATCGAGTGTTGAGCCTTACAACACATCGAGTAGATATCACTTGAATCAATATTATACAAGTGACGAGGGCTGTACGAGTGCACATTCTCGCTCGAGTAACATACTCGCTGGAGTACTGACACACTCGCTCGAGTAATTATTACAATCCTGCCATATCGTTGTACTTTCGAGTCCTCGTACGTACAAATATGGTCAACTTACTAGCTGTACTACGAAATTTTGAATGAGAAGGCATACAAGAGATGGCGACAAAAACGTGGCTGGAATGGCTATTGCGCATGCGTATGACTTCCTTTTATTTGAAGCCCATCTCAAGAGTATTGACCAAGTATTAAATTAATGAGCTATCATACCTGGTATCAAACTAAACAGAAGGAATAACGACAGTTGCAACTTTGACTAGAAGTTGTGTCGTTTATGAGTCGCAGTCGAGTGATAGTTTTCGAGTGAGTTGTTGACTCCTAGTCTCGCATAGCCAGACCGCTTCTTTTCTTTTTATATTGGGGAGGGAAAAGAAGGGTCTGGTCCATCGAACAGTAAATTTCTGTGCAGACCTCCACCCTGAACTGGATGGGGGCACCCATGCTCTCCAGAAGTTTCTACGCGAGACTAGTCGAGTCCGTCATCTCGCGAGTTATAATTTTTCGAGCGAGTCATCGATGGATAATTCATGAGGCTGATTCGAGTGATTCAGTACTCGATATACAACGAGTGGTCTATGAAGAGTTTCGAGGTTCGAGTGGATGGCGTTCGAGAGACGAACTAGACAATAGCGAGCGAGTGTGACGTTACCTTTGAGCTGTACTGTATGTATGCTGTTTCTATTGAAAGTAGCTATAGCCATTGTTTAAATATATGACCCGTAATTCTATTATTATTATTATGCTGGCACACCTAGAAACTTGCCAATACAACACGCGAGTTCTATGCATTGGCATACGTACAAGTGTGCTCGTTCAAAATGTAATGAACACAGCAATGGAGAGCAAATCAAGTGCATACACACGTGCTATTCTAATGTACTATGTCATCGATCTTTCTGCACACACATGCAGACACACGTGCATTTTTAAATATGCGTAGAGTCGTGTTGTGACACGCGTGTGCAGTCAGGTATAAATTGAGCTGTATCATATGTATGTACATAGCTACTGTATTAAATAGTCCACATCATTAAGTACGGGTAGTACTTAACAGTATGAATTGCTATGGCTTCTGGATTTTTCACACTTATAAAAACCACCTTACAACAGGCTTTAGCTGAAAAATATTGTAATATTGTTGTACGTTAAATGAAGCAAAAACCCTACATTTCAATCTGTAGCGAATTTTAAAATTTACCTGGATTTCGTCTGCCAGCCAGCCTGCCTGCCTGCCATAAGACCCAATAGCACTAGGTGTACACCACTGTACGGCTCCAGAAACTCTACATAACATAAGAATTTGCTGCGGATTTATGAAACTGTTGTTCCAGTTAAAACTTGTCCCACTGCGCCATGGTGATTCCTTTTATCCTTCATTATCTTTCCTTGTTCTTCTATATTCCTTTAAACAAGGTCATGAAAGAAGGTGTCAATAAGCCTCATGATAAGCTGTGATGGCTTCTGTTTATTATGTCACACAAAACTGGCTTGCACACGTGTTATATTTAGTAATGCTGATCCCTATATAGACACAATGTTTTCGCACGTGCTTCATAATGAAGCGAACTTCAAGATACTTGTAATTATAGCCTTGGACAAATAGATTTTGTTGCTTTTCAAATGTAATTTGCTGTAACATAGCTGCTTTGTCATACGTATAAGCACTTTGTTAACAAGTGCCTGTAGACAAGCATAATTATTAAGTAGGCGTCTGTAATGTTTTCGGACCTATAAAATATATAAAAAGCAAACAAATTAGAATACGTAATTAAAATTTTAAATAGTGAGTAGGGATCAACCTCAGTGCTCCAAAAAGTAGGGCTGTGTTAGTGATCTCTTAGTAGTGTGCTCTTATGCCAAAATCTTATTCCTTGTTTCCCTACTTTTTGGAACACTCCTACTCACTATTTGAATTTTTATTCTTTGTATAGCTACTATTGTAGTCAATAGAACTTAATACATACTTATAACTGTCTAATCATGTTCATACGTAAATGTACCTTATCTATTTCTTTTTTATCAGGAACTTTTATTTCAAAATCTTGAATTTGAAGTGCAACAATACTTACTTCAGAAAGTTCACGCAAGATGCGACCAGTGATTTCATATTTTCTTAAGTATGATAATGTTTCTTTTGAAGTTCCAAATATTAAGTCGACTGAACCTTTTTTGATGTCAATGAGATGAAGACCATATTTTTTTATTTTGAATGTTTTAGATAAAGTTTTATAAATTATTTTTGTTTTCAACTTATATACAATACACTTTTCTTCTGTTTTAATTTCTATTCTCAAGAATGACATATTAAAACCCTTTTGATTGTAAAGTTTATAAAATGGCACAAGATCTGTATATTCTACTGCTGGTGACTTCTTAAGTTTTGAATAATCTGCCTTATAAATTTCGAAAGCTTCTTCACATCTACTTGCTTGAAGGAAAACTTTTAGCATATGGCAATCGAAAATGAACAACCAAAACACCTTAAATCTTTCCCACAGTTTTTCAATTGTATTTACTCCTTCAAAAATCTTATCATCAAACATAGACAGTTGTATATGCTCATCAGTTGAAGCAGACAGACCACGCAGACGACCAATAAATGACATGACATCAATATCATTGTGTTTGCGTTTCAATACTTTCAAAATTTTCTCCTGCATCCTTTTATACTGATCCATTGCATCCAGTACAGATATGTTTTTGCTGCCACCTTTGTCTATGTAGGAATATTAAACAAACTGCTAATGACATTAGCTACATAATAGTTCTTTATTTAGTAAATGAGGATTCAAAAATTTTAAAACCTCTACTTTAATTATTTAACTTATAGCAAAACACCTTGTGTGGAATGTGTTGACACCTTCAAAAATGTCAACACCCTGTTTGTCAAAGAAAATCAATCAATGAAGAAGACAGAACAAAGGAGAAGCTATGGTGCAGAATGAGTATGACAATTGGAATGGCAAACATTCATGCCAATGGAAATGACATATATTCAGAAAGATTGAAGTCTATACACCCAGCAGTTTTGGCTCTAGATTGATCCCTGTTGACAGGCTGTTAGACAGGCAGACGAAAATCTGTTGTTTTCAAAATTCACTAGCAGGCCAAGCTAACAACATTTGGCTACAAGTTGTAGTTGCTTTTTGCTTCTGATTGCAAAAAGGTACGTAGTTTTCAAGGTGCATATTTTTGAAAACAATACATTTTCATAACGATCCCTACTATTAAAAAGAATAATATTACCATTTAAAACCAGGCATTGTGTAAGTTAATCAACTGCTATTCAATGTATTGTTATGACATCATGGGTAAGTCATGTGAGCAAAGACTCATCACTAAGGAACACATAGCAACACATACCAAAATTCAATTCTTTTGTTAAAACAGGATTTACACTCCAGTACTTTAGTGACAAAACCTTTTAAAAGTACATAGTAGATAGCTTAAATTCTTACTGTAACATAATAGGCCAGTCTTCTTTTATAAGCTTTGCACCCGCACGGCATGCCCACTTTTAAAACTGAATGCTCTGTCTTATTAACAATGTAGCTACTGGTTAAACAGCTTTTGCTGTAAAATGAACGGCTAACATGGTATTACCTTGCTGCAGTGCACTTTGATACTAAGGCCATGCATGTCCATCATAAAAAGGAACTGAGGACTCATTACCAAGTTTATTGGATAGGGCCCCATGAAAGGATTGTACAGAAGGCATAGCCTGTATCTTAGGTACTCTCCCAACCCGAATGGAAGCCTAGTCATGCAACAAACCGGACAAATCCTACTACAGAAAAAGTGGCTGTGTCAGAGTTAGGGTTAGGCTAACCTTAACCCTAACCCTAAACAGCAAAATCTATTTGTATAATCACACATATCTTGAAGTTTAACTAAGTTCACTTCATAATGAAGTATGCACGAAAACATCTTGTCGGCACTGCATTCTAATTATATCACGTGTGCAAGCCAGGATTTTGTGTGGCATAATAAGCAGAGGCTGTAACAGCTTATTGACAGAGTTTCACACCTTGTGTAAAGGAAAATAGAAGAACAAGGAAGAGTAATGAAGGATAAAAGGAATCACCATGGCGTAGTGCACAAGCCTTAACCTGAACTACAGTTTTGTAAATCTGCGGCAATTACCGTTGTTGCGTGAAATTTCTGGAGCCGTACACCTATAATGCTGGTGGGTCTTACAGCAGGTAGGCTGGCTGGCAGACGAATTCCAGATTCGCTACAAATCGAAATGTTCAAGTTTTTGCTTCGTTTAACAAAGGTACAGCATTATTACAGCAGTACCAACACATTTAAGTTGAGTTTTTCGGCTAAAGCCTACATGTTGTAAGGTTTTTTTTAGAAGAGCGAAAGATCCCAAAAAAATCCTGAAGCCATACATTTTCATAGCGATCCCTACTATTAAGTACTACCGTACTTAATCAGTGATAAGGTCAAAGTTTGAAAATCAACCTGCTAACCAGCGAGGCAAAGCCAGCCTGTGCACCGACCCTGGCTCATATGGGGGAGTGCAACGTTATCCAGCTAAATATATTTAGTTCCTAGTGCTGCACGACATACGTATGTAGATGACATATGACATATCACGACAAACATTTATACCGTGATATGATAATTTATAAATTTTTCATGTTGTGACATAGAGTATGATATCACTCAGCTTTTTTTAATTGTGAGAAATGCTGAGTACAGGTGACTATCATAGTAGTTAATAGTTCCAATGATTATTCTGTACATATACGTAGCTATACATTACAGTGATAGATTATTAAGTATGTGATAGCACAAATACTGCTTCATAAAATATTATTGGTGTATGTCATGACAATATTATGTTAATATCGTGACCTCAGACTTCTATGACATAGGACATGAGAAAAGTTCATGTCATGTAGTACTATAATAGTTCCCGTAACCGGTGACCGGTAAACCAGTATCCACTTCGTAAAACATAAGTAACATGGCCTACATGACATTTAATTGCCTTTAGCAATCTTCATTGTAGAATGTAAGTCATTAGCTACATTCATGAAATCAATTAGGATTTGCATCTACCAGAATATTTAGCATGATGCGAAGAATTGTATTATACACAGAGTGATTGATCGATTACCGACAGATTTTTTATCCGGACACCTGTAATTGCAAAAATCAGGGTTATAGGCCATGTGGTTTGTTTGATACAGATGTCCGGATAAAAAATCTGTCGGTAATCGATCAATCACTCTAGTTGCATTTGCAAGGAAAAACCTGGGTCTTTGGACATTATTTATTATTGTCATTATTATTGTTAATTGGTCAAAAGAAAGACAAATTAAAGTCCAATCTCTAGCTGATTAGCTACGTATATATAAGAACTTATCAAGTTTAGTTTTGAAAATAAGTACATTACATGGGGGCTGAGACAATATTATGGGGTAGACCATTCCAATCGTTTATAGTTCTTTGAATAAAACTAAATTTTCTAGAATTAGTGTTGGAGTGATTCTTGTAGATTTTCATCCATTACTTCTAGTACGGTTAAGATTGATTGTAAAAAACTCATCACTATTTAGTAGCACTAGGCCATGTAATATTTTGTGGGTCATTATAAGGTCCATACGGGTGCGACAATACAATAGGCTGGGTAGATTTAATTGTTGAAGTCTCTCGAGATAAGATAGATGTTGCAAGGAAGGTATTAATTTAGTACCTCGTTTTTGGATCTTCTCTAAGTCACGAACATTTCCCATGAGATGGGGATTCCATATGGTGGAGGCGTAATCTAGAATGGAACGAACAAGTGTGGTGTATAGTAATCATCCCTGGAGCTGAATGTGTGCTTGATGGTCCCTAGAACATTATTAGCCTTGTGTATTATGTGAGACTTAAATTGAAGGTTATTGTCAAAGATAACACCCGGGTCTTTTTCATTGTCTACAGCAGTAACCTGATATACAGCATCCTCAGAATAAAAGTAATATTGGCTAGACGAGGTGGTACGGCCAAAGCTAATATATTTGCATTTAGTAAAATTCAAGTATGACATCCAAATATCACACCACTCAGAGAGGGAGTTTATGTCTTGCTGTCAAATACCAACATCATTAGAAGAAGTGATGGGATGATAGATTTTGGTGTCATCAGCAAAAATGCCCATAAAACTTTGTATACTGTCAGGTAGGTCATTAACATATAGGATAAAGAGTAAGGGTCCGAGGACACTCCCTTGAGGAACACCACTGATCACATTACTCTACTCTGAGTAGGTCCTTCGAACAACAACTTGTTGCTTTCTGTTAGACAAAAAGTCACTTATCCAGCTAAGCAATCAGCTATTTAATCCATAAGCTTTTAAGTTTAGCCAGTAGATGTTTGTGTGAGACTTCATCAAAGGCTTTTTGAAAGTTCAAGTACACTATACATCAATATTTATGTGTCATCAATAAGTTTAGTCCAATGTTCCATTATAGATAAAAGTTGGGTTTCACAGGATCTTTTTTGTCTAAACCCGTGTTGTTCATTACAAAAAAGATTATTAAATTCAAGATAGGACATTATTTTGTCTTTAATAATAGATTCCATCATCCTACAAAAAATTGAGGTGAAGCTGATGGGACAATAATTGCTAGGCAACTTTTTGTCACCTTTTTGTGTATGGCGGTTACTATAGCCTGCTTCCAGCTTGATGGTAAGGTAGACTCTGCCAAAGATTGATGAAAAAGATAGTAAATAGGTACAATTAAATTTCCTTTAGAACATGAGGATGACAGTTGTCAGGACCACATGATTTGTGAGTCTTTAGTTGGTTTAATTGGTATATAATATCCTGATGAGTTAAGTCAATATTTTGTAGACTGCAGCCATTAGTTCTATCAGGTAAGACTAGTATTTCTTCAGTTGGCTCCTTTGTAAATACACTAGCAAAAAACTTGTTTAGTGTATTGGCTATGTATGGGTAAAGGAGCCATCATCCTGAAGTAAGATATCAACATCTTAATATATTTTAACATATTTCCAAAATAAAGAAGGGTTATGTTTGATGTTATTAGCAAGACTAGTTTCAAAAGTAGATTTGACACTTCTAACTGTGACAGTAGCAACTTGGTATACATGCATGCATGGGTATACAGGCAATTGCAAGTAAGCAGGTGTATAGCGATATAACCATACATTAGCTCGTGGAACTTCAACGAGTAGCTCTGGCTGCATGCAATCCATGCACGCATGCATATTCGGCAGCGTGAAACAATATCTAGAGCTAGCTACCTCGGGTGTGCAATAATCGAAGCCATGCAGCGAACTGAAACATGACTGCAAGAGACTGAACTTTGCAATATGCGGAACGGAGGATCATCATTTGAATTTGAATTTGAATTTGAAGTAGTTGCTGGACAGGCAGCGATAGCTGATTTGTCCAGGGGCACAGCCCAGGTATACAATTACAAAAAGATCATCAATAATGATTAACTAGTTACAAGTATTGGTTTAAATTTGATATAAAAAGTTGTAGAGAGTTTGTTTCAATTGAGGAAATTGGTAAATTGTTCCAAGCTCGGATAGCTGATGGAAAGAAGCTAAACTTGTATGAGTCAGAGTTTGATGATGGGATGATATAGTGAAGGCTGTGATAATTCTGTGTAAATTGGGTGGTACGGAGAAAATAATCTGGTATTGGTAATGCTGTTAAATTATGAATGGCTTTATAAAAGATCTGTAATTTAGAGATTTTACGACAGAGTGAAAGAGTAGGCCAGTTTAAATTGTTTAACATTACTGTTACACTGCTTGACCAACCGTAATACGATGTTACCCAACGAGCAGCTGTTCTTTGTACTTTCTCAATTTGGTCAGAATCTTTTATTAGATAAGGGTCCCATACTGGGGAGGTATACTCCAAGATGGGACGTACTAAGGTAAGGTAGGCTTTAGATTTAATTTCTTTAGAACAGTTATATAGGTTGCGCTTGATGAAGTTTAACACTCTGGTGGCTTTAGCAGCAATCTTCTGGATGTGAGGTGAAAAGGACATAATATTAGATGTTAAAATAACACCAAGATAAGGGTGTTGGTCAACGCAAGATATAGGCTGATCATTGAGGACGTATGTAAATAAAGACGGGGATAACATTCTGCAGCATCTGAGTGAAACACATTTAGCTACTGATGTTAAAGCGCATTTGCCATTTTTGTGACCATTCATGAACAGTATGTAAGTCTTGTTGTAATTGGAGGTGATCCTGTTCAGATTTGATGATTCTGTATATGATACAGTCATCAGCAAACAATCTTAGCGAGGAAGAAATGTTATTATTGATGTTGTTAATATACAGCAAAAACATTACAGGGCCTAAAACGGTTCCTTGTGGGACACCAGATATAACCCTTGCATACTTTGATTCATATCCATCAACAACAACTCTCTGTGATCTTTTGGTTAGCCAGGTAGATAACCAATAGTATAACTTTCCATTAATTCTGTAATATTTCAATTTCTTTAGCAGGTGCTGATGGGGGACAGTGTCAAACGTCTTGGAGAAGTTAAGCATAAGAAGATCAACTTGGTGGTGACAATCAAGTGCTAACTGGAGCTCTTCAGTAATGGAGATCAACTTGGGCCTGGCAAGAATGAGATGATCTAAAGCCATATTGATAGTCATTTAAGATATGGTTAGACTCAAGGTGATTCATTATGTTATGACAGAGAATATGTTCCATTAACTTGCAGCACAGAGATGTCAAAGAGATTGGGTGGTAATTAGATGGGGTACTTTTATCACCCTTCTTAAAAACAGGGGTGATGTTTGCTGTTACCCAATCATTAGGTAGTTCACCACTATTAAAAGATTGAGTGAACAAGATCATTAATATTGGTGCAATCTCTTCAGCACATATTGTGAGGACTCTGGCAGAAATGTTATCAGGGCCAGAAGCTTTATTAATGTTTAATGATTTGATCAGTTTTATTATGCCATCTGTAGAGAAAGATACATCAGGTATTGAAGAATATGCTAGATCAGTACATTGGGATAAATCAGGCAAATCCTCATGAGTAAACACTGAGTAAAACTGATCATTCAATATCTTACTCTTGTCATGAGGATTACCATCATGAACGAGCCTGGATGATTTTCGGGAGGGGGACCATCTGTGGCAAGGGGGGACCATCCATGGCAGCCATACTTGGTTCGGGGGGACCATCTATGGCAAGAAGAATTGTCACAGATGGTCCGGGGGGACCAATTTTTGGGGACCATTGGTGGCATGACATGTCACACAAACAGATCGATATACTCTAATAGAACAGTCAAACATTCTATTAAAGTCAGATTTATAGATAGTATACCCTACGTGTCCGTAGGGTATACTATCTATGGGTTTACTAGCCGTTAAGGATTTGGAACAAGCCTTTATTTTACTCTAATAGAGCAGGCAGTATTGGAAAAGCCAAATAAATGTGTGTGTCCGCCCCATAGTCTCGTGAACCAGACCCTTTTTTAAGCCAGGCGCGCGCCTGGTTTCTTGAAATCGTTTTCGTGAAAACGTCGGTGTGTGTGTGTGTGTGTGTGTGTGTGTGTGTGTGTGTGTGTGTGTGTGTGTGTGTGTGTGTGTGTGTGTGTGTGTGTGTGTGTGTGTGTGTGTGTGTGTGTGTGTGTGTGTGTGTGTGTGTGTGTGTGTGTGTGTGTGTGTGTGTGTGTGTGTGTGTGTGTGTGTGTGTGTGTGTGTGTGTGTGTGTGTGTGTGTGTGTGTGTGTGTGTGTGTGTGTGTGTGTGTGTGTGTGTGTGTGTGTGTGTGTGTGTGTGTGTGTGTGTGTGTGTGTGTGTGTGTGTGTGTGTGTGTGTGTGTGTGTGTGTGTGTGTGTGTGTGTGTGTGTGTGTGTGTGTGTGTGTGTGTGTGTGTGTGTGTGTGTGTGTGTGTGTGTGTGTGTGTGTGTGTGTGTGTGTGTGTGTGTGTGTGTGTGTGTGTGTGTGTGTGTGTGTGTGTGTGTGTGTGTGTGTGTGTGTGTGTGTGTGTGTGTGTGTGTGTGTGTGTGTGTGTGTGTGTGTGTGTGTGTGTGTGTGTGTGTGTGTGTGTGTGTGTGTGTGTGTGTGTGTGTGTGTGTGTGTGTGTGTGTGTGTGTGTGTGTGTGTGTGTGTGTGTGTGTGTGTGTGTGTGTGTGTGTGTGTGTGTGTGTGTGTGTGTGTGTGTGTCCTCCCCCCCCCCCCAGGCTATTAAAAACCATTCACGTGAAATGAAGCCTGAATAACTAATCAAATAAGTCCTACTGCTTTTCTATGACACTTGCTATCGATATTACCAAGAGTTAATAATATATATATATAGAGGAGAGTATCCTACTCCCCTATACCCCTGTAGAAGAGCGTAGCGTAAAGTTATGACGTAACGACACTTGTTCTTGTGTTATGACGTTTATGAAGCCCCAAAAATGTCTGTAGCAACAATGAATTAGCGCACGCGACGCCATAGTAACAATACAAAAACTCGTACTACGAGATGACTTACGGCGTTTCTCTTTCAAGTATTAAGTACTGGGTTAGTTACGTGGTGCAAACCATATAAATAACTAGCCTGATAATCTGAACTTAAGCTGTGCGCTAAACCATCGAGCAAAATCGATTTTTAACGATACCATGTTCAGTTGTTGACGTCACTCGTTATACAGGAAGAAACGGATAAATTCGGAAATGTTACGTCATCACTTTACGCTACACTCTTCTATAGGGGTATAGGGGAGTAGGATACTCTCCTCTATATATATATTATTAACTCTTGATATTACTGATGGGAGGGGCCTTAGTAACGAAGCACGTCGTGAGTTACTGCCGAATAAGAACAAGGTAATGTAGTGTTAACCATAGCAAAAGCCGTTTGAACGGCTGTACATTACTAACAAGACGGAGCGCTTCAGTTTTGAAAGTGGGCGTGCCGTGCGGGTCGCGGAGCTTATAATACAAGACTAGCCTATAGTGTTACAGTAAGAATTTCGGCTTAAAACAACTTTGTACTACTTTATCACTGAAGTACTGGAGTATAAAGCCGAAAGAATTAAATTTGTATGCGTTGCTATGTGCCCCTTAGTGATGAGTCATTGCTCACATGACTTACTCGTGACGTCATTAATTACTATTACAATACACTGAATAGCAGTTGGTTTAGTGTTATAGATAGGTTTTTGTGCAATAGAAGTATGCTAAACACTATTTTGTTGATTTTAATAAAATTGATTTGATTATATTTAAAAACTGTGCATAAAAATTCTTTGAAACTTTGTTGTAGCTACAGTAATTACAAATAACTACTGTAGATTCGATTCTAATTGCAAATAAAACCTACTTTTGAAATACATGTGATTGCCACTCAATAATATCAAAATTGGCCAATAATCGATGTACAAAATGCAATGACTGGCTGAGATTAGATGTCGGGTGCCGATAACCGATTTTTGCACTATTCTCTTCAGAGTGATGTAGCGTCTCAATGCACACACTTAGGAAAAGGTAAGTTCTTGTAGACGTAGAAGAAGATATTCTCTTTCATTTGGAGCAAAAATTATATTAACATTGTGCTAACCATATCTTTTGACCACAATTAACTTTACCAAGGAATCACCACTATGTCACCATTTATAATATAACACAATTAAACAGTCACCAAAAAATAACTATAAATCTTATAAAGAATTAACCAATACACCATCTCTTATTAGCTATATATAATGCAATTGAAAACATTACCAAAAATGACCACTAGCTACACTAAACTTAATTAAACAGCAAACTTAATTACCACTGTGACTGCCTTTTTCACACAAACTGTTAAGAGCAGATTTTGACCTGATAGCCATTAGCTAAGCGCATCATAGGAAGAACACTAAAGTAGCTACACCATAGATATCAGTCTTTTATTTCACAGTGGATTAGCATCAAGATGGAAAGACTCAGCTATAAAGGTGGGCATGGGACATTTGTAGCAAAGCTTTACTAAGTTTCAATTGCAAAGAAATAATTGGCTTGAAAGTACTCTAGAGTACTTAACTACTCTTACCTCATATAATTATGTTTTCTTGGTACTAGCTAGCTACTATATTAATAATTAAAATTCTTTACAAATTTAAATAGTGAGAGCCAAAAGTAGGGATTAAACTTTTATAAATCAGAAGCTTTAGTGTTCTCTCATGCCAAAATCTTATTCCTTGTTTCCTTACTTTTTGGAGCACTGAGGTTGATCCCTACTCACTATTTAATTATTTTAGTTTGTTTGCTTTTTATATTTCATAGCATGCTTGCATATAAGCATAATAATAGCAGGCGCCTAAAATGTTAGGGCTTGTTGGCACTACATTAGCTACTAGCTAATTATATCACTTGTGCAAACAAGGGTTTTGTGTGATGTAATATGCAGAAGCCATAACAGCTTATCGACACCTTCTTTTCACCTTGTAACGAAGAATGAAAGATAAAAGGAATCACTATGGTACAGTGGATAAATATAAACCTTAATCGAAACAACAGTTTCATAAATCCGCCGCAATTACATTTGGGAGTGTGGAATTTCTGGAGCCATACAACTAGGCTAGCCGGTGGTGGGTCTTATGGCAGGCTGGCTGGCAGACGAAATCCAGGTAAATTCCATTTATTTAAAAATTTGCTATCACCAAAACATTCGAGTTTTCACTTCGTTTACAAAGGTACAGCATTACTACAGCAGTATTAATGCATTTAAGTTGGTTTTTCGGCTAAAGCGTGGTTTTCAGAAGTGTGAAGAATTCAGAAGCCATATACTTTTTCATAGCGATCCCAACTATTAAGTACTACTGTACTTAATGATAATCATACCAAACTACACTGAAGTACATATAGACTAGCTATACACAGTGGAACCTGTCTTAGCAGCCACCCGTCTAGTAGCTATAAGGTCAATTTTTTTGTCCTGAAGGATAGCCAAGGTGACCACTTTAGACAGGTTCCACTGTATTAGGTACCATATATTGCTACTGCCCACAAAAAGTAAAAGAGCGAGTATATGGATCACAACGAAAAGTAATTTAAAAAGTACACGTATATACGTAGCTACTCAGCAAATATACATATAGAGCTATCGTTTACCAGCCAGCATTGGGTGGCCTACTATACTGGGGTGTCTATTTACTCAAACATGCAATTGCAGCTGCATGGGTAGCCATGTACGTAGCTACATATGTATAAATACAGTAACATACATACGTATACATACATACATACATACATACATACATACATACATACATACATACATACATACATACATACATACATACATACATACATACATACATACATACATACATACATACATACATACATACATACATACATACAATCAAGCCAGCAATATATACAGTATAGCAACAACACACAGTGACACTCTGATATAATAATAATTATACCGTAACACTATAAATTATTAGCTACTAAAGGATTCTTTCATCTTGCCTTTCATTTGTTTTGCAAGGTGTTTGGCTGTAGGCCAATCACAGGATTCCATAATATCAAGCATACTGTTAAATGGCTCTGTGAAGCCAATACGTAAGCCTGGTGCAATCGCTTCGTCTAAAAAACATTGTGTTCTTTCTTGTGGCGTTTTATGAGATTCTACTTTACTCTTGCACTGGATCGAGAGTACTTCATCAGCGATAAATTTCGGCAATAAGTAATCAATTGGTAGCCCTTCAGTCAGTTTCTCGTAGAATTTTTTATATATTTTTTTAGCTTCTTCTATCTCCATTGTTAACTGTTACGCTAGCTATATTTACAAATTTAGCCTGTCATTGGCTTTTTATATTCAGTGACTTCCGGAGCCCTATAGCTATACTACTCGTAATGCATGATATACGGCTTGATATACGGAGCTAATACGTATGTCTGTCCGGAGGACATAGCTATTTTCCTAGGACATTCTGTCTCATTGGACCAAAGTACCTAGGGAAAGGTGTCTGGCCAGGTAGGATCACTTGTCCTACCTCAGGAAAATCTGCCCTACGTAGCTCTCGCGTGGCTAGACCGCTACATCGTATGACGTCATTGGTCGGTGAAATACGTATGGTCTGGTGAAGTTCCACATGTCCAGTAGTATTTTCCCAAAGAGTTTTGGTGGATTTGATATCATTGATTGATTGATTGATTGATTGATTGATTGGTGGCTTAACCTCCAGCATTCGGCATAGCCGCCGGCGTTCTTCCTGGCATGCTGGAGGACACAAAATACAACACACACATGTACAAATACAGACACAATATTGAACTAACTATATACAACACCGTACAACACAATATCATAATCAAGTTAAGCTAACTATAATATATAGCTATACAACACCGTACAACACAATATTAAACTAACTATATACAACACCAACGAAAAATACAACACAACATACAAATGATCACTACACTAAATCAAAGCAATAATTATAAAGAGTACTATAAAAAGTTCTGGAGAATGGCTGTGGAGCAGAAGCATGCACAGCAGCAGGTAAGAGATTCCAAAAAATCATAGATATAGTGGTATCATGATTACAACATATCATGACAATGAAACTTCAGGTATAGCAATAGAGCTAGATGACCAAAATGAAACATCAAGTATAACAACAGAGCCACATATGGAGTGTGGTCGTACTACTTACAATACTCAAGGTGCACATGCAGATAGCTTCAGTAGTAAGAACTCAAGATTACAATATATAGAAAACAACAAAGCTTCTGGCAAGCCAGTATATGTTTTACAGTATTTGCACTGCTTTCACCTGGCAAGGTCTGTCTTGTCATAGATGCACGATAGTCAATTATTTTGTTGTCATGTCTATCAGAAAAACTGTTAGTACGAAATTTATATTCGGTGTACTATTAAAAATGGACCATTTGAAGGATTTGTAAATCGGAGTAGTTTTATTGATTTTATGGCCAGTAAAGCTTATATTGACATTGCAATAAGTGGTCTACGTATGTGACTATATATGACCTGTATGATAGCCGTCTCACTGGTTAGCCTTGGAATATGCCAGCCCTGCTCATTAGAAGTGCATCCAGATATGAATAATAGTGGTAAGCGTGTAAATAATTAAAATTAATCATGGTCTATAGTGCACGCAAAATTAATTATAATAACATGTCAAGATTGTGCCTACTCTCAAGCTCTACGCGGTCACTAAGGAGAGTAAATATTAAAGTAAAGAGTAACATAATTTATTTGACAGGGAGGCTAAACGCAAACAGAGGAACCGAGCAGGGAGTGCACATGATGCAGCCAATTATGATCTCCCAAGACAAGGCTAGTACCAAAATCACGTGCATATAGTTTAATCATGAACAATGTGTATTAACAGATACTATCTAATAGAACAGTCACTAATATTATCCTGTGACTGTTGTACGTATAAGAGAGCATGTTGCTATGCAACGGAAGTTGTTGACCTTGGGCCCTACCACCACCACCATGGCCATCCTCTCCACCTGCACTAGTTGTGTAAATGTGTTCTTTTCTAAACAAAGAAGTGAAATCTCACACTCTGGCTGTAAGAAAAGTAGTGGCTATGCAAGAACTAAAAAGGCCTGGATAAAATGTGAAATCAAAAATAGACTGTGTAGTGTTACTGCTGATGGAAATAAAAATTTTAATAATCACAATTCAGGCCACAAAACCTTAAGAGATTGATTTATGGTCTGAATTGTAGGGTGTTTTTGGTTGAGGCACAATAGTTTACAGGGCATCTTCACAACTACGTATGATTGGCTTTGTCACTTGGCCACTTTTTGTTACCATCATTATTATAAAGGTGGCCAAGTGACAAAGCCAATCATAGTTGTGAAGACACCTTATAAACTATTATATATCATCCAAGTAAGAATATTTTAAATGAAAGGTTATAACTTCTTGGTCCTAACTGATATCATTTTTGGTCACTTATAACCATTACAATGCTGATTGACCTCCAACCAGCTGCACAGTGTTATTGTTAAGTTACATTTACAGCTGCTGAAGGTAAAACTTAATCATGATCTTTAACCATAATAAAATCAACACAATTAAAATTACCAAGGAAGCCACCATTTTTAATATAATACAATTAAAAGTCACCAAAAATAAACATAAACCTTACCAAGAAATAACCACTTCTCTTATTTATAATACAATTGAATTACAAAAAATAACCACTACACTAAAATAATTTAACTAAACAGCAAACATAATTACCACTGTGACTGCCTTAACCAATTGTGGCAGTTACTAAAACAAAAACAGGACTGGGACTGGACTGGAAATAGACTGAAAGTTTTTGTGGTTTCTATGGTGTTTGCAAACTCTGTACAGGGAATTTAGTGTAGCATTAGGTAATAAGCAAACAACAAACATTACATTATACACAGGGGGCGGATCCAGGGGGGTCTTTGGGGTCTCGAGACCCCCCTCCAGAAATATATCAAAGAAGCCAAAAGAGTGATATATTGGCATAAAAACACTAAAATGCATTATTTCTTGAAATAAGTGTCATCTCAGCACATTATATAATAAAACAAGCTATATCTTCCAAGGGGTTGCACCCACCACACACCCTACTCCATATTTGGTTAAATACTTCCTTGTATTTACTTAAATATGCTCTATATCTTACAATAAGCATGATTTTGGTGTTGTAATAACAAAAAACCCTACAGCTTCTGGGGGGCACAGCCCCCCAGACCCCCTGCTTCAAAGATACACCTCTGTGTTCAGACCCCCCTCTCAGAAAATCCTGGATCCGCCCCTGCTACACATCATTACTGATTCAACAGACCTTCTTCTAGTTATGTACTATAGCAAGTACATACTAGACTAAGGGAATGATCGAACTGAAACAGATATGGCTACTGTAACACTGATTTCTATCCAAAAAATCCCCACTAAGTGTATGATGAATCTAAATACTAAGTGTGTATAAAGTGATTAAGTGTGGCCTAGCCTGAGATATGCCATGATAATTTCTAGCAGTTGTCAGGTCATGCACCTATGTAGCTATACAATTTAACCATATTCTGACTGGTATATATATATACACATATAGTCTGGAAATTTATGCACATTGATATGTACAGGGAATAACTGTTCACTACTGTAACTGTATTCTTTATAAAATGCTACACTGTAATTATAATGAGCCTTTTATGTTCAAAGCCATAGAACAAACAAAAATTGCTGTCTCTTTTATTACTAGACAGATGTTACAACATTGTGGGGGTGCCAGAGCCTTTGTGAATTAAGGCATGACAATATTGACTTGATTATATAACTTATTAGCTTCATCTTGAAAAAGCGTAGCTAGGCTATATGGAGTAAAACATTAGTTAGCTAGCTACGTATACGTATGAGCTGAGCTGGAATATGCAAGTGAGAATCATCAGCCTACGTACAATGTGTTTATTTTTGTGTATTAGCTACTGTGCAAACTCCAATGTAGTATAAGGTTAAATATTAGTTTCTCATCACCGCCTGTATTGTTTTTCATGCCTGCATCATAGGAAGAAAACTAAAGTATACCATAGATATCAGTTCTTTATTTCACAATGGGATGGATTTCACAATGGGATGGAAAGATTCAGCCATACGTATAAAAGTGGGCATGAGACACTTGTAGCAAAACTTTACTAAGTAAAGAAAAGAAATAATATGGCTTAAAGTACTCTTGAGTATCTGGCTCTATACCTTATAATTATGTATTCTTGGTACTAACAAAATTCTGATTACCAAGATACACTGCATGCAGTACTTACGTACTATATTATACTGTCCATAAAAAGTAAAAAAGGGAGTCTTGAAGAGCCTGAGTAAGGATCACAATGAAAAGTAATGAAACAAGTAGCTACTGAGCAAATATACATAGCCAAAGCTATCATTTCAGTAGCTACCAGCCAGCATTGGGTGGCTACTACTGGGATATCTATTTGCTCTAAAATTCATGTAATGCAGCTGGGTAGCTAGTCTGGCACAGCAAGACCCCATCGCATAAGCAAGTGCCCCACCAAAAAACCTCAACTACAAATAAACATCCTTGTACTATGGAATTTGATTTTAACAGTGAAGGCGCATTATTTGGCAGTATTGGTGCCAACAGTAACTCCACAACTAAGCATAAAGCTCCTGATGAATGAAGCCCTTCCGAAAAGAGTGGTAAAAAGACTAAGTCAGCACAAGATAAGCAGTCGAATAATGAGCGATGTGTGACGTGTGATACGACAACAGGAGATATGTAACTCTATTGTATGTCAGTGATGTGGTAGGTGCATGGAGCATAGAGTGTGTGCAAAAATAAGAGCGAATGAATACAATATGTTAAGTTCTAGTAGTGATAAGACAATGTTTTTTTGCACTTTATGCTATTCTAAGGTCTTGTTTGCACTAAAACTAAAAGATGAAATGACAGCAAAGACTCAAGACCAACAGAGAGTCAGTGAGCGGCTTGATACAGTTGATGCAAGCTTACGGAGGTACTTAAGGAGGTCAATACTACATTTGAAACTCATAAAACACTTATTAATGAAAATACTGGTGGCTCTGTTTCAGATCTTGCTACTACTATTGTATAGCTGAACAGAAAGAAAAAGATAAAAGACAACTAAATCTTATAGTTCATAACATGACTGAGCCTCGAGATGAAGATCCATCAGTAAGGAAACTAATGATATAAATGAAGTTACGTCCTTATTTAAGGAATATCTTGGAGTAGAGACCACCTTGACTAATGCTGTGAGAACTGGCAAAAAGGCTATTGATCTCGATTGCCTGTCTAGGTGGGCCCATGCAGTCTTGGCAGATGACATTAATTTTAAATGTAGAGTTATCAAATATACTAAGATCTCAATCACTGGCATCCAATTAGTACATATTACAAGGCCACTTGTTGGAGACTAAAACACAAAACTCATATTTGGATTTGACTCTGCACAATACATTAACACGGTCATTTCATATTAATAATATCACAAATAGGGCTTCTAGAATTCTTAAACTTTTAAGACATAACTTATATAAATGTTCACAAGAAGTTAAGGTTGCTGCATGCATAGCTATACCATATAGCTGGAAATTTTCAAGGGACAAAATTTTCGATGATTACCTCTTTCCAACTTTTCGCGAATAAATTTTCGAGGTATAAGCTCTTTCACCAATAAATATTATCTTAAAACCAAATTTCGAGGTTTTTATTTTCGAGGATACGTCAAAATCCTCGAAAACCTTGAAATTTTTGTCCCTCGAAAATTTCCAGCTATACGGTACCTCACTAGTTCACCCACTTATGTAGTTTGCATATATTGTCCGGGACTCATACCAAATGGTCTACATAAACAGTCTTGAAGGAATCCAACGCAGAGCTGCCAGATAAGCTACATCGAATTATAGTACATAGGTTTAGCAGTGTTATTGCTATTCTACCTGGCCAACACTGGAAGTTCACCATAAGATGGCTAGATTAAGTTTCTTTCATAAAATTGTGTACAAACTGAGCCCAGTACACCTCCCGTCATACTTTTGCATCACCGACAAGCCAACTCGTCAATGTCATCCTCTACTGTAACATGTTATCATACCTTTTACAGCCACCTCAGCATATATACGTAGCTATCAAGCTAGCCTTTTTCCAAGGACTATTAAAGATTGGAATGCATAAATCTTTAATTGAAATCAGCAATAATAATTCAAAACTAACTGACTTATTTATATTAAGCTAATTGTATGTATTATGTACAATTTGTTGTAATTCCTCCCACCCCCTGGCCCAGTAAAATAATAAAAATAGTTTAGCGAGCACGTAAAAGGGCGTAGCCAACTTAGCTACACTATGTACATACATACATACATACATACATACATACAACCACTGAAGCACTCGCTATAACCTGGCTAAACTGATACACAGTAGCAACAGTGCATGGTTAGCATAACTTGAACACACTTTGATATTCTTTCATCTCGCCTTTCATCTGTTTTGCAAGATATTTGGCTATAGGCCAATCACAGGATTCCATAATATTAAGCATACTGTTAAATGGCTCTGTGAAGCCAATACTTAAGCCTGGTGTAATCGCTTCATCTAAAAAACATTGTGTTCTTTCTTGTGGCGTTGTCCTAGACTCTACTCTTCTCTTGCACTGGACAGTGAGTAGGTCTTTAGTGACAAATTCAGGCAATAAGAAATCAATTGGTAGCCCTTCAGTCAGTTTCGCGTAGAATTTTTGATACACTTTAGCTTCTACTGTCTCGACCATCGTTAACTGTAGTCTCGCGGGGCGCTTATACTGCAAGCGATAAACGCCCTGCGCGGAAATAGCGGTCTGGCCACGCGAGACTACTGTTAACTGTTACGCTGTTGGTAGCTATATTTTACAGAATTAACGGTATTTCGATCAAAATAGCATCAACGGATCAAGCTGTTAATGCAAATGACATCAATGGATAAATAATAATAGTACATCAAGGGATCAAGCCAATAAGTTTCACTGCATCAACCGATCAAAGTATAAAACGCCTGCTAAAATCCACCATAACTCGACATCAGATTAGCAGATATAACTGTTATACATATTAAGTTCTACAGATTACCTCAGTACTCTACTGAATAGTGATTCTGAATGGATCGGCATGAATACTGAACTATCCCAATTTTCAGCACAGGCGCTTAGTTTATAAATTAGCCATAGATACAATAGGCTCCTATTATCTATGGTTTGCGATCGTGAGTTCTGCGAGTTACAGTGCACATAGGTCTATCCTTCACATAGCAAGCAATAGCAAATATGTCCTACAATCAGCTGCAATACGATTAAACCATAGATAATAAGCGGCGGAGCTTATTATCTATGATTAAACTGTTAAACCATCATAGCTATAGTCTATAGATACTAGCGAGGATACTAGTGCCTCGTGGAGTGTACACTCAATGTTCACAAAAGATCTCAGCTAATAGGCTTCACCCAGACGAGGCTATACCATAGATAGTGTATATGGCTATACTTAACTTACTATTGAGCTCGCGTGCAAGCAGTGGATTGGCTTTATTTTTTAAAGACATGAGTGTTATATTAGAGCATATAAAAATAAATAATATTATGCTTATCAATAAAACCAATGGATAAACAACTGTTTAATTTAAAACTAACAGAGTGGGAGGAGTTGTGCTGTGAGTATACGTTGTGTCAATGATAAACGTACTAAATATTCTAATTCCCGTAAATATCCTATTCTCACTGCACTAAAATTGCAAATTATTATTCTCAAAATTATAGCTACCATGCTGTTTCTATAGCTACATTAGGCTCAGGCCTACGTATATAATTGTGCTTCTTAATTTTATTTTTATAGGATCATTGCTAGGATTACCTTGCAGTGAGTAAGTACTAACTGTATAGTAAAATCCACAAGAAGCCACTATACAATCCTGACTTTTTTGAAGTCAGTGTGACACACGAACAGGTAATACTACCCTGTTTATAGTATATATGTACTGAATTAAGACTAGTCTCATAAATGGGGCAGGATTTTAGTACGTACGTATGTAGCTACGTAGCTATATACGTAGCTACAGTGACTCTGAAAAGCTCAGCATGTGATTTGTATAAAGCTATGTAGCTAGCTAGCTACCAGTAGCTACACTCAACCAGTACACTAGAATATATATATATATATGCGTGTGTGTGTGTGTGTATGTGTGTGTGTGTGTGTGTGTGTGTGTGTGTGTGTGTGTGTGTGTGTGTGTGTGTGTGTGTGTGTGTGTGTGTGTGTGTGTGTGTGTGTGTGTGTGTGTGTGTGTGTGTGTGCATGTGACCGAACTTTGGAAAACCTACCATCTACACACAAGTGAAATAATAACTTATATATGAGCTATATATAGCTATACGTACCTCTAGTCAATATAAATCACTATAGGACAATGCAACATACAAAGTCAACAGTTTGCTCAGAAGTACAAAAAAATTACTCACAAACGTAATGTCCACTTAATGCTGTCATTTAGCTAATCCTTAATTTTACCGTATATTGGGAAATTTTTGAGGTACAAAATTTTCAAGAATCCTGCATTTTAAACTTTTTTGTGAATAATTTTTGAGGATGCCCTATTGTAGCTATCAGGCTATTACTAGCTCTAGCTACATAAGTTTTGTAGTAGCTAAAAATTTTTGAGTTGCAAAATAATCCACAAAAAAGTAAAAAAATTTTATCTTGAAAAATTCCCAATAGCTATACAATAGCTAGCTATATGTACTGTAAGCATTTTTGGCAACAGAGGTTGCTGTAAAATGGCCTTTTGTTGCATTTTAAAAGGGAATAATTAGTTAATAGCTTAGTAGTATCATTACTATATACTCTTGGTAGTATAAAGGTATCTTGACTATACTATGGGTATCTGTAAAGCTATAGATTCCAAATGAACAAAAGAATTAATGCTTTTTAATAGTCACACCCCTAAAATTAGTTAATCATCACACAACCCTACATAACAAGTATCACAATAGTTTTGACTATTCATGAATATGTAATTAGACTCGTGCCAGAATTTTAGCTACTCAAATCTAAATCTGTGCTTTTGGTATGTTTCAATTTTGCATCTCACTATACATAGCTACATAATATTATATAGGCTGGCTATACGTAGCTTTATTATGCTGGATTTTGCAATTTATATACGTATAGCTACATACTGACACACCTTGCTCATAAAATAACTGAAGCATAGCTGAGCATTGAACTGGAGGTCTCTCTGTTAGCATTTTAACCTATATAAACTGTTGACAAGGACCGGTTACGTGAAATTTTGATATGGGTTAAATATAGTAATTTTTATATTATTCTAATAAACTCCGGTCCATGCCTAGCTATTATATAGCTATTGTATAGTTCAACCAAAGAAACTAAGGTATTGTGCTATCTGAGCTTATGGTGTTTTACGTAGTCTCTGTAGTTATTGCTATTGTAAATGATTAGCTACAGCTGTAGAACACTCTTTTATTTGCTAACGCACACTTTGAGCATTACTGTTCAATTGTATATTTCAAAGTGGTAGCTATTACTAGCTAGCTAGTAGCTACTATGTAAGTTTGTAACTTGGGCAATTTTCCAAAATCCAGTCACAAAAATTAATTTCACACGCATGCCACAGTCTGAATGACTAGCTAAATGCATGTCTATGTCCATAGATGTACGTATATGTACATATATGTGTTTAGGCATTTTGGATCTTGAAAGGATATGTTAATTATAAGGTGTAGCTACGTACATACACGTGTACATGTATTAAGCTTAATATGCCAGTATAATTTTGAAAATTATATTATAGGCTACAATTTTATTGCGAACAATTCTTGAATTATGTAGGACCATTATGAGAATAATCACATTAATCACTGACAATGGTTACATCCAGCAGGATATATATGATTATCATTGTTATCACAGAAATTTGAGTTTTAATAACAATGATATCCTACGAGTATACGTATAGCTAGCTGGATTCTATCCCAGTTTTTTATGCTAGCCTTTGATTTTAATTGTGTAGCTTTACCATGCAGGACTGTAATATGGCACCCAAGATAATGATCAAAGTGTCATTATCTTCTTTATTGTTTCAGTAATTAAAATGCAATTACATAAGTAAAAAATAATTAAACTTACTACATATACATTGCCTGCAACATAAGAAATTTAAAGTGTGTAAGTTACGTAACTACTATTGCTATGTATTTATATAACTATGTATTTCTGACGAATTAAATAATGTGACAGCTATACGTACTTAATCAGTTTAATCATTACAGACAGTAGTTTATCAATATTAACTTATGAGGAATTATAATGTGACATGCAGTTAGTAGCTGTAATACGTACATACACTTATACCTTATAAATGTTTGACTGATCACATTATCTAGCTATTCCCAGAATATATACACTATTTAATTTTATTTATATATAATCATGATAGATCCAATACACACTGCCAGAACAAAGCTTTGTGGTTACATAGGTAGATTTGAATTATGCTTTCAAAACTGCGTAAGGACTTATTCAGGATGTTGACGATACAACTGTATGCCAAATAAATGGTCTTTATTTACGTACCTGCATCAAAAGATATCAATTTCATTATCATGTGTGTTATGGAGTAGTGTGGTATTACATATGTCCTATAAGCAGTCTGTCTTGTGAGATAATACTCCCAAATTGAGGCAATGATTTAGTCTGTACCAACAAGGGTGGTAAGATTATGAACCTTTGCACCTGAATGCTTGCTCATGATCATTAGTTAAAGATTGAAAATACTTTATCCATATAACCGTAGCTGTGGCTTCACCAAGTGTTGGCAAATAATTGTAGCTACATTGAATATCATATTGCAAAACTTAGTGCAATATATGTAACCCTGTAATGATGTAATAATGGTGTGTACATGGTGTCAGATAGGGCTGAGCCTAATATTCTCAAAATTTTACCTACGTATTATTCCTTCCTTCCTGAACTTCCCAAATTTTTGACCCATTATTCTTATTTTATTCCCACATCATCACCTATTATTCCTGCTTATTCAGGGGTGGATCCAGGATTTTCTGAGAGGGGGGTCTGAACACAGAGTGTGCCCCCCAGACGCTATAAGATTTTTTGTTATTACAACACTAAAATCATGCTTATTGTAAGATATAGAGCATATTTAAGCAAATAAAAGGAAGTATTTAGCCAAATATGGAGTAGGGGGTGTGGTGGGTGCAACCCCTTGGAAGATATAGGTTGTTTTATTATATAAAGTGCTGAAATGACACTTATTTCAAGAAATAATGCATTTTAGTGTTTTTATACCAATACATCACTTTTTGGCTTCTTTGATATTTTCTGGAGGGGGGGTCTCGAGACCCCAAAGACCCCCTGGATCCGCCCCTGTTATTCTTGTAATTTTTATTGTATCAGTGATAATAATGTCTACAATATACACAATGACTATTATACTGGTGAACAGAATATTGCCAGTGTAGACTTTTCTTCAGAATCTACATGAAGTACTGTATAGCTGGAAATTTTCGAGGGACAAAATTTTTAATGATTACCTCTTTCTAACTTTTTGCGAATAAATTTTCGAGGTACAAGCTCTTTCACCAATAAATAAATTTCAAGGTTTTTATTTTCAAGGATACGTCAAAACCCTCGAAAACCTCGAAATTTTTGTCCCTCGAAAATTTCCAGCTATACGGTATTGCTACCTTCATGGACATCTTCACCATCATCATCTTTGAGATCGTAGCTTCCAATTATTCTTGTATTATGAATGTTCTATAATTTGCTCATTAAAATTGCATCCTATTATTCTCAAAATTATGCTGGCATATTAGGTTCAGGCCTAGTGTCAGAAGTGCGATAATGTGAGCATCTCTGCTGAAGTGACTTCGTCAAATTTTTGACTCCTTAACTAGCTACGTAACTTGTATTGAACATAGTCATTGAGGACGATCATGGCGGTCAGTCTTTGCAAGCCTCCTGAGCCTATTTCCTTTACTGGAAATGCAGCACATGTTGACAGGGGGTTGAGGAACAACCGAAGATTGAAAAATTTATAAAACACTTCCTTGGACTGAATCTGGTGACAAAATGAGATTTGACAAGGTTCCAAAAGTCTCACTGTCAAGTGTCAACCACATAAGAGCATTTTTGGAATCAGTGGTTGACTACACAAGACTATAAAGGAAAGCATGGTCTTTTGTGGCCACTGCATGATGGCTTTGGCCCATATGTAAAAACTGATGTGTACAGCTACTTAGATGGAATATTGATTGAGTCTGCAACAAAGTATCAACATATCTGGGATTTTGCTACTGGTAGACTGAGGAATTCCTCGAGTTCCTATGACAATTTCCGGTACTGCCCATGTGCTAGTAGAAACTTTGGTGGTAAGATTCTGCCTTTTGTTGGAAATGATTACTATTGTGATAGTGAAAGTGAGCCAATCCCTGGGAACTTTTGCAATGACCCATTATGGACTGGTGAAGGATGTACTGAAAGATACTCATGTTGCTACAAGTGTGGTATGCCATGGTTTAAATTAGTGCAAAACTGCCAGAAAGTATAACCGAAGATATCACGATCCAAAATTGTCATAACAGTCAAGACACTGCCATGGAGTTACTGGAACTATATGTGCACTAGTTTCCTGGCATTGAGTGAACTGGCATGCATGCTGATGCATATTTAGCTGTGTAGCTAACTTTGTTAATTTGGATTTCAGTGTTTGCATATAAAGTAGCTACGTATTCTGACTCAATAATGTGTGAAAGTTGAAAGGCAGTGTTTTTCAAGAAATGCGTGAAGGACCAACTCTATTTATGACAGGTTACTTATTACCAAGAATATATATAGAGAGGAGAGTATCCTACTCCCATATACCCCTGTAGAAACGCGTAGTGTAAAGTTATGACGTAACGACACTGGGACTTGTGTTATGATGTTTGTGAAGTCCCAAAAATGTCTGTAGCAACAACGAGCTAGTGCATGCGACGCCATAGTAAAAATACATCTCAAATAATAAATGTATAAAAGTAGTAACCATGCAATGTGAATGTAGCTATACAAATATATAAAATATAATTAATGAACAAAAGCATACGTAAGTTATAGATGCACATATTGCAGCTGTATGAGATAAGAATTTAAAACAGTTAGAAAAATGTCTAAAGAGAATTATAGAATCCAAAAAATCAGTGAAAACATAGCTATACGTATGTAGCTAGCTAACTATAGTAACATAGCTATGTACTTAGTTTTCAGATTGTTTAGTTAGCTTATATAATTATTATGATTACCTTTATACAAATGTTCATAAATGTGAAAAATCCTGTATGTAATAACCAATCTGTAGGCAAAAAAGCAAAACTACGTATAGCTACATAAACATGCTGCATGTACATATATATACGTATGTAATGCATAATGCATGTATAATGTAAGTGTATGTACAGTCCTATAATGTAATGTGATAGCTATGTATAGCTAGTTGTTGTAGCCTACTAATATAAACAATGCTGTACCAGTAGAGTTAGCAAATACGTAGTGTGTACAAGGTACAAGCCATCAAAGTCTGTAGCTAACTTTATTAACTATTTTATATAATTGTAAAGGTTGACCAAAATAGCTAGTAACCATTTTTGGAGATCATATGTAACTCAACAGAAACAATGGATTAGATAAATACCATATTGTCACTTAATTTAGTCAGACATCTTTGATTGGGAGTTGATGATGAAATACATATGTATAGCCAAATTTTGATCTAAAATGTTAGACTGTTTATAGTCTCCTCTGTAGCCATTATAGCTACCTACATAAGTACCCATGCAGCTGTACACATGTTTAAAATGTTACCAGTTAACAGCAATTTATCTATACACGTACGTAGCTACATATCTACTAATCTACGTATTGCTAGTAAATAAAATAGCTAGCTAGCTAGCCTTTTCCTTTTTCAATGACCATAGTGCACATTAACATTTTAAGTACATATATGTATGTATGTATACACTTATGTATGTACATACCATATAGGGGGAAATTTACGAAGGATTTTATTTTCGAAAATTTCAAGAATTTCAAAAACATTTTTTCGAAATACCTAGCAACATAATTTTCTTTAGTTACGAGCAGTTTCACGATTATGGCGCTTCTAAGTCTCCAGTGCTGTGCTAGTGTATGCCATGCCGTAATCATTATTATTGCGCGCAATCGATTAAGCATCTCGTCCTGAAAAAATTGTAACTATAGCTAAATCGCAAGCTAAGCTACGTAATAAGAAAATCATGTCAATTGTTTAAATATTTTCAAAATGCTACGTTTAGAAGGTATCACAATTGCGATATGATATTAGATGATTGTTAAGTGAAACAAAATTGCGCTTCACTATAGCCATATAGCTAGCTGGTTTTCAAAATTATCTTTCCAAAATCCTTTAAATTCAGCCTTTTTCAAAAATTTAACATTTCAAAAATTTCATGCTATACGGTTATAAGTAGGCAGACATATCAGTATAGGTTTAGTACAATTATTTATTTACCGTAGTAATTGTACATACATAGTTAGTACATACGCAGTATACATATTATGCAGAACATTAAAAGCACATAACTAACTATACAGTGGAACCTGTGTAATAAGGACACCCCTGTACCAACCAAAGTGTCCCGATTATCAAGGTCATCCTATATTTACTAAAAGGCTAGTTATACTTCAGGAACTTTGCAATGTGTTTGGATTATGAAGGTGACCTTGTTTTTAAGTGTCCACATTAACAGGTTCCACTGTACGTATGTAGTTGGTAATTGTACATTCACTTACACATATAGCCACAACTAAAATGAAAAGTATCCAAACAATTCGATTTCGTCCAGTCAACATATTCTTTATCCATGTAATCAAAATGCTTACTGGAAACAAATAACCACTTGTAAATTTATAGATGCATACGTAGCTACGTATGAAGTAACCAGTCATGGGGCAAGTACATGAGTAGCTATACTTACATTTAATATAATTACTTGTACGTATGTATACACATTTGAGTTTATACTTGTACTTTTACTTACGTAAATACTTTCTCAGCTACCCCATTTTAATACTTGTACTGTGCATTGAATGCTTGTACGTAACTACGTATGCACATACGTACAAAGTACTTTTAAGTACATCAAGCAGTATGATTGATTATAAGATTCAGTTACATGAAACTTTCTTCAGAAAAGCACACAAATTAAGTTGTGCTAGTGAAAATTGCACCTATGTCAGTCACTATATGAAATTTGTTGATATAAAAATACAAACTTGACTTACCCTGTGTAATAGTTGAAAGTATATTAATTGGCAGTATGTAGCTAAATATTTTGATAACAGCGAATGTACTTGTGTAGTAGCCATTTTTCAAATGTACTTGGGGTCATGCTCGCAAGTACATAACATTGCTAGCTACATACGTAGCTACGTAAGTGCAATTCATTTAAAATTAGCACGAACTTTTGCTCACATAGCTATACGTAACTATGTACTGTAATTTGATTTTAAGGAAAATTTCTTAAAGATAAAATACAAAGCATAACTATGTGTATGTACTGTTCTGACATTTTTCATAATAGAATACCCAATATCATAACATGTAATGGTTTTGGCCCTATTTAAAATCTTATAAATATCAAATATCCTATGTGTACAGAATAAAGATGGTACCTACGTATGTATGTACATACGAATACATACATACTACTATGAGTGTAGAATTTGAAGTTATATGAAAGAATTACACACATGCATGTATAATTATAATTACAGTATGTAGCTATATGTAATAGTTGTAACATGGGCACGAGGGATTTGCCTGATATGTATGCCCGAAGCCCGAGGGCCGCAGGCCCGAGGGCTGAGGGCATACATATCAGGTAAATCACGAGTGCACATGTTACAAGTAATATGTAACACTTCCGGCACTCTAAAAATTTGCCCAAACTTGATGTCGATATTTCCGCCTCTTTATATAGTAACGGGTACTCATTGTGATTGTGGGACTCTATTTCATCGTTGTCATGACGTTCTTGCATGGTAGTGCTGGTAATTGTGGGTTTACCACAACTTTTTATAAAGCTGCAGGACTTATAAATGGGCAAAAATCGCGTTTAATCGCTGATAAACTAATGGTGAGTGTGTTACAAATAGAGTAGATTAATGTAGATACATTAAGTCACACAGTAAATAGATTATTTTTATCACGTGAGAAACTCACCTCAAATGGAGTTTTTGGGCTTATATCGGCTTCTAAACTTCCATGGATACGAAAAACAAACACTTTAAGACTAGTAACAAAGTATATATTTCAACTACAAATAAAGATTAATTTAGAAAACTAAAAGCCACAATCGATATTACATTTATGCGCCTATATAAAGAGCTCTAGTGATGCACCAACTTATCGATCAAAGGGTAGATCAAAGAGTTCAAAGGAAAGATTTTCCCGGGATACAACTAGATGTACACCGGTGTACATCTAGTTGTATCCCGGGAAAATCTTTCCTTTGAACTCTTTGATCTGCCTTTTGATCATGTACACTGGTGTACACTAGATGTGAAGGAGAATAGGGATACATGGCTTATGTATCCCTGTAGATTCCTTTGATCTGAGGTGTGAAAGTGTTACATAGCTAGATATCAGATATTAAAAGTTTTCTAACCTCTGTGTCTCCTCACTAAATGCAAGGTTGAGGCACTCTTAATATTGTAATAAGATAAAGTACGCCAATCTTGTAGTCGTTGTCCATGAAACGTCAATAGTTGTTGATAAGGATGAATCCCTTCTTTGTCTTTAATCTTTGCTTTGATATCTTCTATGGTATCGGAATCTGTTATCTCCAATGATATGGTTTTTCCTGTTTCTGTTACTACATATATCTGTGAACCACCTATACATACAGGAAAACATTATCGACAACATATCTGTAATCACACACTATCAAGTATTCAACATTGATAAGTATGTAGTCATTAATAGAGTTGGCTTTAATTGCTGCCTAAAAGCCTTGTTAGGCATTCTATGTACTTATACAAAGTACATACGTATATCAACAACACCTATCCTCAGCTACGTACATTCAGCAGGTACTATTAATGTATCACTTTCAAACAAAAGCCCCTGACAAGATCTGCCATTTACTATGTATATCAAGGTAGGCATTAAACTACTGTTACAGTATTTGAATGCACTTTTTAATCAAGGATACACACAGTACATAAATGAAGGTTTATTGTGATATAGCTATCGGGTAGGGATGTGTAGTAATAAAACCATAATGCAGATTGACAACTTTACTATATTAGCTAGATATGGATGTTAAACATTTGTTACAAGTTCATACTAGCCTCTGAGTCTTAGGGTTAAATGTATGGTATCATCAGCGTGAACTTTGTAATTAGATAAAGTTCGCATATCCTCTAATTGCCATCCTGAAAATATCAATCGTTGTTGATCAGGAGGAATTCTCTCTTTGTCTTGAATCTTTTCTTTAACCATTTCTATAGTGTAAAAAGGTTCTACCTCCAGTGTTAAAGTCCTTCCAGTCAATGTTTTCACAAAAATTTGGAAACCACCTATCAAAGGAAATTAACATGATCATGATATACGTACGTAATTATAGCAACATGCTATGAGTAAATATGGTTTTCAAATAAGTTAGTGTAATGTATAAATTTTGTTTTGTTTAAGCTGGAAATTTTGTTTTAGCTACGTATGTACGTAGTTTAGTTTTAGTAAAAGCTAAAGTTTACCAGCACTGTTAATTGATAGTAAGCTGGTATATGCATACCCATTAAGATAAATAGTCATAAATTACCAGCTGCAGGAAGATTGTGGCTAAATAATAGACTACAAAAATACAGGCTAGGCATGTAACTTTAGTTATAGTTTTAGTTTTAGTACCTATATGTAGTATTAGTTTTAATTTAGTTATAGTAAGCTGTAAACAAATACATTTAGTTTTGTTTTACGTAGTCTAGTATACTAAAAAATTCCTTATGTAATGGTTGTAACATGGGCATGAGGGATTTGCCTGATATGTATGCCAGAATCCCGACGGCTGAGCTGGGCATACATATCAGGTAAATCACAAGTGCACAAGTTACAAGTAATATGTAACACTTCCGTCACTCCAAAAATCTATCCAAACGTGATGTCAATATTTTGGCCTCTTTATATACGTAGTAACAGATACTCATTGTGATTATGGGGCTCTATTTCATCGTTGTCATGACGTTTTTGCATGGTAGTGCCAGTGATTGTGGGTTTACCACAACTTTTTATAAAGCTGCAGGACTATAAATGGGCAAAAGAATCGTATTTTAATCACTAATGAATGTTGCAAATAGAGTGGATTAATGTAAGTCACACAGTAAATAGATTTTTTATCACGTGAGAAACTCACCTCAAATGGCATCTTTTGGCTTATATCGGCTTCTAAACTTCCATAGACACGAAAAACAAACATTTAAGGGTTAATGTCGGTTGTTTATAAGCATGTATGGGGTGGTTTATTCTTGGAGGGCGGTCCCAGATCCTTATAATTAGCTGTAGGGAATTCCCCTACTTACGCATTCTTAACATAACTGCACACAAGCTAAGTATCCTCACCCCTTGTTACCCTTTTAAATTACCTTGTACAATATAAGGGTATCACCTGTTTGGAGGTTCAGATGGAGCCCAGGTGGGCTCCAACGGTCCAAAGGAACTTGTTCCTACCTCCAAACATAAAAAGCCTTTTCATGCAATAACGTCACACTAATGAAAATCAAAGTAATAAACACTGTAGCAATTATATCTAACTATTGATATGCTTGTATATATGAGCTTTACTGTTTTGCTGGCAATGCCCTTGAAAAACCAGCTAAGTCAGGCTGGAACAGTGATCTCCTCTGCCCTGAAAAAGCCGAAGAAACAAAGTATGGCTGCAGCCCAGAGCATTACAATATCTGGATTTGCACACTGAGGAGACCAATACTCTTTAATTTTGAGTAAAATGGTTGGTGTAATTGGTAGTCTTATCTTAGTTGGGTCTTTTACTTTTGCTGCATGTGATCGCTGTATACCTGACTGCACAAGCCGGAGTCTTGGCATAGATGAGAATTCTTTTGGTTCGGGCAGCCCAATTAGGATTTGCATGTGCCTGATTGCAGCTAGATATACTTTTATCATCTGAGGCGACAGGTGCTGGCAGGCCAAATAGGAGGCAAAGTAGCATAGCAGATATTCTGACACTGGGAACAGAGACAATATATCATATGTGGAGCAAAAGGAGGCAAATTTATGAAGAGCAGATTGGTAGGTCTTGCTTGTTGATGGAGCTATACCCTGTGAACAAAATTATTGAACATCTGGGTCTAGTGAGGAGAGGTCCAGTCCATGTTGGGGTCTAGGAGCCACTGTAGAAGGGAAGAGGACACAACAGATGAGAAGCGATGTGCTGTGGGAAAGTCTGCATAAAATTTGTCTAACTGATTTCTAGACAAATCAGCTACATAATGTATTGCATGGGCCTGGAATATGCTGTGAAACAAGTTTAAACTGTAGCTTCTATAAAGAAGAACATATGTAGCATATGCATGATGTGTGGTTCTTTGCTGTAGCGACTGCCCAAAACTGTCACCACCCCCTCATTGTCACATCTAGCAACTATCTTACAACCTTCCACTCTGGGCTTCAAGTAATTGCTGCAATTATAATTGCTATCAGCTCTTTTATTGTAATAGGGAATAGTTTTGTACTGCCGTTCCACTGCAGTTGGAACCATCTTGAGTGCAAGATTTGCGTGATTCCCATTGCCGTACAGTGTCTATTAGTCTGTGAAGCTTATCTTTAGGTAGCTGCAATTCTTGCTTGACAGTATCAATCACAATACCTAAGAATTCAATGTTGGTGCTAGGACCTGCCTGTTTCTCTGGAGCTAGAGGGACACCCAGATCTTCACATACAGATTTTAATGTCTGTATATTAATTTTAGTGCTGAAACGAATGGCAATTTTTACTATTCGAATAGTTGGTTCCCAATTCGAACGAATACCGATTAATCTATTGTCCCCAAAACCATATATAAAAATGACTGAATACCCCTGATAAAACAACTTAATATCAGGTTAGTATCAAAAGAAAGCAACTAAAAAGTAAAAATTATCTTCAAAATCAAATAAAACCTTTAGTCAGATATCCATTATGCAATAAAAAACAAGCAAAGAAATTGCTATACTAGATAAACATAAGGCATTAAATAGAAAGACGAATATTCTATTGGTTTCAAACTATTTGAATATCCTTATTTCTAATGAATAGTCTGAATATCTGATTATTCCTTTCAGCACTAATTAATTCACATTCTTCTGAGTCAGGTGGTCCCACCACCGCAAAGTCATCTAAATAGTGGTATATGACACATCATTCTAATGCATCAGCCACTGCATTGAATATTTTCGGTGCTGATCATAGCCCAAATGGTAACATTCCATCAACATACGTAGATGTTGTCATTCCATTTCATCCCTAGATATAGACGGACAATCTTGAGGTGACACTGGTATCAACCGGTATGCAGCTTTAATGTCTTATTTTGCAATCAGGGAGCCTTTACCCAGAGACATGGTGTTAGAAGAGAGCTGGAATCTCTTATCAGTACCCTTCATCATGCATGTACAGTAGTCCAACCTGGCCACTCATTTCTCAAACAGGCTATTGTGCTGCTCAGTTTAGTGAAACAGCAACATCACCATATTAGGCTTAATGCAAGCTTTTGCTCAGACATTACATGGTGGTGAGTTTTTGCTATGCATTGGAATGGACACTCATTCTTGCCTGGCACAAACAGCAAGCAGGTGGTAGTTACCTCTGATGCATCAGAACATTGGGGATGTGGAGCATGGTGGGGCAACTACAGTAGCTACCTGTTCCACTGTAATATACTTTAGTAATCAAAGTATGGAGTCTATGGAGTCATTCACACTTGTGCCCTCAGGGTATGAGAGGTCTGTGATAAGGCACCACTTCCTAGGTTGATGTTTTTTTAGGAATGACTCCAATCCGATTAATGTGCACATTTAAAGCTTTATGTGGTGGAGTATAGGGCCAAAGATGTTACCCTGTTGAGTCTCTTTCTGTAGGTACGTAATCCGCAATGACTTGTGGGTTATCACGTGCTGATGGCATGTTCTTAGTAACAGGGTGGGCAAGATCTCTGCCAATACGGAAACCATTTGCAATACCTTTTAAAATGTAATCCCTAAAGTCCTTGTCTGGATGTGATTGAAGGCATCTATGCCATGATGATAACAATAGAGGAGTGTGAGTTGTGGAAATCTGGGGGATCAACTACTGACATTGGGATAGAACTCCTATGTTCCAGAGACAAAAGGTCGTTGGTATAGTGATATGTCCCATTTGCTCCTGGTTGAAAAATACGAGAATTGTGTATGCTATGACCGTATTCTAATGTGCATTTGTGTATGCGCGTGCTACTGCATAATGGTTAAATAGTAGATATAGCATTAATTTACGCCCCACCTATTGAGTGGGAGATCACACCCCAAGAGGTGGAAACATACACACAGGAAGTGTTTACATTACACATTGATTTACTAGTATATTGAAAATAAATGATTATATCGCTACGTATGTAACTATTATCATAATAGGAATCACATGCATGAGTACATAAAATCAATATGCCTAGTTTCAGATTGCCATCGCAGCTTCAGTTGCATTTGCTGTTTCTACGATTTAGAATATGGCTTCTTATCAGGACAGCATGTGTTAGGGTGGCATCCCAGGCAGTTAGAGCAAGCATGTGTATATTGGCAATCTGGCATAAATGTATACTGATTTCCTTGGTGATCATTAAACAACCTACAGATTGGGACTGATGGGTCCATTAGGTGAGGAAACTTAGCCGGTGGATCCTTCCCATGACTATCTTGGAAATCCGCAACTTCCGAACAATTCAATGATGAATGAAACTCACTAAAGCAGTGGCTGCAGCACAAGATAGCCTTGGCTCTTCCGGCAAATGTTTCGTTGTACAAATTAAAGTCCACTTCTCCCCATTCTAGGAATTTTCCGTTTGCTGCTTTACGCCGGTAGCAGATGTCATATGACACCCAGCCCTCTCCCACAAAGGATCGGTGGGCCTTGATTATGGTTTTTTGGTAAGTCATGAGATGGCCAATGTAATTTGGATATCTAGAAGCCAATACTGAAACCATTGATGAATAACATTCAACCATAACAGAATGTTGGTTATGGGGCCCTTACGTGAAGTATGATGGGTCTTTGTAAAGCATGATGAACTTTCTGCTTCCACCTTCCAGCTATCAGGCATTAGATCCGTCATATCAATAAAATCCAAATCTGACTAATTTTGGTGGCAGCTCTTGTGGATATATCGGGGCTGTTGTGAGCTGGCTTGTGACAACTGTGGGCAGTGTGTTCTGTCCTGGCGATGAGAAACTGGACATTGACAAGACTGAGAAGGTTGGAATATTCTGCAGAATTGATAGCAGGACTGAGCTGGGCCAACCTGCAATAAACAATTTGTACTAGTAACAAGGGACTGATGGCTTGCTAAATCGAACTTAACTCTAGTAGATAAGCTACAGTTCACTTAGCTTTACTGTTTGCCGTATATTTTTTGCACACTGAGCTAAAGCTTTGACTTGAATACTATATACTTTAGTGTTAAGCTGAATCTGTTTAATTATTTATATTTTACCTTGAGCTGTCACCTTGAGCTGTAGCTACGTACGTGCTAGCTGTAATTTATTTGCATTTTGTTTGCGCTTTCTATATACGTATACTGCAGGTGCTGTGCTTCTGTGCTGCAGGTGCTATGCTGTGCTGATATTACTTGTGCTCCAGCTCTGCTGTGCTATGCTGCATATGTACATGTGTATATGATCTTGAGGAAAGGCAGTGACAGGACCCCTGCATGAGGGGTGTGCATGTGTGTCAAGTTTAAGCCAGGGCCTTGCAGCTTTCTGTTGTCCATGGCAAAATGTTTTTGTTAGCAAGAAATTTCATAGGTGTTATTGACCCTAGTTGTTTGTCAGTGTGAGGTCCTCACATATACGTAACACTTTACATACCTGTATAGAAATTTTTTCACCTTCCTACTTTCGTGTAAACAACAACAATTGCTATGTGTAGCAGGACCACACCTGTCATGATGGAATGGGGGGCGTCTCAAGCTATTAGCCCCTCCGGTTTCACAACTGTGCATGAAGTGCATGCATTTGCGCCCAACTATAGCTACCACAACACTATTAATTATTTAACTACTCACTACTATTTCCAGCGGAAGACCTCATTTCCGAGCTTGTAGGTTGTGACAAGGATGGTGAGGTTGTGACAAGGATGGTGAGGTTGTAACGGGTGGTAGCTGTGACAAGGTCAAGCAGTGACTCGCCACTAGTTGCTGGATCCATGCTTGTTGTTCTGGGGTAAACTGTGAAGATTGCACGTCCAAGCTGGTAGATGACAGGTTCATAATATGACGAGAATCAAGCGTTTTCGATGAAGAGACCAACTTTGCTGTCCACTGCTTGTACGATAAGTGAATATTGTACCGTGTATGCGTAATTGACTAGTACAACTCTTATGTCATGTTACTTTGACTTAGGGGTGGGCGGTATACCGGTATTTAGTTGTTGAACAATATATATTTAAAACCGATTATTGATTTTATAAATACCGAATATTGAAATACCGACATTACCGATTATCAAATTATTCGAACGGTATTAATATTTATGCGACAGATGGCAGAACTTGTTAACAAGAGTGGGACAAAAAGCGTAGCATGAGACTACTTCGGTTTGCGGATGGGCATGGATGGAAAATCAATTGACGACAGGAGTGCTGTTTGTCGCATTTGTCAAAGACAAGTGTTAGTGAAATATGGGAACACCTCGAACCTTTTGTCTCATTTAAAGAACAACCATTCAATGGTGTATAACGAAGCTATTGATGCAATGAATGCTAAAGACAATTCCACTGGATAATGAGTATGAAGCACCGTTCCACCTGTTGGCCAACCTACTTTGCAAGAAACGATTGCATGCTCACAGCAATACAGTCGGAAGGAAAAGAAGTGGAAGGAGCTAACCGATTCGATTACATATTGTATTGCCAAGGATTGCCTTCCAATTAACACCATCGAAGGTGCTGGCTTCAAGAAAATGATCACCACTTTTGATCCAAGGTATGATATTCCAAGTAGCAATCATTTTTCGAGGATAGCATTACCAAATCTCCACATACTAGATACTGATTTGCAGAAAGAAGACATCACAGATACATAATTAACTAAGGACATCAAGCACCATGTAGTGGAAGATATCAAAGGACGTAACAGCAAGTTAGATGACACGGTAAACCAAACTCTCCAAGTAGCTACATATTTAGATCCCCGGTTCAATGTGAAGTACTTAGAGCATTTAGAAGAAAGTGAGTTGCTGTGTATCAAGTAGAAAGTGAGTTGCTGTGTATCAAGTAGAAAGTGAGTTGCTGTGTATCAAGTAGAAAGTGAGTTGCTGTGTATCAAGCAGAAAGTGATGGATGATGTCATAGTGTGCTAGGAAGTTCAGCAGAATAGAACATGTGCAGATACACAAGATGCAGAACAATCTTCTCTCCAGCCATCGGCCTCAAAGAAACGTAACCTTGGCACTTTGTTCAAAAACCATGAAACCAAGATTAGAGAACAAGAGGAACAAGAACATGTTACCCCTGTTGTAAGCCAAGAGAAGCAATGTAAGCAACAAATATTAAAGGAGGTTGAAGGCTATTTATCAGGTGACAGGCTAGACTTTGAAGAAGATCCACTTATGTAGTGGAAAGCCCAAAAGTTTGTCTTTCCTATACTTGGAAAAGTTGCACAAAAATATTTATGTATATGTGCAACAAGTTCTCCATCCGAGAGACTATTTAGTACTGCAGGAAATATTGTGTCACCATTTAGGGCAACCATGAAGCCAGACAAAATTGACATGTTGGTTTTCTTATCAAAAAACATATGAGTGACTACAACTTACGTACCAGAACTGTCTGATTCATGAGTGATTCAGTGTGAACATATGTATGTGTGTGTGCAAGTATAAAGGCTACAATTAGTTGATATTACGTATATGTCTTATACCAATAAATCATTATGTGCCTTTCAACTTGAACCCTAAAAATATAAAAAATGTATCATTACAATTAAGTTCAACTGTTTAATAATATGTCATGGTTGATTTCATAGATTTAGTAGGTATTTAGTAATACCGCACTAGTTATAGTTATAATTAAAATACCGTGGTATGATATTTGTCAACACCACCCACCCCTACTTTGACTAGCAATTTGCCAAATATACTGTACCTAAATCATATAGGTGTACATAGCTAAATACAAGTACGTACTAAAGTTCTTACGCTTACATCAACAACTTAGTTATATAGCATACGTATACATAGCAATGATTACATGCATACGTATGCACATAGCTATGTAGTAATGGTTCAATATCACATCCACAATGTGATTGATAATAATCAATTCTTACCACATAATTTAGTTTCCAAATGAACAGTTGATTGATCAGATAAAATTTGTGAATAATCTGATAGTGGCCATAGCTCTCCTGGTAATTTTAGCTGCTGACAATAAGCAGAAATACCAGTTTCTTCTTCGATTTTTACTTTAAGTTTCCATACTGTATCTGAAACTTTTGCTTTTACTGTTAATTTTCTGGTTGGTATCCTTACAGAGATAAGCACATCATCTGCAAAAATATGTACATACGTACTTTATGCACTAAAACATCCTTAGATTTGCTAATGCTTTTCAAAATACTACGTATTTTGCCATTTACTGCCAAACGTTTTTACTTACGTACATAGGAGCTTATAGTGTATTCCATACCAGCAAGGATGCTACACAGAAGTGGTTAACAAATACAGTACAGTGGCGTAGTCCAAGATACAATGTGACAATCTTAATAGCCCCACTGGGTTGTGCTTTTGTAAATTAATACATCAGAAGATCTTATGACTTAGTCCAATATAACATGTATTTAACAACACCTGCATGATACAGCAGGTGTATCTGCTAGTTAAACCAGATGGGTGCCGGCCGAATGCCAGCACATGTCTGGTTTCTTAAATGTTTTCGTCCACAAAGTCGGTATGCATGTGGGTGTGTCTGTGTGTGTGTCCGCCCCTAGGCTATTAAAAACCATTAACATGAAATGAAGCCTGAATAACCAATTAAGTAAGTCCTACTGCTTTTCAGTTTCTTTATATGACACTTGCCATCGGTATTACTGATGGGCAGGGCCTTAGTAACGAAGCACGTCGTGATTGAGTTACTGCTAAAGAAGAGCAAGGTAATGGCCGTGTTAGCCTTTCATTTACAGTAAAATCCGCTTTACCCATGTAGCTACTAAGTCATGTAGTGTTGTTACTAATTTGATCGTAATTGTCGCAGATACATATGTAACTATATGTTGCTACTATTTTGGCTACATTAGGAACAAATTGATGTTCTACCATCTAAAAAGCAGGCGTTGTGTATGTAAGTTAAACCATGTTAATCAACTGCTATTCAATGTATATTGTAATAGTAACTAATGATGTCACGGGTAAGTCATGTGAGCAAAGACTCATCACTAAGGAACACATAGTAATGCATACAAATTTAATTCTTTTGCTTTATATTTTTGTGACAAAAATTTTTAAAAGTAGTATAGCTGAAATTCTTACTGTAACACTATAGGCCAATATCTTAATGGTTAATTTATACTTTCTTACCATTGTCATCAACTCCAGTTACTGTAGTAATCTGATCTTCATCAGTAGTAAGCTAAAAATTATGTATAAAAGAGTACATACGTATGTAATATACATACAGTACATAGCTATATATGTGTATATATATATATATATACCGTATAGCCTAAAACTTTCGAGGACTAAATTTTTTGTGGATTTCGTGGTTTTTGAAGCACCCATGAAAATTTTATGAAAATTTCATACATAGCTATGTACATATGTATTATAGCTTTGTGTATCACGCAACATGTGGCGGTTGATCAACGCACTCGAAAAATGTCAGCCAGCTTGCAGGATATTTCAAGCCCACCTTGGGACAAACCTCGACTGAGAATTTATTCGATTACTTACAATTTCACTGTGCATGCATGAATTTCATTTGTACAAGGTAGTCTTCTCCCGATAACCGGAGTGAAGACACATGATGTACCAATTCAGTTATGTATGTAGTGCACTTATCTCTATTTACTATTCAGTTTATGTCCGTTCACTATAAATAAAATTCACATCATAAGACATTGATGATTATTAAGAGCATGACACTTCAAACAGAAGAAAAAAGTAGGCAATTCAGAGGGCCTATCCACGAAATTTTTACCTTGAAAATTACTTTTTATAGAGAAATTTAGCAAACCATGAAAATTTAGTCCTTGAAAATTTTAGGCTACACGGTACATGCATATATACTACGTATGATGATGTCATACTTCAAAGGAGCTGCCCAATGTTTATTTTGGCATATACACGTGCATGGCAGGTTTGGTGTACGTATATACGTAACAAGTTGATGTTCTACCAAGTTGATGTTACGAGTTGATGTTCTACGTAGTAACAAGTTGATGTTCTACCATCTAAAAACCAGGTGATGTGTAATATTTTCAAGTATTGGCGCCTATGGAGGTGGTGAATAAATTTTCGTCTTCCACAGTTCAAGAAGAAGATGGGGCACAATATAAGAATCGGGTAAGTGATTAATTATGCTGGACGAGCTTAGCGAGAAAATAAGAACGTTTATCCGTTCGCGTGTCCTATGGCTTGTCTAATGTATGTCATCGCTTTACCTAATCCTTGTTGTTCCCCATTTTCTTCTTGGACTGCAGAAGACAAAAAATTATTCACCACCTCCATAGGCGCCAATACTCGAAAATATTAAAGTCCCCCAACTAGCAATGCCATTTTTATTTTGTGACATAATTGCGGATAAACCTTATTCAGTGTATTGTAATAGTAATTATGATGTCACGAGTAAGTCATGTGAGCAAAGACTCATCACTAAGGGGCACATAGCAACGTATACAAATTTAATTCTTTTGTTTAAACCGGCTTTATACTCCAGTACTTTAGAGATAAAACTTTTTAAAAGTAGTACAAAGTTGTTTTAAGCCGAAATTCTTACTGTAACACTATAGGCTAGTCTTGTATTATAAGCTCCGCAACCCGCACGGCATGCCCACTTTCAAAACTGAAGTGCTCTGTCTTGTTAGTAATGTACAGCTGTTCAAACGGTTTTACTATGGAATGAATGGCTAACACTGCATTACCTTGTTCTTATTCGGCAGTAACTCACGACGCACTTTGTTACTAAGGCCACACCCATCAGTAATATCGATAGCAAGTGTCATAGAAAAGCAGTAGGACTTATTTGATTGGTTATTCAGGCTTCATTTCACGTGAATGGTTTTTAATAGCCTAGGGGGCGGACACACACCCACGCATGCACGCACACACGCACGCACACACACACACACACACACACACACTACCGACGTCCGCACGAAAACAATTTCAAGAAACCAGGTGTACGCCGGCCTATGCCTGGTCTAAAGTATAAATAATGTCACGTGCAACCTGAAGAATCAATCATGGGTTCACTCAACCATTATTTTTAAATGTGAGCCAGCTTTGTCGCTCGGGTTTGTGACTACGTTTCGTCACTGGAAACATTACTTTTTTGTATGAAAAGGTATTTCTATAGTGATCAGACATGAGGCAAGCACTTATGTAGCTCAAATACTTGAAGCAATTGCTCAAGCACTTGAAAAAGGCTTAAGCACAAATGCTTCAATAAAGTACGTAAATACTTCAAGTACAAAATACAGCACTAAAAATGCTTGATACGTATAAAGTTATGTGATGAATCGACATTATATAGCAATGTACGTACATGGTTGCAAGCCTGGTCTATTCAATATTTATTGTTACAGCAAACAAACATTAATCTAAAATGTATCATCTTTCAGTCTACACCTCTCGGGCCTGAAGACTTTCCTGCCACACTAACAATTGCTCTACAGGAGCTGTTGATGCAGGAATTTTCCTAAAACACTCACTGCTACAAACTTGAGCTATGCGTGGATATTTACTTCGATTACTGTTCCAATATTATTTGAAGTAAAGGGCTAGGCAGCATTTGTGCTTTTAAAAGTGATTATAAAGTGCTTATGCACAAGCACAAGCACAAATGCTTCAAGACAACAAATACTTGAAAATAAGTGCTTAAAATGCTTATAAGCACAAGTGCTTTATGTTTTCCCCATGTCTGATGGTGATATTAATAGTTGGTTAATCTTTTCACCATGCATGGTATATTTCATATGAACCACAGCTCTACGGTTCAGGCTCGAGATTTATCAGCGGTAAACTTCCTCTGAACTCGGACTTGGGTCATATATTTGTTGAATACACCTATGTAGTAACCATGGTTACATATATGTATACAAAGCAGGGTATACATAGTTTGCTATAAGGAAATTTTGTCAGTTCTAAACATTAACATGTTCCAAACTAAATAAGAAATGATAACTTTCAAGTGCTGACAGTTTTCACATAATGCAGGTCAAGTGCTAGTGATTTTATTAAAATATATGTGCACATTTGTAAATGTAGGATACATTGTTCCTACATGTGTAGAGCTGTATAGAGATATTGTGTGGGAAATATTCCTAGATATTTTAATTTTGCAGGAAAATTTCCCAGGAAAATTCCTACAAATTCAGAAAATAATTAAAAATGATATTTTAATTTTGTAAGAAAATTTCCTACACAGTGCAGGAATTCTTCCTACAAATTTGGAAACTAATTAAAATGCGATAACACATTTTAATTTTGTAAGAATTTAGTTTCCTACATAATCCACCATAATGCAGGAAAATCCTACATATTTGGAAATTAATTTCATAAAGTAGTCTTCACTTTGCACCAAATTTTGATTTCTTATTTAGTTTGGAATGTGTTACATTTTGTCAAATGTACGTATGTACAGAATATTTTGACCAATAATTACATAATTGTATCCATGACATTCAATTCTTGTGATGTTGGCATGTAAACTTACTGATTTCTGTTCAATAATAACTTCATTTCCGATTTCCATGAAAACAATATGTTTGCTTTCAAAAATTTTTTGCCTTTCATGAGCCATTTTAATCATATGAGGTATTGCCTGTGTTGTCACATGCCATTCAATATGTATGGAATCCAGCAGTACCCTGATGTATCCAGTGGTTATGTACCTACGAACATCCAGGTTATCAAATATGAATGCTTTGACTTCTTCATATTTTTCAACAGTGAGTTGTATATATGGCTTGTCAATGACAACACAAAACTTTTCAAATCCTGGTGGTGGGCTGCTTTTATTTGAACAAATAATTTCTAAAGCTCTAAAAATAGCCATTTTTCTTTTGTACTTTTTAAAATCTTGTTCTGCCTCATCGGAACCACATTCACTTATGATTTCACCTAAAATAGAGTATTCATCCCAGCTGAGGTGTTGACTTATAATTTCAAAAAGCTGCTTAAAATTAATGCATTTGTTGATCTCTAAAACTTTGTCTGGACCAAACAATGGTACATTAGCTCTGTCACTAGCTCTCAAATAAATGCAAAACTCTTTACATGCTTCCAGATTATCCTCTTGATTAGGAGACTGGCTAAGGATGCGACGAATCCTCATAAGCAGACGACTAAATTCTGCCCTTAGTTGATCGAAGGTGAGCAGTGAATTTGTTTGAAGTTTAAATGATACTGGATTTGTATTAACCAAAAATTAATCATTATATAACCAAAATTTATTACATACTGTAGCTAGCTATGAACATACAGAAAGTGCACATCATCTAATCATATTAAGCAAGATCCTTTTAATTGTAGGTACATAGCTAACCACCATTCCAAATACGCCTTCAAAAACATTTCATAATTTAATTCCTGTGTATTAAAAGAGCTACTTTATATTTGGTATGAATAAAATCGACAATTAAAAGTTACTGCAAATAGTCAAAAGTTGTCTCATAGAACTACGTTGAGTAAAGGCAAAACACTCTATTGACTGTTACCTAATTCAAACTTACAACTAAGCAGCTGGACATAATAATGTTCATATTTCATGACAACAATGACACATCTACTCAGGCCAAATTACGAGGATTAATAATGGACGACAAATATGTAGAAATTTACCTGTAACACCTTGTTTGATACAAGATTGCATGCAAAATTGTAAACTTGTATGAATCTTTAAAATGTATAATTGGGGCGAGCCTTAGCGAGCCCCACCATATGGGATCAATAGTGAAATCTGTCTTCTTGCTTACTGCTTGCTTGATACATCAAAATATCTTTATATAGCTGAAAGCCGTTTAAGTACAAACCAACATTACATCAAACAGGCGGAGTGCTAACCAGCATTACATAAAACATGTGGAGTGTTAACCATAGCATGCGTACCATTAAGTGCTAACCATGGCATGTACATATATACCATTAAATTAAGTGCTAACCATTAACTACAATGTGTGTCTAATCAAAGCTTAGCATTTAGCAATAGTAAAGCTGATCATTTGATGCATATAGCACTGAATGGCTATATCACAAGCATGCATAATAAGCAAGTGGTGGTACGTATCAGCGAAAAGTAAATAGTGAGGCCCCTTTGACAAAGTGTAAAGGAAGATTTGTTTCTTATATCTTTTATAAACAACATCTAATAGTCATCCATCTTTATATTGTAGAAAATTACGTAGCCGGCTATAGGGCGGCAAAGCAGCTGATACATCAATGCATCTATCCCTTTTGTGATGAATTAATATTATTACATATGTTATTTCAATCCATTGTAATTACTTTACTGTTAATATCCCAGTTTTCATGAAATACATACCGGTACAAATTTTTAAGACCATCATGTAGATACGTAGCTGCACTATTGCTTGTACACTGAGACTGAACACTACATGTTTTGTTCCCTGTGCTTATAATAGCATGTGAAGGTTATCAATGGTAGCTAAGTGTATACATGCATGCATCTATCAAAGCACCAGGCTCGCCCCACAATGCTGTGCATTTCATCTAGTACTTAAGTAATTGGGACAAGCCTTAGTGAGCCCCACCATATGGAGTCCACAGTGAAATCTGTCTTCTTGCTTGCCTGATACGTTATCCCTTTATATGGCTGAAAGCCGTTTAAGTGTAAACCAACATTACATCAAATAATAGGTGGATTGCACAACCAACAATACTACGTACATCAAACACGTAGAGTGCTAACTAGGGATGCAATAATATGGGTCATTGCCATATTGCGTATTGCCTTTGAGTGTATTGCAATATATTGCCGTATTGCAATATATAATTAAATTTGAAAAAAGAACACATCATGTCTTTAAAACTTGTTTTTAGCAGTAAAGGCTAAGTAGAAACATATGTAAAATAGCAAGAAATTGTATGTATATTTATAGTTACAAGAGATCCAGTTATTTTCATAGTGCAATATAATCAGATACTTACAATTTGAAGGCAATAAATGTTGCAATATATTGCAATGTATTGCAATAAGCAATATATCAATATTTTTATCAAGTGTATTGTATTGTATTGCAGCAATAGATATTGCAATATATCGATATAATATTTATTGTAATATTGCTGCATCCCTAGTGTTAACCATAGCATGCATACCATTTAGCCAAAGTAAAGCTGATCATTTGATTTTAGTAATTTAAAGCTGATCATTTGATTTTAGGCCTGTTAGGAATGTATAGTACTGCAATGGCTAGACAGATACGTACATTGAAATGTCAGCCGCCTAGTATAATTAAATTTTAATGTAAGTACGTATGTAGCATATTACAATGGTTTTCTACATTGGAAGCTAGGTGCTCATATTTGGGAGTGCACAAGTTGTGCTAGGGCACTTACTAAATTACTTATGAAGATTTGACGGATTATGCATTGCTGTGTGTGTGTGTGTGTGTGCGCGTGCATGCGTGTGTGTGTGTGTGTGTGTGTGTGTGTGTGTGTGTGTGTGTGTGTGTGTGTGTGTGTGTGTGTGTGTGTGTGTGTGTGTGTGTGTGTGTGTGTGTGTGTGTGTGTGTGTGTGTGTGTGTGTGTGTGTGTGTGTGTGTGTGTGTGTGTGTGTGTGTGTGTGTGTGTGTGTGTGTCATAGGCTAGTTTCTTATGCATGTGTCCCATTCCAATATGAGTAGAGGTTCCCTATACACAATAAAATTACACATAACCTTATTTATCCCTGATTCATTCACTCAAAGTACTGTATAACAAGCATTTAGTGTAACTCTTAATTATACATTACAAACCAGCACTAGGCTCTAAAACTGGTATAATCAACTTCGATTCAATTTGATAGGCTAGAAAATTGAGTTGTAGTTGTTTCAGTGCTTCTATTAATTGTCTCCAACTTGCAGTAGGTTGTCTATCAAGCCATAATTGGAACATGGCAGAACAGCAGTTTCTTATATCACTATTGTTGTTTTTAATTGCATCTAGTGAATCATTGCTTCCCGTCCCCAGTAACTCTAAGCCTAAATCCTTCCACATTCCTGTACTTTTAGCACACAGTGGTTCCCTCATGTGTCTGTTGAGAAATTTTATCTCAGGACGATTATCAACTGCAATAAAAATGAAAAGCACTAAAGTACATGAATAAAATATAAATAAATCAGATACGTATATACGTATATATATACATACGTAATTACGTATATGACAGTTTGTGTACATACTAAGTTCATTATATATGTGACTGTCTCTGCAAAAACCGACCATGTTTGCACCAAAACTCAAAACAATTTTATTGCACAAGAGTATACGTAGCTACAATCAATAACTATCTATGCACAGTGTCTCCACTGTTCAATGTGAACGGGTCTGCTTTTCTGGAGGGCATTTTGCCGACCCTGTGATGTCACGGTTAAGAGAATGGCACCAATAGAGGGCACCAATTGGGCCGGCAATGACTTGGAACTGCTCCCATCATTAGCTAGATGCCTCCCTGGCCTTGTGGTGTGGTATGTGCTCAATGTGGCTACTTTTGGTGGCTTCTCCTGCTCTAAACGGCTGTATAAAAGTCTGAGCCTCCTCCCACCCTTCCCCCTCCCCTTCCTCCCATCCACCCACCCCCTTGCTTTGCTGGACTGAAATTAGTGCACACCAGAAAAAATGTCTCAAAAGCCCTGAAATTCAGCCATCAGCCATTCACAAGGTTAACTATACGAAATCTAATGGATTACTCTATTTATTGCTGCTAATACATGACGGCCAGCTATAGGCAGCAGGTTGTTTTAATTAATTTAATATTTTGAAATGGTATTTCTCGAAATACCACCAAGTGCGAACTAGGCCGGTTTTCCCTAGGAAGGTCACATATGTATTGACAATTTACAATGCGCATTATTTTCAGTGCTTGAAAGAAGTAGGTACTGTACAACCTTCAGAAAAATATACTAAAACATCCAAATGTATTATTTACAATGTGCACTTTAATTAATGTACCAATTGAAAATTTGTGGGTGACTTTGATCAGGTTTTTCAGTTCATAATTAAGCAGTGGTACTAATAATAGTTAGAGTAATCAGGTACGTATGTATGTAGAAGAAATAAAGAACTATGAACCAACTTTATATGCTAAGTAGAGAAAACATACAAGAATATAACCTTGGAAAATTCCTTGTGGAATTGTGAAGTTGATATAAAAGCCGAATGAAAGGTCTGTGTTTCTATGATAACATTGAGAGACATGGCTTATGACCATAGTAAGGTTGAATATACGTATACTTGAATAGAACATCATTTGATTGTTATATATATGCAGCAGTAGGCTGTCCATACTCAAGCTGTAAGTTCTGTGTTGCAGTTACATAATACTCTAGCATGACCACTTTTATGTACCAGTCGTTCACCAGCTGTAAATTGGTCTGGTGGCACCCAACATTACAACACCATACCAGTTTAAAGTTTAAAGGTGAATTAATCATAAGTTTTGCGCGCAGTGTTTTAAGGTGAATCACATGGCAATGCTTCATTGGCAAGAATGGTACTGGTTGGATATGAAAACTAACTACGTATCCCTAAGATACAAACAAAATTAAGACACAAGTACACATGAAGAGTATCATTTTAATGGATTTCATGACCATAACTCAAGCAACTCAGTTTCCTGCTTGGGTAATGGCACATTCTATCTTCAGGGCTCGAGTTGAGGGCATGCGGGATCACCAGGAGTTAACAAATAACTTGTTATAAATGTCCAATAGCAAGTTCTGTTACCTCAACAGAACAGTGCACGAAATTTTTAGAATACAAATGAACGTTTGTCTAGTACATACCACAGATTAATACTACAAAGGCGTACAGATGTACAGGCGATAATTTGTCATAAGTTTGTAGGTAAGTTAGCATATGAACATAAGATATAATATAGTATATTCTGTAGCGAGCGGCACCAAGTAATCGGGCGTACAAGGGTCGGCGTACGCCAGACTAGTATATTCTGTGGACACACTGACGCAAAGATATAGCCATACTTACGATTTTGAGGTATTCCGTCCACATTTTCTGTCATAATTATTGTGTACTTTCCTCAGGGTAGCGCTTATCGATTGGAGATTATAAGCGGCGTTTATAATCTCCAATCGATTTAGCGTCGAAGGAAAGTGGCACTAGACAATGACATCTATACAGCTTACCAATTTAAACAGCTCTAAACCATCTATGCATGGCAACACAAAATATATACTTTACGACATAATCCGGCTGATCTTCAGCTGGTAATCGATTTGTGCGCATGCGTAAAAAGTAACGAGCGCTTTAGCTGAGGATGTATTTTCTGACGGTAACTGTGTAATGAATTAGACAGAAAATATAAGCTCGTTTGTTACGGAAATTCAATGCAAGATTGCTCACGGCGTGCGGGTACTCCAAACTAGCTAGCTATACTATACTAGGTATTGGAGAGTTTGTAGTATGAGAGAAATGGTCTGAAAATCGTAAAGCACCTTTGACTTGTTGGGAAATCTCATTGTTAGGGCTGCGGTAAGTTGATTTTAGCCTAGCATTTTGCAAGTAAATAGCTAGCTAGCTAGCTAAACCGCCAATAAACTGCATAGCTATAGGTCTTTACATGCATGGTCATGTCAGGTCAATATGTTCCAATAGCATACGATGATAATTAAATTAATTATTAAATTACTTATTTTATTATAAAATTAATTAATTAGCATATAATAATAAAATTTTTATTATAGCTAGATATATATGTGACCGGATTTGCGAAAATGTGCATTGTTCGCACATGTACAAGTATTTAGAAATACCGTTTTGAAATATTCAATTCGTAATATCTCGAGTCTGCTTTATGCTGCTAGCACGCAATTCTCCACAAATCTGTAGTTATACAAGATAATTCAGTGGGTCTACTGTTGAAAGGCTTGCTAGCTGAATTGCCCGCCATTTTAGATAGTTTTTAAACAGTACCACAAGTGATTATATAGGGGTGGTGGGGAGCCACAGCAGTGGCGGGGAAACACACGTCAAGTATTCACACTTCCAAATGGGCATATTTGTGCTGTAGATAGCACAAAAAGTAGCCAAATCACTGGATAGCATCACTAGGCAGTCGTGCGGCGAGTTACAGCCAGGTGGCTTTTCAGTGACAGCCACCAGAGCCAATTGAAGACACTACGGGCACCCGTGGACGCCTGACACACCCTAGAAAGCAGCCGCAGCAAAAGCAGACTGATGAGCTGTTGGCATCCATACACACATGCACTGTTAGTTTATTGATGTAGCTATCAAATGGCGGTGAAATCTGTGTTTCCATATTGTGTGCGAGCTATGCACATTTTGCCAAATCTGGTTACATATATACTCTGACTAATAACATAATCTGTTTGACAGCATACAATGCATGCATGCTGATAATTATAACTCAGGCTGGGGGTTCCGTTGGGTCAGTAGCTAACCCCAAAATGATTACTAGATTACAGCTGCAGCAAGTATAGCTATACGTAGCTATATTTTTAAATTTGTTACACTTATAATTATCAGTAGCTACATGTGGTCCAGCCAAGTATGTAGAAGGGTAGGTATACAGTAGCTAATAGCTAAATTTCTGTAATGATTTAGATTCCATGCATTATTCAGTCAGAGGGTATATAGCTAGCTAAGCTGTTCCGATCTATAATAGTTTGAAAGTCAGTAGGCGACGGTAGCTAGCTACAGAATTCAAATAAATCTAGTATGGGGTTTTCAACAAGAGTAGAGCCTTCAGCCCTTCACATAAAAGCATAAAAGTTTATAAAACATGCATATAGCTATGGTTAATCTGCTCTCATTGTTAGTTTGTTGTCTTTTATTTGCCGGTAACTACAATGCAATTGCATGTATATGTTTATGGTTAGCCTTAGGTTGCTTTGTTCCCGGTCCTTTATAGGCTCTGAGAATTATACAACGCAAGCTATGCAACCATCATTTAAAAAACTCATTTTACCTATTTTCTCTATAGCCTCAATTGCAAGCTCCACAAAGACTGAGAGTATACCCTTGGCCTGCTGATTATTCCAAACTATTAATTATTGTTGCTGATTTTAAGTTTATGATTTAACAGCTAAGCCTTAATTGTGGAGCTGTATAGCTACTGGATCAAGAGTTAGCTAATGATTCCACTGAACTTCCTTTAATTTACTTACCTGAATTATAGCAGAACCTGCATGTCCATTGGACTGATGCATGAGTAAACAGTCAGATTGCATGGTGCAAGCATAGGCCTGCGTCAAATATGCCGGCATAATTTAAAGCATAATAGGCTTACCTGCTATGCTGGCATAATGCCGGTAGTATCCTGATAATTTTTAGTAAATTGTCTCAAGATGGTGCTCCACAGTGTGACAGCAACAGCTGTTGTAAAGTTCGTGATGATGATATACCGGTGGTAGTAGTATAGTATATACATATATATAGCTCCAACAGTCTTCCATGCAAGGGTAGTTACGTACGTATACTGTATAGTACATTGTAGTGCGTGTCACTGAGATGGTGAGTTGTAATTAGAGCCATACTACACAGTTAATGCAACTAACTCAAATCTGTATACACAGTTAATAGAGCTAATTATGTGTATATACATAACTCACAGCTGTAATTATACTGTTAGCATAATCAAGCATAATAGGAAAGAGTCTAAGCATGCATAATAGGGGAAATTTTTGGGAAATTCCCAAAGCATTTACAGTAGGCAAATAATTTTCCAGCATAATTGACTCAGGCCTATGCAAGCACTCATAAAACATAGATGCACGAGTCCCAGTAAATGTCTCCAAAAGTAATTAATAAAAAACCCAGCAAGCCAAGGGAAAGCCTAAGGATCACACCACACAACCCACACTTGCATGGACTAGAATGAAATCACACATGCAAACGTATAATACCCCCTTGCTCTATAGCTAATCAAAAATTTAACTATCTAACTCTCATTCGTAGCTATTGATCATAGTACTGCATTCAGTTTGCTTTGATTAATATTATATACCCTCGTATATACCGTATATTGCGGGCGAATTTGGTGAATCGACTGCCATTCGCCAATATTTTACCTACCAGTATTTTCTTAGTACAATCATTTACTCTTAAATCCAAATTCGCCAAATTTTTCCACACCAATCTCTGGAGATAAGCCTATTCGCCAATATTTTCCCCCGCCGCATAATTGCGCTATACGGTAGCTAGCACTTCAATGCCACTGGCCAGCCTGTGGCAGCTAGCTACATCTTTTGAGTTTTTAATGGATAATTTTTGGTTTTGGTTGCTTGCAATTGCATGGGAGTAACTGATCACTAAAATTATATTTGCATTGTTTTCTGTTCAAAAACCCATTTCCCAATGTGACTGCTCTATTAGAGTAACATAATATAACCGACTGCTCTATTAGAGAAACCCAAGTAAACTTGACTGCTTTAATAGAATGCTAGCTTGACTGTACATAATTATTATATGGATCTGCTTTGGGTGACATTGCCTGAACCACCATGATGGTTTATCTAGGGGCTGATCAAGAGCAGCAAAGCTCCAAATATCTAACTGCTCTATTAGAGTAGCCTAAGTAATGTTTGACTGTTCTATTAGAGCATATCTATTTACCCAATTATTTACTTGCAAAATCCAGCATACTTAAAATTACAATATTTTTTAAAATTATTGTACATAGCATAATTACTGCAGGTCCTTTTGCTGTTGCCATGTAAAGACACAACACGAAACACATGCCTAAAAGAATATCTGTAATTTATATCTAACTACTCTATTAGAGAGCGACATGACCGAAGGCCCAGGCAGTGGCAGGTTTCTCGAACATCCTATTAAAGCAGTCAGGATATGCAATTATGCTACTCTAATAGTATCTATAGACTATAATGCAAAAAATTAGTAAAAACCCTTATAGGATAAATAAGGTGACTTAAAGCATGTTGACTGTTCTATCAGCAAATGTAGCCAGCCATGTAATCCGTGCATGGTTAAAGATGACTGCCAGATTTCTGTTTGCCGTTTAGCTAGCTAGCCATAATTGATATAAATAACAAGTGGTTATGTAGCAACAACAACTGCTGTAGCTATGTAAGCAAGCAAGTGAAACCTAGCTAGTTAGCTAGCTACAAAGTAAAAATTCTAAAAATATAATTTTAACAAACTATTGATAAATTATAACAGCTGAGCAATCATTTGCTACATTATAGAACATCTTGATTGAGTGATGCCTTGAGATTCCCTGTAGTAAATAAACAGCATTCACAATTGTATAGTTAACAATATCTGTCTAGCTATACCTTATAAGCTTCTCTATATCCTTTTCTATTTGTTTGGCTGGCACAGTTAGCTGTTTAACTTGTTTAAGAATATTTATAAGAGTTTCCCAGCTATGTAAATGTATGTCATCGTTTGCACATAGCCAATCCCTCAACAGATCTTCACAACATTGGATAGCATTTACACCTTTCCATTTTTCATCCATCCTCTCTATTATTTCTTGTGAGTAACCTAAACTGGCTGCAACTTTCTTCCAGTGACCAAAAATTTTTGGAATTACCAATTCCTGTATATGCTTCATTTTGGGTTCTACATGAGCATAAGCCACAAGGTTAACATAATAATAGTAGATGATCATGTACGGGTTACTCTAACTTTTGAGATCTTACACAAAAACATTTCTCTACACATAACTTCATTAACTTGACATAAATACACATAGCTATGCATTTATAGTTAGTCTTTAAAGCACATGGCATTATTTGTTGCTGTATAAGCACTTATGTAAAAACAAGACATGAGTATTTACAGGGCTGGCCTTAGGCCTTAGCATACCCAGCTCAAAATAATAAAAAATAATAAATGGCTATATAACAAATGACCAGCTAGCTAACATTGACAAAGGCACACATGTGACAAAAGTGTTTGTCATTCTGGGTTTTGTCAAACGGCAGCTACATAGCTATGTAGTGAACATACTAGAACTGACAAGGTAAGTAAATCATGTTATCCTTTCACTTATGCAAGAGCTCAAACTTGAATCAATAGTGCATGCCCTGTATGAGACTAACAAGATACGTAGCTGTATTGTAAAATTTTACATCATTTAAATACTAGCTAATCAGCTAGCTACAACACTGCTAGCATTTACTGCATAATCGTGATTAAATCTACGTACCTTGCTTCATATCCAGTATTGACCATTCACCAGCTGGTAAATCTTTATAGGGTCTGTAAATGTAGTACATACATAAGTTATCAACAACAGCTATTGTTTAAAATAGCTAATTACATACATTGACAGTTCTAATTTCTTTTCAATATAATTGCTGAGGTCACCAAATCTTCTATGTCTAAGAGCAGCTATAAGTGCTTCCCAACCACAAGGTTGTATTCCATTGCCTGAATTATACCAGTTGATAAACAACTCTTTACAACATCGAACGGATTCCTTCCATTCCTCATCAATTTTCTGCACCTCAGTTGGTGGATAATCTAGATAATCAGCTACTACTCTCCACTTCACATGGATTAGTGGCACTGCAGTAGTGATAAACTGTTCCAGAAAAGGATCTATAGTAAAAGAAAATAATTGTAATTCAGTAAGCATGTAGCTAGCTAAGCATGTACATATTTTCCATATAAAAACAGCAAGTTAAATTACTCGTACCGTTAATCTACTGTTATTGTAAATTTGTTTGACATCATAAGGAAGTTATTTGAAGAGGGACTACTCATCACTATGGTACATATAGTAACCAATACAAATTTAAATTTAGGTTTAATAGTCCAGTTTCTAAGTGATAATAAACATTTAAAAGTAGTAGCAAGAGTTAATAATTAGAGAGAGGAGAGTATCCAATGCCATATAGTTGTGTAAAAAATGATTGCGTAAAGTCAAAGGGCTTCCACTCTGGGTAATTTAGTAGTTTTCCGTGTTTTGACCACCCGTTAAATGAATTAAATCGAAACCTTTACAGCTGCATATAGGTGAATCTTAATGTAAGTTACGATGGAGAGGAAAGATTCAGCACGCTCGCAAGTTTTGTTTTCGAATGAGGATAAGGCGAAGGGTAAGGATTTCCGCAGTTTTTGTTCCTTCGTCAGTGACACGACCTGACGATCTAATTATTAACTCTTGGTAGTAGCTAGCCACCTAAGTTTCTAAATTTCAACTGTGAAATATATGTAGTTGTAGGCCAGCCTTTACAGTGCTTTGTTGCATTTATGACACACCCAGCTTTACAACTGTAAGCATTTCTACTAATGCATACAACTACTACAATTCTCCTTGTTTATGAAATTACTAATACTGTTTTATAACAAGGGGCATTCCAGAAATTGTATAGCTAAGTATGTTTTTAGTAGAATTCAATTTGTTAGCCTCCATTCGCAGGCATTTTACATGTTTAATTATGAAGGCCACACCCATCAGACAAGTCATATGTATTGATGACACCTGTCATTGCTATAAGGAAAGTAAAACGCTGTAGAACTTATTTAACCAGTCATGAGTGATTCAATTCCTAACATACAATAATTGTTGATGCCCTCAGAGGCAGATACGTACATCCGCACACATATGTGTACCAATGTTGCAGATAAGGTACATGCTAGCCACAGCTGACACACATGGTTTAAAAATACTGCTCCATGATAATTAGCTTGTAGCTTAGCTAACCACATACATTCTTACCAAATTCTATGATAATGTTAAGCTTTATACATTGAATATGACATTCTGATAAAATACAATCATCCTGTAACTCATTTTCTTCAAGCATCACCACTTGCTCAGTGACAGGTATTCCTAAATCCTCTTTAACATTATCTTTGATGATTTTAACTGTATCTGAATTTTTAACTTGATATGTCATTAACTTCTCCTCTAGATCTAGGCCCACATGGATGTAATTATTTCCTTTAAAAAGAAGAGACATTTAGCTTGCTTACATAAGCTGTGTTATGGAGGTGTGTACATTAGAATACCATTTTCTCAAGTCAACCCCTACTATTAGGTATACCACTGTGCTTGAATGATACATACACAGGTCAGATAATTATGTATACACATAATTTAGCACAAAATTCTTGAATATACATATACAGAGAAAAATACCTTGGGTAACAGAGGCATCAAGCACAAGACTACATATGTATAAAGCAAATCTTTTTTATCTACATATGCATGTACATACTTAGTTTTAATGATTTACATAGTTCTACTTAAATTGCTACGTACCTAAGTTTATCTTCAGCAATGATTCTTTGCTAATATCATAATCTGATATAAAATGATCATCTTGTAATTGCTCTCCTTGAAGTAATATAGGTTGATGCTGGTCAACATAAATTTTAAACTTGATATAAAGTTTTTCTTTAATCCTTTTAACTGTATCCAAAGTTGTCATAGTTAATGTTATTGTCCTCTCATTTAGTATCTTAACTGCAAATTAAAAACCTGTTATTAACTAACTACATACACATAGTTACTATAATTATGTATATGTAAACAGTGCAAAGAAAGATATGTTCTAATTATCACATGTGTACACATACGTATTACAAATATGTACATACAAAACTATTACATGTGTACATACGCACATGTGTACATACGCACATGTGTACATACGCACATATGTACGGTACAGCTCAATTTAAACTTGACAAGGCACACGTGTGGCATGTACTTGACACAACACATTTTTCATTTCGCACGCATGCAGGCATGCGTGCGCTCGCAAGATCGATGACGTAGAAACTCTCGTGCAGAGTACTCGTGTACGCACTAGACATGTGGCAGAAGCACGCATGCATGTCAGGTACGTACACGCCAAATCTGGTTTGCATACACCTTGGCGTGTATACGAATTATAAGCCGAGCATAATGGTATAAACTCTATGAACATGTTCTTGACCTAAGGCGTGATTCCCATCGAGACACAAGACGCAAAAATGCCGCTAAACAATTTCTTGTAAAGCTAAAGCCTATAGATTATATTTGAGGGTGTGTCTTTTACCGATTATCATTGGTAATTCTCGGATAAATTCCAATGTGACAAATTAATGCCGATATCCTAAATGTGTTGTATATAGCTAACTGACAACGTGAACACATTAGTAGCTATCGCTATATAGCTATACAGTTTAGTTACTTTTCAAAGTTACAGATAGTTTTTGCGCTGTACAATACTCGATCTTGTCCACTCATGACACAAAGATATCCTAGCATATTCGGTATGAACACGCTCCTTCATTAGGACTTTCGAGTGATAATCATTACAACAGATAAAGAAGCCGATCAGCTGCAAAACAGTTGCATTTCATTGCCTACAGCTACTGTACCTGCAGTTACACCACACATGTAGTGTGGCAAACCGAGTGCAAGCTCGTGACGTGCATTTCTTGTGTGTTGCGTGTGTTCACTGGACCGCGTGCGCACGCCAAAATTGCGTGCACACGCCAGTTTTTGAAGATTTACACACGTTAAACATGCAAGCACACGCGTGTGCCTGCACGTGTGTGTAAAGTTTAAATTGAGCTGTACTGTATCTATATAACAATAATCATTGCAATGTACCTATTTGTAGCAATCAAATTGAATAAATCACTAAATCAATAATCATAAGTGAAGTTCAAAAGAAATGTGTCCATATATAGCTAATAATGCTAAGCCTTGGCCACATTCTGGTATCAGACTTCATTATCAGCAAGCTTAAGCAGGTTGGTAGTACGGTACAGCTCGATTTAAACTTTAAGAAAACTCATGTGAGTCATTGCACACGCACTACACGAACAGCAAAAAATTTGTGGCATGCTTGCAAGTGCACGATACTTGATGACGTCTCAACTGCCGGCGGAGAGTAACATTACTCGTCGCGAGCCTAAATAAGCTTGTAACCTTTGTTGACTCGAGTATAGCACGGACGCATGTAAATACGCAGCAATGTATGTACATACCTTGTAACTGGCCAGGAAGGTTACCTGCAGGTCTAACTTCTTTAAGATAAGGTACTACGCGCCCTTCCATTGTCTGGTTAAGAACAAAAACGTATATCACGTGCGCACATATTTTATGCGACTAACATGTGTTTGTCAGCAGGCGTATTTATTTGACAGACACGAAGACTGACAAGATCGATTGGAATAAAGGTAACAATGTTTTGTTTGCTTTATTCTTCCCATCTTTAAATCGCTTGTGTGAGCATAATGAATGACACATGTCCTTTGTCCTAGTACGCTTGTGTGGTGTAGCTGTGCGAATTTCTCGTGCAGTTGTGTACAAACACGCGAGTTTTTGAAAAATACTCGAGTAGAGTTACAAATTACATGCATGTTACCCACTCGCGTGCTTAAAGTTTAAATCGAGCTGTACCGTAGGTTGGTACTCAAATTTGAGTACCAACATTAACCTAGTAGCTAGGTTGGTGTTCAAATTTGAGTAGCTACCAATTAAAATTTGAGAGTAGGTTGGTACTCAAATTTGAGTGCTAACCTAGTAGGTTGATACTACATTAGTATTCAAATTTGAGTACCTAATCCATATAGCTATGGTAGTAAAATCATAATATAATACTAAAATTTGAGTACATCATAACAATAATGTTAATACCACAATCAATTGTCACAATTAATTTTAAGGTTATAATAACAAATATACCACTTTAACACCTCAGATCAAAGGGAAAAGCCAGCGTATAAATGTCATATCGCACACTTAGGTGTGCTGATATCTCATACCGTATAGGTGGTAATTTTCGAGGCATGAAAATTTTGCTAAAAGCTTAAAAACAGGATTTTCGTGTTTCTTTGTTCGCGAGACACCTGAAGACTGGAGGATGCACATTACACAGGCAATAGTATAATTGATGATGCACAAAATGTTTGTGATTATATTTTCACGAAGGCTATTTTACTCGCAAAATTTGTGAAAATTTCATCCCTTGAAAATTACCGCCTATACAGTAAGTGCATTGTTACAATGCTTTGATGCAAGAAATGAAACTAACATTCTTTTATATAGGTGCACGAATGCGATATCGATTGTGGGTTTTAGTTTTCTAAATTTAATCTTTATTGTAGTTGTGTTACCAGCTTAACAATGTTTGTATTGTTGTCTATGGACATTTATAAGCTGATTAAAGCCAAAGGATGCCATTTGAGGTGAGTTTCTCATGTGATAAAATAATCTATTTACTATGTGAGTTTATGTATATTAATCTACTCTAATCTATTTTATTTACAACACTCACCATATGCATGGCCATTAGTTTGTCCTTTAGAAGCAATTATAAGTGGTTATTTGCCCATTTACAAGTCCTGTAGCTTTATAAAAAGTTAAAGTAAACCCACAATCACCAGTACTATCTTGCAAGAACGTCATGACAACGATAAAATAGAGTCCCACAATCACAACGAGCACCTGCTACTACATAAAGAGGCCAAAATATTTCTATCGAGTTTGGGCAGATTTTTAGAGTGCCGGAAGTGGAATATATTAGTTGTAACACAGGCACTCGTGCTTTGCCTGATATATATGCACTCGCCCTGAGGCGCTGCGCGCCCTCCGGCATCGTGCATATATATCAGGCAAAGCACTCTTGCCTGTGTTATAACTTATATATATTTAATGTATAAAGCATAGTTACCACATAATAATTTATAAGGCAGCTAACACATACATCCAGCTTACTATTGTAAGTTACCACTTTGTATATACATAGAACCTATTATTTGACTGTAACAATACATTGTGGGTCTAGACAATTACAGAATGTACTAAAGTTAGTACTCAAATTTTCTAGTACAGTACAGCTCAAAGGTAACGTCGCCTCACTCGCAACTTACACACTCGCCACTCGAATGCTCGATACGCTGAACTCGATCACTGTCGAGGGATAAAACACTCGAGGGTTGAAGATACTCGCGTTCACACAAAGCTCGAATCACTAGGGATGTTTGCTCGAGATTTATTATTAGAACCGTACACTATGCTTTAAATAGAATAATACTTGGGCATGCGCATAAACAGTGGCACGTTTTATAATGTAGTCACTGTACTGGTCTCAGTGCATCAATTTCGCTCGTTGTTCAATTTGTTAGTGATTAAAATAGGATTAGTTTCATCATTTTATTATTTGTGAATGGCAAAGAAGGCAACACAACAAAAGAACAATGCACGTAAGTGTATCTTAATATTTTCGAGCAATATAAAATTATTATCTATGCGGCAATAGAGCTCGATAGATTAATATTTTATGCGTGTTAGGCTTTTACCGCACGTTACATAGTATATCTAAAGGAAACTAAAGTTGACTCGTGAAGTTACTCTTCACACTTGAGTACTCGTCGTCTACTTGCGCTTTGTCACTATAAGGCCTGTCACGTACGTGCAGTACTTACGTAGCTTTATGCTAAATCATGCACTCGAGTTTACTTCGAGTACTCGTCACTTCACACGCTGCGAGCACTTCAGTACACGAGACTCGATCGAGTAATGCTGTTTACTCGACAAAATTTGCGAGCGAGTGCGACGTTACCTTTGAGCTGTACTGTAGGTTAGTACTCATTGCATACCAACCTACTAGGTTGGTACTCAAATTTGAGTACCAACTACCAACCTACTACTCAAACTGAGTAAATTACATTTCGGAATGCTCGGATCACATATCAACGTGTTTGGCCTAGTTTTCTTTCCATTCAGCAAGTTTTGTAGGATCAATGAAAACAACCAATGGCAAAAGAGAACAAATTAGCCAATGGTTGTAGACAGACAATCAACATCTTATGGTATAAAGCCCGCCACGTGCTCTCACCAATCGGCCTTTTTTCTTGCTTAACAGTAAGAGTGGGATCATGTTGTCAAGTTCTTCAGACAGTCATCACCGACACAAGAAACAGAAGCACAGAAAGAGACATCGCTGCAGGGATAATTCCTCCTTACTGCGGGAGATCCGGGACGAAATGCATAGCATTTCGAACAGAGTCACGCGTATCGAGGGTTTAACCACAGACCGCTCGGTTAACGTAACACAGAGCGCTGCCATTACAGGGGAGCCCAACGGGGACCAGAGGCCCCCCATTTCTACTACGAACCGTCCAGGTGAGGTGCAGAGCAACCCCATATCGGATACGCAACACACTGGAGAGGGCTCGCCCAGCGCGTGGGGAGACCAGATGGAACAGGACGAGCAGGAATTGCCCGATAATGACAAGACTGTATTTTGGGAACCGGAACCAGACGCCAAAGACCTGGACACGGAAGTCCAAAAGCTCTCGTCCACCATGACGAAGATTGTCGAGGAAGCGTTCTCGAAGCCAATCCCAAATGAGAGACGCTGGAGCCTGAAACGGAAACTGTTGACTCCGGATACTCCCCACACAAAATGTCCAAAGCTCGACCCCCCCATCCAGTCTAGACTGCCCAAGCAAGCTAAGGAGGTCGACAGGACCTTAGCCAGGTTGCAAACTTTGGTACTGAATTCGGCAGCTCCTCTGATCAGCACGCTTGAAGCGGCCAGGACAGGCTCTCTTACTACCAGAGATGCAGCAGAATCTGCACAGCTTGCCCTGAAATTACTGGGAAACGCATCAGCGAACATTTCCATGGAGCGACGCCGTAAAGCCACAACCCACCTCAACCCTGAGCTCTCCACGTTGGTGGAAGATGAAGACTCATTCATAGACGCTGCTCCTCTGTTGCTCGGTAAAGGCTTTGATCAAAGGGCCAGGGACCATACAGAGGCTATTAAGTCCCTAAAGAAGACCATATCATTTTCAGCTAACCGATCTTTTCAGAGGGGCCACCCCCCACAGTTCCGGGGAGGTGGCTCATTCAGGGGCAGGGGGACAAAGCGAGCAGACACCCACTGCAGAGGTAGTGACCAACACCAAGGTATCAAATCGCATAATCAACACTGAAAAAAGTTCACAACGGGTCAGAGGTCACCCATACTCACCAGGTGTCAGAGACCACACCTACCATGACAATACCCTGTTGTCAGAGTACAATTCTGGGTCTACCTATTCTTCACCTGACGTTGACTCGGTTGAACCCCTCATGGACTCAACTGATGAAGATGGGCATAGCCCCTATTGCAGCAGAGTTCTGCTCAAACCAGGCCTTTGCAGGCAGGATCAGCTTATTCCAATCAAATTGGAAAGTCCTGACCAGCAACAGCTGGGTTCTAGAAACAGTGACAGAGGGGTATCACATTCCCCTTCTATCCCAGCCTGTCCAGCAAGCACCTCCCCACAGCCCCCACTTACCTCCGAAGGTTCAGTTGGCCTTGGGGGAGGAGGTCAAGTCACTTTTGCAGAAATGAGCAATTCAACATCTCCCCACTCCTCCAGTGGGATTCTATTCCAACATGTTCATGGTGCCCAAGAAAGGCGGAGGACAGAGACCCGTTATCAATCTCAAATATTTGAACCATTATGTGAAATCAGAGCATTTCAAGATGGAGGACCTACACACAGTCAAAGCCCTCCTTCGGAGGAGTGACTGGATGGCCAAGATAGACCTCAAAGACACCTTTTTCATGGTACCAATAGCCCCCCAATTTCACAATCTCCTTCTCTTCAGAGTGGGGTCAGAAACTTACCAATTCAGATGCCTTCCCCTTGGGTTGTGCACCATTCCCAGAGTGTTTACCAAAACCCTCAAGCCAGTGGTGGAAATGTTGAGGTCAATTGGCATACGTCTAGTGATATACATAGACGACATGCTCCTGATGACATCCTCCAGCAAATTGCTCACAGAGCAGGTCCACTCCACCCTGTTCCTTCTCGAGAATACAGGGTTTATAATCAACAACAAGAAGTCTCTGCTAGATCCAACCCAAGAAATAGAATTTCTTGGGATGACAATCAACTTGGTGAAGATGGACATCAGTCTTCCAGGCGAAAAGATCAAGAATATCAGACAGGAGGCACAGAAATTGCTCAATCATCTCAGACCCTCAGCTCACCTCCTCTCTCAATTAATTGGCAAGCTCAATGCTACCACCCCAGCACTTCAGATGGCTCCTCTTTTCTGTCGCTCTCTTCAGAGATGTCTACTCTGGAAGCCAATTCCCAGAACTATCAGTCTCCTGTTCAACTATCTCCCCAGGCTGTAGAAGATCTTCAGTGGTGGGTACTTCATTTATCCACGTGGAACGGGAGAAGCCTGATCACCCAGCAAGCCTCCTTAACAATAACTACAGATGCTTCACTTCAGGGGTGGGGAGCCACCTGCAACGGAATTCAAACCAGAGGTCCATGGTCTCCTCAGGAGCAAACCCTTCACATCAATTGTTTGGAACTCCTGGCAGCCACACTGGCAGTACAGTCTTTTGCCAAGGAGAAGTCAGGCACCACAATTCTTCTCAAGATAGACAACACATCCGCAGTCGCTTACATCAACAGAATGGGGGGGACTGCATCACCTACGCTGTCGCGTCTAACCAAGGATCTATGGTTATGGTGTATGGAAAGGAATATCCTGTTACAAGCGCAGCACTTACCAGGAGTATTGAATTCCATTGCCGACAGGGAGTCGAGCATCTGGTCAGACAGATCAGAATGGAAGCTTTCCCCAGCCTTCTTTCAAAGGATCAATCATCGGCTGGGGCCACTCTCAACAGACCTGTTTGCAAGCAGGTTGTCGGCTCAGCTGCCAGCCTTTATCAGCTGGAAACCAGATCCACTGGCAATAGCTACGGACGCCTTCACAGTGGATTGGTCCAACATTCCAGCGAAGCCCTATGCCAATCCACCGTGGAATCTAGTAGACAGAGTCCTATCTCAGATACTCAACCAGGAGGTACAGGAATTAGTTTTAGTGGCGCCAGTATGGAAACCCCAATCCTGGTACTCTCTGTTGCTTCAGATGTTGGTCAGAGAACCACTTCTCATTCCTCAGTCACCGGAAACAATTCAATCAGTATGTCACAACAACCTTCCAGACATTTCACCTCAGTTAGCCATGTGGGTTGTATCAGGGATAGATGCCAGAGTAGCCACCTTTCAGAATCAGCTACGGACCTCATTCTGTCATCATGGAGGGTTAGGTGGGCTCACTGGTGTGAGGAACGGGATAGAAATCTCATTTCTGGACCTATCAGCGATGTAGCTAACTTTTTGGCTGAGTTATTCCAGGAGGGCTATCAGTATAGCTCAATCAATGTGTACCGTTCATCGATCTCAACAACTCATGACAGAGTGGATGGTTGTTCCATAGGTCAACATCCTACAATAATCCGGCTTATGAAAGGCATTTACAACAATCGTCCACCCTTCCAAGATATACCCATACTTGGGATGTTTCCAAGGTTACTTCTTATATTTCAAGCTTGGATGACAACACTGATCTGTCTCTGAAAGTATTATCTTTTAAACTAGTCATGCTGCTAGCTCTAACAGGTCCAGTGATCTATCCAGTCTGGACTTAAGATATCTAAAACTTCTACCAGATGGTATACAATTCAACCCCTCGGAGTTGGCAAAGCAGTCTAGACCCTCCAAATCAATGGCACCATTTGTATTCCCAGATTTTCCCTCTGACACAAAGTTGTGCCCAAGGGTGACTTTGTGCTCATATATGTCTAGGACAGAGTCCTTCAGGGGCTCTGGCACCGACCGGAAATCTAAGCTATTCCTGTCATACATAAAACCCCATAACCCCATCTCTTCATCTTCCATTACCAGATGGATAATCCATCTGTCCATGTTAGATCTGGCTGGAATTGACACAAAAACCTTCAAGGCACATTCAGTAAGAGGTGCTTCTGCTTCAGCAGCTGCATCTGCTAGCCTCACAACTAACCAGATTATGAATGCAGCTGATTGGAGTTCGGAATCTGTATTTCAGAGGTTTTACTATAGACCTTCTAGCACTAATCAAGTCGGAGTAGCAGTGCTCTCCACAGAGTCGACAGATTCACTACAAACATCACGTTGATATGTGATCCGAGCATTCCGAAATGTAATTACCTGAATGGCTCAGATCACAAAGTGATTGCCAGCTATTCTGGATTACATGAGGAATGCGAGGTGAACATATCAACGTCCCTCCCAGCCCTACCCTCGGGTATGTGATATGTTCTCTTATCGAGGCAGAGCCTCCGTCGCATTTGACTTATCCAATCAGCTATCATCTCAGTCGCTACAAAAGGCCGATTGGTGAGAGCACGTGGCGGGCTTTATACTATAAGGTGTTGATTATCTGTCTACAACCATTGGCTATTTTGTTCTCTTTTGCCATTGGTTGTTTTCATTGATCCTACAAAACTTACTGAATGGAAAGAAAACTAGGCCAAACACGTTGATATGTTCACCTCGCATTCCTCATGTAATGCAGAATAGCTGGCAATCACTCTGTGATCTGAGCCATTCAGGTAATTTTACCACAACTAAAACTAAAACTAAAGTATTTGGTAATTTTATTACAACTAAAACTAAAACTAAAACAAACTTTGTAACTAAAACTAAAACTAAATTAATTTCATAAATCTTAAATTAAAACTAAAACTACTAAAACTAAACTACGTAAAACTAAAAGAATTTTATAAATCACACTAAAACTAAAAGAATTACTAAAACTACGTAAAACTAAGAATTTCATAAGATTCACTAAACTAAAACTAGAACTAAATATTTTTATCTTACTTACTACATACGTATAACCAAAACTAAAACTGAAATTACGAGGCCTCACTAAACAACAATCAATATAACACTATGTACTTCCAAATTTTATTCTTGACATACACAACTAACCTTTGAAGCTTTGCAAAGCACTCATAACACACTATTCTATCCCACTAAAGCCATACTTCAAAGGATTTTACTGGGGTATATCTAACATATACCCCAAGCCATAGAGTGTAAATACATCTCAAAGGCATAGCTGCTAACATATACATCAAGCCATAAAGTGTTGATATAAATCAAAAGCAAACTGTTGATGCCAGCAAAACCCTTACAAATCAGTGGTAACATCAAGAACATGATTCCTTTGTGGGATAGAAGACAGCTAAACCCCACCTGCACTTGTAGGATATCCTTGATATTAACACTCAGCCTCCGCTTTGCCTCAGCCTTGTGTAATATCAAGGATATCCTACTCGTGGTGGGGTTTAACTAATACATAAATACGAAAGGATTTATGATTGAAAATTGTTTTCTTTATTGCGCATGGCAATCGTGGCAGCCCATACATCTTGCGTGATCGATGTTCATGTGCCACGCACACTTTTAAGCCGGCTTTTCTACAAGGGTAGAAGTCTTAAAATGCCTTAGCTAATGCATGAAAAACATAATTTTAGCCTTTAGTTAGCATTTGGCTATGCATGATTGCTGTATGGACATGCCCACTTTTGCGATAGATCAATCGTATCATTCTGAACTGCTGTTCTATGTAAATAACCAAATACGTACTTATAAACTCATCAAATAGCTGCAACCTACGTATGTAACACTGAAGTTTCGAATCTTCATGCATTTAATTTTATCAACAAAAGTTAGAAGTTTAAATTTTAACCTTTGTTCCAGCCCTAATACATACGTATGCACGTATAATGTAATTACATAAACACTGTAATTATAAACATGAATATTTACTTATTGTACATGTCACACCTTTTCTCTTCAACACTAAATTTAGTGTTGCTTCTTTGTCTAGATCTATGTTGTAATCAGATAGCCTACAATGATTTTCTAATTGGTTTCCAGCAAACATCAATTGTTGTTGATCAGGAGGAATCCCTTCTTTATCTTGAATCTTTGATTTAACAATTTCTATATTGTCAGAAGTGTTTACCTCCAATGTTATTGTTTTTCCAGTTTGTGTTTTCACAAATATTTGCATCAAACCTACCAAAAATCAAGACTCACGATAGTGAGTCGCGAGGCCAAGAAGAAGCGCAGCAACGCGACCACTGAGTGAGTTATTTACACGTAGCACCGCCCTCAAACTCGCAAACGCTCTAGCTACGCCGCCATTAAAGCTATTGCTTAGTTATTACCGACCCACAATGTTCTTACTATATAGAATTAACAACCCGAGAATGGAGGAAATAGGCGCCACCATTCCTAAGTACCAGCCATTGCGAGTTTTATGGCACCCGTTGTGCGACTACGCACGACGAACCATCCTTTCCCGCCCAATTCGCCCGTTTACTAGACATTTAGTACCTTCATTGTTTGAAGAATCAATATCCCGAAGTTCATAGACATCGATTCAGCCATTCTTCTGATACAGCCTTATAAATGCCTTCCTGTCACCACAAAAATTTTTACGCGGCAGTCGTTTTTTTCTTGTTTCTTTCTTTTATTTTCATCGCACACCTTTTCAGGGGTTTGCGGGAGCTTTCGTGAACCCCGGAAGTTATTTTCAAACTATCTTTTTATACATCCACTTGTTTATCTAATAACTCACTCATTTCTTCATGGATTTCAGCCAAATTTGTATCAGCACTTCTCCCATGTATGCTCTACCTGTCATACAATTATTAGTCTGAAGTAAACACTTGAATGTATTTGAGGAGGGCTATTACACTGCAGGTTGATAGTTGTCATAACTTGGACCCCCTTCGAATGATTTGCATAAACTTTCAGATATACAATCTATATTGATGTATCACTCTGTAGTGAAAGTTAAAAAAAAATCTCGGGCTTGAGTTTTTCAAAATTAAGCTTCAAAGTTTAATTTGCAATATTGTGTGCTAGGCAAGTACAAGTTATGCCCATGCAGTACTTCTCTGCTGCTTGCTAGTAATAACATCTGTTTATACTTCCAAAAAAGTAGTGATATGCTAAACAAAAACACCCTGGGTGTAAAAAAAGTGCGAGGCCAATCAGAAGCAACATTGCAAATAGGTATGTACGACCAAAAACTTTGATATCAGTTGAGGCCAAGAAATTACTTATCAAAAATCTTTTTAACTGCTTGAATCACATACAATAGTTTATAGCATATTGTCACAACTATGATTGGCTTTGTCACTTGGCCACCTTTTTCACACCATCATTATTAATAAAGGTGGCCAAGTGACAAAGCCAATCATAGTTGTGACAATATGCTATAAACTATTGTATGTCATTCAAGTAGTTTAAAAGATTTTTGATAAGTAATTTCTTGGCCTCAACTGATATCAAAGTTTTTGGTCGTACATACCTATTTGCAATGTTGCTTCTGATTGGCCTCGCACTTTTTTTACACCCAGGGTGTTTTTGTTTAGCATATTATTAACAGGAGTAACACTGAATTCAAAATAAAGGAGTAGGGATCAACTCCGCTACAAAAATAAGGAAATATAGAACAACATTGAGGGGCTGCAATGAGATAATTTTAAAAGATTTAGCTAATCCCTATTCGTAGCAGACATTAATCATACGTACCAGCTAACTGAAAGTAGCCAAAAGTATGTCAGTATCTCATACACCTGCTTGGATGCTATTCTTTTCTTACTTTTATAGCAGAGATCAATCCTTACTCCTATTATGTTTTATTCTAGTTTGTTATTTTAGTATACGTGTCAAGTATACATAAGCCAGGGTAGCAATGCTGAGAGAAAAAACATTTCAAGTCAATAAAAAATGCCTGCTTACAGACAAACAATAATTTTTAGGTAAAATAACATACGGTACATGCAGCTCTAAGGTAACGTCGCACTCACTCGCAAATTTTTGTCGAGTAAACAGCATTACTCGATCAAGTTTCGTGTACTGAAGCGCTCGCAGTGTGTGAAGTGATGAGTACTCGGAAGTAAACTCGAGTACATGATTTAGCATAAAGCTACATAAGTACTGCATGTACATGACAGGCCTTATAGTGACAGAGCGCAAGTAGACAACGAGTACTCAAGTGTGAAGAGTAACTTCACCAGTCAATTTTAGTTTCCTTAGATATACTATGTAACGTGCGGTAAAAGCCTAACATGCATAAAATATTCATCTATCAAGCTCTATTGCCGCATAGATAATAATTTTATATCGAAAATATTAAGGTACACCTACGTGCATTGTTCTTTTGTTGTGTTGCCTTCTTTGCCAGTCACAAATAATATAATGATGAAACTAATCCTATTTTAATCACTAACAAATTGAAGAACGAGCGAAATTGATGCACTGAGACCAGTACAGCGACTACATTGTAAAATGTGCCACTGTTTATGCACATGCCCAAGTATTATTCTATTTAAAGCATAGCATACAGTTCTAATAATAAATCTCGAGCAAACATCCCTAGTGATTCGAGCTTTATGTGAACACAAGTATCTTCAAGTTAGTAAACCCTCGAGTGTTTTATCCCTTGAAAGTCGCTCAAGAGTGATTGAGTTCAGCGTGTCGAGCATTCGAGTGGCGAGTGTGTAAGTTACGAGCGAGTGCAATGTTACCTTAGAGCTGTACCGTAAGTGCAAAAATTTCCTTTAGCCACTGTTTCTTATTAGCCACTATGTACTCAATGAGCTTATCCACAAAATGTATGTCTTACAAAAATACAGCATATAGCTAAGGTAAGTAGCTACGTAGGTACATACATGTGAGATTATTTACGTACATTTGTACATTTAAACATATATAGCTAGCTATTTTGACAGCTGTTTTATTGTGTACGTACGTAGCTATTCAAAGCACCCAAGGAGCAAAAAATTGCAGCCAAAAACAGGCTTAGTTGTGAAATTAAAATGAGTGACCAAAGGGCCTGAAGTGCTACAGCTGGTGGAATAATCATAAATCAGGCCACAAATTATATAATTTATCAATCTGACTGTAGTTGAGGGTAAGGCTAAAGCAGCTTTAAAACACTAGGGAAATATGAGACAACAAGTTACCAAATTTAATGTTAGTGACTTCCTTACTCAGAAAATGAAAATGTCCTAGACGATATGAGGAAGGAAATGCTCAGGCTGAATTTAACTTATCAATAAAAGAAGGCAAAATTTTGGATTTGGTTATTGCTGACATCAAACAAAGGTTTAATCAACCAGGTAACAAAACACACGTACAAACATCTAGCTATAAGAACCTTCGTTGAAATTCACTATAGCAAATTTAAAGAAGATTTTGAGTTTATTATCAGCTTATATGGCTCTGATTTTACAGCTTCATTGCTAAAAGTTCAAGTTCGTACATTAACCTGTATTTGCAGAAAAGGTACGGTACAGCTCAATTCAAACATGACACTCATATACAGTACTGCCTAATTGTGATATTTCACACGCACTACAAGAAGCTTACTCAATTCTTTACAAGCCCGCGAGTCCTCGATAAATTGATGATGTCATAGCACTTGTAAAGAGCTTGACACACACCTCGTGTAACTCAATACACGATAAGAGTGGTTATATTACCTCTATATGAGTGTAGACCGTCGTGTGCGAGTACTGCCAGTACAGGGTGTTATCGCTATGGAAAGCAGCTTACCTCGCAATGTCTATAAAGCCTTTAGTGGCAGCAGGCGTAGCATGGCTAAGCATTGTGACTCGATAAATGGGCGTGTCTTACGAAGTTGCATTGTTGCTTAAATATGTCATCTTCATCATAGCAGGAGCAGGGTAGATAGGTTCATCTGCACCAACGATAGCGTTATACGCATATATATAGCTACACTGTATTACTTGATTGGGTAATCAATAGATAAAGCTGTTAAGCTGATACAGCCTACTACAAGGTGTTAATTAAACAAAGAAACCTCAGTGTAAACAGACAATCAATTTTACAAGGTGTTAGAAGTAAACATTGCTAGCTAGCTATGTGGTAACCAGACAGACATATCCTAAAGGCATAGGAGGCATAGGAGACTAGGTAGGTAATAGGAGACTAGCATGCAGGTAGGAAACTAAACATAGGCTCAGCAGTTAGGCATATAGAGAATGCCATCAGATGATCTATTGCTACCCATGCATGCATAGCATGCATTTAGCTATGCCACGTTCGTTACACCTGCACGATAGGGCAGGTACACTTGCTAGTATCAAGGCTCACGATAGTGAGTCGCGAGGCCAAGAAGAAGCGCAGCAACACGACCACTGAGTGAGTTATTTACACATAGCACCACCCTCAAACTTGCAAATGCTCTAGCTAAGCCGCCATTAAAGCTATCACTTAGTTATCACAGACCCTCAATGTTCTTACTATATAGAATCAATAAACCAAGAATGGAGGAAGTTGGCACCACCATTCCTAAGTACCAGCCATTGCGAGTTTTATGGTGCCGTCCGTGCGCCCACGTCCGACGAACCATCCCTTCCTGCCCGATTTGCCCGTTACTCGAGAATTAGTACCTTCATTGTTTGAAGAATCAATAACCTGAAGTTCGTCAAAATCGGTTCAGCCATTCTTCCGATACAGCCTTATAAATCCTTCCTTCCAAAAAACATTTTTTGACACGGCAGTCTTTTTTCTTCTTTCATTTTCATCGCACACTTTTTCGTGGGCTTGCAGGAGCTCGTGTGAACCCCGGAAGTTCTTTTCAAACTCTCTTTCTGTACATTCACTTGTTTGTCTAATAACTCACTCATTTCTTCATGGATTTCAGCCAAATTTGTATCAACATTTCTTCCATGTACGTATGCTACCTGTCATACTACTTTCAGCCTGAAGTAAACACTTGAATGTATTTGAGAAAGGCTATTACACTGCAGGTTGATAGTTGCCATAACTTGGACCCCCTTGAAATGATTTGCATAAACTTTCAGATACACAATCTATATTGATGTATCACTCTGTAGTGAAAGTTTAAAAAAATTGTAGGCCTGAGTTTTTCAAAATTCAGCTTCAAAGTTCACAATATTGTATGCTAAGCAAGTACAAGTTATGCCCATGCAGTATTTCTCTGCTGCTTGCTAGTAATAACATCTGTTTCCAAAAAAGTGGTGATATGCTAAACAAAAACACCTTGGGTGTAAAAAAAGTGCGAGGCCAATTAAAAGCAGCATTGCAAACAGGTGCGACCAAAAACTTTGATATCAGTTGAGGCCAAGAAGTTACTTATCAAAATCCTTTTAACTACTTGAATGACATACAATAGTTTATAGCATATTTTTACAACTATGATTGGCTTTGTCACTTGGCCACCTTTTTCACACCATCATTATTAATATAAAGGTGGCCAAGTGACAATAGTTGTGAAAATATGCTATAAACTATTGTATGTCATTCAAGTAGTTAAAAAGATTTTTGATAAGTAACTTCTTGGCCTCAACTGATATCAAAGTTTTTGGTCGCACCTGTTTGCAATGCTGCTTCTAATTGGCCTCGCACTTTTTTATACCCAAGGTGCTTTTGTTTAGCATATATATGTAACACTTCCACACCTCAGATCAAAGGGAACTGTAGTGCCACACATCTGATATAGCACACTCAGGCATTTTTGTGGAATGCAGTAACAAGATATCAGCACACTTACCAGTGCAACATCTGGATGTAGCACTGGTAAGTGTGCTGACATCTCGTTACCACATTCCAAAATTGTCTTTTTCCCTTTGATACCAAACGTGAAACCACCGCCCTTTATATAGACACACCATAACGATATCGATTGTGGGTTTGAATTTAGGTGTTATTAGTATGATAAAAGAGTTATTCTAGTCGCTAAATATAACTTTTATATCGTTAAAAAGTCGCTATGGAAGTTTATCTACAAAGAAAAGGTGGTTAACGGTGAGTTACTGAAATATAAATCGCTATGTAGTAAAATACTCACTGTATCTCCATTTCCATTTCTGAATGGTAGTTTTCGAGTTAATACTCTAGTGCTATACGGTAAATACCATTTCTGAGCGGTAGTTTTCATGTTAATACTTTAGCATGTGTTCAATATTAAAATACTATCCCACAATCGAAACTACAACGATGTACCATATAAATAAACGTCATGACGACATTCAAATACAAATCCCACAATCATAACGACTATGTGCTCCTATATAAATGGTCAGAAAAACGATTTGGACAGATTTTAGAGTGCCGGAGGTGTAACATATTAGTTGTAACACAGGCACTCGTGCGTTGCCTATATGTCCGCACTCGCCCTTGGTCGCTGCGCGCCCTCGGGCATCGTGCATACATATCAGGCAACGCACTCGTGCCTGTGTTACAACTATTACATGCGCACTGATATTGGTGGCATATCTTGTTAACCTAAGGGTTAATGAGATATGTGCACTGATATCAGTGCACATATCTCGTTACGAGATTCCACAAATTCCCTAAATCCTTTGATGAACAAGGTGAAAATACCTCTCTTTATAATAAGCACATGAATATGATACCGATTGTGGGTATTAATTTTGTAAACTCAAAAGTAAACTTTGTTACTAGTCCAATACGATATTGATTGTGGGTTTGAATTTTGTTAAAATTAATGTTTAGTTTGAGTTGAAAAATAAACTTTGTTACTAGTCTAAAATGATAGTAATTGTTGTCTATAAGCCGATATAAACCAAAGGATGCCATTTGAGGTGAGTTTCTCATGTGATAAAAATAATCTATTTACTGCGTATCATGCGTGACTCCATGTAGCTATATCAATCTACTCCAATCGTTGTATTTATAACACTCACCATTATGTATAGTTAAAGCATTGCCGCAAGTGCTATATGTGAAATAAAGCACAAGGCGCACGGCCAAGATGCTAATAAAGCACGAGGCGCAGCCGAGTGTTTTATTAGCATCGAGGCCACACGCCGAGTGCTTTATTTCGCGTATAGCACGAGCAAGGCAATGCTTTAACTGTTTTATAGAATTTTCAAGACTAATTCTTCGATACAAACGCGCTCGCTGGTTGATTTAAGCTTGCTTAACCGTCAGTGGTGGTATAGCCCGAGTAAGCCAGTTTAATCATCATTAAGTACGGTAGTACTTAATAGTAGGGATTGGTAAGAAATTGTATAGTTTTCCGATTTTTCGCACTTCATAAAACAACCTTCCAATAGGCTTTACCCGAAAAAACCGACTGGAATGCATTGGTAAGGCTGTAATGATGCTGTACCTTGGTTAAACGAAGCAACAAGTCGAATATTTCGACCTACAGCCAACTTTGAAAATTTCGAAATTCACCTGTATTTCGTCTGCCTGCCAGCCTGCCTGCCTGCCTGCCTGCCAGCCTCCCGTAAGACCCGGTTGCGCTAGGTGTAGGGCTCCAGAACTTTCACACAATAAAGGTAATGGCGGCGGATTTACAAAAATGTTGTTCCGAAGACGATTTACCCACTGCGCCATGGCGATTCCTTTTATCCTTCATTCCCTTCCTTGTTCTTCTATATTCCTTTAGCAAGGTGTGAATCTCATCTAAGGTGACGATAGCCTGTTACGGCTTCTGCTTATTACGTCACGCAAAAACCTGGCTTGCACATGATATAATTAGTTACAATGGCACCACTGGCAGTGTATTTTATTATGTCGTGAACTTCAAGATTATAGCCTTGGACAAATAGCTTTTGCTGTTTGTCGAGCGCTATTTGCTATCACACAGCTGCTTTGCCATGTAAGCGCGTTGTTAACAAGCACCTGTAAACAAGCATAATTATTACGTAAGCGCCTGTAACATTTGTGCGCCTGCTGAAAGATTATTATGAATGCTTAGCATGTATAAAAAGCAAACAAACTAGATTGATAAAAAAATTGAAAATTCAAAAGGTAAGTAGGGATTGAATTCAATAGTGCTACAAAAAGTAAGGAAACAAGGAATAAGATTTTGGGACGAGAACATTCTGGCATGAGATAATTTATAAAAGTTTAATCCCTACTTTTGGCTCACTTCAGTAGGTTTGCCAAAAGTAGGGATTAAACTTTTATAAATTATCTCATGCCAGAATGTTCTCGTCCCAAAATCTTATTCCTTGTTTCCTTACTTTTTGTAGCACTATTGAATTCAATCCCTACTTACCTTTTGAATTTTCAATTTTTTTATCATATATACAAGAGTATTATTACCATCACTTACGTGCCAGTGTTTTTTTGGCGAATCTTGCAGCTAGATCGTGTTCTCTCTCGTTTATATTTTTGTTGTGTTAACAAGATAGTTGGTTTGTACAAGACGCCTCGAAATGAATTGCTTGCCACATCGCGTTGTTTACAGCCTTCTGGTATGTAACACATTCCAATGAGTTATTTATTAAGGCGTTAATAGTTCCATGCATAACTGTACTTTATAAGCTTTGAAGTTTCATAAAGCACTCCTCACACCTGAACAGTGCTATATGGAAAATAAAGTACACTTTTGCCCTTTGATCCTCCCACACAAAATACTGTAAGTTATCCTTATTAAGTGATTATCAGCCCATTATATGTCCTGCAGCTTTATAAATTTTAGTAAACCCACAATCACTACCACTAACATACACAAACGCTATGACAACAATAAAAACAGAATCCCACAATCACAACGAGTACCCATTACTATATAAAGAGACCGAGATACTGCCATAAAGTTTGGGCAGATTTTAGAGTGCTGGAAGTGTAACATATTAGTTATTGTGCGCCCTCGGGCATCGTTCGTATATATCAGGCAAAGTACTCTTGCCTGTGTTATATACGTATCATTTATGCAAGTTATAACCATAAAGAAACTTTTTACTTGAATGATATACCGTACGGAAGAAAACTTTGGCAATCAAAAAGTTTTGCGAAACTACAATTGTGGAATTTTGGTGAAAAATAGTTTGGCAAATCAGTAATTAGCTTCACGATTCTAATTACAGCTCATTACGTAAATTATAGTGCTGCTTCGCGCGTGCCATTCGTGCCCAGGTGCATTTGGCGAATCAGTATTTGGCGAATCAGTGAATTTAGTGAATTCAGTGAATTCAGCGAATCATTCCATTTTGTGATTTAGCGAAGATGGCAACAATGGGATTTTCTGTGGAGTCTATGATTTATGGCTATCATGAATATCAAAGTATTTGGGAGAATCCAAGCATCGGTGAAAGTTTCGATTTGCGAATGAGAGATTGGCAATTGCTATGACACCCATGCCGTGGCATATGGTCCTCTGCTACCTTTCTTACTATCGACTGAGGCATCTATTACGTCAGCAACTTGTTCGTTTGCGGAAGCGATCGCTCCCAGAGAAATTGACGAGCTTAATGACCCTGTAGGATCTGGAAAAACACTTGCAGAGGGACGAGACTTACTGTCGACATGCTTAAAATACTTTAGAATCGACATGACAAATCACTTAGTGGTCAGCAGCCTCGGACTCGGTACACACGTGTTTGCTCACGAGATGATCTTAAAATTTGGCGGTCAAAAACTTTGCCGAATTGATACTGATTCGCCAAATTCGCCAAAGTTTTTGACCGCCAAAGTTTTCTTCCGTACGGTATACAACAGTTTACAGGGCATCTTCACAACTATGATTGGCTTTGTCACTTGGTCACCTATATAATAAATGATGGTACAAAAAAGGTGGCCAATTGACAAAGCCAATCATGATTTGTTTCAAGTACAGATCACATATACGTATGTGTTTTCTAACCTCTTGGTCTTAGTACTAAATGCAGGGTTGATTCTTTCTGAATATTATAGTCAGATAAAGTGTACCCATCCTTTAATTGTTTTCCAGCAAATATCAATCGTTGTTGATCAGGAGGAATTCCTTCCTTATCTTGAATCTTTGTTTTAATATTTTCAATAGTGTCAGAATATTTTACCTCCAGTGTTATAGTTATAGTTATTCCAGTTATTGTTTTTACAAATATTTGCATTAAACCTACCAAAATATACGTAATATTAAGAAGAGTAATACTGAATTAAAAATGAAGGAGTACGGATCAACTCTGCTGAAAATAATAATGTTTATCATCTAAAACCAGGCATTGTGTAAGTTAAACCAAGAAGTAAGATTATAATTACGTCGTAGTACAAGTACAAAACGACAACTTTATAATGCAGCCTACCGTACATACGTATACATATATGTGTTTTCTAACCTCTTAGTCTTAGCACTAAATGCAGGATTGACTCCTTCTGAATATTATAGTCAAATAAAGTGCGCCCATCCTCTAATTCCTTTCCAGCAAATATCAATCGTTGTTGATCAGGAGGAATTCCTTCTTTGTCTTGAATCTTTGCTTTGGCATTTTCTATACTATCAGAAGACTCTACCTCCAATGTTATTGTTTTTCCAGTTAATGTTTTCACAAATACTTGCATACCACCTATTCAAGAAAATATAATACGTAGCTAGTACATACAAATCAGAAGTGGTACAATACATATGGAAGTTATGTACGTACCTTACAATTAACGGACCTTATCTGTTACTTGTACACACATTATATTTCAATTATTTCCACGTGCGTTACAATTTGCTTTGTGTAACCTCTGTAATATTTGCTTGAAAATGGTGCTGGTGATGTTGGGTCAATTGTGTTTCAGTGTAACAGTGCTGCTTGATAATAAAGTGAGTGATACGTATATATTATGCATATGTTGGAATTTTTTGTGTAGTGATTTCCAAAGGCTGATTTTAGGGAATGTAGTATTTTGCTAAGAACCTGTAGTGCAGTGGGTGAGTTGGTAATGATGAAAAACAGTATAGCAAAATAATTTATTGTGTTCAGTTATGGCATTATAAGGCTATTATGTACGTATATAGCGCTATTGTTAGATAAAAACATACGTACATATTTTGTATTTAGTCGTATTTATTAGAGCCAAGCAATAGTACCATGACGATCTACGTATCATAACTTAGATATCATGATAACGATAGTATCACAATAGTGTTTGATACAATAACTTTAATGTTTAGTCACTTTAGTGCTAATTATAGTTACAGATGCTCCCATTGAGATGATTAACAGAACCTGTTGCCTTACCTTCTTCTGATATAATTTTATTCTCTCTAATACTATGTACATCAATACTGTCACTATCACCAATAATAATTGACTAATTTCAGACATACATGCTTGTGATATCTATAATTAGATATTGCAATTGTTGACTATCATAATCACGATCGGGATTTTATATCATGATAGTTGATTAATCACTACTACCACCCAGCTCTAGTATTTATGTTAATTTCTATTACAATACATTAAATAGCAGTTGCACAGTGCCTGGTTTTTAAGATGGTAGCTACGTAGAACATCAACTTGTTATGCATACGTAGCTACTCTTGACAATAGCAATGAAATTTATAATTATGTAATAACTTTACTAATTTTTCTAACCTCTTAGTCTTAACACTAAATACAGGATTGACTCCTTCTGAATATTATAGTCAGATAAAGTGCACCTATCCTCTAATTGTTTTCTATTAAATATCAATCGTTGTTGATCAGGAGGAATTTTTACTTTGTCTTGAATCTTTGCTTTGACAATTTCTATAGAGTCAGAAGCTTCTACCTCCAATACTATGACTTTTCCGTTTAGTGTTACCACAAATATTTGCATACCACCTGTAACAACAAATGCATATGTACATGTCAAGGGTAGAACATCATATGTAGTATCATAGTATGGCTACAAGTTATTTAGGGAAGGTAGCTACACAAACCGACGCATGTGTGGACTGTGTGATAGCTACAGTTTATGTGTACACTCGTGTGCCATTAAGATATGCACGCGTGTGTAGCTACTGCATGCAGCCATGCACCCATACTTAGGCCTGTCACACGCGTAGACCGTTTGCATGCTTTTACGTATGCGTGACAATCAAGTTCTCGTTCACAGGGCTATATCTACTGCTATCTATGTACGTAGCTATTGCAAGTTATTCTATGGCTCTCAGTTTAACACGCAATTCCATCACGTCGTTTCTAATAAGTTTGCCTATCTATATGAAGAATATTACGCAAAGGGTGATATGGAAATAATTATGCATGTGTAATATTTTCGTAATTACCATTCATAATTTTATGTAAAATCCTCATTACGATCGTAATTACGACTGTAATTACGATTACAAAACGTTAAACTTTTTTGCTCACTAGCTACCGTATGCTAAGTGGAGTCAACAGAAATACTCGTGAGTATGCTTAAAGATAAAACCCGAAAATCCTTGAGCAGAATACTCGCTGATATTCAAGAGTGCGAGGGCTTCATGAGTTGTATACTATTACTCGCCCGTGAGTCCAACATTGCATTAAATCTGTACATTACTGTACAATAATCACTAAAATTCTCCAGTAGCTACGTATGTATGTAAAATGCTAATACAGTACAGCTCAAAGGCAACGTCATGAGCGCTCGCGAGTAACGAGTCCCCCTCTAGACTCTTTCGAGTAGATTTACTTCTCTACAATACTAGAGTCTATATTGATACTTGCGCCATGGTATACAAAAGGGCTAACAATAATAAACTTCGTCAGCGATCTTCTTCATTTCAAGAGTCCATTTCTCATGCTTACTGAATCCTCGAGTTTCACTCGAGATTGAAGGAACGGCCACAAGTCTCCAAGAGTTGTGATACTATTCGATCTGAAAACACTACTTCCTCGGCACGTGATGCCAATTTAAATAAACAATAGGGTAAAAATTCCATGTATTAAATGATTATGGTTACATCCAGGAAATTGTTCTTGCTTATTGTTGCTCTATTATACTTTATTATACTGTGAAACAGGGATGAAAGTCACCAAAGAACAGTTTTGGAGCATAAGAGTATGTAATGAGACAGCCTCTCTATACCCAAAGTATGTCTCATGGAAAATGTGAAGTATGGAGTTGAAGGAGATGCTTAACCATGGATTTAGTCTCTTTCGGCCAGAGAAAACTGTAAACAGTGAAAGAATGTACTAGTTGTGGTGATTAAGGCGCCATAATCTTGGAAGCAAGGGCGGCTCAGAAGGTGGGGCTGGTAGGGCCAGACCACTTTTTACAGGTCCATTTAATTTGGTAATGCATACCATTGATTGATATACTCTAATAAAATAGTCAAAATGGTCTGCACCTTTTATAACTGCTGTATCACTATTAGATGTAGTTTGCATGCATAATATTATATAGTACTAAATTACAACTTCGAATTTACAGCTGAAATCATGCTTAATCAATCTCAGAGCATATGTTTTTCAAATATTTTTCTGGGGCCATGCCCCCAGACCCCCTAAAGTCTGTAGCTACTTTGTACAGCTTCAAGTGCCCTACCACTCACAGAGAGCTTCAGCCGCTCCTGCTTGGAAGTGAAGGATTGTTTTACAAAACTGCTGAAACTTGACAATAGTCTTATACGGCAAAAGAAACGTCTGGGTAATGTTTTGGTGGATATGCTGGACTGTATTGTTGACATTCATACTAATTTCAGTTGATATATTTTGTAGTAGCTTAAAACAGTTTTGCATAATATATCTTTAATACTACACATGCAAATTTAAGCACATGAATAAATAAACACTAAAGGTGTCGCGAGATACACCTTAGCAGGTGACAGAGCAATCACGTGTATCCAAACAATGGTGGTAGTCGATAATCGGTCTATGGGAAATGTATGTATGTGCAGTTGATAATAGGTATTGGTGGTCGATAATAGGCATATCGAATTGATAGTGCATTGTCGCTAAGCAAATTATCGCACGTGACTCAAATTTTAAATGGAGGTACATAGTTGAAGGATGGATAAGTATAATCGTGGAACCAGAAGTCGATAGGCCACTTGTAGGGTAAGTTGTGAGGGTAAATACCTAACCTGGTCAATAATCAGTCGCTTACGCTAACAATTAAACAGAATGGCCAACCAAACATTTTGCATGTGTGTACATACGTACGTAGATTGAACTAACAAGTTGCCTACCTATATATATACACGTATGTATGTACTAGGACATATCATTTTACCACAACATTAATTTCTAACCACATAATTTTAGTTTCAAATGAAGAGTCAATTCAGTACTGCTACGCAAAATGTATGAATCCCTCAGTGGCTTTCCTTCTAATTTTAACTGCTGATATTGAGGAGAAATACCAATGTGTTCTTCAATTTTTTCTTTAATATTCCATATTGTATCCAGTGATTTTGTTGTAATTTCAAATTTTCTTGGGGATGTATTAATAACAGGTACTGTAACATCATCTGTAAAAAGTACACAAAATACAGTTGAGTAAGTACATTATGGTAGTCATTATGGTGCAATTTTAGCCTATACATATGGTACGCTGCAAAAGAGGTAATATTGTAGCTCTATCTTTCCGAGCACACTCACAAGTTTATTCTGTTGAGTCCACTTAGCAACATACGTATGTACGTATTCTGAAATACTTAAAAACAAAAACTTGAGTACACTTATATGTAGATTAATAAGCAACGATACTTCCACAGCTAAAATTTATTATACGTACGTACACTTGCTGTGGTAAAATGTTATGCATGCGTACAAGCTAATTTTTACCACGTTGCTCTACTTTCATCATATACACTATCTCACTAGGGACTTTGTGCTGCTAAATCGTGCTATGTCATCGCAAAGAATTGGTTGTAAGATTTTACACTCACGAGTGTGCTTGACAGGATGAATATTACATACTAATGGCACTACATGTACAGCTATACTATGTGATTTAACTTACCATAACACTTCGTTTTGCCCCCTATGCTTTTATGGAACAAAATATATGTTGATTGTTCAGGAAAACTATACAATTAATAATCAACACGCATGTATTTTTGCTTTTTGATGCACGCGTGCATGTTATTTTATTAAAGCACTACGCAAAACTGAGCCAGGGCTCATGTTCCCCAGTACAGTTAGTTAACAGTTGCTCAAAACATAATTCGGCAATTACGTACAACTGTTGGTTCAGCTTAAGCTTGCGAGAGCTGATACTATTCGCAAGTGTATTGACGCTCGCGAGTTGCCTACACTCCAAGTAATAACCCTTACTGGACACTCGTTGGTATTGGTACACAGGAGAGCTGAAATAGCAGCTCAGTTATAAAATCATTTATTAAGATAATATGAATCTTAGAGGTGAACCGATATGGAATACCAATATCCGATACATGTTATAACAAATTGTGCTGATAATGATAGCCGATCTGATATATACCTATATTATGTTACGCATAACTAAAATTTACATTACATGTATTCTTCCATAGGATAATGAACTGTCTATATCATACAATACATAAGACAGGAGTACAAACAGATTTTTACTAGCTAAAGGAAGCCAATTTTGCATACCAATTCAGTAACACAGTTGTGGTATAATAGCTCTTATAATACAGCAAATTACAACTCTACATTGTAAAGCCCATTTCTTTAAATTAACATCTGCTGAAGACCAACTCCAGGCTAAATCTTAGTGACGAATCGATTTAATTACGGACAGAGATTGGAGATGTGCAAAGACGACGATTCCATCAAAGTAACTATGTAGCATAGCTGTCATCAGTATACAATGCAAAAAACACGATTAAGAAGTGTTAAAATGCTTTAGAAACTATTTAGCAAACTTCTCAACAGCAGCATGCTTGTAGCCGCGTGTTAAATTAAATTAAATTTTGCATGCGCTATTATCGGTATAATATCGGCTTCCTCAGGTATGTTATACCGGATTACCAATATGGCACAAATAAGCATATCGGCCTCCGATTATCAGTACACCTCTAAATGTGATGTAAATAAGATTGGTTAAATAATCTTAAAGTTGTTCTTTTGCACATTTGTACGGATTCTCAATCTTTAAAACAAAGTGTTTTTGTTAATCTCTTTCAGTCGCTTTAGAAACTGAACTTTTAATCACAACACAGACCTGGGTAGGGACATTTTAAAGATACACCGTTAGTTTTTATTTCTATTTTCTACTTTACATAGGCTGCAGATGCATGAAACAAGAAGAAAAGAAAAAGAAGAAAGAAGAATTGGGGGTATTTTCAGTGACATACAAACTATGGATAGCCTATGCTTAGGGTTTCAACAGTCTTAGGAGCATGAAAACAGGATCTGGGCAAACCAAAGGAGTTTCAAAGATGGTTTGGCGTGAGTGTTCTTAAAATTTTAATTTTTTGTTTGATCCCTAGTAAGGACCACTACCGTGGTTCATGATTAGAATTTCAATTTTGTACTCCAAAATCTAGGAGGCAAGAATTAACCTAGAGGGGCGAATGCCTCCTATTAGCTACAGGGTATAGCTGGCTATAAGTACATACGTATTGTATAGTTTTCTGCACTAGCCACAGATTGTAGTTTTGTGTAATACGTAGTATGCATTGTAATTTTGTGTAGCACGCATTGTAGTTGTACTACAAAATACTGTAGACATAATTACAAATATAAAACGTTATATTTGTGTCCTAAAAACACATACTTGGTGTTAATTCTACTCATATGTGCATACATACGTACGTACTTACCACTGAAATTAATTCCAATAACAATGTGATCCTTATAGGAAGTGAACTAAAAAATTAGTACATACGTACGTACAAGCATATATGTACAGTATATATAATATATACGTAGCTACATATATACTAGGGCTGGAAAATGTTGATGTTCGAAGGTTAAGCAAACTTCAAAAAGTGATGAACTATTCTTCAAAGCTTCGTAACACACTCATAAACAGTAAAGGATTTATGAGTGGATATATTGTGGCAGCCTATACACTTCCTATATAAATCTTGCACAATCCACGTTTGTGTACCACTCTCACTTTTAAAACAGAACAATATGACTTGCTACCATACATGGTAGGCATCAATAAAAAGGTAATTGTAATTATGTTGTTGGATATATACTAGATAAATGGCTATTATAATAGTGTAATTTGAAGAGAAAAGAAATGAAGGTTAACTGGCTACTTGTGTACATACTAGAATGATAAAAAAAATTAAAAATTTAAAAGGTAAGTAGGGATTGAATTCAATAGTGTTACAAAAAGTAAGGAAACAAGGAATAAGATTTTGGGACGAGAGAACATTCTGGCATGAGATAATTTATAAAAGTTTAATCCCTACTTTTGGCAAACCTGCTGAAGTGAGCCAAAAGTAGGGATTAAACTTTTATAAATTATCTCATGCCAGAATGTTCTCTCGTCCCAAAATCTTATTCCTTGTTTCCTTACTTTTTGTAGCACTATTGAATTCAATCCCTACTTACCTTTTAAAATTTTAATTTTTTTATCATTCTAGTTTGTTTGCTTTTTATACATGCTAAGCATTCATATTAATCTTTCAGCAGGTGCACAATGTTACAGGCGCTTACGTAAGCAGCTGTGTGATAGCAAATAACGCTCGAAAAACAGCAAAAGCTATTTGTCCAAGGCTATAATCTCGAAGTTCACGATGTAATAAAGTACACGCGTACACGCATGCCATGGTGCCACTGTAACTAATTATATCACGTGCAAGCCAGGTTTTAGCGTGACGTAATAAGCAGAAGCCGTAACAGGCTATCGTCACCTTCGAAGGTGAGATTCACACCTTGCTAGGAATATAGAAGAACAAGGAAGGGAATGAAGGATAAAAGGAATCGGCATGGCGCAGTGGGTAAATCGTCTTCGAAACAACATTTTCGTAAATCCGCCGCCATTACCTTTATTGTGTGAAAGTTCTGGAGCCCTACACCTAGCGCAACCGGGTCTTACGGCAGGCTGGCTGGCAGACGAAATACAGGTGAATTTCTAAATTTTCAAAGTTGGCTGTAGGTCGAAATATTCGACTTGTTGCTTCGTTTAACCAAGGTACAGCATCATTACAGCCTTAGCAATGCATTCCAGTCAGTTTTTTCGGGTAAAGCCTATTGGAAGGTTGTTTTATGAAGTGCAAAAAATCGGGAAACCATACAATTTCTTACCAATCCCTACTATTAAGTACTACCGTACTTAATGATAATAATTTACCGTGATAATAAAATTCATTTTAGTGCAACTCAATAAGTACACTTAAGTACGTTAGCTAGCTTATGTATTTATTACGCACCAATAGTTACGCTTGTAATATGTACATAATAAGCCCGTAACTAGACAGATGTTTAGGGGCAAGCCTGAGGACTTTGAACCTGAGTGACAAGCGTGTATTGCGCATATGCGTATTGGCGACCTCGTGGATAAAGATGAACGTATCAGAGGTAGCTTTCTCTGGAACTGGTACTGTCCATTGTTGGCCAGGTGTCATATGTTAAATCTATATGAAGTGGCATTACAAAATAATTGGCCTTATATGGGACTAAGATCTGCACCTTACAAACCTTGTTTGTCTTTCTTAATCTCTCTTCTAAGTCTATCCCGCTCTCTTCTCCTTCTAAGTCTTTCTTCTCTCCTTTCATCCGTCTCTACGTTACTTGCCATTGCACCACGTGGTATTTTTATTAAAGTGCACTTTAAAATTAATAATGCAGCTATCGTTCACCCTCCGTACACGAGATGCACACCATTCCACCTACGTGTTTTATCATTTATGCTTTGTGCATACAAGAACTTGAAAAGTTTGTCCATCATTTACCATCCGAACACGCGACACGCCAAGGACATACCATCGCAAGAACTTGAAAGGTTTGTTCATCGTATTTTATCGTTCGCCATCCATACACGTGACGCTCCAAGGACATACCATCGCTAACGACTAGTGTGGGGCTCGCTCAGTCTCCCCCCAATTACAAGGCATAATACAGTAGTATAACAATCGCAATATAATCGTAATTACTATTATGCTACAATACCTTTTTATTGACGCCTACTGTAGAAGCCTTAAAATGCCTTATAAAGCAATAGTTAATGCATGGAAAACATTATTTTAGCATTTAGCTAACTATGCACACTTGCTGTATGGATACATCCAATTTTGCAATCGATCAATCGTGTCATTCTGAACTGCTGTTATAAGTTTACCAAATATTTATAAACTTACGTATATAGGATTAGGAAGATAATGCTGTATTAATCATTAAAAGCCATTTTACCGGCTGTACAGTACAAACAAGATGGAGCGTTTCAGTTTTAAAAGTGGACGTGCCATGCGGGTTTCGGAGCTTACGTATAAAAGAAGACTGGCCTATAGTGTTGCAGTAAGAATTTCAACTTTATACTACGTTTAAAAGGTTTTATCACTAAAGTACTGGAGTATAAAGCCGGTTTAAACAAAAGAATTAAATTTGTATGTGTTACTATGTGTTCCTTAGTGATGAGTCTTTACTCACGTGACTTACCAGTTACGTCATTAATAATTGCTATTACAATACATTGAACAGCAGTTGATTAACAGTGGTTATAACTTACACAGCGCCGATGGTAATACATCAACTTGTTTTTGTATGTATGCATATCCTGCTAAAGTTTTTCATCTTAGTCTTCTTTGGTAGTAACTCACGACATGCTTAGTTACTAAGGCCACGCCCATTGACTGTATCAATGGCAAATGCCATATAAAGAAACCAAAAGGCAGTAGAACTTCACGTGAATAGTTTTCAATAGCCTGGGGGGCGGACACACACACACACATACCAACATCCACATGAAAACAATTTCAAGAAACAGACGCGTACCTGCATGGTTTAAAAACTTGTAGCCTACATACGTACGTATGCAACACCAAAGGTTTAAAACAAAGGTTCAACCTTTGTTCTAGCCCTAATATATATACACACAAATACATTCTACATGTGATTAAATTAAGATATAGCTAAGTATGTATATACATATATCTTTCTCAAATAGATTTGCAGTGGGTTTCTTAGGATCAAGCCAAGTAAACATTAAACTGAACTGTGTAGTTAATATGTATACACAGTGGTTGGAACTGTCAGCTATACTGCCCATAATCCATTCCTAATATAATTTTATTCATCTCAACAACTAATAACTTAGCAAAAATTTATTGCCAGGATGTCCCTGCATAAATACTATAATTTGTTATGCATACAACAATGAATTCACTAATAAAAGTAAGAGGATGAAAAACCATAACATTTTATCAGCATTAATTAACATGCACACAAATAGCTAGTTGCTCGAACTTGGCTATAAACAGATCCACAGAGATATTCTGATTCTTTGTAGCAGTAGTCAGTATTGGTTGCTGAACTGTAATCAAAACGCGGTATTTGTTTGGGCAGCATTTCAATTTCTAAAAACAACAGCATTAAGTGCATATTATTCACAGTTAAACATTCTGTAGAGAACAGGTTCACATTATACCACGTATCTGAAAACCAGACACTTGATCAGTTAAGCTATATGTATATTGCCATGGCCATTGCCATAATGGATATTACTAGGTGAAATGCACAGCATTGAAGGACAAGCCTGGTGCTATGATAGATGCATGTATACACTTAGCTACCATTGATGACCTTCCATGCAATTTGACATTGTAATAATTGAAGCACAAAGCACAATACATGTACAGATCATTATAATGCATGAGGGCATGCCCCCAGACCCCCTAGTATTGGCATGCAGGTATGCTTTGCACACACAATAAATCTACATTTTCCACACCTTAGAATATGTCAACTACCTAGGCCCAGGGATCAACAGGAGTCTACTTCTTTTTCAAACTGTTAATTAAATCAATTTTGCCAACAAGTTACAAATAAGTAGTCCTTCTGTAATACACCATTGAAAAGCTTTTCCTACAAAAATGTAACAAATTTTCCCTAACCATTGTTAAACCAGGCGCGCGCCTGGTTTCTTGAAATCGTTTTCGTGAAAACGTCAGTATGTGTGTGTGTGTCCCCACCCCCCAGGCTATTAAAAACCATTCACGTGAAATGAAGTCTGAATAACCAATCAAATAAGTCCTACTGCTTTTCTATGACACTTGCTATTGATATTACTGATGGGCGGGGCCTTAGTAATGATGCCCGTCATGAGTTACTGCCGAATAAGAAAAGTTTATCACTAAAGTACTGGAGTATAAAGCCAGTTTAAACAAAAGAATTAAATTTGTATGTGTTGCTATGTGCCCCTTAGTGATGAGTCTTTGCTCACATGACTTACTCGTGACATCATTAATTACTATTACAATACACAGAATAGTAGTTGATTAACAGTGGTTTAACTTACACATCGCCTGGTTTTTAGATGGTAGAACATCAACTTATTCCAGTCAACCAATCTAGTGATGTCTATTTATAATATAAACCATGGCTAATAGGTGAATATAACAAATATACGACCCGAGTCCGAGGTGGGTTTATCATGATAAACTTCCGATGACCGAGGACAAGGGTCATATGTTTGTTATATTCACCGTATTAGCTGTGGTTCATATGACATATACTATGATGCACGCTGGTAAGTGTATATGCTTGTATATACACCTTGGAATTTCCTTTGATGTATGGCTTCATCACATAGTATATACAAACATACATACATACATACATATATATATACGTACCTTGATATCTGACATCAATAAATTTGCTACTTTGTTCAGATAAAATTCCAATGTGAGTAATGTTTGCTCTTGTACAACATACTGACATCTCATATGTCACCGTACTCGGCAATTCAATATCTAAATGTAAACTAAACAGAATTCTCCAATGAAAATGAACTGATGAAATTCCTCCAGATTCAGTTATAATATCTGTTGTTTTAAGCTTCACAAAGTCAGCTGTAGTAGCCTTTGCCAAGGCCATATCACCAATCGTAGCACATTCAGGTTTATTGTTAGTTACAGCAACTAAATGAATCCCATTACAGTAAGCATACTTAGGCTGATCAGTCCATAGTATTCTCTCTGCTATTGAAGAACTCTCATACTTTTCTATCTCTGCAAGTGCTTTTGGACAATTGTCTTCTAAAAGAAACTTGAGCCATGAAAGATCTACATGACTTACATACTCGTGCTTTCGTAATGAAGCGATAAGTTCAGAAAAACTCTCAACACCTTGGTATGTTTCTGGTGGAAGTCTATCATGTGAACTACTACACTCGTATTGTTCTAACATGGTCAACAATAGACTTAATGTAACTTCTGAATTCTTCAAGTGTTCAATAACTTTTGCTATCATTAGCGTAAATTTTCTTTCTCCAGGGGTAGGAGGTTTAGCTACCTTAATAGAAGTTTCTGAGTCAGAGATAACAGTATTGACTAAACATTCAGGGTCCTTTAAATGCTTCTCAATTAAAGAGCTCACATTATTTAATCCAACAAATGGAATTTTAGTTGCATTCAGAAATTCACTAATAGTGATACCCTTATTTTCAGTTAAGAGCTCCCGAAGCATTTTTATACAACAATGTGTGGCTTCAAGATGCCTGTTGCATGTACATGTTTCTTGTGATATTCTGTTCAGAGTTTTATCAGAAAGTTTCAATTCTTTTCCAATTATTTGCCATTTATTTTGAATCAGAGAAACAGTTCTTAACATTATTGTAAATAGAACTTTACAAGTGCTGTAGTGATTGTTATCTCCATACAACATAGACCAACCATTTGAATAATTTCCTGGGTTTGCATATTGTTAGCCAATATTAGCACAATCAAAACACAAAAACTACATATACGTATATAGTTAACTACCTACGTATGTACGTACAGTAAAATCCGTCCATCTTATCATGTCACTGTAATATAAGGTCACCTGTTTAAACCAGCCAACTTAAAAATCCTCAAGTACCGTGTAGTCCGAAATTTTCGTGGGACTAAATTTCCATGAAAACATTCAAAATAGGATTTTCACATTTTTATTTCACAAATTAGGTAGTTAAATCACAGCTGAAATATAGAATAGCAATGTTTAATGATTTTATTTTTCACAAAGGGAAATTTTCTCACGAAATTTACGAAATTTCATCCTACGAAAATTTTGGACTATACGAAATGTCAATTGTATGCAAAGTGACTTTTCACCTGCTTAATAAGGTCAAAAAATTATGGTCTGCAGGACTACAAAAGAAACTAAAAAAACAAGAAATCAAAGTAAGCCACAGCCTAGTTATTAAAGGAAGGTGGACATATAGCATTCAAGTTCACAAGCGTTTCCAGTTATTGGCACATCGTCAACTCTTGACATTTACAAAGGGATAAGATAACACCAAAAGGATGTAGAAAATGCTTATCTTAGAGTATAACAGTGTGATAGCTATATGTACTTTACAAAAATGTTTTAGAGGGCCATTGTAATGATACATTATGTAATTGCTCAAATATGCCACCAACTTGAACACCAAACAGTAAACTCAGCAAGTTTTATAGTGGCAATCAATTTTATGCTCTCACATTTGATTTCACAAAATTAATAAGATACGCATACCCACACACCAAAAGCAGGGTTTGTACAAGATTATGACAAGGTTGTTTATAGTGCACAAGGTCACAACCTTGTAACAAGTGAGATCACAACATTGATCAAAACTATATGTAAAGTGAAAACTGAATACCACAATGAATAGCAGTACTTGTTTGCAAGATTACTTAAACTGTATATACAGTAGGTGAAGTTGGTAAGGTACAACTCATTGGTAACTAAAACTGTGTAGTGCATGGTTGTTAACTGCTTTCCTTGATTAACATTTCATAACCCATATATGCCATATAAGGAATTGAAATTTATTCCTTGTATAGCTTTGTCACAACCAAGTTAAGTTTTAAAAACATGGTTGTCACAATGTGGTGACGATGATGTGACAAGTTTGCAAATAACCTTGTAAACAAGGTTGTAGCAACCTTAAACCAGGGCACACGCCACAAGGCCAGGAAGTCGGTATGTGTATGTGTGCGTGTGTATGTCCACCCCAGGCTATTAAAAACTATTCATGTGAAATGAAGTCACAATTTAAAAGTGGGTGTGTCATGCAGGTAGCAAAGCTTATAAAAGAAGACTGGCGCCTATAGTGTTATAGTAAGGCTTAAATTACACAAGCAAATGTACCTGCCCTATCATGCAGGTGTAGCTAAAAGCACTACCCTGTCTGCTAACCTGTCTATGCTTAACTACTAAGTCTCCTATGCCCACCTTAGTCTCTAGTACTATTATACAGTCAATTGGCTAATCAATAGATTAAGCTTACAAGGTGTTAACTAGTGACTGGTCTCTTTTCTGTTATGAGTTGTTGTATATATTGGATGTATGGGAAGTCTAGTGCTATACAAGTAGTGGAAAGGGGAGTCAGTGAAAGGATGCAATATAACGTGTGTGCCCCATAGGTGACTCCCCTCTCAGATTGAATTTAAAGTCACGTATCCCCCTGCGATTATGCTGGTGGTAATCAGGGATACCAGTGCCATATACTTGTATCGCTGATACCTTAGACAATTAAGGAGGGAAATTACAACTGGGGTATAGCACTTCCCATGTCCCCTTAGCTGAGACAAGAGCATAGAGTCCTAGGAGGGAGGTGGAACTAGAGCCAAGTTGAAACTACCCGTATAAAAATTACTTGAACGTATTCTGTGCTCCCACCAAAATACCTGTGTCTGAAATGCGCGGAATGTGGTAGGATTTCTGCGCATGTGTAATGGCATAGGATTGCTGCTCACGTGCAATGGCATTGCCCGCGGCTGACTGCTAAAATACTAGTTAATCCTGTTTAACCTGCAGTTAAACTGCATTAATGAAACCTTACTGTAAACAGACAAACTGTTGTCATGATCATACCAGGCGTGAGTTAGAGAGTAAGGAAATTAAGTAGACATAGGAGACTAGGTAAGCATTAGGAGACTTGGTGACTAGGTAGGCATACGATTGCACATGAGGGAAACATTATTGTAATGCATATCAGGGTCAATCTGCATATTCTTGTCAAATGGGTCCAGGTCATTTGGGTCTCCGGGTCAAGTTCTAAAAGTCTGGATTGACCTGATTTGTAATACTCTTTAATATAGCAGTCATGAACAATACTAGTGACTGTTCTATTAGAGAGTATCAATCGACTTTTGTTAATGCTAGAATTAACGTATGTTACAGCTACATATGTTGTTATGCAGATTTCAAGTTTTAACAAGTTGATGTTCTACCATCTAAAAACCAGGCGATGTGTAAGTTAAACCACTGTTAATCAACTGCTATTCAGTGTATTGTAATAGTAATTAATGATGTCACGAGTAAGTCATGTGAGAAAAAACTCATCACTAAGGGGCACATAGCAACGCATACAAATTTAATTCTTTTGTTTAAACCAGCTTTATACTCCAGTACTTTAGTGATAAAACTTTTTAAAAGTTGTTTTAAGCCGAAATTCTTACTGTAACACTATAGGTTAGTCTTGTATTATAAGCTCTGCAACCCGCACGGCATGCCCACTTTCAAAACTGAAGCGCTCCGTCTTGTTAGTAATGTACAGCTGTTAAAACGGCTTTTACTATGGAATGAATGGCTAACACTGCATTATCTTAGACTATGATATAGCGAATTTGCAGGGTTACTAAATCACTTAGTCACCTGCATGTTCACTTAGTCACCTACACATGTTTACTTAGTCACCTACACGTGTTTACTTAGTGCTCTGGCCCTCAGGTAACGACCGACCGTCAAATACATTTCGACTGTACTCTCATGTACAAAACAACTTTTCATTCTTACTTAGATAAATGGTAGCGTGACAAACTTAATTTCGCTGTTTGTAGTCTTCTTCGGCTAATTTGCTCATGAAGATGTTAAGCGCGTCAACATCGTAAAAAATATATCTAGCGCTAGTTGCCAAGTAGGTACCATGGAAACATCAAAAGCTTTTCGCTCAGGAAATCGATAACTAGCTCTTCCACGCTTTTAATGGCGTTTGAAGGTATTATCATGTGATTCTTGTTCAGTGTAGTCTAAATAAGTTAGACGCCGCGACCTACGGGAACTAAGCGACTTAGTAACCCTCAGGCCCTTAGTAGCGCCCTCGCTACACTCGGGCGCCACAGCCTCGGGCCTTCGGGTTACTAAATCGCTTAGTTTCCTTGGTCTTGGCGTCTAACTATTATTTGTTCTTATTCAGCAATAACTCATGACGTGCTTTGTTACTAAGGCCCCGCCCATCAGTAATATCGATAGCAAGTGTCATAGAAAAGCAGTAGGACTTATTTGATTGGTTATTCAGGCTTCATTTCATGTGAATGGTTTTTAATAGCCTGGGGGGCGGACACACACGCACGCACACACACACACACACACACATACCGACGTCCGCACGAAAACGATTTCAAGAAACCAGGCGCACGCCAGCCTGTGGCCGGCGCGCGGCTGGTTTAAAAATTGTTTTTAAAAAAATTTAATCCGTGTCCCATCCGGACATATCCCTTTTAAAGCAGGCATGGCCATAGTATAGTGACACATCTCCCAAAGGTGCTCCTTTACTTGTACCATAGAAATTCATAGTCTTAACACCTATTTTAGTAACACGTGTGTAGGCTACATGCAACCTACGTACATATGTACATACTATATGGTTGGATATTTAGTGAAAGTGTTCCATCATATCCATACAGTAAAGTGAATAATATACAAAGCTGCCTAACTTACCTATAATTGGAGAATCTAGAGCATCAAAAATCTTTTGCCAAGTAGCATTAACATCTCTTTGGCACCACTCTTCTAGCATATGATTGCAACAATCTTGACATCTTCTATAGTCATATTCAATACTCTCAAGTATGCATAATGGTAGATCCAACATTATCCCTATTACTTTCCACTGAGCTGCATAAAGTGGAGTAACAAGACCGCATAGATTCCTCACTTCTGGCATAGAATAAGCTACATAATTATAATTTAGCACAATTAATCAACATGTGAACATTTCAAAAACCTAAGGTAGATAAGTACACAATGCTTTACAAATAACCACTTCTGAACATCACACATATACACACATACGCAACGGTATAACAGTCAATTAGTTACATACATACTTTTAAGTCATGACGCAATATGCAATTAAAAGTTAGTCAAAATATTTTCGTTTACATACGTGAAACTTGCCTATTAAAGGTAGACTGCAGCATGCTTTTTATAGGTTAGAATATTTATTAAATTATGCAATGCACAAAACAACATCTGTTATGTATACATAATCATACTACAAAATTAAGGTACAAAAAGTTACACAATGTCACTTCCGTAAGTATATATGATGTCCGGAAGTTTTGGGTTGTACACATTATATGAGCAAAACAAGTGGTCTGTCACTCTTCAAAATTGTGTATGAGATTTTGAAATATAGCATATTTGCTAATTTTTGATTTCAAAGTCCTGTAAATGCTGAAAATTCAAGTCCTAGCATAGTGCATATTTTGCACAATAAACAAACATTTATGTTTATTCGATTACATTTGTGTGTGTACTTATTATGTGCATGTGTGTGTGTGTGTGCGCACGTGCGTGTGCAGTAGTGTTGGGCGGTATCAGTATTTTACTTCCGGTATACGGTATTACAAATTCAAAATGGTATTCGGTATTCCACAGTATTTTGATTCTTACTAATGCAATCGAGTACATCTTATAATTGCCGTATACTTTCTATAAATTATGTTAGGTATGTAGCAATATTGAAGATTATGTTCAAATAGCTACATTCTATTTTACTGTTCACTTAAACACAAAAAATTACAGACAACTTTGCCTACGTTTTTATTAAAAGTACCCACTGGCGGTATACGGTATCGTTTGAAAGTAATACCGGTATTAACTTAATACCTTACCTAACCAAAAATACCGGTATACCGCCCAACACTAGTGTGCAGACCTTGAAATAGCAGTCGGGAATTTTCCAACCAACCTCAGAATTTGACCACGCAAATCTGATATGCTTGGACAAATCTACTGTACGTTTTCAATGGGGAGTACAATAATAATGTGTCTGTTTTACTTAAATGGCCGACCAATTCCTAATCATCGTGGCATGTGCAGCATTGCTGGCATGACAACAATAAATAAACACTCATGTTTATTTAATTACATTTGTGTGTGTACATATATGCACGTGTGTGTGTTATGTGTACGTATGTATGTGTGTGTGTGTGTGTGTTATGTGTATGTATGTGTGTGTGTTACGTGTATGTATGTGTGTGTGCATGCTTGCAGAGCTTGAAATAGCAATCGGAGAATTTGACCTTGCAAATCTGATATGCTAGGACAAATCTAATGTACATTTTCAATGGGAATCCAACAATAATGTGTCTACTTTAGATTTCTAATCCTCATTATATGCGTATGCATGTACATATGTCTGTGCATGAATATGTGTATTCTGCTCCCTGAATTTCACAAATGACCTATAGACTGAAATGCATATAACATGTTTCACATACGTACTTACCAAAAACATCACTTCTGAATGAATTAAGCGTATCTGTTACATCACTAAACCTATGAAATTAAAAATATATGAAGTACAAACTGTATTTAAAACAAGCTAACATCTTGTCTAAAAATCAGTTAAGTTATGCAACTACTACTGCTACAAATGTACTATGTCATGAAGAAGTCATGCGTACAGTGACTCATCACTAAGGAACACATATCATTCAGGGATGTCAGAAGCAAATTTAGATTGTGATATTCATCATCAAAAATTTCCACAAACAACTTCCTCAGTACTTACTTTCAAGGTATGTACTTCTATTTCGTGAATGCCCAATTTTCAGCTTTTTCGTGATTTTAATTTCACGAATGGCCTTCCCAAATGGTATATACTTGTTTTTGCTTCTTCTTCTTTCGAGCACTTTAATTTCACAAATCTATCAATATCCGTACCTCAAAACCAACTATACGCTAAAACAATTGCACGAAACAATTAGAATACAGTAAATCACCCAAGATGATATTCCATTTAAAATGCTTTCTAATAACTGCTTGCATAAAATTAAACTGCTTCTCAAGTTTCTAAGTATGACACTTGCCATTGATATTAATGTTAGTAATGAATCACATCATGAATTCCTGCCAAAGAAGAGCAAGGTATTGTGGTAATAGCTATTGACTTCACGGCATTTAGCCAGTTGTACGTACGTTACTACAAGATGAAGCAATTCAGTATTAAAAGTGGGTGTGCCAAGCAGTGGCAAAGCATTTGAAAGAAGACTGGCTTACAGTGTTACAGTATGTATATATGTATGTACATATATGTATATGTATGTTACGGTTATAGTATAATACCCCAGTATGAGTAGTTATTACCCAAGTCCAAGACGAAGCCAAGGATGCAGGTAAATAAATAAGATATTATATGAGTGTAGTGGGGTATAACTGTTTTACATCCCACTGAGTATACTGCTGCTGTTAGGCTGGTTTTCAATACACAAACCTCTTGTGTTCCAAAAAATTCAATATTTGTGTTTCAATTTTAGATTAGTGATTTATTCATTTTTATTCAACCAATTCAATTTTACAAGTGTTTGCTTGACTGGTAATCACGCATAGTAATAGGCATCCCTATAAAAGTGTAACCTGAGCAAACTAACCAGTGCAGGCCACGGTCCTAAAAGAAATTTCTGAGTCGTGCAGGCACTTGCATTATAAATAAGTGATTCCACGAGTCCTCACTCCCTTTTAGTGCTATCACTTGCAAAGTAGAATGAGTCATTCGAGTGCTTTAAGGTGAGCACTCTATTTAACTCTATTTAAACAAGTGCACACAGTAAAGAGTCCATGTGAGTGCAACATTACATATAATGTTATGGTGATGAGAAAGTCATGTGAACAAAGACAAGACTCATACACAATTAAATTTTAATGGCTTCATACTCTAGATATATATATATACTAGTGATAAAACAATACTTTAGAAAGCTACTTAAAGCCAACATTATTACATCAAGACTCACGATAGTGAGTCGCGAGGCCAAGAAGAAGCGCAGCAACGCGACCACTGAGTGAGTTATTTACACGTAGCACCGCCCTCAAACTCGCAAACGCTCTAGCTAAGCCGCCATTAAAGCTATCGCTTAGTTATTACCGACCCACAATGTTCTTACTACATAGAATCAACAAACCGAGAATGGAGGAAATAGGCGCCACCATTCCTAAGTACCAGCCATTGCGAGTTTTATGGCACCCGTTGTGCGACTACACACGACGAACCATCCTTTCCCACCCAATTTGCCCGTTTACTAGACAATTAGTACCTTCATTGTTTGAAGAATCAATATCCCGAAGTTCATAGACATCGATTCAGCCATTCTTCTGATACAGCCTTATAAGTGCCTTCCTGTCACCACAAAAATTTTTACGCGGCTGTCGTTTTTTTCTTCTTTCTTTCTTTTATTTTCATCGCACACTTTTTTGGGGGGCTTGCGGGAGCTTTCGTGAACCCCGGAAGTTTTTTTCAAACTCTCTTTTATACATTCACTCGTTTGTCTGATAACTCACTCATTTCTTCGTGGATTTCAGCCAAATTTGCATCAGCATTTCTCCTATGCATGCTCTACCTGTCATACTATTATCAGTCTGAAGTAAACACTTGAATGTATTTGAGAAGGGCTATTACACTGCAGGTTGATAGTTGTCATAACTTGGACCCCCTTCATATGATTTGCATAATCTTTCAGATAACCAATCTATATTGATGTATCACTCTGTAGTGAAAGTTAAAAAAAAATCTCGGGCTTGAGTTTTTCAAAATTAAGCTTCAAAGTTTAATTTGCAATATTGTGTGCTAGGCAAGTACAAGTTATGCCCATGCAGTACTTCTCTGCTGCCTGCTAGTAATAACATGTGTTTATACTTCCAAAAAAGTAGTGATATGCTAAACAAAAACACCCTGGGTGTAAAAAAAGTGCGAGGCCAATCAGAAGCAGTATTACAAATAGGTATGTGTGACCAAAAACTCTGATATCAGTTGAGGCCAAGAAGTTACTTATCAAAAATCTTTTTAACTACTTGAATGACATACAATAGTTTATAGCATATTTTCACAACTATGATTGGCTTTGTCACTTGGCCACCTTTTTCACACCATCATTATTAATAAAGGTGGCCAAGTGACAAAGCCAATCATAGTTGTGAAAATATGCTATAAACTATTGTATGTCATTCGAGTAGTTAAAAAGATTTTTGGTAAGTAACTTCTTGGCCTCAACTGATATTAAAGTTTTTGGTCGCACATACCTATTTATAATGCTGCTTCTGATTGGCCTCGCACTTTTTTTACACCCAGGGTGTTTTTGTTTAGCATATATACATACATACGTACGTACGTACGTACGTACGTACGTACATACATACATACATACATACATACATACATACATACATACATACATACATACATACATACATACATACATACATACATACATACATACATACATACATACATACATACATACATACATACATACATACATACATACATACATACATACATACATACATACATACATACATACATACATACATACATACATACATACATACATACATACATACATACATATATACATACATACATACATACATACATACATACATACATACATACATGCATACATGCATACATACACACATATGCATACACATACATACTTATGTACACTACAAATTTGTGACAATAATTACAAATGCATCATGGAAATGGAGCTACATACCGAGAAATGGATGATGACACATCTACAGTAGTACTACTAGTAGCATAAGGTATAGGCAAAATATACAGGTGATCAGTCGAGGAGCAATAATCAGCAGTTTGAAAGTACTTTGCAACAGTAGCAATATCAGCCATTGTTTTGTTCACTATTGTCAAAACATTTTGTAAACTAGTAAATCGTGACTTGTCTAGTTCAGCAGCCAAACAACCAGTCCATTTACCATAGAGACTAAAATTTTCAACATCATTATCATGACGTATAGATGAATAAGCCACCAATAAATCTGCAACCATTTCTATTCTACGTAAACACTTGCAATCACCTCCTGCTTTTACTATCACACTGTCACCTTCACCCAAAGACCCTACTGAACTCAGAGTCCCATGATGTGTATCAATAAAAAAAAGTCGAGTCATGCTAGGAAGCGTTACATTATTTGATTTAAAATAGCCTACAACATCTTCAAGAAATATTCTTTCTCCGTCTCGTAGTTGTAGTACTCCATCAAACCCGCGGCCTGAAAACGCCACAACAAGCCTTTTACAATTAGACGGGTACTTGTACTCCGCTAAGCGTTGACACAGCTTAATAAACTCTTGTTTGGCTATGTTCTTGCTATGGTACACAAAGTAATCAGAACGGTGAAGACATTCGCTAAGCCTTTTAGACTCTTCGTGTATTTTAATCTCATTGTCTCCGCCACATATGCTTAGGCCCGCTACGTAGTCATTCGACATCACCAGAGCAACACCTTTTGTCTTCGTGGTAATCGTAGTACAACTTAAATCCATTTCTCGATCCAAGGTCTGATACTTCGGCTGAATACTTTTAACTTCTACTCGATCCTCCATTTTGACCCCTGATTTCTCGGATCTAACGGTGCTTTGGTCTTCTACCTACTTATATTACCATCAGTCGCATAGATTTATAAACACTGGGTACCTGGGGTTTATAAACTCACAAACTAGGCTACGAAACAGCAGTGAGTTCTTTCGCTCTTGATAGGAATCTCGTTTGAGTACGTTTATCCCGTTTAACTTTCCGTAAATGTTCGTTATAGATTTGTGCGGGGATTAAAATTGTGGTCATGTGACTGAGATTATTACTGATACATGAGAGAGGTGAGCAAAATACCGTATAACGGGTTATATTCGAAGGGGTTTTATTTTCGAATTTTTCGAAGAGCATCACTCCTACAAAAATAAAACTCTTCGAAATAAAATCGCGTAGCACAATTGACCCTGACTTCTCATACATCTCGTGCCGTGCATTGATGATGACAGATTTATAGCTTGCTAGTTAAATATATTCAATAGATTGGAAGGTTCAGGAACGACGCGATTGATCGATCGTTAAATGGGCGTGTCTGTACAACAATCACGCATGGCTAACTGCTAACTAAAGGATAAAAGCATTCTTCATGCATTATATCTATCATTTTATAAGGCATTTTAATGATTCTGCTATAGCAGCAAGCCGATCTGTGTTGGCTTAAAAGTGGGCATGGCACACGTGCATTGATTGCGCAAGTTCAGTGAATGAAGGAATAGTTTTAGGCTGCCACAATAAAGACAACAATATTTACTCGTAATTCCTGTCGTAATTTAGTTGCTATTACGAACTTTCGAAGGATGGTTTAACCCTTCAAAGCTTTCTTCATCTTCGAATCTTCATGCTATAATTACGGGTATAATTATGCATGTGCCGCGCCGCGTTAATTCACGATGCAATGAAACAGTACGAAAATAAAACCTTCGAAATATAATTTTTCAGGGGTTCTACGAAAATTTCTGCTTCGAATATAACCCGTTATACGATATATGCATGGTGTAACTCATGCAACCCTCGTCACGACAAGATTAAAGGGTCTTTCTTTAATCCCCACGTCACTTCCTTGACGTCATTAACGAGAATCTCGCTCGAGCGATTGCAGGAGCGATTGCTGGCGAACTAGACACCATCCTCCGCAACCAGTCTGCGACGATGATGAGTCCACTATCTGTAGGAACCTCTACAGAAACGACAAGAGAAGGGGCTATGCCCCTTTCCCTTACAGCCCTATAACTCGCCCAGAAGCTATCATTGAAACTGTCAGTCGCGGCTTAAAAGAGCAGCTAGACCAGTTGGCCAAAAGGAATTCGCTGTTTCCCACAATAATTTATAGATGCATGAAACCGTCCCCTTAGCGTGTGGGATTTCTGCAGGCATATGCACTGAGTGACAGTAAATTGTAATTGTAATACGTATTTTCACAGGGAGATAGTGCCACTGTTCCGTCCCATACGCGTATTTTAGCCCATACACGTACGTATAGATATACCTATAACGGACATCCCGGCGTACGCGTATGGGACGGAACAGCGGCCCACCACACTCTCTCCTTTTAATGTCGCGTATGGTGTAAGAAACTCTTCGTATCATAAAGACACGCCATTTTGTAAACACCTTGGGCTAGCTACAGCTACATATTTGATAAGTTTAAGTATTTGGTAAAATGAGCGTGTCCATACAGCAATACCAACACCCACAATCCATGAAGCTTTCATTCACCTGTAGAGGAGGGAGCCTTCTCACATAATTATCAATTCAGTATGCCATCATTTACTAAATATACATACAAAAAGGGTACAACATGTTTATGGACGTGATGGAGTCAAATAGGGTAGTAATGACAGTGACTATAGGGGAAGGTATAGTAGATGTTCTGGCAAACAGACAGGGTCCATAACTCTCGTAGGGCTCTGGGGCAAGGAGGGGTTGAGGGGGAGTGAGACTAACTCCACCTTTCAGGTGTGAACTTTATGGTCCCACTTCCCTCTCATTTCCAGCATGAAATAAAAATCATTAGCTAGCTATATATAGACAACAAAATAAAACTAAAATACTCCCCGTAAAGGCATATGAACATGCAAAATTAAAATATAAAGAAACCTGCTTCATAGAATCTTGTGAACAAGCCGGTATTGGAGGGGGTGCCGGAGCAGGGCTCCTTAAATTATAATCAGTCTAGAATCAAGCTAGCTCTGTTATTTTGTGACCTGTCCAGGGCAAGACAGACCAGGATAGAAGGGGTGTGCAAGTAGTGATGGGCAGGACAGAATAATTTGTGTCCAGTAGTGGCATTGATGAATTGCCAAGCCAAATGCGGGAATATACCAGGGCCTCTATTTATTGGAGGGATGGGTCACCCTATATACAAAGTCAAGGTTAGTGTCTGAAGTTAGAAGAGCTCTTTCCCTGGCCAACCTATCAGCCACCAGTTTTGGGGACCATAGTTTTTGCATCTGAGCCGCCACCACAGTCGCAACAGCAGGGTTGGAAGACTCATTGGTGGAGGTCCTCATGTCTGACTGGAACCTCAGTGCTTGGTGTCAGTCTCAATTAGCTACCCTATCCATCTATCAGATTTAGGATTAGGAGGTGGTATAAGTTAAAATTTAAAAAGTTGCCTAATGACTTCTATTTGGGGTAATGACTGTTATATTAGGGTATTTCAAGCATACACTGCAGCTGGCTTATTTTGGGGAGGCTCTGTCCACTCCATTTTGAAGTTTGGGGGTGGGGCTCTAGCACCCTCCTTCTGCTGCCACTGTTACCATACTTTTCAGGGAACACATACACAGGAGTAATAGCATATTTATATATTGTAGTTAGACTATTACCTATTGTATTCATTTTCATCCACAATAATCTGTTACGTAAATGCAATTCAATTGCTTGTGTGGGTGATGGGCATATGAGCAAAGAGCTTGCCTAGACATGTATACAGTCAGGCAGAAATAATGGCTGTATCCAGCCATCTTGAGTGGAATAAGCTTGCCCTAAGCACTTGGACAGAGTAAGGGCCATGTAGCCATGATGGTACTTATCTGGGCACGTGATCAGGCTCACGTGACCAACATAACCCATGACATTACTGAATAGGTAGTACACGGCCCTTATCACATGGCAAGTTTGCAGGCCTCAGGTTCCCATCATCCCACACAGGACAAGTTAAGTGATTAGCTAGTTCGGCGGCTAGCTAGAGATGGGAGTTTCACAACCATTACCTACGTAGTTATATACATACATACATACATATATATGTAGGTCAAACAAGAAATTAAAGAGTCAGTCAAGAGATGAAAAAAATATCAAGTTTATTAAAAGTATAGCCACGTATGAATTTACAATTATAACATACGTATTTATGTTAGTTATGCTCAGGGGTGTAGGAAGCAAAGTTTGGTTGGTCAGCATTCACGGTACTAATTAGGCTTGTGGGAATTATGCTCCAAATTTCCTTCATTATTCTATTCCAAATTTCTCTCCATTATGCTCAATTTTATTCTTTTTATGCTGCTCCTTCAATTTAAATTATCAAGCTATCGAGCTATATATTTGCATGCAATCATGCACAAACAACACAATAATTTATTATCAGAGGTTTGAGGTTGCCTCCCTGTTAGTATAGCCTTAGTGTATACAACCAGATATATTCAAGAGAGTGCTCACATGATTCACATAGCTTTGGATGCACCTACTCAGAACAGGCTAGTTGGAACTCGCACTGTAAGTAGCTATAGTGTATATCTTTGTTACTTTTTGCATTATTTTGTACATTATTCATGCATTATTCTTGATTATGTCCAAATTATTCCTCATTATTCCCAAATAATTCCAGAATACCATCTGCTATCAAAATTCCCAAAATTATTCCTTCATAATTCCCTCAAGCCTAGTGCTAATTGGTTGTTGACCATTCTCTGCTAAGAAATATTGGTCGGGCAGCTGACCTACTACACCCTGGTATTATGTATGAGTGGGAAAGTTCGGTGAATTTGCTCTTATGAGCATTTGCATGGCAGGGGAAAGTTTGACTACAGACAATAATAATTGATTTCATGACTCACCAAACTTTCCCATTATCATGACCAGCATGACAGTATGTTAATGTACAGTTTAACTTTCCACTGCTTGTTATACGTATTTAGCTCAGTAGGAAGAACATGTACTATTTAGAAGAACATCCTTTTTGCTTAATAGTAGCATATCATTGAATGACTCTAACACTTCAATGATGCTGCTGGAGCGTAGCTGTTGTCCTTACAATATACAAAGGTTGCCAACATTAATCTAGAACACAAAACACTCAAAGACTCACCATTGATCTAATGAACGTTCAAGGTTCCTAGGATAGTGTAATGATAATTCTAATTGATGCCTTCCCAAGCACTGATAAACACAAGGATCATGATATTAGACTATAAACTAGATATTGGTCAAAGATAGCTATATACGTATCACGCCCATAATGAGTGATATTAAGGTTAAAACATACATGCTTTTGTATATGGAATGGTTTGAATCATGTAATTACACCTCTGTATTTGGTGAATTATCAGCAATGAATAACTGTTTAATTAAATACTGGTACAAGGCCATATGGAGCATCTGTGTTTGGCGTGATTGGCATACCTTATGAAAACCACCTGTAGTTGATAGCTTAAGTTATTACCATAATTTAATAATGTATACAGTAATTGTAAGGCTTGTACAGTAATAATATATTTATGCTGAAATACCTAGCTGCGTTCATATTATTTGGCACACAGTAACTGATATAGCCTTACTTATACGTACAACACCCAGAACTGATTGTAAGGTTAGTACATATTTATTTATGTTTATGTGTCTAGTTACAATATTTATAATGCAGATTACTTGCAATAGAAATGACTGAGTATATTGTGGATTTGATGGTAATTTATGGTCAGAATGTTTCAGCACCACCTGGCTACACAAAGATTTATGTAGATCTCAATAAAGGAGCTGGTGGTGAATATATACACTTGTGTTACAAAAGAAGTGCTAGTGAGCCTCCTATTACTGGAATAAATGTCTTTGCTGAATCATCAGAAGATTTTCCCATTCAAAGTGGTTACAGTAAAGTACCAGGAGATCTCAACAAAGGTGCTGGTGGTAAATATATCTATGTGTGCTACACCAAGGATGAACGTTTACCTCCTATATATGATGTCACTGTAATTATGGTGACAGCAGGACTGTATATCCTGATGTTCAGTATGTTCGAATTGATCAAGATTGTAATGAGGATGCCGGGGGAAAATACATTTATGTTTGTTATCATCAATGTCGATAATGGCTCCATATATATTTTTGGTAGCAAGACACTTTTTATTGATAGTTTGGAACTATTCTGTAGTGTGTATGATGTACATATAGTTATAACATGCCAAACATGGTTGTTTCAATTTCTCTGTATATATGCTATATATTTTGGAGATGCTGCCAGGTGTATATTTTCAAATATACACCTGTATTGTGTACAATTTGCAGAAGCACTTACCATATTGATGCGTATGTGGTGGCCACTAATTGTTCCAAGAAGTGTAGAGGTTAATTTAATTAGCCACACATATACCTATATCTAATTAAAGAAACAGCTGTCAAATTTTTCACCACAGAGCACAACACAAACCTGACCATATTGTCACATTTTATATTTTCAAGAAATAAAGTTAAGTCACTGTACATGGTTCTCTTATGCTTGATAGTAGTCACGTTATATTTGCAATACTGAGAAGTAAAGTAGTCTTACATATTATAGTATCATAATATGACCAAAGCTGGCAGATAGCAGAGGGCATGTTATGCACCCTCTACTGTCTTCTCAACACACCCCGAGTGTTACATATAAGGGGTGGCTTGGGGGTGAGTGGATGGACTACCAGTAAACACAGGCATCAAGCTGTGTGCACAGAAACAGCCAAGTGGGCCTAGATCATAGAAAAAAACCGAGGTATAGCTACGTACATACATACGTTGAAGCAGCTACATATACTGCCTTATTAATGCCTCTCAGTAGCCCCACAGGTTCTGTCATGGCCTGACAGTTGGCAAAATGCCATCTGTAAAAGCAAAGCTGGGTATCTATAGCTATGTTGTCACTGCGTCTGGGTGTGGCTATAATATGTATTACGTAAATGGATTTCACATTATGGCTGGCTTTTGTATTTCCAGTCATAAATACTTGGTTAAACATGCGGCGTTTAGCTATTACCTTAGTCTGAAAATTTTATGCGACAACTATTCAAGCGCAACCACTACTCAATACTTGAACATGTTGTTTATACCCATAATCCAACATGTATTACAGTTTACATAGAAAACACCCGATACAGCTCGTATGTATTATTTTGTAATAATACAGTAAATAGCCAATAGAAATGCTATTACACTTTTTTGATACCTTGCTCAAATAAAAACTGTAATACGCCTCTAATTGGCTAATTTGTTGACATTACAATTACAAATTGTTATCACTGGTGTACAATAATTACAATTTCTAAATTCACTTTCAGCTTCCTTTTAATTTCTCAACTGCTCAACAGGCCTGTACTAACCACTTTTCTTCTTGTTTCACTAATTAATGGGCAGCCGACAAAAACATCCCAACAAGCTCGCCAGCAAGTTCTGGGATATCAGTTATTAGCGATACTATCAGGCAACGGCATTTCAAAGACACAGCCACTACACATGGATACTACACCAGTACACTGTTGCCAACGCTTGTAATATTTTGTTTCAGTGGCATGTGTTAAATCACCACACCTCTTCACTAGCACACCAAGTTACACTAAAACATGTTAGATTAATTTTTGTAACAGTATGGGTTGCTGTAGTATTTGGATTAATTGCACTCGTAATGCAGGCAGAAAACTGTAATAGTGCTCGGCTTCGCCTCGCACTATTACAATTTTTTGCCTGCATTAATTACTCGCGCAATTAATTCCAAATACTACAGCACCCCATCCTATTACATATACTAATTTAGAAATTGATTGTGGTACTGATGAAGTGCGGCTACTATTAAAGGTGCGTTGTTTAACCAAGTAAGTATGGTATATACGTTGTGTGTGAAAGCCAAATCCAGTCACATGTATGAAGACAAAAGATGTCAGCATGATGGATGTAAAGATGACAATAATTAATAACACTGTGAAGAGAGATTGTCACAGATGACCAGAACAAATGATGAAACTGACAACCACCATTTTATGCTTTTTGGTGCATTTGTTTTTATGTCTTCCACCTAGTATAATTCAAAAAGCTAAAGTAGCTACTTTTAATATGTCAGCCATGCTATCAGTCACTAATGCATCATGATTTAGTTAGTGCCTTGAATTGAGGCCTAGCTAAAACCTTACAAAGGCTAAACTACCAAGGTTCAGTACTAGTACTCTATCTACTCAGGGGGGTCTTTGGGGTCTCGAGACCCCCCCTCCAGAAATATATCAAAGAAGCCAAAAGAGTGCATGATGTAATGGTATAAAAACACTAAAATGCATTATTTCTTGAAATAAGTGTCATTTCAGCACTATATAATAAAACAACCAAGTTAAGGTTGCACCCACCACACCCTCTACTCCATATTTGGCTACATACTTCCTTGTATTTACTTAAATATGCTCTATATCTTATAATAAACATGATTTTGGTGTTGTAATAACAAAAAAACCCCTGCTTCAGAGATACACCTCTGTGTTCAGACCCCCCTCTCAGGAAATCCTGGATCCGCCCCTGCTACTAACCCATTAAGGAGATTTATGCAAGATCACACACAATAGATACATGGTGCACTTTCCGGAGGTAGTGATTCTACTAAATATTATGAGTAAGACTGATATCTAAATCAGTGGTCTCTCTCTCTCTCTCTCTCTCAACATGCTATTATATGGAATAGTAGTTATACGTATACAGTGGAATAGCCAAATTCTCTTTTAAGCACATTCTAGGTCTTCTCTACATTAGCTAGTTTGCAAACCTTATTTCTGTGTATTACAATGATATATAGTGACCTTACTTATAGTGTGCATTAAATAAGACAAAAACTACAAATCAATATATTGATACAAAGTACAAGTGGTGCTGATGTTAATCAAACATTCTATCAAAGCAGTCAGGTTTTCTTAGGCTACTCTAATAGAGCAGTCGGATATTTGGACTAAACCTTTATGTTACTCTAATAGAACAGTCATGATCAGATATTGGAAAAAACAAATCCTCAGTCCTACAAGACAAAATCTACTAGCTATATATAGTTCACTGAACACTGATGTTTTCCCTGCAAATAATAGTGAACGTTGACAACTCACTTGCTGCCAGTAACTATACTCACTACCTAATTTTAGTGTGTATTAGCTAAACTAGTAGCTACGTGAAAAGGAGGAGCGAGGAGTTAAAATTAATTAAGGTCTCTTGGGTAGCTGGAACAGTGGAGTCAAGGGCAAAGGTGCTGAAAAGTACACACATTACTATCTCAATATTCCATAACAATGATTTCAAATAGTTGTGGGTGATGTTAGATCAATGGGGGTAAGGAATTTTGAAGGTGTAACAGTCTAACATTAATAAAAATAAAACCTGAGGTAGCTGGAAGAAGAGCTTTGGTAATCATTTATTAGGGAGTTTTAAAATAACCTATGAAAATTGGTGACTACTTTATTAGGGAGTTTTAAAATAACCAATGATAATAACTGCAACCTACCAAATCAGTAACATTTCAGGTAGCGACTACATAATGTAAAAATATACATTTGCCACGTACCATGGCTCACCATGCCAACTCTTGATACATACGTATATCAATAATAGAGAGTGCTGAGTTTCTTAACCTAAGCAAATTATAATAGTTATCAACATCATACTACTTATCTATAAAGTGTATATGGCTGCTTCTGATCATAATCTCAAGCGCAAAAGCCATATAGTTTGTTGCAATATAACTAACTAGCTACCTAAAACTGCTATACGTAGTACGTATATAAAATAGACGACACAGTATCATCCACCAAAGAGGCTACAAGCTATTTGTAAATCTATACACATAGGTCCGGACCAAACCAAAATTGCTTCTGACACTAAGTTTAAAGTTAAGATGGGCACTATCAATACTGACTCAGAAGTATTAGTCTTTTTTCTGGAGTACAGTCAGACAAATAATTACAAATTTTTATAACAGCTAATTAATTTTATGCATGGAGTGATTTTAGCACCTCAAACTAGAATTAATAATAATATCTCCGTAAGGTACAGATTCACTTGAAACGTGAAAATGCAATCAATTACTAAACCAAGATGACACAAATTCTAATTGGAAAGGTAATGCTATAAGTATATTAAACATAAATACATAAATATATACGTAGCTATCCATTACAACTTCATTATTACTGACTATGCAAGATATTACAAAGTTGGCTTGTGATAATATACTTTATAATATACATCTTTTGACCTAAGAAGAGAATATGAGTTGTCAAATTTGAGCAGATAAGTTCCCTTAGTATGGTATTGGTGATTACCCATCACAACGTCGACCGAACAGTCTCTTCTAGTAACCGGCAATAGTTCAATCTCTGTGGCCTGCTCATCTGGACTGCTTGGCTCCGGTATGAAACCGAGACCAAACCCAATATCATAATTTGCCGTCACAAACTCCCAGAAGATGGCAAAAGCATCATCGTTGGTTCCAACTCGAACGGTCACTGTTTCACCTCGGCCGACTATCAGTTTTGTCTCTTTGCCATCTTTTATTTGTTCGATGAATTCTCTGGCCGCGTTGGGCTTGCACCAAAGGGATGCAGACAAAATGGCGTTTCCCCCATTGCTCATTTCTGCTCTCTTTAGCAATTCAGCCACTGACTGCATATTAGCTGCTCCATCAGCAACATCATCACTCTATTTTTAATATCCAGTATAGTTGGAATAACAATATCCTAAATAATCAACTCACATGTTTTGAGTTTGCCAAGACTGATTTTAAATTAGCTCCTGCAGCCTATACAACAGCAAAAAGCACAATAACTAGGTGAAATGCATGGCATTGAGGGGCGAGCCTGGTGTAATGATAGATGCATGTATACACTTAGCTACCATTGATGACCTTCACATACAATTTGACATTGCATGTAATAATTTTAAGCACAGAGAACAAAACATGTACAGTTCAGTCTCAGCGTACAAGCAGCAGTGCATGCATCTATAGTCTATCTACATGACGGTCTTAAAAATTTGTATCGGTAGCTAGCTATGTATTTCACAAAAACTGGGATATTAATAGTAAAGTAATTACAGTGGATTGAAATAACATATATATGTAATAATACCAATTCATCACAAAAGGTATCACAAGCATGCATAATAAGCAAGTCACGGGTGGTATCGGCTATTATAAAGAAAAGTAAATAGTGAGGCCCCATGGCTTTTGACAAAGTGTAAAGGAAGATTTGTTTCTTAGCTATATCTTTTATAAACAGCATCTAATAGTATATTGTAGAAAAGTATGTAGCTAGCTGGCTATAGGGCGGCAAGGCAGCTGATACTTCAATGAATCTATCTAGCCATTCAGTGCTATATGCAATCCTAACATCAAATGATCACCTTTACTATTGCAAATGCTAAGCTTTGATTAGAAAGTTTTATTCACACATTGTGGTTAATAAATTATGGTTAGCACTTGAATGGTATATACATTAATGCTGGTTAGCACTCCACCTGTTTGATGTAATGTTGGTTTGCACTTAAATGGCTTTCAGCCATATAAAGGGATTTTGATGTATCAAGCAAACAAGCAAGCAAGAAGACAGATTTACCATATGATGGGGCTTGCTAAGGCTCGCCCAATCATTATCATGTACCATGTAATTACATATATACATGCAATGTATGTGTGTGATTGTGCATGCATGCATGCATGCATGCTTGCACGTGTGTGTGTGTGTGTGTGTGTGTGTGTGTGTGTGTGTGTGTGTGTGTGTGTGTGTGTGTGTGTGTGTGTGTGTGTGTGCGTGCGTGCGTGCGTGCGTGTGTGTACATGCCTACCCATGTGCTCGTATACATATGTAGTGATAGAGAATCAAATCAAGTAAAATGTATATACATACTTGCAACATGTGAACAGGTATTTCTCCACTATCAATCTTCTGTTGAACCATTTGAAATATTTTTATCTGTTCTTGCATTCTGTACATTAGAAAAACATTTCTTGAGAAAAGGTTACATGTAATTATGTGTGACCTCTCAAGAAATATACTCCGTTTAACATAATAACGTTTAACATAATAAATAATATCACAGATATGTAACATTAAATAGACTGGTCTGACGTAGCTAGCCCTTCAGCAGGTCTGAGAGACCCACATTATTATATAATTAATTTCCTGTTTATGTCTCCTGAAAAATCTCATTTCACGTATGCACGCATACACCTAACAGTGGTATTGCCTGAGTTGACAATGAACTATGTCACACATGTAAGTGATATTTAAATCACTATCATTTCTATCATCATGAAGTGATTGTCTGATAAGCACAAAATACTCTAATACAACACACAGCCCATACAAGACTTGAATACTAAATATAAGTCTATCTGGTATGAGAGATTAACACTTTAGCTTCATAGCAACAAGTGGATGCTTCAACATCTAAAAGTTGTATATAATTATATTGTTAATCTACTGTGTAAATGTACAATAGTGTCATGAGGAAGTCAAATGAACAAGACTCATCACAAAGAAGCAGGGTTTTTGATAACCAATGTTATGATAGACTTGGGCCACAATGGCACAAAGTAAAATTAAAATGGGCCAGTATTGTTAATTGGTAGCAGCAGCAGTACTAGATGTTGGCAGCTAAAAAGTATGTGTACAAATAAAAATTACGACTGGTACATAATGACTTGTCATACGTAGCTAGTGGAAATGAGTGACTAGTATGGCGCAGTTAAAAAATAAGCTATAGTTTGAACTGAGCCAATAACCCCTGCTAAGGAGCACATATGAATCGTTCTGTCTTGTCACCAATATATAGCTGTTAAATAGCCTTCTACACTATAAAGAATAGCTAATACAACCCTACCTTAGTCGTCTTTTGCAACCACAAATACTTATTTTTACTGAGAGATCATGCCTTCCTTCACGGAAAAATTTCATCATGAAAAAATTTTAAGCCAAAAAGCATGAGTCACAAAAATTTTAGACCACAGAAATTTGGAGCTATACGGTATGCCTGAAAGAGAAATTTTTCAATGCAAAGTGCTGCTATGTCAATTTACCATCATTTGGCTTGTACTACGTATTTATATGAATCCGCCTATTTATGCTGAAACTTTGAATACAAATTGTTAGGGCATAAACAAATGTTCTAACATTCGAATGTTCGTTCGTTCGTTTAAGTAACATTCGTTAGTAAACTTTAACATTTGATATATTTATTTCTATTTAATGCCTAAATTAAGCATTTGAGTATATCATACATTTTACCATAAATTTACATGAATCATATAGTACATACATCCTTTAGTCATTTGTCAATTGATTTTAACCTCAAAATTGTCATTAAAAGTAAATTTCGTACCTTATCAAAAAAGTTGGGATACAAAACCCATTAATTATGTGGGTGTTCAAACATTCGGAATTGAAAATCACAAATGTTCGAATGTTGAAATTTCACATTCATTTATGCCTTACAAATTGTATTCAAAGAAATATGGACGTACATTAACAAACAAAACAAATACCCATCGAATAAAAGTAAAACTAACCTCTTCTCCTCTTGTTTCTGTTCAATCCATTCTCTTAACTTTCCCCCACTGACAGTTTGCAGCAGTTTGATAAATTCTCTCTGCGCATCCTCTTTGCTCAAGTTACCAAGAGCCTTCCATCGTTTCCTGAAGAAGAATCAGAAATAGAAGCACTAAATATACACAGTTAACATTTACTACATACAGAACACATACAATATGTATATGAACACTTATGTGTATTCCATTATAGACTTCAACTATGATGAATATCGATACATGCTATGTTGTACAGGTCAACACAACATAAGTACATAAGTATGGAGAGTTTTGTCTAATGTCATAAAACATTCTTACAGACACTGTAAGCCATAAATGAGTTATTCTATTGTAAAGTTTATAATCCTAATAACCAAAAAAGAAGATTCAAATATTCAGTTGGCTGTCATTACAGAATATTCGAATACGAAAGCCACTATTGAACCCTACAACACTGTTATGTACATACATAAGCACCCTGCATTGTTGTATGGCATTGACAATTGTAGATTACCTTAAGAGGTAACAGTGGATTTTCTTTTACAAATAAAAAATAATTGTTGTGCATCACCCAAAAATTATCAATAATGGAAAAATCTGTGTGTACTATAAGATAGAAAACTTGGCAGGCAGCTGTTCAGCAAATTACAATGTACAACATGAAAAATGACATTAAGGGTGCCCGCGGGTTTCTGAAGCCGTTCAAACACCTAAGTAGTTAACCGCATGTGGCTATTACATCATGTTCCGTATTTGTACGCATATTTATATATCCGTTTCTGGCGGCCATTGTTGTTTTCGCGCACAAAGAAATGGTGGAGAGAAGGAATCTTGGAAAGAATAGGGCCGAACAGGGCTTATTACTCTCATATCGCTAAGTGACGATTTGCTGACGCTGATTCTGATATTTCTACGCCAGTATCTGTAGACACTAGTTTGCGTATGGTATCTTCTCGAGATTGTTTATCAGGTACTAAGATAAAACTAATCCTTTATACATTTGGTAGGAAGCAGCGCTCTACGTGACATAACTAGTTCAGCATTGCAAGAAACAGCGGACCAACGGTAGCGCCAGAAAATGAACTAGCCAAACCGACAGCTCGCAGCAGTCAAGTCAACAGCCCAGCAAGAGGGCGAAACGGCATTCCAACTGAAGACCACAGGTGAAGGCCTGCCAAGCAATAGATAAAGTGCAGAAGAATATTCGGATGAGGTTGTAAACTATAGGGCAAAGGTAATGTATAAACCCATGGAAAGGATACAGGTATCTCTACTATTCGTTCCAGTGGTTGTGAGCAGCAGAGCCCACGTCCTGCATAAATTATCCAGCTTAGCACAATGGATTTATCTTGCAGTGATGCATCACAACCTTGTTTCTTGGGTTGGTATACCCATGTGCAATTGGCAGGGGTACTAGTGGTTGTGTGAAGTGTGGTGACAAAGCCCAGTGCCAGACCGCCACATTTATTTAACAAGAGGGTAGCTACGTACCACTCAAATTATTCACCTGTCACTTTGCATGATGTAGATTTTGACTGGTTTACCCATCGTACAATGCATGGGAAGGGTTCCAATTTGGGAGGGTACATCATGATCATCTGGTGCAGAGGGAGACGTGCAAGATAAAATTTTCTGTAGATGGATACACTGCAATTAGTCAGTTAAATATTACACTGGGGAACAGCCCAGCGGCAATATACTTACTGCCTGGTGGTATGTATTATACGTTAAATATGCTTTTACCGGGTTTTTGCACTGGGAAACAAACAGTCAGTTTTGTCAATAGAGGACTTGTTACTGCCTGGTGTAGTACATACATATACTATTACTGATGTGTATATTACAGCTAGGAATCAGTAGTACATTTTTACTCCATGAGATTGGCTTGGTGATGATGGTATACTGAAAGAAGGATCAATGAGCCTCTGAGGCTTTTTCTCCTGTGCCTAAGTATTTTGAAGAAGGTCTAAGGCCTGCACAAGTGGATCAGTAACACTACATGTTTGCAGAAGATTGAGTAGAAGCAAGAATAAACAAAGTTTTTGTTAGATCAGTAACATAGTGATTCTGTTTTTATGTTTGTGGTTTTAAAAAATTTGTTTTATTAACCATAATTGTTTGAACGGCGCACGCTAGATCAGCAGGGTCTTGAAAAAAGCGATCTACTTTTTTGAATGACTATCGAGAAGCTTTGAAACTTTTCCCGGCTAATCTTCAATAAATTTGGAAGGCTTCAGTGCTTGAATATTTTTTATAAGTGGCTCCAGTCATTTGTTATGCCGATTTAAAGTTGGAGTTCCATTGCGTGACTTCACCTTTCGTTCTTTTACTGAAGAATGGTTAGTGGAATTGCAAAATCCAAGCGAGAAGATTTGACAAATCGTCTGAGAAGGTTCTTAATCGAAAAATGGAATTGCTGCGAGGTATTGTACGAAACTAGTTTTAGAAAAACGGTCGTTCGCTTTGAAGCATTGGTGTGCGACTATACATTGGTGTTAAGGAATTTAGTTTGATTTATTTGAAAGCTTAAGCTTGCTAGTTTCTTATAAACCATGTCTAGACGCCATGCATTGATTCCAGTTTTAAGAGAGAATGTATAAAAAGTGTCGTATGTATGGCTTCAGAAACCCGTGGGCACCCTTAATGATGTATCAAAAATCCAGCATGACTTCACCAATGATGGAAGATTATATCCCAATATAATGGTCTACATATAAAACAGTTATAATCCAGTTCCATAGACTCCATATACCATCATACTTATAGATGTGATATCATATTATATGTACGTACATCAATATTTGCCTATAAACAAATGACAAATATCTCATTCATACATACCTTCGATCAGAACCAACAAGATCAAAGTAACCTGTATAATTATCTTTCTCTGGAGAATAGACTCCATATTTCTCTTGTTTATAATAAGCTAGTAACATCACTCTTTGATGGTAATCCATTTTAACCTGATCTTTAACTTGATAACGAGAAACTAAAATAAAAATCTGCTCACTGTTATTTGTCAATCTTTACCTTTTCTATATATCTCTATTACAAGGTTATATAGGTCAGATAACGGTAGAATGTTCCATATATCCTGTGCGTTTTCCGTGTTGACTCCGTTTACACTGCTGACATGGCCACTGGGCGAAGCGGCAGGATTTTTCAGTCTTTCGTCGTTACTCGGGTGTTTATGATCCGTCACTGACATGCTCTCGATTCAGTACAATGGGAGGTATTGTATCACTAAAATAAACTTATCTCTTCCCCCATTTAAGTATGGAATATCGTATATATTTCAGATATTCGCCCGCCTATCGATCAAAAATAAGTTATTCTGTTTTGGCTTCGCGTTCCGAGTGTTTCGAGGAGCATTTTGAAGTGTGGATGAAATGGTTGTAAGATAAGAAAATGGTGACGGTGTGTAAGAAGTGGAGACTCAGCTACACGGAAGCAAGAAGGCTCGTGGATATCAATAATGGCGGGAACAGTGATGATGAACGTGATGCGTATTTTCCGAGGTGAGCTATATGAACATCCTGTAATGTTGTAAGTGAAGCCGTATTAAGACATGATTTTATAAGCAGATTCATAGCAGGAAGTTTAGGGTATATATTATAAACCATTGTGTAATCAATCACCACTATGCTTGTTAGTGTCTCAACTCAGGCACTACCAGTTTATAACCCGTTTATAACAAACAGGCTAATATTATTAAGGTATGAGAACAGTGATATAAAGTTGTAGTACTGTTATCAGAAGCCTTATGTAGAGGGAAAGGTATGAAACCATAAAGCATTATAGTGTTAATAGTACACATATTCAAATATAATAGGCTGGTATTTCAGGAACTGTATTGAGATATATACGTGAATAACATTTTGGATTAATTTTGTGTTGATAGTAGAATGGGAGTTTTACTTTCCTTGCCATTGAGACCATTTGAATGCTACTACTTTTTATGCTACAAAATCATGATAGTAGACAGTTACAAGGAATACATCATGATTGCCCTCAATGCCCCTCATATGTAGTGTCATGCGTATGTAACCTTACCTAATACATTGATAGTAATTGAAGGATGTCTTGTGTTGAGTATACGGTCATTGTGTCAGTGAGTTGTGTATTGTTACAGTTATGCTGCAATTGGTCCAGCAAGTAATCTTTATGAAGTGTGTGATGAGAACGACCCATCCCTTTATCAAGATTATGGTGAGAGAAATCATATAGCCGCTCCAACATTTCACTCATATATAGGAATACAACATACAGTATAACATTTGATAATGATTCATCACTTCATCGTCTTGCTAGGGTACATATACTCTTATACGCATTTATTCTGTAATCTCATCTAATATCAGAATCTCAAATGAGTGGGTGTTTTATTAGAGTAGATTGAATGGCTTTAATGGGCACATGACAAAGCTAGTTGTCACTAAAGGTTATACGCCTGTGTGTATTATTTGATATATTTTTCTGCCATCTTTTTGATATGCATGACTAAGGGCAAACATGTCTACTGTAGTATGAATGCAAAGTCACACTTTGACAGATACATTATTTGAAAATTCATCTTATACGTAGTATATCATTACCAAATGAATGTCCACCAAATATTTACTTCCACCAAACTAATGGTGAATCCAATGTATTGCCATATGTTTATAATGTATTGCCATATGTTTATAATGTATTACATACAATGGAGTGTGTGGTGTAGTGTAGTTACATACAATTTATTACAGGCGTTGAAGAAGAGGTCAGTAAGAAACAGTGTCTTGATCAACAACAGTCCAGTGACCAACTCCACTCATACTGGCAAACCATGTACCATGGTCAGTATACATACAATGCATACTGAGTAGATATTATCATAGAATACTTTTTAAGAAAAAGTTACATATATGTTTACAGTAGTACCGGATAGCACAAAACATAAAAACATACTTGGTAATCCGTCAAATATTTATCTGCCAACATTCCCATTTGTACAAGTGCTATTGCAGAATATGTATAGTAAAATTTAACAAAATACTTTTTGGTATCCGTTTTACACTGCTGGCAGAACTAATATGCCACTAAAAACAATGTTTCAATCTTGAAGTACAGTAATTAAGGTTAAAGTAAACTACTTTACATGATATTAATGCGTAGACAAATTAATGTGGAGTTCTGCTGAACTTAATAAAACATACACTGAATTGATAACCAAAACTTTAAGTCTTCACAATGTTGTTCAAGTAACCAATCCATTAATATTCTCTGCCATTGGGTTGTTCACCAAGGTTATCTATAATCACCAAAGGTTTGTGATGTACAGTACTTTGCATGTATTTGTGCAACTGCTTTATAATATCCACAAACTTAAATCTCACAAATATTAACAAAGCACAATGGCATGCCACATAGCAAAAATGTTGGCGGGATAAAGCTTTTGGGGACTTGGTGGTTGAGAGTTAATCTGCCAGCATTTTGTTTAAAATTTGCTGCTGCTACTAGAGCTAATGTACTACTTTAAAGTACTTAGTGAATGGTTTTGTGATGTAAATTCAGTGACTACTTCAATACCAACAGACACATACGGGGTTTACTGAAACATTCTAATAAAAGATACACCAGGTTGCAATTGATCACAACAAACTTTAAGCTTCTACAATACACTAGTGCTCTGCAATATACTGGTATTTAGTAATATTGTGATATTTTCCAAGTGACGATACTGATATCAACATGATATTGGAATACTGACATATCGTGAACTGCTATATATCGGAAGAAAGATCATTGAAAAGTCAATATTTACACTATAGTGGATATCTTTGTTTTTACACAAGTCTGAGTTGAAGCCAAGGACTAGTGTTAATAACAAAGATATCCTACATAGTATGTTATTATGTCTGCATGCCTTTGTACAATACCACAATAATTCATCATATCAGTTTTATGGCACCTACATGTCAGAGTGTGCAGTATATACTGACACACAAAGTTACCAAATACAACTGTCATATACCAGTTACTATATACCGGTATATCGTGATAAAATGTTGATTAAATAAAATGTTGGCAAGCACTACAATACACTGTCAAAATTAGGGGCTAACCTGCTAAAGCTATTGCCACAGTTTTGTGCTATATGGTATGTTAAAATTTTGATATGTATAGTAATGTTTGCATGTAAGCATTCAGAAACTAGCGTGAATAAAAGCTACTGTATGCCAAAAAGCTATAACACATAATTAATATATATGTAAGTCTGTAGTGAAATGAGCTTATATGTATGCATGTATCATTACAGATATTGAACACTCGTTGAGGGAACAGGTGTCGGTTGAAGTGAATAAATTCCACTCAAACATTCAACAGGTCATATCAGAACAGTTCAGCAACAGTGCTCAGGTGAGCAGTATGGATTACCGTGTAGTCCAAAACTTATAGGATGAAATTTCTGTGAATTTTGTGAAAAATGTCGTTCGCTTATAAATACGTATATACTGCATGTACCTACAATTTACAACACCTTTTGAAGTCTGTCTGATAAAAATTAAAAAATCCTATTTTATAGGTTTTTGCAGAAATAATAGTCTTACAGATTAAATTATATAATAGTGCTCCATATTATGCAATACACAATGTACGTATGTAGAGGCATGTACATACGTATGTATACCACATAATGGAGTTTTTCGACGAGATAAATATCAACAAATTTGACGCTACGCTAACGACCCATCATTTTCAATAGTTTCCAGTAGTATACCATATAGCACAAAACATTGGCGGGAGAAAACTTTGGCGGATTTTGCGGTTGATAGCCAATCCGCCAAAGTTTTATCCGCCAATGTTTTCTTTCACCAGGATTTTGTACAAGCTGTAGCTATTGCAAAATAAAATGGGCATTAATAAAAGCACTTCATGTGTAGTGTCCCTTTACACTGCTAGCAAAACTAAAACACTACTATAAAAACTTATGAAGTACTTGGTGAGTAGTTTCATGTTCTAAGATTCATTTTAAACAGTTAATTTTACACGATATTGAAGATAAATCGAAACAAATACGGAGTTTTACTGAAATACTCTAATAACACATACACTTGATCGATCTCCAGTGCACTGAAAATGACCAATCCGCCAATGTTTTCTCTGCCAAAAATACTATTCCGCCAAAGTTTTCGACTGCCAAAGTTTTGTGCTATACGGTAGTTAATACATGCAGATCGTATCTGTCAGTATTCTTCCTATCAAATTCCTCGATGAAGTACATCTATCAATATTTGGCCCCATCAAAAAATGTATTATACAGTACATAACTACGTATGTAGACATTGAAAGGTGTCTTTAATTCAATAGAATCATATGTAGGTATTGGGTAATAGGCCTGATCATGAGCAATTAATTGATTTAATTGTGGAAATAATCGTGATGACAATAACGCTAATAATAATCGTGATGTCCATTATTTACATAGTTTTTATTGTCTTGTGTGGGAAGATCAAAGGCAAAACTGGTACAAGTGTACTGTATAAGACATCAAGTGTATTGTATACCATATTAAGCATATATTGTGACTATCGTCATGTAAATAATTTCATTTTGTGGCATCACTATTTCTTATCTATGATAAGGTAGAATGCAGAATGAAAAATGGACTGAAATATGAATATGAAAGATGGTGTACTAAAATCTGTCTAAAGTGATCACCTGTTAGAGAGGAGGCAGGATTATAGTATACCTCCATAAGTTACCATTTGTGGTTATATAGGTATGTATCTAACAGTAACCTGCCCTTATTTAATACATGCTATGGTCACACTTTTGGAGCTGTTGTTGGTTTTAATTACCATACTTTACTAAATTGACCAGAACTTTTAAAAGTGATGAGAATTGTGCATAACCAACTTACGTACGTATATCATACAGATAATCATTAGTTACACTGTATGATCATTCCATTCCACTTTCCAGACCATATTCCATTCCATTGATTGGATACACCCACAGTAAAATTACCTACGCACACAATCACATACAGATAAACGCGCACGCAAACATGCACGCACGCACATACACAGATACACACAATACATGCACGAATATACGTACACACACACCACACGCATGTACACACATACAACACACATACAGTTAAGAGCTATCAAATGTTTTGTCATTGGATTTAGTGTGCTGGAATGACAGAGGAACAACAAGTCCACCTGGATAGAGAAGGTACAATAATAACACTGATTCACTTGTGCATACTGTATTCATACAATGATTATTATTATTTGTACAGATCATAATGGAGAGAATTCATTGTTGAGTGCATCACAAGGGTACGTAGGTATACTGTATTGTAATGTTGCATACGGTGGTCACCTCTCATGCTTCAAATTAAAGAGACACGACACAAACACCTTCCTATTAAGGATAAACTTTATTACAATTTCTACAGACCTGCAAGTTTAAAGATGATAATCTCTACTGAGAGCGTCCATTGTATACATATATAAAGGTTCCACTATTTGCATTACCGGTATTATTATAGACAACCGTATAACAGGGGTTTCCATAAAGATCAATAGAGAGACATAAGTACTTTCTCAAAATGTCCGTTGAAAATGGTTTTGATGTTGGTTGCAAAAAGATAATTTTACTGCTCTACTTTATTCATTTTGGGCTGTACTAATGTACGTAGGTATCTGTCCCATGTTACACATACATGTGATGTTTTAAAATGTACAAACTTACAATGCATACCTAATCCACAGAGGAGAATCTTGTTCAGAGAGTTACTCTACATATGTCACTTGTCATGATAACAACAGTAACTGTGATGCTGAGGAAAGGTCAGTGTTTGCCACTGTGTACTGCCTTATACATGGAATGCTGCATGTGGTGCATAATGTATGCATATCAAGAAGTTTTTAATAGTATGTAAAATTGTCATATAATACAAGTACCATAATTATTTCCTAGAAGCTTGGGTGTTTATGTCTTTCCTAGAATTTAGCCTAGAACTGACATCACTTTCATAATTTAAATGAACTTGTATGGGTGTATCAGTTGATTGTTATTGCAAATTGAAACTTATTGTAATGTAAAAGGCTTACTAAGTAGGTACGTCATTAAACTGTATTGTTGACTAGCTTTGAAATAACTTTCTGTTATTGGCTTTGATTTTGTAGTGATGTACAATTGGTTTTACCTCACAGGCTTGTCTAGATCTTTGTTAACTACATAATTATAATGAAAGTCTCCCAGTGTATAAATGGACCAAGCATTTATTTTCTTAATGTGCTTAAACACTCCCGACTTGTAATCACAGCTGTGAATGCGCTCCAGAGAGTTACGTATTACGTATGACATTTTAAAGTTCTAAAATGGGTCGAGATTTGTTTGCATGCAAATTTTGACCCATTTTTAGAACTTTACATGTTATACATAACTCTCAAACCATTTTTTGTAATGTAAGAATTTGCATATTTGTTGACAAAAATGATCCAGCTACATTTTAATGTAAAGCATTTCAAAATTGATACAACTACGTATAACAGGATTTTACAGCTATTTTTGTGAGGCTATGTAAAATACGCGAACATGGAGGGTTTTTGCAGAGCCGGTCACATATTGTACGCATAATTATGTACCATAAGTTATTCATGTGATACAATGTTATCATATATTATAGTAACCAGCTGATGACAACATATTACTCCCAACAGTCAATAGAGAGTCAGATTGACCAAACGCTAGTGAGATTACAGACTTATGCACTGTTCATATCTAACGTACTCAGAAGATCAGAATATTCTACTAGATCATCATCATGACTGTGTATATACTGCCAGTGTTCATAGAGCACTATAAATCATTGTACTATGTATACTGTATGTACACTGTATATCATGTTATTATGATACATATGTACGTGAGAGGATAACATACATAATGAGCCAATAATAGTGTTAGATACGTAAAATAATAGCTTTCTTACTTGTTGTGCAACCCTGATGTTATACCTTATTTTCCAAAAGGGATGAGATTTTGCACCAGAAATGTTTCATTCGTGGAACATACGTAATTGTTGCTTAACATACGTATGATCCTAACTGGCAGTGGGTCAGTATACAGGGATGAATTTTTTAGATACGTAGTCAGCCAAGTGTCAGATCAGCATTATGGTTGATCTGACATGCCAACAGTCAACCAGGCAATACTCAAAAACACCAATGTTATTGGAGCTAATTTTGAATACCACATACATACCATAGTATAAACTTCCCTCCTAGCTTATTTATCTCCTAGCAACAAAAATTTCTTTTGTGGTATATTGGTAGGTGTCTAGCCCTTGTTTGATCTGAAATGTGTCAGATAAACAAGGAAATGGCTAATTTGACCAAAATAGACCCCATACTAGCCATTATTTCATCACCCCTTTGGTCCCACTGTCTCAACTTCCCTCCTAGCTTATTTATCTCCTGCAACAAAAATTCTTTTGTGCTATACCGTATACGTCAAAACATTCGAGGGGGAAAACTTTCGCGGTTCATCAACAATGTGCATTATGTAGGGAAAACTTTTGCGGTTTGCAGCCTTAAAGCCCACGCGCGCCTCTGCAATACGGATTTTAGAGTGTGCGCAAATTAGAATAAAGTTTGACACGCGAGCTGGGCGCATGGCTGAAGCCGAACTTGAAACCTACAGTTCTGTCCATGGTTATCATGTGTATCAAGACAATTGGACACCTGTGACTGGAGAACGACTTCACTGCGAACGGTAATTATTTCTAATTGTGAAGCAGGAAAAGTTTCAATGGTAAAACATTCGCGTTTAACTAAAATCCGCGAAAGTTTTCCCCCTCGAATGTTTTGACGTATACGGTATTGGTAGGTGTCTAGCCCTTGTTTGATCTGAAATGTGTCAGATAAACAAGGAAATGGCTTTGACCAATTAGACCCCAACTAGCCATTAATCATCACCCCAGTTGGTCCCATTGTCTCAGCTGTCAATTTTGTTACGCAAAATGCCTTTTAGATGAGCTAGCCTAGGCTACGTAGGCCACTACAGATACTGTGCACTGGTAGTGTACAAGTGTAGCGATTATAAAATGGAAATTGTTTCTTTTGTGTCACTGTACTGGGTGAGTTAATTTTTAAATCCAGTTACATCATTAAGTATGGAAATCCAGTTGCACATGCCTCACAATTAACCTTGTGAACCAGACCACTTTGGCACTTATCGATTAGAGATTACAAGTGCCCCTCGGAAAGGGTCTGGTCAACTGCCTATACCTAGAAAAATCGACAGATTTTAATTGGTATCAAACCAAGTTCTGAGCCTTTGATGGAGTGATACTAGCATGTTGTAACACTATCGTGTGCATCTGATTCAAAGGCTTCTTCTCACATCTCAGAAGTTGGTTTGGCAACAATCAACAATTGACAAAATCTATCGATTAATTGGTGTAGGCAGTTGATTAGACCCTTCCAAAGCCCTGGGCGCTTATCAATAAGCACCATCCAAGGAAAGTGGTATGGTTTACGAGACTACCTCATAATACACTTTACAACCCAATTGAAATGCATTGGTAACTAATACTAATAACATAAACTCCATGAAAATCATGACGACGCAATCTGTAGAAATTTTCAAATCTACCAATATTTTGTCTAGCTGCTGGCCGGCCTGCTGTAAGACCCACTGGCACTAAGACTATGGCTTCAAAGTTTTCACATGACAAAGATAATCATGTCCGATTTACGAAACTGTTGTTCCGATTAAGATTTATCCATCGCACCATGGTGTTTGCTATGTTCCTTTTTAAATCAAGCACATGCCTGGTTTCTGAAATAGCTTTTGTCCGGAAAGTCGGTATGTGTGTGTCCGCCCCCAGGCTACTAAAAATCAGTCACTTGAAATGAAGCCTGAATAACCAATCAAACAGTCCTACTGCTTTTAAATTCCTTTATATGACACTTGCTATCCATATTAATGATGGGCGTGGCCTTAGTAATGAAGTGTGTTGTGAATTCCTGTCAATGAAAAAGCTGTCTAGTTGTTCGTTTTATTATAAATGGTGTTTAACCAGTTGTACATTACTAACAGCAATGTTTTAGTTTTAAAAATGGTTGTGCCAAGCAATAGCGAGGCATTTATTAAAGTAGAGTGGCTTGCAGTGTTACAGTAATAATTTGGCTTAAAACAACTTTCTACTACATTTAAGTATTTTATTGCTAAAGCATACTGATACAATTTGCATCACCATACAGGGCCATAGGAAGTAATCTCTTTTATTGGTCAGTTTAATTCATGCATGCATTGTGTTGTTGTTGCTGATGACGTGTAGCCTTCTTATAGATTTCATCAACATTTTCTAAATCATATTTATACATTCATATATTATGTATATGTGACAGGGCCTGCAAAAATCAAACATGTGAGCACAAATTACACCTAGTTAGATACTCATGAATATCTTCTGAATTTTTTTATTCTGTAAGCTTTAAAAAATTCTCCATTAAATTATGCAATAAAAACTGTAGTTTGTTAGTGTAAATAGATCACAAGTTATGATACAAGACATATTTTTAAAAAATTGGCAATTTTTATGCGACTAGCTACCATGGTTGATTTTTGCAGGCCTGGTCACATAGCTATGTCTATAATAGAGCTGTGCGATAATCACGATAAATCAATTATCATGATAAATTGTTTCTCCATTATCGTGATAATGCAATTTTTATTATTGTGATAATAGTAAATTTCTGGACACTTCCGTATATTATACAAAATATACGAGAGTGCTATAGTCAGCTAGTCAGATAATTTTAATCAGATACATATTTGTTAATTTTGATCACATACATACGTAGACTTAATATGAGTTTTCACTTTATGCACTTCATGCAACAATACATGTAATTATCGTGATAATGTATTGAATTATTGTGATATAAGAATTTTCATTATCACACAGGTCTTGTCTATAGTTATGTAGTTAATGTACATTGTTGAATGTGTGTAATGTGACATATAAAACATCATACATATTAACACTTGACAATATGTACACTGCTTATGTAGTGTACAATGCATATGTCACAACAATAAGCACTGGTAAGTACATAGCTATAATGTGTATATAAATGTTCCTAGTAGTCTGTATGCATTGATGGCTAAGTTTAACACCAATCTCAAGCTTCAGTCTTCTTTATGTACTGCCACATTTTCTTTGGATCCAAAAACATTTTAGGTAATAGCCAGCCAATCGTTATGAGAAATGCATTGGGTATGAATGATTTTGTTAATTCATCTAGAGTCTGCAGCTGGTTGCTAATGCTAATAGTTATTTCAAAGATAAATACAACGTAAGCAAATGCACATATCAACAGCATTAACAGAGAGATCATGACAATTATATCCATGTAGGAATATGTATTACCCATCAAAATATAGGAGCACCAAGTTGTACATCCTTTGCAACAAGAGCAGTAATTCTTGGAACCTTTGCATTTAAAAATTATAATCACTGCGATTTTTATCAATATTGCTAGTAAGAGAATCCAACAAATCACAGCAACAGTTATAAACAGAGAATGAAGGAAAGCTCTTAGAGGGTTCAAAATGAAGCCAGCAAACACAAATACTAAGTGCCAAGATAGGAGTTGCATTGTCGTGATGACTATCCACAAGAGTATGCCTTCTAACCAAAATGGTAACAACTTGGTTAAGCGATCATGGCCTTTGTTATTGTCTGTCTTGTAAACTACTATCACTGAAATGAAAAAATTTACTCCAATACATGTCAATAGCCAGAGGTAGGGATAATAATAAAACCATTCCTGTTTCCTTGTGACAGCACTATATTGAAAATACACCATCATAGGAATTGCTGGAAAAACACATAATAATACAAAACTATACATCATAAATTGTAAATTTAAGGTAGCTGTATTGGATAAGCCAGCAAGCATGTTTGTTGAGTCAAGTGAGCTTGAGGCAGAAACATTCTTCCTCATCGGAATAGACGAACCTGAGATAAACATATTCAGTGAGCTTGCAATGGCCTTGCTTGTTGGATTGGACGCTGAACCTTCAACAGGCTTATTTGGTGGATCAGATAAATCTGAGATGGCTGTGTTTATTGAATTGGATATGCCTACAGCAGCCGCATCTGTGTGTGGATCGATTGTGTCTGATGTGATAGACGTATCTAGATTAGATGAGCGTGTAAGAGGTATTTTTGCTGGATCAGATGAAATTGTGGCCATAGTAAGCTTATCTATTGGTTTGGATAAGCCTGCAACAGGTACGTATTTTGAATCTAAGCCTAATGTAGTTATTGGTGTTTTTATGGGATTTGATGAGTCAGATTTATCACTACACTCCAGATATGCAATATACATGAGAATTGTGATGAATATTGGCAGAGCTACTAAACTCAGGCAGAGTAAATTTGAATAAAGAATGTAGAGATCTACTGAGTCATTACTGTTGTCGCCAACTAATGCATGAAGTGACCCTGGCTTTGACACAAAAGTTAGTTTCTCCAAAACAGAAGTATTGGTATACTTTGCTACATATCCTATGAATTCTGTTTCTTTACTAAGTTGGCTAATATTCCTTGCATAGATGTAAAGCTATGAAACAAAGCATTATTATACCATATAAACATGCAAATGTTTGGCTTACCAGTTTAGTGATCCGTAGAAAATATTCATATAAAACATCACCGGTCACATTACATATTGGTGGTAATTGTAATTCCACTTCAGAAGTTTCATCCAGTATAATATGAAGGGAAAAATCCTGAAGTATAGCAAGTTCAAATCCCATGTAAAAAGAACTAATACACCATTTCCACTTCGAGCACCCAGTAGATGTTATGTTGTCAGTTGGACAACTCTGTTTGACTTCATCACTGCTGTTGATTCCAAGGTAATAGTAAGTTGTAACACACACTGGATTCATTTCACGTTTAGGTGGTAAGTAAGCACTGACTATTTGATATTGGTTTTCAGGGTTGCTCAGAACAGCAGTTTCAAGATCAACAAAGTTCTTAATACATCCGTTATCTTCTTGTCCATAACAGCAGCCCAGACACAGTAGCAAAACACTAATTATTACTCCCTTCATATTTTTGTGGTTATGCCGGTGTATACTTCAAAGTTGCAAAGACTACAGGCTATATTATAGAACATAGCTAAAAGGTAAATTTCGTATACGTGCATGATACAGTTATGCAGTATGGGGAATTATGATAGGAAACATATGAATACAATGAATGAAATAATGTTGCAATATATTATATTCATTGTAACACAATAGCATTTAGCTACCATATAGCGAGAAATTTACGATGGGTTTTATTTTCGAAAATTTCAAGCATTTTTGAAAATTTCAAGTATTTTCGAAAATATTTTTTCGAAATACCTAGCTATATAAGTATTCCTTAATTTTTTGAAATTGAAATCCTTTAAACTCAGCCTTTTTCGAAATTTTAACCTTTCAAAAATTTCCCGCTATACAGTATGTGTGTGATGATTACTGAATCATTATGAATTTTACACATCCCCATATAAGGCATTATATAACAGATTGCATCACTATTATTACATCATATGTTACAACATGTTATTATTATTATCATAACTTTACAGCACGAGTTACAATGAAACAGTTTATTTCCTTGTATACCTATAGCATGTGAATATTTAGCTATTTGATGGGGAAAGTTTTTACAAATTCATAAATCCCATCTTTTTATGATTGGTAAAATTTTGACGAATATATATGCTAGCTACCGCTATAATATCAGAAATTTGACAGGCTGTTAGTGAATCATCCCCATCAAATATTTACACTATATGATACATTCCTCATGTATAGCTATACGTATAATTATATACATGCAGGATACCAGTTAATCAGTTACAAAGTTGACTGAAAAGTGTTTTAGGTCGGAGCGAGCATTGGCTACACGGACAAACATGTAATTGTATATCTAAAGATCACATGACACTTAAAATGTCCCATAAAATAGGCAAACCTATATATTATATAGCTAGCTATGGAAGAGGTAAGCCTCGAGGTAAGCTATCTCATTTATGAATACCGTATAGCTCCAAATTTTCGTGGTCAAATATTTTCGTGATTTTCGTGAATTACACAGAAATCACGAAAATTTTGTTACATCATCCTTAAGTACAGGGCTTCACACTTCAAAATCACGAAATAATGATGAATCACGAAAATCAGCTAAGATCACGAAAATTTTCACCAGAGCTATACGGTATTGCTACTGATTTTTAGCTGCACGAAGATGATATGATAAACTGACGGATTTTTGACGTACGTAGAGTAAAGCATCGGTATTCGGCCACCATCTATATTCGGACGCAACTGCTCGTAACTTATGAGGAGTATTTAAATACCTGACATGTCCTTGGACACTTCAGGGTTGTACAAGCTTGTATACAAAAAATCAGACTTCTATGAATCTTCATCTAGGAACAACGAGCCTATAAGTGAGTCGTCCGAAAACATCTTTAATCGGAAAAATAAATCAACTTCCGGACAGCTCTTGCCACTTGTCTGTCTTCAAGCTACCCAATTCTTCGTTACGTTCGTGTGAAAGGGCAACTCTTCTACTTTCTAAATATATATAGTTTATTTAATTTAAATCGTTCTGATTATGAATTACAAACAAAAGAAACCGGAGTGTCAACGGATCAGTAATCGGACGCACGTGATCCCCTAAAATATTGAAAAATCAGCCATTTGAATTCACGCTGGGCGTTTTTGCGTAATAAAAGTTGTTCTATCTTGTAGAAAAACTCTCCTGCTATCTACTGATATATAGTTTTCAACTGTTGCTTTATACATTAACAAAAATTGCACTGATTTAATAATAAAACCCAAAAATCCCCCACAAATTAAGCATCAAAAGGAAATCAAAAGGCCCCAATCACGTGGGCCTGTAGAGTTGTGGAAACGTGTGATATTAATTAATAGTTGGCAGGTAACTTCATCAATATTAGCGTAAATAAAGAAAACTATATATCAGTAGATAGCAGGAGAGTTTTTCTACAAGATAGAACAACTTTTATTACGCAAAAAAGGCCAGTGTGAATTCAAATGGCTGATTTTTCAATATTTTTAGGGAATCACGTGCGTCCGATTACTGATCCGCTGACACTCCGGTTTCTTTTGCTTGTAATTCATAATCAGAAGGATTTAAATTAAATAAACTATATATATTTAGAAAGTAGAAGAGTTGCCCTTTCACACGAACGCAACGAAGAATTGGTTGGCTTGAAGACAGACAAGTGGCAAGAGCTGTCCGGAAGTTGATTTATTTTTCCGATTAAAGATGTTTTCGGACGGCTCACTTATAGGCTCGTTGCTCCTAGATGAAGATTCATAGAAGTCTGATTTTTTGTGTACAAGCTTGCACAACCCTGAAGTGTGCAAGGACATGTCAGGTATTTAAATACTCCTCATAAGTTACGAGCAATTACGTCCGAATATAGATGGTGGCCGAATACCGATGCTTTACTCTATATAATCACCGTGTACCTATATATGCATGGGAACATAATAATAACGCTGGTAGCTAGTGATAAAACACATGAGCTGTTATTTAGCAATGAAAATTGATGTAACCTGCTGATCGAATAACTAACGAACTATAGTTGGTCATTTGAATGTATGATTTGTCGCGTCGCCGCTTATGGTCGAGGGTTCGTATGCAACATGCAAGCTTGAAATCTTGTGGCGGCATGCATGGGGCGCTCATGGAACCTTTTGAAATCTCTCGAATTCTATAGATCTGAAGCATATAGCCTAGCTATGAGGCAATTTCCCTCTTTGCGGCCCCTTCTGCTAAGTGATGACAAATATATATAGATACTGAGATATAGCTATACTATAATTACTCACTCAAGCTGTCTCACCTAGCTGGCTCATCCATGCATGCACGCTTCACAGAAATAACTATTTATATCACCGAGTATCTCACACTGGCATAAGATATATACGTAAATTAACATGTCACGCGATAGCTACTGGGAATTTACCCGTTGTAAAATAATGTACCAGGGTTTTCAAATGAACTTAAGGGGAATTACTATACGTACGTCATCACGCAAAAAAAACTTTTACAGTGAAATCCCTGGAATTACCACTGGCATGCATGAAGCCTCCTAAATGTCACGAGATATATATATCCATAATGGGAGACACTATTTTCACTCGATCTGAGGTCCGGAAGTGATGTAATAACCATTAGTAATAAACTCCGCGCGTTTGTTAGGGTTTAATTTCATACAAGACATTGTCACAAGAAGGTCACGTATGCACTGAGAATTATACTAATGGACAACACTATCATCGTTGGGAAACTTAAAATGTTTTTCATCTAGAGTATCCGGCAAACTTGGGTGTTCAAGGTGAGAAATTTATTATAGCTACTGGCCATCAAAACCATAATAATCTGGTGAATGATGTATTTATGCCATAATCTGATGAATGTGTGTTTTATTAGAGTAGTCTGAGCTTAATATTGCCATAATAATTATATTATGTGCATATTATATTATAATTTTTTAGTTACGTACCTACAGGCGTTGAAGAAGAGGTCATGATCAGTAAGAAACAGTGTCTTGATCAACAACAGTCCAATGACCAACTCCACTCATACTGGCAAACCATGTACCATGGTCAGTGTACACATAATGCATAGCTACTGAGTACTATATAATATCACAGAACTTTTTAGAAGTTACATACCGTACATACCGTTGTTTTTGAGTAAATTTCGTGAATTGAGCTCAATTTGTGAAAATTTTCCCTGTGAAAATTTGTTTATAAAGAGCATTCGTGAAAAAATTCCTCGTGAATAATGGCATTCATGAAATATTTCCCCATCAGAAATAACTCGGCATACAATATACGTTTACAGTAGGCATGAAACATCAGCATATTTGGCAATCTGTCAAAATTTTATCTACCAACATTAATTCCATTCCCATTTGTACAAGCGTTATTGCAAAATACGTTCAGTAAAATATTAATAAAAACTTTTTTGGTGTCCCTTTTACACTTAACAACCTATAAATTTTGAGGCACTTAAAAGGCATTTTGAGGCATTTCAAAGCAACTACTTTTACATGATTTGATACGTAGACACATTAATATAAAGTACAGCCGAAACACTCTAATAAAACATACACTAAGCCAAAATTTTGGTGTTGTCTTGGTGTTGCACACACAAATTATTAAATATGAAATACATTTAGTATAATATGTAACGCAGTAGGTAAAAACAGAAAAGAAAATAAGGAAGGCTTGAAAACAGTCCAGCTCAGTACCGTTGTTGCCCTATTGTATAGGTACCTTGCTTCATGATCTGCCTGTTGAGGGTTCAATTCTGCTTGATTTCTTAGTTTTTAGCTCAATTTACCTAAATTTTCTAAGTATCACATATATTTCATATTTGGAGTCATAATTGGTGCATCCGTGCAACACCAAGACACTACCAAAATTTTAAAAGCCTTCACAACCTTAAGCTTGTTCAAATAATCCAATCTATTCTCTGCCATTGGGTAGTTCACCAAAGTTATCTATAATCACCAAAGGTTCATGCTGAGATTCATGCTGTAAATTGAACTATAGGTCAGTCCAGTCCAATGAATAGTGATATATATGTATGATTTTGTTGCCTTTTGACTCAAAGTGCATGATACTAACTGTTCACCTCTCCGAGCTGTATAGCTAAGGACAATGAAATTACAATAAAATGAAGTCATTCCAAACCAGCGTACAAATAAAGGAGCAATATGTAGGATATGAGACATATGACCAATCTCAATTATGCAAACCAAAACTATTAATTAGCTCTGTTGTAGTGGTATGTATCAGCAAATGAAATAAGTATCAAAATAAACATCTCTAAATATACACTGAAAAACCAGCAAATAAAATAAACACACAAGATAAATACTGAAAACCAACACAAAAAATAAACAACCAAAGATAAACACTTAAAATAAGAACATTTATAAACTAAATAAAATCAACAGAATTAGCTAAAAGTGTGAAGTTACGTACACATGTATGCTATTACAAAATGATGTAGCTACATACTCTTACTATTATAATACGTAGCTACAGCTAGCTGATATGTATATACCATCATAACGATTGGTCAAATGATTATTAAATGTTGTTTCTATAATTTAATTGGGCGCATGTCCTAATTGCCAATGGTCACATGATCTAGTTGATCATGTTAACTACATTTAATTTGGCAAAGATTTACAATGGTACATACGTAGCTATCTAGCTATATATAGCCACAATGTAACAGTTACGACTATTGAGTAAGTGATGCTACCAAGCTTAAGTGGAGTTCAAGTTTTCCAAGCCATTCACAAAATTATGATTCATGTTGAACATGGTTTGTCACTATGTAGCTACAACCAGAAGCTATAATTGTAATAGTCAATATTATAAAACTCAGATCTCCAATGATTAGACTAACACCAACCCACAGAGTGATCTGTTGATTAAATTTTTGGGCAGCCAGAAAGCCATACCTCATATTGCAATGCATGTGTTTACACACTGAGGTTAACACTTACTGGACTGGACTACTGGACTGAAGTTTTTCCTTTTTTGGACAAAGTTGTACTACTTAAATATTTGATAAGCTAGAGACCTAAAATAACCAATGTACGTGCAGTAATACAATGACTTCATGATAGTTTTGCTAGGTTTACTTGTTTTAGCAGTGCATTACAACAGAGTTGGATATCTAAAGTTAAAGTATTAATTATTTAGTTCCTACATATACGTATATGTATATGCAGATTGCAAAGGAGCTAGCTATGCCATCATGAGGTCACTGTATTGCTGTATGTACGTACGTACGTACGTACATATATTGTAAGATTCTTCAGGGATCAGGTATCAAATAATTTTCACGGTTGATATTTAGCCAGTCACTGGCTTTTATTATTCAGGGATATTTGGCCAGCCACACTGATTCCGGAGTCCTATACTAGTAATGCATGATGTATGGAAGTATTAGGATTTTTGCAATGAAGAATTGTCAAAAGTTAAATAATAATAAAAGTAATAAAGGCCATGCATGCACAAAGCCTAGCTAGTAAAATACTTCTATAGGCATGCATGTGTGATCTAGGAGAGATGAGATACTACTAGTGTTTCGCTGCAAAACCTAGGTAAGTACAGCGTTCCATTTTTATTGATATCCAGCTAGTTGTATGTAGATGATGACCGGTTAAACATCCATTTTGAATATTTAAAACATAAATACTTGTCCAAAAAAAGAAAAAACTTCAGTCCAGTATTGTAGTTATTTTATAAAAGTGGAAAAGGCAACAATATTATTAATTGACTATAGATAGCAGAGATGAGGTATGGCTACTTTTATTATGAATGTATAGCTACAATATATATTATATAATTGTGCAAATTTTATGCTATACGGTATCCAAAGCTTTTTTACTAGCATTAAAAGCCTATAGCTAATTATCAGTAGCTATAGCTATAGCTAGAACTATAATTATATCAATTATATGCAAATCAGTAGGTTTTTGGGTTAAAGTAGCTATGAGGTGTGTTATACATATATGGAGACACGCAAAAGTTGGATGCCATATTTTTTTCTCATGTCCTTGGCATACTTTATCCCATATTAGAATATGTCTGGATCCCTTACACCGGCCAAGTCTTACATTGCAACATTAGAAAATTTTCAGCACAGGGCTATACATTTTGTACGTAACAACTATTCCAGATATGATGACTGATATATGCTTAGCAGGCTGAATTGGTCATTATTACAAAGAAGGAGTCAATTATGTTTTTACAAAATCATAAATAAAATGATCTCTGTTGACTTTCATCAATATTAATACTGCCATCAATATTCATCACACGAGGGGATCATTTAAAGTCCATCCAATTGCAGGCAAGAATTAGATGTATTTCTTCATTTATTTCTACCATCAACCATTCGTATGGACATAGTGGTCTGTGCATTATAATAATAATAATAAGCTTAAGTCGATCCCTAGCTACCATTAAGTATACGTATATATACGTAGCTATAGTGTATGTACTAGTGTATGTACTAGCGTACTAGCTACGTAGTAAGTAGCTATAGCTTATACCCTTTTAGGAATTATGTAAGTGCAGGATCTACGTATATAAAAGCTAGCATTAGAAAAAGATTACAAACGCTAATTATAAAACTTTGATCGATACTTAAAGAAATCGTTAATGGTTGGTTACTGCACTATTTCGGAATGTCAAGGCATAGCTACTGAGCTACGCATACGTAGCTACTAAGTTATTGCTTTGCTAAATTCTATTCTATATATATATCACTAGCTATTAGCTACTTGACTTAAGGAAGCACATGTACATGCATGTCTAAAGAATCACAAGTTTAGTGGTTAGCTACAGTATATAGCTATACTTGGCCTTTATTTCTGCTTCTACTAGTCTGCTATGCAACACTAATCTGCCATCGGCATTGTATCTCAATAGATTTGCATTGACAAGAGCATTACTTATTTTCTGTACTTCAGCAGGATCAGTACCTTTGTCATAAAGATGTTTCTTCAATTCTGATGGAAACAAAGGTTTGAAATCACATTGACCAAAATACTCCATGATAAGCTCTGATACAGGTGCAGTGCTAATGATAACATTGTTAATTGGTGCCATAACTTTTATAAAAAGATATTCTTTAATCCTATCATACACCGATTCTTCACTGATATCATTGGTTTGTGATTCTTGATAAGCATCAACAGCACAGCTGAGATGTAGCAACCGACCCCCAATCAAATCAACCAAGCGTTTAGCTAGATCACTGGACATCTTAGTTCGCTCAATTAAGTACTGCTCAGCATCATGATCCTTCAGATCCTCCACTTCCACTATATCAACTATTGGACGTTTCAAAGTTTCATTTACCTTGGACAGAGTTATACCGTCGCTATCCACCAGCACAATCCGCAGTTTTTTAGTATAAACATAATACTGAGCCAATCGCAATAGTGTATTGAGTATGGCAGGTTCATCCACTGCCAAGAGCTCAGTAGCATCAATTACGAAACAAGGTAACCTTTTTAAATCTTCTCTTTTAGTTACCTCCATAGATCTACTAGCAACTTTGTTCAGAACATAAGTTATAGCTTCAACGGGATCACTAGGAAAATAGAATAGTGAATCAAACCCAAAAAATCTGTAGATGTAGTCAAAGGTGCTGCGAGAGAGTGGAATGTTTGCAGCATGTGCTAATTGTTTGCCAGCTGTTTCTGAAGCTTGATATATTTCCTGGTAGAGAGTATAGTTAGGTCCGGGTGTGACACTACACGCTTCGATTACAGCGCAAGTCTTCCCTGAGCCTGTTGGACCCACAATGACGCCGATCCTTCCATTATCAGGATCTGATTCGAACAATAGTTTCTGTATAGATTTAACCACATCAGAACGATTAACTGAATATTTCAACGATCGCCGTGATTCCTTTGGATTAGATCCTGCCTTTAATCTTTTGCCTATCCCCTGATTGGTACGCTTGGCCGTACCCTCGCGATTTAATATTGTGTAACCACCTAACATCAAGACAGAAGCTGTTAGCCATTTTGTGATTGTAGGGTGACTTTCTATTGACTTTGCAATAGCTCGCACATACTTAAGACTACGACGAAATATCGGGTGCACTGCAGCCATTTTATTTGTAGGAGTTACGCCGGTAGCTATCAAACGCAACAAGCTAATAGTGCGATATGATTAGCTATTTTTATAAATAGCCAATTGTCTACTAGTATCACAACTTCCGCATTTTAGTTTCTTGCTCAGTAATACAGCGATTTGCAAAGTATGCAGCCGATCTTAATTCAAATCACACTATTACAACTTCCACGTTTTCGTTCCAATCATATACGTATATAGCTATCACAACTTCCGCGTTTTAGTAAAGTATATATTTCGATGGTTTTTTTCGCTACAATGCAGCTGCTCTGCCATGTTAACGCTCTTGTTAACAAGCGCCTGTAAAAACAATTAAGTAGGTGCAAAATGTTTTTAGGTGCCTGGAAGGCGATTACTTTTGCAAGTATGCTATAAAAAGCAAGCAAAAGAAAAGACGAATGCTAAATGCCAAGATGGAAGTTGCATTGTTGCGACAGCTATTGACAAGAGTAAACTTTCTAAAGCAAGGCAGTGTAGTCAAATGATCATGCTTTTCATTACATGAGCTATTTTCACTGAAAAAACAATTCATTTCACTACTAAAAATATTCGCTAATAAAAATTTCACAGGTCTCTTTCACGTTTTGGTGATACTTCTCATAGAATTTGTTTTGCAATTTGTAGAAGAAAAGTTAGCTAATTAATTTTAGCGTTTTAGCCTCATAGCGAAAACAAAACCTAGCAACAATAACCCTCTAGCTATATGATATGTCTTATGGTATAAATCACATGACAGCTGTATACAGCAATAAAGCAACTACCACTTAATGTGGCATTACGTATATTGACTATTACAATAACTTCTGGTTGCAGTTTGAATGTGTCATGCTCAACGTGAATCATGTTCTTACTAGGAGAACTCCATATTTGGTAGCATCACTTGGATTAATGGTGACTGTAGTCACTGTACATGTATACCCATTGACATAATGTAGATTTTCACTGATGTATATCTATATACATGGCTTCCTGGTCGCTCAAAAATTTAATCAACAACTCACCTTGCACCACTAGCTGTGGATTAGTTAGTGTACTGAATCATCGGAGATCTGAATCTGATGCAATCATATCATGTGATAATGTGTTGGACTAGCTATAGTAACATCTAATGTTAATTAAATGCAGTAGGCTATAGAACTGATTACTGGCGGGGTAAGTACAGTGAAACAATACCCAGTTGTAAAACATTATAACAACAAAGTAGTTACATTTATGATTTATTATAGCTTCTGGTTGTAGCTACATAGTGACACATCATATTCATCATGAATCATAATTCTTGCTTGGAAAACTCGAGCTCCACTTGGAGTGATGGTAGCTGTTACACTGTAGCTATAGCTAGATAGTTACCCATTGACATGATGATGTATTGTGTATGATGTAGTTAACCTGATCAACTAGATCATGTGACCATAGGCACTTAGGATATACGCCCAATCAATTGCTTGGATGGGATAGAAATGACATTTAATAATCATTTGACCAATGATGGTATGAATCTTCTAGCTACGCCTGATTGAAATATGGCTAACAAAAGTTAGCAATATGCACTTAGATATGAGGTGCATGTGTTGATGTTTAGATATAGCTACTACAGTTCTTCACCTTACTCTCATATCTATTGTCACAGCATACCACAATGATTGTGAACAATGCATGTAACCCTGATAGGCTGATGCCAAATGCAATGTACACATATAATATATATATTATAATAGCAAGAGTACATAGCTACATCATTATGGAATATAGCCACATAATGTTATGCAACTGTGCACTTTTAATTGTATTTATCCTGTTGATTTAATGTACATTTAAGATTTAGCAATGTGTTTGTTTTATAAATGTCCTTATTTTAAGTGTTTGTCTTTGGTTGTTTGTTTTTGTGTTGGTTTTCAGTATTTATCTTGTGTGTTTATTTTATTTGCTGGTTCTATTTTCTGGTTTTCAGTGTATATTTAGAGTTGTTTATTTACGTAGGTACTTATTTTAATTGCCACTAGCTACAGTGTTAAGTATACTACAACAGAGCTAATTAGCTAATAGTTTTGGTTTGAGATTTGGTCATATGTCTCATGTGCTACATATTGCTCCGTTACCTGTAGCTACAATGGGTTTGGAATGATTTCATTTTATCGTAATTTCATTGTGCTTAGCTACAGCTTGGAGAGATGAACAATTAGTGTGTGCTTTGAGTCAAAAGAGCCACATTGGCAACAAAATCTGACATACATAAAAACATCTTATATAATTAATTGATTGGAAGCAATTTATGGCAACACTTCAGTCACAAATCATAATGAATGTACAAAGCATACATGCACATGTCAGTTACATAATTTTTAATAGCTAGTTACATACGTAGTAACTAAATTCTGCCACAAATTTCCAATTTTCCTCTATATCAGGATAGTAGAGTATAGAAATATCATGTGATCTTATAATTATCTCCATAGACATTGAGGACATGAATTGCTGCATGGCATTGGGATAGAAATTACATTTAAAAATTGTAAATCCTATAGCTATGCTTTGAAGTAGCTACGTATGTACTGTATGCCTATAACAAATACTGTAGCATTAATAGATATAAAGTCTGTTGATGTTAGGATTTATACGTACGTAGCTATACACAGAACATCAGTGATAGCTACATTATATCAATGGGTAGCTATAGTTCTACAGTCACTATCACTCCAGCTACCAAGTGAAGTCTCAGTTTCATCTTGCTGTGTACGTACATGCATCAGTTCTAGCTTATTGCATGGACATTATTTAACACATAGATGTAATCCAACACATTATCATGTGATTACATCAGATCTCTGACGATTACACTAACCCACCCATACTGACGGCTGGCACAAGTGAATCGTTGATTAAATTTTTGGGCAGCCAGGAAGTCATATCTTATATAAACACTGAGGTTAACACTTGACCTATTCCTGAACAGAGGATTCAATTATCCATACTAAATTAGTTAGCTAGCTACACTGTTAAAAATGAAGTGTACATGTGCATACCACACTAAATGGTGTGATAAATGACATTGAGGGGGGTTCTAATCACTATTAGTATATCAATAAGGTGATTATATATCATCCTACACTGTCATTTATCACACCATTTTGTGTGGTATGCATGAACACTTCATTTTTTACAGTGTAGTAGCTAGCTATAGCTAGAGTCAGAGGTCTTGGAGTGGACACTTTTAACAGCCTAGTTTGTCTTCGACAGGTTATTCTGCTAGAAATCATGTAGCCAACTGCAGTGATATTAGCATAGCATGGGTATAATATTAAGCTATACTTATGTATATAGAGTAGCTATGTAGTTATAGTTCCTTTGTGCTTGGTGGAGATCATCCACACCTGAAACCTGCCACTTTATGATTCCCTGCCATCATGCATCCATCCTTTTGTAATCACTTGCATGTGGTATTGACTACACTGGCCATGCATGGTGTAAACTATCTAAACTGGTGGGAAATTCAACTAGCTACTCATTGCTGAGCCGGTAGCTAATAATTAGCTTGCGGAAAATAATACAAGCAAGCGGGCTTATAGCTAGCTATAAGGCCTAAAGTTTGAGATATATAAGGTAATTAAAAACATGATAACACACAGTATTTTATCATGAATGGATTTTGCATGCATATAGCTACACATTAATGCTATGGTAGTACATAAAAATTTTAACATGTAACGTTATTAGTTCTGTACATATATACATATACACGTATAATACGTATAGCTAATGACAATTCAACTGGTCTATATAAAGGAAGTTGCACCAGCACGTCTGGCAACTTTAGACTGTGGTAGCCATCGTAACATTATAGAAGTTAAAACTGCTATTAACAAGGCCATGGAAAAGCTAAATGTTATGTAAGCCTGGTACAATCCCAGTTGATAGTTTGTCACAGCATTCTGACAATGGTAATCTTCCGTAACACAGACCCAGGTGTTTATGTTAAGCATTTGGAGTAAAAGCATTGGAACAAGTGTCACTTGAGCAAGGAGTCGCAATATTATTAAAAAAGGATATAGGATATAATAGCTTTTTTTGGCAGCTTTCTCCCCTTCTGTCAAAAATTTTTCAACAATAATCTTCATTATTTCCTTGATGCTTTTCCATAATATTTTCACACAATCGCACCTTCCGCCTTTCCCATCATGTTCATCTTTACCATCATGTTCATCACCATCATGTTCATCTCTCATTATTACTTCATAAAAATCCCTGTAGAAGTTCATTGATAATTGATTTTCGTTATCTGAAGGGGTACTGCTTTCATAAGCACCTGAACCTAGTGAATAAGCCTTGTAGAATTCCAACCACCAATGGTTTTCATAAAGCTCAAGTCTGTCATCCAATCCAGCATATGCATCAGTTGAACGTTTTCTGCATGTTAATCTAAATAGATCATAGGTGATGATACTAACAAAGCACACTATCCAAATCAGGCCTAAACCAATAATCATTGTTTGAAAGCACCGTCTATGATACAAAGCACACCGACAAGTTACATGATTATCTTCATATTTATCATCTGTGATGATGGCAATATCAAGGATGGAACTGAACACATAAAAAATGAAAATAAGTACAATACCACATACAAGTTGATTATCATTCAGTGCACCAGATAGAATCTGCTTCCAATCGTGATGCTGTTTATCAGCTAGTTCCAGCCTGTCCTTGAGCCACGTTTGTTCTGAGGTGCTTAAAGCGGCTGATGCTGAACTGTTTTGTTGACTCCAGGTATTCTTATCACTGAAGATAGTCGGGGAATTCTCATCTGACGATGAGGCCTGCGATGAGGTTTCGGCCGCGGGCCATGGAGCAGTACTGGATTCGACATTAGTTGTTGATGCTGACCGACCGCGAGCTGACATATCGGGATGATTGTTAGCTAACTTTGCCGGTCACGCAGACGTATAGACTTAACTAAGATAGCTAGCTACGTATGGCTACGTATATATATATATATATAGCTACGCCGGAACTTGCCAATTGCATCAGTGGAGCTTCTGCATGCAGCCATATACTTAACTTAGAAACTACATTAGCAGCATTTGCATGCGCTTAGTTATAGATATCCTGACGAATATACGGACGTTACCATGGTATAAAATAAAGTTTCGATAGTTACCGGACCATATCGACGTTCGGTCGCATCGAAAAAGGATGACGATGAATTGTAACAAAATTTTGAAGCTGAAAAACGAAGCCAGGTATCTTCTGCGGTTGGCAACTTTTATTCTTGTCGATGTACGATTGATATTTATTATTATGTCCGTGTACATTACTATTTGTACAGCGATTACGAGTGCGGCTAACAATGAAGCTGCTGCCGATGTTAATGGAAATGGGACATTCGATTTAACCTCAAGATCCGAACATAACGATCTTCGAATATCCGATGTTTCTAATTCTGTACTATGGAACTGTAGAGAGAAATCAATAACCAGAAAATACTACAAAATATTATATGGAGCCCTGTCTGTGGCTTTTGCAGTGATTCTCTCCATGTTTATATTAACACGATTATCGATACTTTGGGGAAATATGAGGCCAGGATTAGATTATTTAAACAAAGCAATGTGGCACATACAAATTATTAAAAAACTGAGGGATTATCTGGAATACAAAAGGGGCCGTACTCCGACTCAGTACAAAAACAACAAAATATTCCCTCATGATCAAGGTAACAATATTAGTACATTGCCTGAAAAGCTGTCAGACTGGTCAGTAAATTGTAAATTGAAAGAAATGATCTTGGATGACACCAAATCCAATAAAGGTCTCCTATGTTCAATGTTAATAATTCCATTCATGGAAGCTGTTTTTTTGATAATTGCTCTACCATTCATGTTAACCACTTACGATATCAATCCAGTTGGATGTTTAGTAGGTCCAGACGAAGATGCTATACAATACAACAATGTCACTGGCAGGGTTGAGCTGAAAATTGCCAAAAGTGTTTTTGTTTATCAGAAAGCTGCTCTGGCCATTTTTATTGTCTTAATGATAGGACCAATTCCATTCTTTGCTGGCTTCCTGTTATACAAATACATCAGAATTACCCGGGGAATTGCCAAAAATATAGAGAAGAAATTGAAAACACATGCAGTGTGAAATGGATAATAAATTGTAATTTTGCTAGACGGCACGCATGTGTACATGTATAGCTACGTACATAGCTACCATGTATGTATAGCTGTAGCATTATACGTATACCCTTGTATACATAGCTGATAGGTTTTTGCAGCAAATTTTTAATGAAGTAAACATTTAACTGCTGGTCACCGGCTACGCGGGAACTAACGTTGCACGTTGAACTTTGCGGCGGTAGCTACAGTACGAGTTTACTACTAGTAGCTATCTCATCTCTCCTATAGATCACACATGCCTGAATTATATAATTATTCAACCATGCTTGCGGCAGCTAACCATAAGGTTAAACAACCACAACCATCTAGTTTTGACCATGAGAAAGTGATCAAGACACATTATGAAGCCATAGCAGAACTTCAAGAACAGTTTGAACGGCACAACAACAAGAAGAGATGACATGAGAAGAAACTACAAGAAAAAGGATAAATTGGATGAAGACTCATCAGATGATGATGATTGACTGCATGTAATCACTGTTACAATATTTATTGTAATCTATTGTTTGTCTACATAGCTATTCATATATCGATTAATCATAAAGTAGGTAACTATGCAGCTAGCTATAGCTATAGTAACACCATTAGTGCAAGTGTGATCCAGTTTAGCCTGATGGTATAGTGAATCCAATGACTGTGAAGTAGAGGGTCCCACATTTGATGCCAAGTTTGATGCCCACTGTGGCACTTATTTTTCTCTTCTATAGTGAAGACAAATCTTCACTACAAAAATTCCAAGGCCTAATGCTTCCGTATATCATGCATCACTGAATAGTATAGGACTCCGGAAATCAGGGCAATGGCTATATAGGTATATACCACTTTAACACCTCAGATCAAAGGGAAAAGCCAGTGTATAAATCTCATATCGCACACATAGGTGTGTGATATAGAAAATATTGCACACTTAAGTGTGCAATATAAAAAGTATCTCACACTTAGGTGTGCTCATATCTCGTTAGTGCATTGTTACAATGCTTTGAGCAGGAAATGAAACTACTACTCTTTTATATAGGTGCACGAATGCGATATCGATTGTGGTTTTTAGTTTTCTAAATTTAATCTTTATTCTAGTTGAAAAATAACTTTGTTACTAGTTTAACAATGTTTGTATTTGTTGTCTATGGACGTTTATAAGCTGATTAAAGCCAAAGGATGCCATTTGAGGTGAGTTTCTCATGTGATAAAATAATCTATTTACTGTGTGAGTTTATTGATGTATATTAGTCTACTCTAATCTATTTTATTTATGTAATGAGTCATGTGATGACCCCAGTCATGAGACTGAACTGTCAAATAATAAACAATGTGTATAATTAGGTCAAATCATAATTAGAATAGGTCAGATTATAATTAGAGTATAAAAACTATGTATTGTAATCATTCAGAGAGTCTCCTAAGTTTTCAGTCAGAGTTGTAGTGACTGTTGCGCTCGCAAAGAAAGGTATCGTGATAGTATTGCTAACTGGGCCTACCAGATTGCTACAGGGAGGGTCTTCCATGCTACAGTGGAGGTCTTACCGAGATTTGCTACAACCAAGCAAGAGGACACTGCCCTTCACTCCAGGAAGCTAGTAAAGAAGTAACCAGTAGTATAGCCCTAGAAAATAGGCGAGAGATAGTTAGCTTTTGAGTATAGCACTAGTAGTCAGGCTATTTAAGGACCCAGTGATGGAGGGACAAGAAGGAGAGAGGAAGACAACCTTGACCTTTCCCCTCACTTCAAGGAGACTCCAGCTGCACCATGTACAGTTCATTGCAAAAAGGTTTAGACTTACCTACTGCAGCTTCAGCTAGTGACTTATCCGTGATGATTAGTGGAAGACTACATGAGAACAACCACGACCCATCTTACACTCAAGTAGTGATAACTCAGTCAGAGGAAGGTGAAGAACTGTCTCTACAAGATATGGGCGGAGTGTTTCTTAGGATCCCAGCTTCAAAGTGTACTTCATCAAGGACATCGCCAGCCCCTACTAGTGAGGTATCCACTGAACTTCAAGATGCTTTTGTTTTGCAGGAAGATGATGGTTTTTCTGCTGAAGAAGAATATTTGGAACTTGTTCTTAGCTCAATGGAACAAGAATTGGTGGAGACCCGGAAGCAGTTACGAGAAGCTCAGGAGGAAGTAACATGTTTGAGAATTGGAATCTCTGAGCACAAAAGTAAACTCCTGGAAGTCCAGAGAGAATTAGAATTGGAGAGGGAAAGAGTGGTAGACTTAGTTAGAGAGAATGAAACACTTTTGCAACAGTTGTCAACCGCAGAGTTGCAAAGACTCAAGGAGGAGGTCAAAAGAGGACAGGACAAAGTTGTAGAACTTTGGCACACCAACTGCCAACAGTTATTGACTCATGATAGTGAGATGTTTAAGAAGCAGAAAGAGATAAAAGTTCTCTGTGATAGACTACGTAGGGTGGAGATGGAATTGGCTACACTAAAGTTAGAGAGACTGAGTGCAGCAACGCATCCCAGAGTAAGTCAATCCACCTGTACTAACTTTGCAGGGCCTGTGATAGGAGGAACAAGCCCGAATCCTTTAGGTCTAGAGGGCCACAATAGTAAGCCAGCCTTTAGGCTACCAGAATGGAGTAGAGACCCAGTGACAACAACACAATCAGGAGTTGTCGCAACCACATTACCATTATTGCAGTCGGACATACATGCAGCGGCTACAGTAGCTACCAACACTCAATCAACACTACTGAGTGACCTAAGAGTTGTACCATCAGTACAAACTAGCAGAGGGCAAGGTCATTATGGAATTCCCAGCCATACAGACACCGCTAGTAATCCCAGGATGAGTTTGACTGTTCAGCCAGATGGGCAGGTAACCAATGTGAGCACTTCTTTAACCGGTGCCCCTTTTACCAGTAGACCTGTTAACTCGGCTGGAGCAGGAGCCACTGGAACATTTACTGTACCAGGGGGTAATAACCAGTCACAATGCTGCCGTGGTAAGGCACCCCCAATTGATGAATTTACTGGTGAGGACAGTCGGATTACTTTTGATGACTGGTTACCTATTCTTGAAAGAGCAGCTACTTGGAATGGATGGACGCAAGATGAGTTGCTAATGCAATTGGCGGGATATCTAAGAGGACGAGCTCTACAGAAATGGAAGTTACTAGATGCTAAAGTCAAGACCACTTACCATTCTACTGTTAAAGCTTTGAGAGAGCGACTGGATCCTGGGAACCAGACCTTGGCAGCACTAGATTTTCGTCATGCTAGCCAAAGACCATCTGAACCAGTCTCCGACATCCTAAGACGATTGGAACATATTTACCAGATAGCATTTGGATGAGATGATCTATCAGCTGAAACCAGAGACATGTTGCTCTATGGACAGTTGCAAGAAGGTTTATCATATTCCCTGATTGAATCACCTTCGGTGTCTGGTGCCCAGAGTTACCGAGAGCTCTGTATTGCAGCTAAGAAGGAGGAGCGAAGGCATGCTGAATTGAAGAAGAAGCAACAATATTTGAAAGTTGAAAAGCCATCATCTGAGAGTTCAATTAGGAAATCATTCCAAAGAAGTTACAATAGTACTAGTGGAAATAGAGCTAAGCCTTTTGTGAAGCAAGGATCTTTGAGGTGTTTCAATTGTAACAGTCCACACCATCTGGCTCGAGATTGCCATAAACCCAAAACAGAAAGTCAGGGCAAGTCATCACAGAAAGCTACTCAAGAACCAAAAGGAGCCAAGATGATACGCACTAGATACAACACTTCTAAGCAGAAGCAGTCAAGCTGTGTGGAAGTTAAAGTAGAAGGAGTCCCAGTGACCGGTCTAATAGATACTGGATCAGATATCACCATTATCAGAGGTGATTTGTTCTATCACATAGTGGAAACTGCTAGATTGGAGGAAAGTAGGCTACAACCTGCAGACCTGAAAGCTTGTACGTATGACCAGAAGCCGATAACTTTGGATGGACAGATGGACCTGCATATTAGCTTTAGTGAGAGAGTAATTTGTACTACTGTGTGTGTTAAACTAGTAGCCCCAGACAAACTGCTCTTGTCTGAAGCTGTATGTTGTCAGTTGGGTATAGTTTCTTATCACCCTAGTGTTCAGTCGGTGTTGGGTCGCAACATGACTGCAATGTCTAGACCACCTACTAGTACTATCAGTTGTAAAAGTGATACCTTATCTGTGAGTGACAAAGAACTTCCAACTTCAGCAGCAGCAACATTTAGACCACCTACCAATACTATTGACTGTAAAAGTGATACTTTACCTGTAAGTGACAAAGAGGTTCCCAAGTCAACTTCTACCTTACAATCAGAGACAGGGAAATTATCACAACAAACTGCCAGTGAGTCAAAGCTCACCTTACAGTCGGGAACCATCAACAGTTTGAAACAACCAGTTGCCAGAGCAGAAAATGATGAGGAGAATCCGAAGCAGAGACATCTGCCCAGTGACAACAACCAAGTAGCTACCAAGTAACCCAGCTAAGGATGGAATAGATGTTCAAGGGAAAGTCCCTCAGAACAATAGAGATGTTATGTCACAAGTTAGGCTTATCAAAGCTGTACGTTTGCCTGCCAATTATTCAGCAACAGTGCCAGTCCAGGTTACTCAAATCAAAGGCACAGTCTTATTAGAGCCATCTGAGTCACTAGATCGATCACTACAAGTTGAAGAAAGTTTGTTAGAAGTAAAGGAGGATGGTTCTACAGCAATAGTAATCAGAAATAACAGCAGCTCGAGTTGCCAGCTTAATAAAGGCATGGAATTGGGTCAAGCCGTTGGAGCAGCAGTAGTTGACCATGCTCAGCAAGAATCTTTACAAACTCAACAGTTACCAGATACTGTTAGTTTACCAGCAGAGAGTGAGGTGATACAACAGTTACCAAAAATTTTGAATGTGAGTAGTGTTGCTATCAGAACAGGTAAAAGCAGTGAGCGTGTGAAGTGGAGACAGCAGCAATTAGGTAATCTGTTGAGGAGTACTGAGAGACAGTTGTCAGAGAAAGACCACCTACTTTTGGAGGAGCTTTTATGTGAATACCATGATGTGTTTAGTCTTGAGGAAGATGAGCGAGGAGAAACTGATATGATAGAGTTTGAGATAAACACTGGGGATGAACCACCAAAGAAACAAGCTGCAAGGAGAATACCATATGCCGCTCGTCAGGAAGTTGTTGATCAGTTGGAGAGAATGCAAAGGATTGGGGTGATCAGACCATCTAACAGCCCTTGGTCGAGCCCAGTTGTGTTAGTCAGAAAGAGGGATGGAACACTTCGTTTTTGTATAGACTATAGAGTTCTTAACTCTGTGACAAAGCCAGATGTGTTTCCCTTACCTAGAATCAATGACCTGTTGGATCAGCTGGGAAAGTATAAATACTACACTACTTTAGACCTAGCGTCAGGATACTGGCAGATCAAAGTAAATGCCAACAGCCAAGAAGAAACGGCGTTTACTACCCACCAAGGTTTGTTTGAATTCAGGGTGATGCCCTTTGGCGTAATGAACGCACCAGCCGTGTTTCAACGACTTATGCAGAGAGTATTATCAGGACTGCAGTTTATATCAGTTTATTTGGATGACGTAATTGTGTATTCAGAAACTTTAGAAGAACATGCTAGTCATTTAAGAACTGTGTTTGAGCGCCTGAGAACAGCTAACTTGAAGCTCAACCCAGCAAAATGCAAATTTGTATGTAAAGAAGTGGATTACCTAGGAAATGTAATTACTCCAGCTGGACTGAAGCCCAGTGAACGTAATCTTGCTGCTGTGAGAGAATTTCCTGTGCCAACTAAATTGAAACATCTTTGACAATTTTTGGGGCTGACATCACATTATAGACGCTTCATCCATAATTATGCCAAGTTAGCACACCCACTGTATGCTTTGACCAGGAAGGGTGCACAATATCAATGGATGGCTGAGTGTGAAGTTGCTTTCGAAGCCTTGAAGAGCAAGTTGTTAACACCACCAATATTGGCATATCCAGATTTTAGTAGAGATTTCATCATAGAAACCGATGCCAGTAAGCATGGTCTTGGTGCTGTCTTGTCGCAACATCAGGAGGACAATACACTGCACCTCATAGCCTATGCCAGTCGGTCAGTGTCAGCTTCCGAAGCTAACTATGCTATTACAAACCTGGAGACATTGGCTGTAGTGTGGGCTATTACTCACTTCAGGTATTATGTGTATGGGCATAATGTAACAGTTATAACAGATCATGCTGCAGTAAAAGCTGTTTTAGGAACACCCAACTTAACTGGACAACACGCAAGATGGTGGAGCAAAGTTTATGGAAGTGGCGTGGGACGGATAGACATTGTCCACAGAGCGGGGAAAGAAAACCAGCATGCAGATGCCCTTTCGAGGCAACCAGTTTTGCCTGCACCACCTGAAGATGAAACAAGTAAGGAAGTCCAAATTGCCCTAATTTCCAGTGATGGTGCCGTGAACATTAGTACTTTGCTATGCGAAAATCCCGATGATGCTACTAACTGCAGTGACAGTTTTCATGAAGAACAACTGAGAGATCCTATGCTACATCCCATAATGGCTTACCTTTCTGAGGGTGTCTTGCCAGAAGATCCTCATATGGCAGCAAGGACAATTGTAGAGGCTTCATTGTACACAATGGCAGATGGGATATTGTATTATACTGGTGAGAAAAAGGACAGTATACCAAAAGTAGTTGTACCTTCTGAGTACAAGAATAAGCTGATAGAGGAATATCATGCTGGAGTTATGTCAGGTCACTTCTCTGGTCCTAAGATTTACAAGGCAATGTCACGACAATGGTGGTGGAACCAAATGTATCAAGACATTGTCAATTATACTCGCAAATGTCCACAGTGTGCCATAGCAACTGGTGTAGGGAGAAGACAATCACCTCCCATGAAGTCAATACCAGTAGATCGCCCTTTTCAAATTGTGGGTGTAGACATCATGGAGTTACCATTAACCACCAACGGTAACAGATATGCTATTGTTTTTCAGGATCTATTCACAAAATGGCCAATGGTGTATGCTGCACCAGACCAAAAGGCAGCAAGGATAGTTAAACTACTAGTTGAAGAAATAGTGCCTGTGTTTGGTGTACCAGAAGCCCTATTATCTGATTGTGGTACAAATCTATTGTCATGTCTAATGCAAGATGTTTGCAAACTATTAGGGACTAAGAAACTCAACACCACTGCTTACCATCCGCAGTGTAACGGAATGGTTGAAAGATTCAACAGAACCTTGAAGACAATGTTAAGAAAGCACGTTTCTCAATTTGGAATGCAATGGGACACATACCTATCTGGTGTCCTATGGGCATACCGCAATACTCCGCATTCCTCAACTGGAGAAAAACCATCATTCTTATTGTTTGGATTTGACTGCCGTCACCCAACCGAAGCAGCTACGTTGCCAGCAAAGTCACTCAATGCAACTGAGGTAACTGATTATCGTGAACAACTAGTGCTGAACTTATCATATGCCAGAGCCTTAGCTGCTAAGTCCATCTCCAAAGCACAGCAAAACCAGAGAGCCCAGTACGATCAACATACAAAGTAGAGTAAGCTCAGGGTAGGGGATTGGATACTGATACACTTTCCCTCAGATGAAACTGGTAAACATCGTAAATTATCCAGACCGTGGCATGGTCCATATCGTATCATCTCCCGTGATGACCCAGATGTTACCGCAGTAAAGATCTTTTTCCCAACAGATCCTCCAATACAAGTACACCAATCTAGAATCAACAAATGTCCACCATCTTTTCCAAATGACTTCTATTGGTATGGTGGGAGGAGATCAAAGTCGGGGAGACCAAGTAAGAAAATTCAGAAACAATTAGAAGCCATAGATGCTGAGCTGAGACAATCAAGTGAGGCTATTGCAAATGAGAATGATGATCGTAAAGACGAAACACAATCTGTAGACAAAGATACTGCCGCAAGTGTATCACCAAGCAACAGTCAGAAAGGAAGATCATCTACAACCAAGCTAGATCAACAGAGACATGAATGTCCATATTCACTAAGGAGTCGTCACCAGAAAGATGACCAGACTAACAATACACAAGAAGACGCTCGGGACGAGCTTAACCAAAGGAGGCCAGTCATGAGACTGAACTGTCAAATAATAAACAATGTGTAATTAGGTCAAATCATAATTAGAATAGGTCAGATTATAATTAGAGTATAAAAACTATGTATTGTAATCATTCAGAGAGTCTCCTAAGTTTTCAGTCAGAGTTGTAGTGACTGTTGCGCTCGCAAAGAAAGGTATCGTGATAGTATTGCTAACTGGGCCTACCAGATTGCTACAGGGAGGGTCTTCCATGCTACATTTACAACAATCACCATTAGTTTGTCCTTTTGAAGCAATTATAAGTGGTTATTTGCCTATTTACAAGTCCTGTAGCTTTATAAAAAGTTAAGGTAAACCCACAATCACCAGTACTACCTTGCAAGAACGTCATGACAACGATAAAATAGAGTCCCACAATCACAACGAGCACCTGCTACTATATAAAGAGGCCAAAATATTTCTATTGAGTTTGGGCAGATTTTTAGAGTGCCGGAGTGGAATATATTAGTTATAACACAGGCACTCGTGCTTTGCCTGATATATATGCACTCACCCTTGGGTGCTGCGTGCCCTCGGGCATCGTGCATATATATCAGGCAAAGCACTCTTGCCTGTGTTATAACTTATGCATAATTATAACAGCAAAATTTTGATTTATTGATTTAAACTCCAGGTAATCGGCTACAGCCATTTTTCCTTACCAGAGTGTTACAAAAGAACCAATATACACATACACAAAAACAATGCTAGCTATAACAACAACAAATTATGCAACAAAAAATACACCACAAAAACGTAACAACAAAAAAATTAACAATTAGCTATATACACAAAAATAAAAGTAAATAAGCAAATACAAATCACAGAAGAATCAAATGGCCCTGAAATGCACTTGAGTGGTGGTCATCACAAATTGTTCTAGTGATAAAGGCTGGCAGAGAGTTCTGCCACTGTGTAGCCTTAAATCTAAAACATTGAGTAAATGATAGTCTATAATAATATATACATCTTTTAATATTTGCAAAATACAAAGGAATTCGAGTATTAGCTATATCCAGTTATTACCAAAGCAAATAGAAGGCTCAAGCTGAATACCCTTTGGTAATACATTACACAAAGTGATCTAAACTGAATGAGAAGAGGCACTGTAAATCAAATAATGTTCTGATATAATTTATGATGATGCTTTTTGAGATTACAACATAGCTAAACTTACATAGCCACTGGATAGCTACGTACGACACTCCTAAAATTCAGTTTTATTTGCAGGCTACTAGCTACCGAGAAGGGTAGCTTCCACTAGCAATACTCGCCGCTGTTTCTTCATCCATGTCCTAAATCAAAACTGATTAGCATTTTTCCATTTCCATGCATTCTTATGCAGAGGGCCTGGAATTGTACGCTATATGGGAAGTCCAGATATCTATATTTGATCTTGTATTTGATGAAAACTGTGTATATAATTTATACAATTATTCCGCCTGTCATGATCAACAGCTTTTATTATTCAGCTGGTCGCTCTGATTTACGGATACACTCATAATCATACGTATAAGCATCACGACTTCTGATTTTATTTATGTGCCTTCAAGTGATAGCTAATACGTATGAATAATGCAAAGATGTGTAATTCTACTGGAATTATATGCAATAAAACTGTTAGCTATGTCACACAAAACAGATCAGTATACTCTAATAGAGCAGTCAGCCATTGGAAAAACAAAAAGTGATAGGTTTTTACCAATTTTCTAAGTGAATAATGTATGAAAAATGCAGACAAACTTAATAACTTGGCCCTATACTCCGAGTAACACGTGTGCTTTTGTTAAATGCATTGTATGGTAAAAGCTACGTACGTACATAGAGCAATAAAACAACAAAATTACACTGTCTTTATAGACTTATAGGGAAGATTTTACGTAAACCCTTGTACTTTTGTCTCCTTATATTAATGAGAACATCTTAGCTACTCAGTTAAGTTATAAGTGTTGGTTTCAACTACAATGATATAAAAGTACTATACACAATATATACAAAATTTTATAAAAGTACGTAGCTATACCTCATTTCTGCTCTATCTATATAGTCGATTGTTGCCCTTTCCACTTTTTCATACAAATGATTAATAGGGCCTACCACAATCAGTGATGACAATCCTCTAAATAAAGTACAATTAATAAAGCAGTGACAGTGAGTAACCTAATGTATAAAGAAGGTAAGTACTATAAGTGTGTAAATCCTTATAGCTATGTAATTACTATAATAATTATTATGTTGTTAGTTGAGGCCGGTTGAGGTAGCTAGCTTATTTTAAAATGTAGCTACATGTACTTCTAAAGGCGTTTCCTGAAACCCCCTCCTTATGCCCCTGCTACTTCTATGTTAATTATAATGTCTAGCTATAGAACTGATTACGGGGATGAGTACAACAAATGATATCCAGTTGTAAAATTTTCAAATTTCCATTATAGATACGTATGCCTATATAAATTTCCCATGTCAACGTTACATTTTTCTAAGTGAAACACTGCACCAATTAAATAGAATACAGTGATGTATCATACCGTACAGTTGGTTTTTTGAGGTACTTAAATTCCACAAATGACTGATTTTCAGTTTTTCATGATTTTGTTGTCACGAATGGTCTTACAACCAACTAGCTATATGGCATCCTAAGGTTTTGTTTAATTTTTATTTTTAAGAACTTAAATTTCACAAATCTCTCCATCTTGGTGGAATTTAAGTACATACGTCAAACGATAATGACAAAAATTGTGCCTTTTGTCAATTTCCTTACTATTCATCATGATAAACAACGTGAAATATTCCACTTAGGTATAGGAGTTGCTATATACGTAGCTACAAGAGTTCATAATATAATATGAACTCTTGCTATAGAGTGTAGCTATATGAATTGAGTTTTATGTCATTTGTTTGATGGACCATTGCAATATCCAAAGCTTTTTACTACCATTAAAAGCCTAAAACTATATTATAAAGATTAGAAAGTACAACATCCTGGTCTCTGCATGTTGTTTTATCAATGAAATTCAACCATCAAAACATTTACATGCATCAGCATCTGTGGGCTGTGCCCTCAGACCCCTGCATCTTGGATCTACATGCACTCAATTTGGAAACCCCTTTTTAAAAATCCTGGCTATATGCTTCTGTGCATATATATAGTCCAACACCATAATCATGTCAGATCCCACTCACAGCTAGATATAGTAGCACATGGGACAGGGTGGTGCTTATAATTATTGATTAGAAATTAGCAATAGCTAAGTGCATCCTAAATTTTCACTAGTGAATAATAGAGGTATCAAGTAAGCTACGTACGTAAGTGTATTGTTTTTTGTTGCAGCATAAACAAGTTGATGTTTTACCATCTAAAAAGTAAAAACCAGGCGCAGTGTAGCTGTTAATCAACTGCTATTCAATGTATTGTAAGGAACTCATGGCAATGCATACAAAATATAACACAAGGGAGTGGTCGAAGAAGATATCGTGGAATTATACTAGTCTCAAGACCATGTCTGCATTATACTAGTCTCAATAATTATCGTGTCTGCATGAGTGCTATATTGTGCATAATGCATGAGTGTATATGTATTGCTTTATAACTGGTATTGGATGAATCCGGAATTTACAAATATTAATACTTTAGCTACAATATAGCTAGCTATTACTAAAAAATTAATATTTCTTTGATATTCATAACTTCAGTGACTGTAGTAGCTATCATCAACTTCAACTAAGTAGTATTGTGATATTTGTGATATTTTAGTGGAGAATTATCGTAGCATTAATTTTCAATGCCATCCCTACATAGCTATATACACCATCTATGTATATATGTAAATATCAGACCACTCCAAGTCATAGCTAGCTACCTTAGTTTCTGGTCACCTGCCTTTTAAGTTTAGATGTGTATTCGTATGATATCTTTGTTATTAACACTCATTCTCGGCTTCGAAACCTCAGACTCTATGTAATAACAAAGATATCATACTCATCCTGGGTTATAACTGTAACTTATATAATTAGCTATGTACAATATACATGCAGTTTGCATCGATCACAATGTCCTGATTATGCTGGGCATAATATACGTATATAGTTGAATTGAAGTAACTGTTAACTGAATTAGACTGTTTTATTAGAGTATTAATTTTCAGTTGCTTTGAATTTACCAAGTTGGGTTTTTCACCCATTCTAGTTGTTGTATCAGATAAATTTGCCTTTGTGGTCATTTCTGCCTAATGGTTCTCTGTCTAACAGTATAAAATGACCTGAATTTCAATACCAATTGCAAAGTTGCTAAATTGAATGGACACTAAAAGTAAGTCAGTGAATTCATGTGCATATCAGTAAGCTGTTTATTTCATTATTGTTACGTAGATCAATATTATATAATAAACTAATTAACTCACAATTAAATAATTAAATTTACTATAGTAGTGAATGGTATTAGCTAATATTAAAAATTAGTTATATACATAGCTATGTAGCTGATATTTGAAAGATAAAGTGTAAATCTGAAACCGATCTTACGTACATGTGTGCATCCAATTTTACAACTTCAGCTGGAGAAGCTAGCTAGCTAGCTATACAATAATCTACATACAATTCTACATGAACAAGTAGGCTTGGGCAATATTACGATATTGCTGTGATATCATGATATTGAATCCCATGATAATCAAAATGGATTTTGAATATCGGGAACATGATATTACCATCATTACCATGATTATTGTGAGGTTTATACTGCTCAAAATATTCCAAGTTTGCAACATCAATAGAACGAACTGCGTGGTTTGAATGCTCATGCATAATTTCAGTACTGTAACTGTTACCGTTAGCTGTGTGTATATATATATATATATAAAACTTTCATGTACACAGTATATGCCATGTAGCTATATGTATATAATAATTGTTTGTAACTATTAACTATGCATAAATGTTTGTAGAAGTTAAGCTATTACTCTCAGCACATACTATTATAGCTGGGGCTAGTCACAAGTTTCAGTCTCTTTTTATCAGTCACAATCCACATACTTCCATATTTGTTTAAAATCAGTATACAGTCTAGGTAGTAGCCAGAGATTCCCTGTTCTATTTGAATTCAAAAATATGTTGTATAATAACCAAATGATTACTATCAGAAATACTTTGGGTATAATTGATTTTGTTAACTCGTCTAGTGTTGGATGTTCACTAGTGATGCTTATGTGAAGAATGAACACACTGAAACCACCTGCAAATGTTAGTAGTGTTATCAGACACCCCATAAGAACAATACATTTTATTTCATCTATATGCTCACGAACACCATTTTTAAGTTCATCTATCATTTCTCCACATTTGAAACAAAACACTCCACATCTGCCTTCACATTTGCAACATAAATCAGTTCTATGTAGATGAACTGTAACTGTACATAGGAAGCGTATTAATGATACATAGTAAATTACATAGGGAATTACTGGACTAATCATCAATTTTATAATTCTGGATAAAACCGCCAAGGTGAAGACAGACCAAAGCACTGCAATGATTATAGCCACAGAGTAAAGGAAACCTCTCAGAGGACTCAGTATCAAACCATAAAATACAAATACTAAATGCCAAGATATAAGTTGCATTGTCATGGTGCCTATCCCTAACACTATACATTTCAGCAAGCGCTTGTATGTGTAGCCGTTATGCATTATCATTATAGTTGAAAAGAATAAGCTCGCACCAATAATGATCCATAAGCAGATGTATGGAGCAAAGTAAAAACGCTGATTCAGAATTTTCCCTTTAAAAGCAGAAATCTGAAAATACATCATTGCTGCAATCCCTAAACAACATAATATCACAAAGCTGAACATGAGGTAATATTTTAATATACTTAAGGAAGGGTTTTGGTTTTCTGGTAGATTTTTAGGTGGATTTTCTTGATCATTTGACTTAATTATATTTTCAATATAATCCAGATGAGTAAACAATATCAAGAGGGTGGTAAATATCGGCAAGCTGAATAAATTTAGTAAAAGTATGGTTGTGTGAAGATAGTAGAGATTTATGGAGTAAGTATCATCCCCAATTAATTTATCAATTGAATCCGGTTTTGACTTATAAGTGAGTTTCTCCAAATCAGAGTTACTACGATACTTTGCTGCATATCCAATAAATTCTGTTCCATTACCAAGTTGACCCTTATTCCTGGCATAGTGGTATAGCTATAAATTAAAGCATAGTGACATAACTATAATAAGAAACTCTTGACTTACCGATGCAGTAATTCGTAGAAAATGTTGATAATAAATATTTTCATTCGTATGGTTACATAGTGGTGGTAATTCTATTGCTGCTTCAGTAGTTGCATCAAGTATAATGTGGAATGATAAATCTTGAAGTTGAGTAAGATTAATAGCCATATAAAAAGAATTGATACACCATTGCCACTTTGAACAACCATGAGTGGTCACTTCACCCCCTGACACATTGAGAGTTGAACAACTTAGCTTGTCTACATTACTGCTGTTGATTCCAATGTAGTAATAGCTTGTAACACACAATGGACTTATTTCATGTCAGAGTGGGAAGTAAGCTCTAGATATTTGGTGTTTGTTTGCAGGGTTGAAAAGAACATTCTTTTCTAGATCAGCAAAGGTTCTAATGCAGTCCTCATCTTTCTGCCCATAACACCATCCCACAAACATAAGCAAAACGTGTACAATTATAATTTTCTCCATAAAATTATTTTAAAGTTACACTTCTCACTATAGCTATGCTTGAATTCTAAACAAATCAAGAGAATTATGTATTTATAATTACTAATATCATTGGTATATATATAGCTATATAGTAGCCATGCATGCATCATTATCATGTTAAGCACCCAAACAATAGTTTATATTAGCAAGCGTGTGAAAGGGTTTACTTAGTGTCTGCTAACTTTGGCTGAGGCTGGTAATTATGTTCCTTTGCATTCAATGTTCATACATTATTTTCACAAAAACCCATCACTTTTGCTATTTAGTGATTATTATATCTGACTGCTCTATTAGAGTATCCTGCTGATTGCATGCTTTAATGGAATGACTGTTTTATTAGAGTATGTTATCGACCTGGCTTTGGAATTGCTTCCCCGGATCCCCGGATAACTAAATACATAGCTATACGCGGGACCCACAGCTGAGAATTTTCGTCAATAATACCTATATCAAATTATTCGAATAGCTACATATGCAAAAGAAAAATGATCTATCATGCCGCTGAGCAACGCCAGAGACAAGTAAGTAGTTGCTTCCACTTTATATTTCAAGCATTGCGGCACATACGTATACCCTCGCATATACCATCGCATATACCATACAGCTAGTCTCGCAAGTACAACACCTGGTACAACACTTCGTACAACACCAGCGCGGAAGACTACAAACGGAAAGTGTTAACGAGTACAATACGCAGTGTCTCTTTGAAAACCGGCGGTACGCAATCTCGGGTAAGTGTATATAGTATCTATGATAGCTCCAACAGCCTTCCAAGGGTAGCTACGTACGTATATACTGTTACTGTATAGTACATTGTGACACGTGTCCGAGCGCGTGTTACTGAGATGGTGAGTTGTAATTAAAGCCATAGTACAGACTGTACAGTTGTATATACAGTTAATGCAACTAACTCAAAGCTGTATACACAGTTAATAGAACTACTGATTATGTGTATATACATAACTCACAGCTGTAAATTGTAATTACTGTTTGCATAATCGAGCATAATAGGAAAGAGTCCAAACACAATAGGGGAAATTTTTGGGAAATTCCCAAAAGCATTTTTAGGCAAATTTTCAAGCATAATTGACTCAGGCCTAGATGCCTAGGTCTGGCCGGGCGGGTCCGGCTGGCCACGCGACACGTTAGCTGTACCATCCTGAACGGCCAAGCATTGGCAAGCAACTATAAACCTATGGAAAACTGTTATTAATAATCATTCCCTATCGTCCTTTGCCTATTAACTAATGGCTATAAGTTCTACGGCTGCAAGACATTTAGCTAACAATACAGTATAGCTGTGGCTATATTCACTTACATAATTATCCTGTATAGCTACTGTACATATACAGATATACTTCAATAAAGATGTTGATTGGAAGACCAAGTCACGAGCACCAATTGCAAATGCAGCTGTATACCACTACATTTATGATAGCTAACTGAAAGCCTGGCTGTTTAAATAGGCTGGTGACACATGACCTGTTACTAACAGGTCATGTGTTCTGTATAGTCAGATCATGTGTTTTTATTTGCTGAAAATATAATTACACACATGATCATGGGGATGGCCAACTCCTATCTGGGGAATATTTTTTGTGAAAATTCATGAATGGGTTGTTAATCACCTGATCATGCATCAAATGGTTTAATGGTTTAAACATGCAGGACACATATGCATGACATGACCTATACAGGGGTGGATCCAGAGAAGGGGGTCTGAGGGGTGTAGAAGCCCCTCAGACGCTATAGGGTTTTTGTTATAACACCAAAATCACACCTAATGCAAGAGTATAATACAAGATATAATATGGAGGAGAGGGTGTGGTGGGTGCATGCAACCCCTTGGAAGATATTAAGTTATCATATAAAGTAGTACTGGGCGGTATACCAGTATTAATTTTGTGGTTATTCACGGTATGTACATAAGCATACCATAGTATTTATACTGGTGTTTTCTTCCAGGAAGCCATAAGTTAGTGTAAACAGGCTAAACAGTGAGGTTAACACTTAAACAGTACAGGCAAACACCAACCTACTTGTATTGCAGGTGTAAATTTGTATTTATAACCAGTTAAACTGATAAAAAGTTTCCCTTGTGGGTACTATTTTATCTCATTTTTAAATTTTTGAGATAACAATGACTTGAAAATAGTTTGTAGTGTTCTACTATAATGTATACCTTCCATGCACTACATTTTACTGTGTAAGTTGTGATATCTTAAATACCATGAAATACCGGTATACCGGGGTATTTTCTTCATACCGATACCGAGATGAAAATTTCCATACCACCCAGCACTAATATAAAGTGCAGTGGGTAGCTATAGTAAACAGGTGTTGGCAGGAAGAGACTTCCAGTTGGTTCTTAATTGCTATATATGAGGGAGTTTTTCAGTGATGAGGTAAACCCACTTAGAAGAAAATAATTCCCCTTTTGCAAATGGCATTTAGTCCCTTGTGTTACTAGACAGGTATTTGTTTAGTAGATTCCTATATGGCTAAAAAAGTTGATGAGAAGTGATTTTATGCTATGCCAAATGCAAGTTCATGGCAATGTAGCTACATAGCTAGAACGTGACCAGTGTTTCCCCATCCCTTGACATTACCAAGTATATCATCCATTATGCATGCAAGCCATAACAAAGGTCAACAAAGTGTTTCTGAAAGAAGGAACAAAATCAAGACCTAGGTCTTTTACATGAAGGAATTAATACATTTGCACATTATTATTCAGTAACTAAATAGTGCTGTGAACCTGCATTTAAATGCAGGTTCACAGCACTATTTATAGTTACTGAATAATAATGTGTAAACGTATTAATTCCTTCACATAAAAGACCTAGCTATGCATAACTGGTTATTGGATGGTCAGTAATTGAATATTGACCGGTTATTCCCAGTTTTATTAATTAGCTAGCATGCTGACCAGCTCCGGCTATAACTACATACACAAGTAAGGAAAAGAAATGCATTGGAGTGTACACAATGCAGAATTCTAACTATTTGATTCAATGTTGATTATATTAAACTTTAAGGAAACTTATAGTATTGCTATGTGTCTCCAGTCCACTGCATGCCAGCATTATATCACCACACCACTTAAATTTGTGACCCGCCATGAGAAAACCAGGCTTATGTACACAAAATACACCTATTCATATTACAGTATGTATCTCCATTACTGTATAAGATTTACAAAATCTGTAAACTGCACTAGATTTCATATGAAAAGCTGCATAGCTGGTGAAAATTTTGCTGGATTCTCATGTGTATACATAACGTTGTTTAATTTTGAAATCCAAAAATGCATGTGGTCAAATTTTATGTGCACATACATAAGCCTTATTTCATAATAATTATACCTACCGTTATATGAATAAGGTACGTATTATAGCTAAAGGTAATTCAATGCAGTGAAACTTATATATCAGCTAATGAGGTCTATATGTGTAATAAGGTGACCTGTACATGTTTAGATTAAACCCACCATGAAAATCCCCAAATCATTTCTGAACTTAATACATAGTTTCCCCCATGCCTTGTATGCATAGGTGTAGGAAGTGGGGGGCTAACCCCCCCCCCAAATTCAGTCACCAAATTGCTGCATGACCTTATTTAAGGTGTTGCATTAGAAAGTTGAAACACATTAAAATAACCACTGCTATACATACATAGCTATATTGTTGTTGTTCTACAGAAACACAGTTATGAGTATTGCACCCCAAAGCATGATATAATGGTTCTTTCAGTGTATAGTTTCAACTAATATGGCTAGCTAGCCTACATATAGTATAATGCATTTAGCTAATGCATGAACATTAATAGGTACTTCCTTTTAAAGTGAGATATGCTACTAAGCCAACTTCAAATCCCCAAATATGTCTCCTGCTTAACCTATATACATATCAAATCCAGTCACCTATAATAGCTACGTATGCAGGTCTGAAATATGTACCAAAAATTTGTCTGTTGACAATATCATGCAGTGTTTTTGCATGAACTTTATATTTAATTTCACTATTATGTGTCCATCAAAAGCCAGTATCATTAGTTTCAATACCTGTGTACTTTCACCATATCAACCATGTTTTCTATGTTCTATGGATGTAAAAACAGTGTAGCCTGGCAATCACTATCAGAAGTGTTGTTTTAGGTATGAAAAATTTTGTCATCTCATCCAGCGTCTTGTTGCTACTATTAATAATATGAACACACTGTAATCGTGTACATAATTACATTAGTAGTAGCTATTATGAGAGAGATCATTAGAATTAATCAATTTTTTTTCATTCATAAAAACAGTTGGATGAAGACGTCTTTTTAACCAAACTTGCCACTAAGTTTGAAAACATTCTTTAAACTTGCCAGTTTGAATAATGATGACCTTCATGATGACCCTCACAGCCAGCAAGACAACCAAGCACAATCATGACCACAGAATAAAGGATATCTCTTACAGGGCGGTTCAAAATGAAACTACAAAACACCAAATATTAAATGCCAAGACAGAAATTGCATTGTCACGACAGCTATTGACAAGAGTAAACCTTCTAGAAATGATCATGCTTATTATTGCTGTCTGTTACATAAGCTATTTTCACTGATTCATTTCACTGCTAAAAATATTCACTAATAAATTTTTCACAGGTTTTTATTTTCATGTTTTGGTGATATTTCCCCATAGAATTTGTAATGTAGAAGAAAAGTTATTTTAATGTTTTAGCCTCATAGCGAAAATACAAACCTAACCCTCTATACGGTATGTCTTATAATATAAATCACATGACAGTACAGCAATAAAACTATTACCACTTAATGTGGCATTATATTGACTATTACAATAGCTTCTGGTTGTAGTTTGGATGTATCATGTTCAACGTGAATCATGTTCTTGCTGGGAGAACTCCACCTGGTAGCATCACTTGGATTGATGGTGACTGCATACCCATTGACATAATGTAGATGTTCATTGATGTATATCTATACGTATGTTAACAGAGTACATATCTATAGTGACTACTGAAATATTTATGAGTCATACTTCAGTTAGGTTAGAAGTACAGGATTCATGTAATGTATAAACCAGTTTGAACTCATTGGTCAAATGATTAAATATCATTTCTGTCCCATGGCCAGCAATTGATTGGGCGTAAGTCCTACTCAATGCCTATGGAGGTATGAGGTGACATGATAAGGTTAACTACATCACATGTATATATAGTCACATGCTATATTATACATGTTATATTCATGAATCTAGAGCTTTTATTATATTGAGGTGACATGATAAGGTTAACTACATCACATGTATAGTCACATGCATAGCTTTATATAATTATATAATTATATTATACATGTTATATTCATGAATATACAGCTTGTATTATATTCATCACGTCCTATTCATTACCTTAGCAACACTCATATCCATTGTCCCATTTGCATACCACAGTGACCGTGAACAACCCTGATGAGTGATACATGTTAAATACATACATAGTACTAGTGATGTGCACTGTATCTGTATCTAAATGATGTGTATAGTCACAATATCGTGATACATCCAGTTTTCATCACAAACTAAATGTTTTAATTAAACTACGTGGGCAGCCAATAAATTTGCATACTTCAGTATATACTAACTGTTATTCCATTGCAATGTTAGAAAACAAGCCGAAACAGTCTATAAATCAGGTAAACAAACTGATTTCATTGCTCCATTACCAAAAATGAACTAATCAAAAATATTGATGCACTAACATGGCTGTATCATATTGCAATACATCTATAACATCACAATCTTTTGATATGTTGATACGTATCACACATCACCACATAGTACCATGGTATATCATACATACCAGTGACACCACAATATATTAAAAAAGCATCCAGTCACTTAATACCCTTAATTAAACATGCATAAACGCTTTACACTGTATTCACACAGCTCATATCTCAGAAAGCTAATGTTCATCCTATTGCTTTGAAGTTTTACATTTAGATGCACTATACCATACTGATGTTATCATATGAACATTGTTAGACTGTATCTTTATAAGGATTGCTATTAAGCCATTACTGGTGCTATTGCCTCTCAGATTTGCTTAAAAGAAAATGGCAAAGATCCAATGACATTAAACACTCCTAACAAACATTAAGTAATTGTAAAATGCATTTGCAAATTGATTTTTAATAAATGGATTTACACAAAGCACAACATGTTCTCCATCTTCTTCTTTTTACTTTCAGTAACAATACCAATGGAACCAATGCTAGTTTTGTTGAGCCTTACCCTATTGCTCCATCAAGAATCTATCAACAGGTTGGAAAGACGATTCATCTTTAAAAGATCCCTTTTCTACCAATGAATTCCTATCACTTCCTTCATTGTCACCAAAAACGATGATATTACCAACATTTTCTGCATTCACAGTGAACTTATTGTTATGTACGTATCCCCAACAGTTCAAATTAAAGCCCATACACACATGGCTTTCCATTATGCCATTATGTACACCGAACCATTTATTAATGCTTCATTGGCATGCATGCTACAGGGCAGTCAAAGCCCAGAGCATAATATTATTGAATGCATGTTTAAATTTAATGGTTAACATACATAAATGTACGTATCCCATATATTTCATAAGGCTAAAATGTTAGACCCATTTGAAAACACAGGCTTTATGTACACACAACGCACTGGTTCATTTTATTGCATATTATGTACGTATCTCTCTTTCATTAACAATTGTGTGAGATAGGCAATTCACAGATGCACAAACAGTAAAATTTGTATGTTCGGATAAAAGTTAAGTTTTTTAATCCCTGAAAATATGGCCAAGCTTTACAAGCCCATGCATAAGCCCCGTCTGCTCATACGTACCAAGTCTAAAAGAATATTACCCAACACTGACTACCACGTGTTATAATGTTAGCTATAATGTAACTCACCGTAATGCAAACATATGGTTTGTATTCCCATCCTAGCCAGGACTAAAATGTACACAAAAAATAAAATGACATCACAAATGCATAATTATAATGTTGCATGGGTATTAAAGCAACTAAAAAGATGTTACAATAAAAAAGATGCACAAGCTTGTAATAAGCTTACCTAGTAATGGCAAGATTAGAACTACGTACTTAACATTATAATTTATTGTCACTGTAAAATCTTTGGGTTTACAAATAACAATTTAGTAGAATAGTTTGCTAGTTTTAAGTGCTCATCTGGCAATAGACAGGGACTGATCCAGGGGGGGTGGATAGGGTGGCTGGCCACCCACCATGAATGGCCATGCAACTACTCAGACATGTAAATTAAAGCATTACATTACTGAAATGATATCATACTAATCATAAAACACTCAGTTGTAGTACACATTCTTCTGTTATGTTCATTTACAGCTGGAGTTGTTAACTGGACGTCATAGCACAGCTGCCAACAATTTGCTAACTACAAGTTCGTTTAGCTACCAATATTATGGCATGTCACTTTAGCTACAGTACTCACTACAAGTGCATGGTCAGCACAGCATTTAGCTACAGTTTTATAATTTTCAGTCAAAACCGCTTCCAGATTCAATCTCAGGAGGGCAAATTTTCAAATTTTTCTGGGGGGCATGCCCCCAGACCCCCGCACACTAAGCAAGCTATAGGTTAACACTCTGTCAAACCCCCCACATCATATCTTTAAATTTTGCTGCTATGGTAATGCTCACAATATATGAAAGACCCAACCTGAAACCTAAGCCAGCCACCCCTCTCGATTTATTTCTGGATCAGTGCCTGCAATAGAACTTACATGTGTACACTGTATGTACATACGTATATATTGGTTCATACCTGAAAATGAGTGTCAGCCTCATCAAATGCTTCATACATTACATCACTGGTAGCATCAATTCCTAACTCAGTAACAAAACCGGCACAACCTAGTCTCAATATATCCATTGCTTTTTCATAAAACTGCTCGTCAACAGAAAACTATTTGTACAATGAAATTATATAAGTAGTCCATAATTATATGTACAACCACTAGTTAATCACCTGAGGTGGCTCATAGAAGTGGTATGACAATACACTTCTGTTCCTATATGCCTCTCCACCTGGTACTGTTTCAAACCCAACTGACAAATCGGCCCATGTCACTGACTCAAAGTATACGCTACAAATAATGAATTGTGACTACGTATATATAATATATATATAACATAGGTGTAGACTTATAGTATATGCATACGTATAGCATGAGACAACAGTTGGACAACAGACATTTTCTGTAGTTGACTTATGCTATTGATCTGACAAAGCGTCTGGGCCAAATTGTATTGCTACAGTATGTAATCATACCTACGTATGTCTGATCAATTTTTATATGTACATATGTAAGCTTTGACGTTTGCCAAGGGTTTATTATTTAAGTTGCTTTTGTGCCAAAATTCTTACTGTGCTACTCTAGGTCTATTCTTTTAAATGCTTCACTACTTGCATGGCATGCCCATATCTTTAATGTCTTTACATATACAATTTAATTACTGCAGTTAGGCCTTAAAAGTCTCCAGAATTTAGACATTCTATGTCAATGCACAGGCATATCGTAAAATTAAACAGGTTACATTGTAAGAGTGTCTCTATTCCTTTTACTGATATGGCTACATACCACTTGTACATTATGCTGATATGTCTTACCAATGTTGATCATCGTGTTTCCTTATTTCACTGTTCACCTATAATTATAGAAGATGCTGTGTCCTCAGTTAAACAATATAGACCATGTACATATGTACATATGTACATTGTACAAGTGTGGTCTTTTGTTATGCTATAATTTACTCATGTGCGACATACAGAGGGTGGGAAAATAGTTTTAATGATGGTACTAGAACAAATAATTATTTCCTTAAACATACATGTACAGTGTAGCGATTTTTGAAAACCTAGGTTATCATGAAGCCATTCCAGTTTTGCAGCACTTGCTCAAGTAACCTCAGCTTATTATAAGTTGCACATGGTCTATAGACTCTATACCATGCACATGTGGTTCAGGGTTTTCCCCATAATTAATACAGTAGGCAAAAATGTCTCTGCCATCAACATCAAAGCATGTTTATCAATTACAAGCACACATTTTAAAAATAATTTGATTCTTAATCTGCCATGCAATGTTATAATTCTAAAATCTATCGATACCAATTGTCACATAATATAATTGATTAATTGGTACAATGCTACAATCTAACTATGTATGTGCATACAGTACATCATTCTGTGCTCACTACATCATAAACTGTAGCCAAATTCTTTTTGTCTGCAACAGTTGGCATCAGTAGCGCTGGGTTGGCATAAATGTCACCTGTGCAAAACAAAAGAATTACATGAGGTTGTTGATCTTTTAAGATCATGTTGGTACCTGCCCAAGGTTCATTGATAATTTCATATCCTATCACAAATTCATCATCAGAAAATGTTGAGGCAACCTTTCCCCAGAACTCCGCCATGCTAGTCAACAATCCTACATGTATATTGTAACATGCACATCTTGTTTGTTATACGTTTTAAGCAAAAATCTATGGTTTATATATAGTTACATATTTTATACATACGTCGTTATACATTAAATAACTTACCAAGTCTACTCATTATCATAAGGGAAACATAATTAAACAAATAAATTATCAAAGAAGATATGCTTAATGTTCATCTACAGAGTGCATTCTATCACTGATTTGTTAAGCATGTTATGTACGTATGTATGTATGTATGTACGTACGTACGTACGTATGTATGTATGTATGTATGCTTGATTACCATTGGTGTTATTGTAGATACTCTGGTAAGCAGCACTAGTGGCAGCTGAGAACTGATAGGAATCCCAGGAAAACTTAGCACAATCCTGTATGTACCATATGCACAAAATATGGTACGTATACTGTACATATACACACATATGCATGCATACATGTATACACATACATAATTATGTTGAGAAATATATAGCACTGAGTAATACTACCGATGTCACTAACAAGTAGCTGCAAAATCACTAGCACTGATTATAAACATTTTGATTGATACTCTCTAATAAAGCAGTCACTAAGGGTAACTGTACTATTATTATATAGCATTTTTAAACTATCCATTTATGACTGCTTACACTACATCAAACCCATTCATTGTTATTACTAAATTTGCTAAATCCACTATCATAAAATACATTAAATTTACAAATCTTAGATCTTCTAGAATAAATCCTGACTTTGAAATATCGAGATCCTATGGGCAGGGTTGAAGCATATGTATGTATTTAAAAATAAATGACTGGTCTCACTTTTATATGCTAAGGGTCTTAATCTTTGATCATTGTTGCTGAATGTAACTTAGAGAATAGGTGCTGTCGATAGTTAAAAGAACTAGACAAGCCTTTGTAGTTAACTGAAAGCCATTAAAGCTGACTGCTTGTCATGAGGAGTTAAAGGAAGAATATAGGTTTATTCAAGGAAATACGATATACACATACGTATGTACCTCTGGTTTGGGGTACCCAGTTTTAGGATCATATGAATATGGGGCTGCATTTCCTAGTGGGTACGGAAATCCTGGAGCATCTGTGAAGCATAAAACCAAGTCATACATATGCAAAATATTCCATATAAGTGAATATAGTAACACAGGCGCTATGTATATATCATGGAATTATTGACGCTGTGCCTTTGTACTTAGCTATGTATGAGCTAATAGCAACCATACATAATAGCTAACTGCTCACATCCAGTGTATACTGCCCAGTCAGGCACTCCTTCACCACAAAATTTCTCTGATAATACATCCTGGTGACAATCCAGTAGTGAATATATACCATACTGACCAGCTCTACAGTAACATACGTAGCATATTGTATAATGACTGTAGTGAGCATGTCACATCGATATACACTAATACACCCTAATAAAGTAATCGGATAAATCATAAATAAAACCACATGAAGTTTTGTAACACTGTGCTTAATACTAAACAGTTTGGCCTGCCCCATTCCTACACTTTACATTATACTATACTACGTATCATGCACATGATAAACAAGGCATGCAAACAAACATGTAACTACAGTGTATATACATCTGTTGAAATATTAATACAAAAATTCTTGTGTAAAAAGAGTTTGCAGCATAATAATTATATTTAAATTTAAAGACAGTAGGGAGTCACTTAATTAAGCAAACAGCATAATAAACATGGCGACTTACAAATCAACTAGTGCTTTCATCTTACTGAGGTAAGTCTCATTGTATTGACCCCGCTGTGGCTCAACTCCCGGCCACATCATTCCCAATCTACACAATAAGATCAGCTGTAAACTACATACATAATTGCTTTGGATCTACAGATTAATCCTTAACATTGGTTTATGGTGCCTGAGGTTATTCCATCTATTAATATGCAACCAGTATAGGCTGCTCGAATCTGAGGTTCTGTGTTGTTTTAGAAACCTGAGGAAACTTACGTAATTAATCACCGAGGGCATACCAATTTAGCCTATGGTTTGCTAGCATCCATTTTTGTATAAAAATTCAATGGATTATCTTAAGCCACAGATGCCGCAGAGCTTGTAGAAGCACTATGGCTACTATGCCAACATCTGTAGCAGATTTTAGCAGCTTCACTTGGAGATTACCGTAGTTCGGGAAAATTTATCATTGGAAATTTTCATGTGATTAAAGTTCATGGTAAAATATTTTGTCTTCTCGAAAAATTTTAATAACAAATCTTTTTTCTGATTGAAATTTTGTCGCTTCGATTACTATATATTCACTTGTGGTCTTGCATAGCCATTCAATCATTTCATACAATATGGTTATAAGCGGTTTCCAACTGAAAGCAGACCAGAGATATCAAACCAGTTACCTAAAAGCTGTATGCTAAATAGTTAAGGCCTAATAGCTATGTATAACACACATACCAGCTAATAGCTAATAAACACACATACCCTAGTCACATACGTAGTCTGGCGTAGCCTGACCGCTTTTTTCCGTTTTTATTCGTGGTGACGTTTTTTCCTCCACCGCGAGCTACGCGAGACTACCCTTTTATGCGGCCTGAATTAATTCAGGAGGGCGCCGCATAAAAAGGGTCGGCTACGCCAGACCATGGCCAGACCATAACTAATAACTACCTGATTCCGTTTAGACCAAGCTGTTGCAAAGTTTCCATATCTTTTGTAGAGAAGGACCAATCTGGATCAAATCTGTCCATAACCGGAATCCATGGAGGTCCCTTCACAACGACATTTACGCCGTGAAAGTATCGTTCTCTTCCCATTGCATCCACTACACGGTTACGCTCTATATCTACTTGTAACACATCTACACTCGTTGTATCCGAAACTACTAGTGATAACAGTAGCAAAATCGCGTACATATACAACCCCATCATCATGCCTACTAAAAGGTGAAATTCAGTATAATAAGCGCACAAAGTAATTACACGCCAGCACTATCACGTGATAACCATAAGGAATTTTTAGCTTATTACAATTCTGGAATGCCAGCTACCCGGGCGCAGCTACCATATATACATACATATAAATGCCTTCTTGTATCTAGATCTCACTAGGGACCAGCCTATTTTGCTTATATTTTTACCTATTATGCTATGCTGTCTCGCAAGCCAGACCACAATTTACGCGCAGGGCCTTATCGATTAGAGATAAGCGCCCGCGGTAAAAGGGAATAACTGCAAGTAAATGTAATGAAATAATCTCCAAGATTGTGATTTCCATGCAGTAGCAATAATTATAAAGCGCCTTTTACCGCGGGCACTTATCATCTCTAATCGATAAGGCCCTGCGCGTAAATTGTGGTTTGGCTTGCGAGACTACTGCAGTAGTCTGGCATAATTTTGGGAATAATAGGTTGCAATTTTAATGCTTGGAATTATAGAATATTCACGAGCATAATACAAGAATAATTGGAAGTAAATGTAATGAAATAATCTCCAAGATTGTGATTTCCATGCAGTAGCAATAATTATTTCATGTAGCTGGATTCTGAAGAAAAGTCTGCACTGGCAATATCCTGTTCAATAGTCAGTGTGTGTTGTGGACATTGTTATCATCAATACAATAAAAATTACAATAAGTAGGAATAGCTTAAGCTTCCGTATATGGATGGTTTCTTATCGATACGGGGGTACAGAATTTGTGGCACAAGGAAACACTGGTAACCGCATGCTGGTTGATGCTGAAGAAACAAGATGTGTGGAAACTGCGCGCCGATCAAGTATTTTTAAAAAGGGTAGACTAATGCTGCAGTGCTCATAAATTTCACCAATATTATGCTCATGTGAAGGTTTGTGCTTAGGAATAAACCATTGTTAACTTATGCAAAATTCTTTGTTATAAAAGTTAGACTGTTTTATTAGAGTATATTCATGCATGTTGACTGTACTATTAGAGTATATTTAGTTGCTATGTCACCTTGTAGCTGGGGGCGTGGTTAACAGTTGAGTTCCCATTCTTCCATATGGGAGTGCAGAAAAGACAATACAACTACAACAATATACTACAAAGACAATAAAGCTACAAAAGGACAATACTTGAATCATAACTAATCACAAAACTACAAAAAGAGTGTACTTATAATTACACAAATACATAATTATAGCTGCAGAAAAGTAATCATAATGTAAAAGGTAGTGGAGGTAAATTGATTAGGAGTGAATGAAACAGCATGATTTGGAAGTTGATGAAGTATGATATCGGCTAGCAACTGAAGGACTTGGTGATACGAACAGCCCTATTCTGTAGATGTTGCAAACGAGAAACTGCTTCTTTATAGATATTGCAGGACCACAAACCGGTAAAGCATAGTTTATTCGAGACAAAGCTAGAGATCTAGAATCAAGGAGCATCTTAAGAATCAGTGAGGGTAAGCATTTGCGGTGATACCTTTTTGCATACTGTAGACACATGGGAACTCCACTGCAGTTTATCATCAAATATAACTCCTAAATACTTCTGGGTGGTGACTCTTTGTAAAGGAGTATTATTAATGTACACAAGAGCCAGGGAGTTGATGTTTAGAAACAGCTAAAAATTCCCACATCATCAATTCATCATAAATGTCCATAACTTGCTATGAAGAGATTCTCTAACATCATTCCAAGCTTCAATCGTATCACGTGAATTTAAGCCATTGTTAACCTACTATCTCCTTTAAGAGAGCTCATAATGAAAAACTTACTCCGAGTTGATGCAGTTGAATTTGACTATGTCAAGGGAAGAAATAGCAGCCATTGAAGCTGCAACTCATAATCGGACCAAAAGCATACTCAATGAGCAGGTAGAACAACAGTGAAATCTGTATCTTGCCAGAGTTTTTGTGTCAACAGCTATCAATGGAGAGTACATTTATTGTTACTGCAAGGAGGATATAGGGGAGAAATGGTTGGGTGTGACAACAAAGAATTCCAGCATGGGCAATGGTTTCACCTTCCATGCCCACCACGGTCAAGCAAGTGGTACTGCCCAAACTGTCAAAAACTTCCACAGTTCACAAGAAGCTTAAGGAGACAAAGGAAAGTTAAACATATACGTAGCTAGTTAACAACGTTAACTAGGTTTACAATAATTTACAATTTACATTCAGTTGTTAGGTATTAAATTACTTAATGCAGAACATAATTATGATTATGATTTTATCAATTGTATCTCTTTCCCCAGGTGTCTTGGGCTTAACAAAATCTATGGGCATACAGCTCATCAAAATCGAAAACCATTGACGAATTGCTGCTCAATGTGTATGCAAACATTGGCAAGTTCAATGTCCTGTGGAGAAAGTTGCATACGGTATCTTCAATGATACCTGACATCCTCTACCCCCTGTCTGCTGTATAATATATTGTCGAGAACCTACATTCATAATATTGAAATACATAATATAATTACAACATACAGAAATTAACAATGCTAACGGGAGTAGCATTTTTTGTTTGATCGCAAAAGGATTTGTGGTGATAACACTGCACACGATAGAATGGAAGCTATTAACTCAGAGATCCTAGAACATTATTTTACACTCTTAAATAAAACTTTGGAGGAAAACAATCTCAAGACGTGGATGAAAGTGGGGTTTTGGACCCCAAGGGGTTGAGCATAGTTGCTGAAACAGGGAGTAGGAAGGTTTGATTAAGATCTACTGGGAGGAAGGGACAAGTTGTGGCTTGTGGAAACACTAGTGGTTAGTTACAACCTGTGGAATATATCCGAAGGAAGCCGTCAGAATTCACTGATTAACAGGAACAACTTTATCAGAAGCAATATTATGAGACTCCGAGTATTTGCGATGGCTAAAATTTCATCATCCAGATTCAAGTTTGCTTTCTAATTCTCCATCAGCAAGTGGGCGGATGTCAATAATGTTATCACCATATCTACGTGAAAGTAACGAGACCCATTTGGTCTTCAGTCTTCATCAGACGACCACCATCTGCCCATCCGATGTCAAGACCGAACATTTTACTAGCCAAAATGCAGAAGTTGCCACCATATATGTTCTGGCATGGTCCACTGGTCTTCATAATTGATGAGGTCAACAAGCTCAGAACATTTGTTGATGAATCTAATGGGAAGGATGCCCTACAACTTCCTGAAATACTGCCACTAATATATTTAATTATAGTATGTAAACTAATTGATTAGTTGCCTAGCAACAATTATATAAAATGTTAATTCATACTTATATATAAAAAATGGGTGGGGTTTGTATATATTTATGTTGTTGCCATGAAGTAGCCAATCAAAATGTATCATTTATATTCTAATTATTGCACATTTACACAGGAAATTTTAGTCATTTGCAATTGCTTTTTTATTTTTGTTCCTAAGTGCTCGATCTTGTTCCTATTTATGTATTATGGTACCAATCCTATTTCTTGTGGTTTATAATCTAATATCCTGTGGTTTTAAACAACTTCCTAGCATAATGTCCTGATGGACATTTATATGCATTCCATCCTTCCTATTTTCTCATTCTAAGTTTTCTATACTTAATGAAACTCTTCCTGTAGTTAAGTGTGCATCTCTGCTGGATTTTCATAATGAAAATACCTTGGAAATGCCGCGAAAATCTAAACGATCTAAGCAGCAGGCGTAGGAAGCTTTCAGAGCTGGGGGTGCTATAGGCGATCATCAAGTCAAAATTGTATGGAGAAAATAACATTCTTATGGAGTGACAGTAAAAACAGGGGGTACTCTAGCACCAGTAGAGATTCTAAGCGAAGCAAGCATAACTCAGAGACAACACATCATGAGGAATCAGAATTTTCTACATGTAATTTCTCTGACTACAACTCAGAAAGTGATGACAATTTTGATCCAGAATGTGAAGTACTTGATGAAGATGAAGCAATAAACTGAACAGGTTTTATGTCATTTTGTATTGTCTTATTTTACATTCTGGTTCAACTTCTAAAGATGGGTATATTGGATGCTGCTAAAATAATATCTATTGCAGAGGGCAACCTTTCTTGTAAATGATGGTACATTTCCAGAAAGTCTAACAGGAAGATATAAATAAACAAGCTACTAAGTACGTATGTTCGGGAGAACAATGCTGTAAAAGGCAGACCAAATATGACATTATACACATTTTGTCAGTGGGTAAACGAAAATCTGCTTCAAAATTGTGTACTTGAACCTGGATTTCCTCGAAAAATTGGATTAGAAACTGCACGCACATGGCTACGTGAACTAGGCTTTAGTAAAATAACTGCCAAAAAGGGAACGTATGTTGATGGCCATGAAATAGATGTTGTAGACTACAGAAATAAATTTCTTAGAAAAATGGTATCATTAGGTTTTTTAAACAATGAGAATGCACCAACTCCTGAAGCTGCCCAGGCTTTACCTAGTGATTTGGAAACACCTGCAAGTGAACAATAAGCAAAACAATTATATTTTTTCATGATGAATCTACATTTCAGGCTTGTGATTATGAAAGGTATGGTTTTTAACAATGGAATACCTAAAGGATTGAAACAAGTTTTAACAGAAAGAGGAAACTATCATCACTAGAAGAAATGCGTGCAGAGCTAGCTAGCCACACAGATTTTAAAGAAGAGAAGACAAAAATTGAACATTTCCTAAATGACTTGTATTTATTTGCCCAACTTTCATTGCGAACTAAATCCGATAGAGCGATGCTGGGCACAAGCCAAAAGATTCACATGAACAAATACAAATTATACAATACAGCGATTGCGGACAAATGTACATCACTTCCTTAAAATATTGTGACATGTCCAGAAATACTTTTATTTTATGCGTTGTATTCTAGGTAGTTTTCAAAAAACTTTCCCTATTCTTCGGAAATAAGAAGTGAGAACTCCGGAGTTATTGTTGGCAACATGTCTTTCAATGTTGGTGAGTTTTAAATTATGATGCCTTATAGGCATATATACCACTTTGACACCTCACATCAAAGGAAACCACAGGGATATATTTCAAATATACCCTGGGAACAGGTATATATCATGATATATCCCGCTGCCATGGTGACCAGTCAGTGATGTAGAAACGAACTACCACTCTTTATACAGGCACAAGAATGCGATATCAATTGTGGGTTTTAGTTTTCTAAATTTAATATATTTATTTGAAGTTGAAAATAAACTTTGTTACTAGTCTAAAAGTGTTTGTATTGAGTGTACAAGCCGATATAAGCCAAAGGACGCCATTTGAGGTGAGTTTCACTTAATATATATTAATCTACTCTATTTACACACTCACCATTAGTTTATTCTTTTGAAGCGATTAAACAGGATTTTTTGCCCATTATAAGTGCTGCAGCTTTATAAAAAGTTGTGGTAAACCCACAATCGCCATCACTACCATGCAAGAACGTCATGACAACGATAAAATCGAGCCCCACAATCACGACGAGTACCCGTTACTATATAAAGAGGCCGAATTATTGATGTCAGTTTTGGGCAGATTTCTAGAGTGCCGGAAGTGGAATATATTAGTTATAACATGGGCACTCGGGATTTTCCTGATATATATGCCCGCGCCCTCGGGCTTGGGCATATATATCAGGCAAATCCCTTTTGCCCATGGTATAACTATTACATAACTAACTAGAAATTATTATGTTGATATAGTGGATGAACAATGTTATGTTATAAAATCACTTTAATTATCTGATTGTGCTAATGAATTTTAAAAATAATAATATTGTAGATTCATGTAGCTAAATGTGCACACAATAAAGTTGTAACCAACGGTATAACCAGCCATTGCATGGCTTTATATTTACCGCTCAATATACCTGCATCACTTAGGCACAGTGCTGTATATAGCTAGCTATATGCATGTGAAGTGATTCTATAGTACGTTATAGCTATCCTTATAGCACATGTGTAGCTTACATGATATTCATGTTGACATGCACATAACCCTAGCAAATGATGAACAAAAGGCATTCATAGTCACACTTAAACGGGCGCGTGAAACAGGTGGCACTTATTAGTTTCACATCCATAAGGGTGTGTATTATCTATTGCCTTTGAGTGTATTGCAATATATGATTAAATTTGAAAACAGAGCACATTGTGTCTTTAAAATTTGTTTTTAGCAGTAAAAAGGCTAAGTAGAATAGCAGGAAATCGTACTGTTTATTTATGGTTACAAGAGGTCCAGTCGTTTTTGTAGTGTAATAATCTGATAGCTACTTACAACTTTTAAGGCAATAGCTATATCGCAATATATTGCAATAACGATATTTTTATCAGGTGTATTGTATTGTATTGCAGCAATAGATATTACAATATATTGATATATTGTAATATTGTAGCATCCTTACTGCTAATTATGTATATTGCATATCAGTTTACTAGAAAGCGTAAGCGGTGTACTGCGGAAGACTCATCACCAGACATTGATGAACAGCAGCAGCAGCAGCAACAGCAACAGCAGCAGCATGATTTTTCATATGGCCTGCCCCGTGAGTTTGAGTCATCAGCCAGCTTGGTAGCTATAGCTACTATACTGCTCTAGTAGCCCCCTGATTATGTATAAAATTGTGTGTCCATCAGTACCAACTATAGAAGCTAGCACCAGTATAGTTATACCTAGGACAATTGAGCAGATGTAGTTGTAGCTATTTGTGAAAATTCATTATAAAAAATTACGCTATAGTTATATGTAGCTTTTGCTTTTTACAGCCACCAAGAAGAGAAGAAGAGATGACTCAGATGAGGAGGTTAGCAATCTTCAATATCTTTCATTTATACATCAATATTATCTTTTAGGATACATGTACAGGTATTGAAAAAAAGGCGCGGCGGGAAACCTAACATACATACATTTAATACTTATTACTGTAACATGATCTACACTACAAAATCGTAAGTATGAATCCACCACAATAAGCATACCAAATTCTGGTATGAAACTCATACCAACTGTATGAATGTCATACCTTTCGTAGTATGATTTTCATACTTTAAATAATTTCCAAATCATTTTATTTTAAATTGAAATAAAATTACAAAATGAAATACACTGCAATGGTTTCAATAGTGTTAGCTACATGGTTCTTGACTTCCATGCCACCGCATTCAATGACAGTGCCTACATGTCAACACTTCCTTTCGTAGTATGATTTTCATACTTTAAATAATTTCCAAATCATTTTATTTTAAATTGAAATAAAATTATCTTTTGCTTTTTACAGCCACCAAGAAGAGGGGGCATGGAGATGACGAGGTTAGCAATCTTCAATATCTTTCATTTATACATCAATATTATCTTTTAGGAGGATATTGAAATCACACCCAAAAAGGCACGGATATTGAAATTGAAATCACACCCGCCAAAAAGGTGCGGGGAATTTAGTATTACTTAGTATTACTTGAGTATTTTATGCAACTTCATTACACATGAAATAGCTATGAAAGTACCCCATGAATGATCAATGAATTATCAATGAAATTTATTTTAGGTTTATAATTAATAGCTAAATTAGTCCTTATAAAGCAATCATTATAATGAGACATAGCAAAATCGATATCATTGTTGCTAGAAATAATAATATAGCTAAATGACAAAAGTTTTGAGGGAGAAAACTTTCGTGGTTTATCACATTCACTCGTAACATAGCTATAGCTACAGTATAACCTATATGGTTTTACCAAATAAAAAACAAAGCTTCCTTGAAATTTTTGTTATTTACAGTATTAACCATCACAATTACATATAGCTATGCATGTGCATTTCCTTCTGTGCAGTGCATTTATATAGCTATATGTATATGTATATCTAGTAGAGACATAATGATCACGAATTACATACCGTAGCAACATAATTGCAATATAGTTGTAGCTATTATACAAACGGTTCAACAAAACCCTTATTACACAGTGGAAAAAGCTTCTTATATATACACCAGTGTTGGATGAAACAATAGCATCAATTACTGATGCTATGATAGAAGGTATATTAGTCACATTGATGCACGTATAGCTTTGTACCAATTGATGCACTCTTATTTATTTAGAGTTGAACTACACTGGACCAGCACTGGTAGCACAGGCCACTGACACCAATAGCACTGGCAGGACCGCCACCACCACCATCACCGGCGTCATCTACCACAAGGGGTTCCAGCCAAAGTGCGGATGGCTCCAATTCAAGAGGGGTAGCAACAGGAGGAGGTTAGTATAGTGATTTAATTGCTGACACATACGTAGTAGCAAGATTGCGTTGGATTTTAAATATTTTGTACTAGATGGCAGTATGGGACGAGGACAAGGATGCGGTGGTGCCGGACGTGGAAGAGCCACTGGAACAGGAATGGTGGGACGGGGAAGGGCCACTGGAAGAGGAAGGGCGGGATGGGGTTGAGGTCGGGGAAATCTGAGGGGAGGAGGCCACAGCAACGACTCAGAGTCAGTGCCACATTTATCAATATTTATAATATACTATTTACTCATTACTATTTACTCACTACTCTTAGCTAAAGCGGTTAGTATAGTTAAGTCTAGTTGGGAGCGCTTGAAACTGGCAAACTTAGTTCATTCTCTCCGGAAATGGCTTTAATTGAAATCGCCACGTGTTGACTGATTTTTGATTTAAGGCGCAGCTAATGTTTTGAGTTCCTTGCCTTGCAACAAGCAATATGCTGCGTGAAACTTGTGATATTGTGTTGTATTTAATACACATAATATTTTACTACTGTATTTGTGTTTTCTAGGCAACAACGGATAATCTGCTTGTAACTAAAATTGTTCTATATATATACTTGTATTGTTTCTCTGTGCTCATTTTTGTGATATGCCTTAAAAAGGTCACGTGCTAAAGAGTGGTATACTTCCAAAAAGGAAGATGTATGTGCAACACGCAAAAATTATTATGCTACTAATGCTGAGAAATGTAAAGAGGCTTCACAGCAGGCATATGATAAAAATTGTCACAATAAAAACAACATGGCCAAGAAAGCATATGCTAATGATCCTGAAAAATTCAAAGAAAAATTCAAAGATGCTTCTAAAAAGGCTAACGCTAAAAGTTCAAAAAGGATTATACTAATGATCCAGGAAAGTTCAAAGAAGCGTCAAAAAAGGCTTACACTAAAAGTTCAAAAAGGCTTACGCTGATGATCCAGGAAAATTCAAAGACGCTCTAAAAAGGCTTATGCTAATGATCCAGGAACATTCAAAGAAGCTTCAAAGTAATCATCTAATAATCCTGGAAAGTTCTAAGAAGCGTCAAAAAAGGCTTATGCTAATGATCCAGGAAAGTTCAAAAGCTTCAAAGAAAGCCTGTGCTAATCATCCTGATAAGAAAAAATGCATCAAAAAAGGCTTATAAAGAGAACTTGCAGAAGCGTAAACAAGCCTTTAATGTGGTTTCTGAGACGTCTTTTTCTTTTGTGCGGCTGATCAGCTGTGATCCATTGAATAGTTTGTGAAGCAAGATATCGGAAGCGGCTTAGAAATTACTAAAGCTGGTCATCTGCTACCTTGTGCTAGTGGCATGTGCAGTAGTAAATTGTGAATACTGCGTGCTGCTTCAGTGCACTATCCAGCTTTACGTAAACTCCTCCACGCTGTATATATGACCAGAAAACATCATAGTACTGTGGCTCAGATGCATTTTCCTTCATTACAACATCATTAGTGGCCACAGTAAACATTTGTGTGTTGTAGCATTTTCTTTCATTATAGCGTCACTGCCGTTGATCATGTCTTACCGCCTTGATCCCCGCATTAAGCTAACAGCTAGAGATAAAAGGCTGAGGGTGACAATTTTCCCTTTCAATAATTTCCAGTAGTATGGCTAATACAGGTGGCCTAGGATGCTGTCAACACGTTATGTTTTATTATTGTACTGATCTGTTTTGCATCTTTTTAGGGTGGAAAGCTTGTATTTAATTATCTGCTTCAATGAAGATGATGTTTTGCAATGCGCTATTGCTTGCAGATCCCCGTATTAAGCTAACAGCTAGGATATATAATATTATAGGCATGCAATGTTAGCTATACCGTAAGTAACCATAGTGTTGCGAGGCGTACCCATGGGAAGGCTCCGGATGCCTTGGTTGATGGCATGTTATTCACTCAAAATTCTAATGCTTTTCTATAATTAGATCTACTCACAACCAACAGAGGATTCAAAACAAAGCTGAGACAGATTGAATCCCTACTGACCACTTGTTAAGTGTTGTAGCTGGTGCCAAAGCCAACTACGTAACCAGTGGTGACACGTCTGCCACACCTACAAGAGTACAGAAAGAGTGGCTTGCCAAAGTGCTGAATGCTGCAGGATACTGCTCCACCAAAGGAGATCAGCAGCCAATATTCAGCAGACAGAAGATTGGGAGCACACAGATGTTACACTTCAAGAGATTCAAGAAAAGATGTACACAAGAAAGGCTGCAAGAAATGATAAATTGTTTTGTTGCATGACAAATGAGGGTCATTGTACCGCTCCTGCACATTGAGTATTTAATTTCAAAATTGGCACAACTTTGTTGTGGTTTTTTAGCTACTGCTGGAAAAATTGTTCAAACATTTGTCCATTAAAGCAAACATGTTGTTTTGCCAAACTTTTGTAACCATGGTAGCTAATTACAGCTAACAAATATAATGCAAATTCAAAGTTCAGAAGAGGTCTTAAAAATAAATTTCAACGTATATTGTGATATTATCTCTGTGTATTCTTATTTTATTATGCAGAAATACTGTCATAATTTAAGTTGAAGTTTGATTTTTTGTTAATGTACAAACATTATTTTTATCAAAATTTGTTTGTTTTTAATAAGAGAACTTTTGAATGTGAAAAATGTGCATTTGTGTCAGCACTAGACTAAACACAGCATGGCAAGCCAAAAACCAATTCTCAAAATTACCATCACTGTAACCTTTACAAGAATTGATCCATGGGGACCATGCTAGCAGTAAATTCTACTAGTCTGCTATGCAACACTAATCTGCCATCGACATTGTATCTCAATCGATTTGTATTGATAAGAGCATCACTTATTTTCTGTACTTCAGCAGGATCAGTATACCTTTATCATAAAGACATTTCTTCAATTCTGATGGAATTCTGATGGAAACAAAGGTTTGAAAATTGAAATCACATAAACCAAAATACTCCATGATAAACCCTGATACAGGTGCAGTGCTAATGATAACATTGTTAATTGGTAGTACCATAACTTTTATAAAAAGATATTCTTTAATCCTATCATACACCGATTCTTCACTGATATCATTGGTTTCTGATTTTTGATAGGCATCAACGGCACAGCTGAGATGCAGTAACCGACCCCCAATCAAATCACAATAGAGGCGAATAAATTTGTATAATGCCCATTGAGAAAGTCAGAGTGGTTTCAGTAAATAGCAGCAGCAAAGATGAGGATGATATTCCATTAAAGTGAAGGAAAACTGATTATAAGGAAGTCTTTAATGAAAAATTAGTAATCTAGTTGATATTGCTAAAGAAGTAACATGATACGCTATGTGATTTCAAACCTCAGTATGAAACGACAAAGTTAAAAAAGAATTAATTATTCAATTTTCAATTATAGACAAGACCAAGGCATACATAATATAATTACTATATCAAAACGGTATGACAAAATTTACAGAAGGTGAAATAACGCCACTAGCTGATGGATTTGTTGCATTAATCTATAATGCTGTTAATTTTTTACTGGCCAACAGGCTGATTAGTGTGAATTAAACATCACATTAAAATAATTCTTTCTTTCATTATGGGTGTCCAGATTTGTTGGATCAACAAGATATGAAACCTACGTACATAATAGGAGACCTCACTAGAGAGGAAGCTGATGGCTGAGTCATGCATTGTGAAAGGAATGGACAGTGATCGATGCACAACCCCTTGCCTGATTTTGACAAGGTTTATGATCAATAACCTTAAAGTCTGACTGATAGGCATGAAAAATTTTAAGATGCTTGATATAGTCACTTATCATGAAATTTAAGATGTGATGCAGCTGAACACATTGTACATGTGAAGATGTATTCCATATTAGGCCAATCTTTGCTAATTAAGGCCTTATAATGAAAAGTAGAAAGAAATATGTATCATTATTTCAGAAAACATGGCTCTTCTCTACTTACATCCTATACAGCAAAGGGGTGAAGCTCCTGGCCATATGTTGTATACTTGTAGCTTCCACCATGGTCAAAGACAAGTCAAGGGACAACAAGGTCAACAGTCACATGCAATCATTTCAGAGCCATGATAGTCAAGAATCACGCACTGTTAATAATAACTGAAATCCACAATGGTTTGCACAACGAGCAGGAGTCAAATAGTAAAAACACTACCAGTACAAGTCAAGGGACAAGGACGATTTTTAGCAGTCACAAGTTTGATCGTGGTCAAAATTACAAGTACACAACATATGAGAGCTTCACCACCTTGTATACTGAGCGGCTAGCTAGCTACTGTATATTAAACAACCAGCTGAAATAAGTAACAGTAATTATACACTGAAACAGAGAATGGAACAATCACAACTATAGATTACACACAGTCAATAGTTTACTACATCTTACTTAGTGGCCATTGTAGAGAATGGACAGACTCTATATAGATATATCACGTGATTATAGTTATTATTGCCATGCGTTCATTGTATAGTGTATAGTCATTACTAATCTATCGAATCCTTAATACGCGGACATCACATCTGGTGACAAGTACGGGATAATGACTACACTGGGACATATTGGGAAGTTCGAACCGTCAGAAGAGAGTATTTCGGTGTATCTGGAACATGTGGAATTGTTTTTTGCCGCCAACGGCATAAGAGACGAGAAGAAGGTAGCAATCTTCCTTTCAGTGATAGGTCCAAAGAATTACGCATTGCTCCGTGATTTGCTGGCACCGGATAAGCCACAACAAAAGTCAGTGGCAGTTTTGTTTGAAACTCTCCGGAAGTATTTTGAACGGAAGCCAGTTATAATTGCCGAACGTTTTCGTTTCCATAGGCGAGACCAAGCCAGTGGCAAGTCTATTGTCGAATACTTAGCAGAACTTCGATGTCTTGCAACACACTGCCAATTTGGTGAGTACCTGGAGGAGGCCTTGCGAGATCGATTTGTATGTGGGTTGCGAAGCAGTGGAATTCAGAGACGACTGTTGTCAGAAGCTGAACCATTAATGCTCAAGAAAGTCCTAGAAGTCGCCGTGGCAGTAGAGGCAGCGGACAAAAATGCCAAAGAGCTACAAAGCACTGAAAGCGCTCAACTAGGCAAAGTGGAACAGACTAATCCAATGCACAAGAGTAAGAAGCCCTGTTACAGATGTGGTAAAAACGATCACACACCTAATGACTGTAAGTACCGAGATTTCGTCTGTCGCAACTGCTCTAAGAAGGGTCATCTGGCCAAGGTTTGTAGGAGCAGAACACAAACTGAACAAAAACCTGCCAATGCCAGAACTGGCACTACTAGAGGAAAATCCAATTGGGTTGAAGCTTCCAACAGCACCACAGACAGTGATACTCTGAAAACAGATGAAGCAATCTTTTGTATCAAAGAAGCCCGGACTCATTCCCTTCGCGTCAAACTTGAAGTGAATAACACACTCGTACCCTTTGAGGTGGACACAGGTATTGCTGTCAGTATAATGTCTCACAGTTCATACAAGCAATATTTACCACATGTGAAGTTAAACAGCACAGAGATAGGCTTACAAACCTACACAGCTGAACCAATGAAGGTGCTGGGCGAAGCACAAGTTCAAGTGATGTACGGCGAGTACAAGGGAACACTGAAGTTGTATGTGGTAGAGGGGACAGGTCCAAACTTGATGGGCTACAATTGATTACAACACATTCGCTTGGACTGGAAGAGCCTAGGGGTGGCAACAGTCAAGAATAGTCCGCAGTCCTTATCAGAGATCCTAGAAGAGCACAAAGTAGTGTTCAAAGAGGAATTAGGCACAATGAAAGATTTCACAGCCAAACTAGCAGTTAAGAGCAATGCCAAACCAAAATTTTGTCGTCCCCGTGCTGACGACGTGAATGATAATCCCAGTGGTAAACAAGGTGGAGGTAACATTTCAGAAAGGACTATAAGCTGTGACGATTTTGAAAGTCTACATGACAGGTGCATTTAAGCATATTTCTGTCTGCGTACATACATATATATGGTTTTATAAAGATTAGCAGAGATATCAACTCTGGAAATAATAATAGCTGCTATAGGATTAACACTGATAATTTTGATATCTATAATTTTATGTGCACTTGGGTATAAATATTTTTATAAGAACTAGTATATAATTATTGATATGTATTGAAAATGATTTGATATCAAGCTACTACAGTACGCTGCATATGGTTTGGATATATTGATGTATGTACGTGCATGTGAGTGATACATCCTGAGCCTGTATCATGGTACAATGACAATTAACATATATCCTCATGTATCCTACACATATGCAGGTTGCATTACACAATTTATACGTATACAATGTCACTTTTCAGTAGTGAAACTTGACTTTCAAAGTGTTGTATTACGGAAACAGGCCATGCATGCATATAGGATAAAAAGTAAGATAAAGTCTATTCTCAAAACAAATGATAAAGCAAACTGCATAAATATGACTATATACATAGATAATTTCATTGTGGTTAATGAATATAGTGGTTGATGCATGAATATAGCTAGATAAACCTAAATACCAGCTGCACTTCGAATTCAAACCAATAATAATCTGTGGTAATCTTCCACATCCCTTTAGCTAATTTGTCACCTTAAAACATTATTATTGATGCACAAAGTGATATAGGCTCAACATAATATTATAAAAGTGTTGGTATGTATCAAACTCATTAATTTTTGCATGGACATATATTATATGCATGTTCCTATAAATTTTTTCAATTGTTAGTTTACAATGTTAAATTGATAAATTCATCATGAAAATTAATGATGCTATATCACTTGACAATGAATATTTAATTGATTTTGGGATTCATAGAAAATATGCAGCTTTGTATGTTTGGTGCTGGGCCTGCTGGCTCTAGAAAGTGAAGATAAGGCTAAACAAAGGATATAGCTAGGCACTTAACTAGGCTTATAGCCACATAGTTTGGGAAGAGAAACCTTATTGTCATGAGGTCACAACCACCACTATACAATGCTATATTAGTATAATGACCACTGGTTGGGTAAAGTGAAAGCCAACCGTGGCCTCAAAATGGCTTCATTTAAGCAACTTTTATGCTTATACCAACACTCATTCACTGATCACTTACTCACTGATACCTTCAGAAATGCAAATATGACTAAAGCTATGGCTTCAGTTCACTTCTGGTGGACTTGTGTCTTTTGGAAAACTTGCGGTGTACGCATGAAGTGCTTAATTCTAGAATTATGACTGTAGAATCGAAAACCATCAAAAACGTCAAAATTTTCCTCTATATGGTATTTAAACTGCAAATCTTCTCTGACAGAGAAAAGAATGGATTAAAAAATTCCACAGCATGGATGATCGGTGTATGGGTTACAAACCGCACCGAGTAACCCCATACATGCACATAATGGTGTATCATGTGCCATATTTTATTAAGAAGCATGGCAACATCAAGATGTTTAGCTATCAAGGTATGCAAATATATAAAATATATATGCTTATCCTAATATGAAGTTTATAAAAGCCGTAGAAAAAAAGAATGATGATTGTAAAAGGGTTTTTTTCCAATCGAGCAATAAGATAAACACGACAGCAGATATGCTAAAATATCAAGAACAGCTCAGCACACTAACCTCTCATGAAAGAGAGAAAAGAACTTACAAGTATGAAGCAATTTGTAATACGACAAGTAATTACACAAAACATTATATTTTAGCAAAAAAGACAGTGAATATTGGAAGGAAGGTGGCATCATTACAAAGAGAGCAAACAAGAGAAGCCTTTGCTATAACTGATACACACATGCATCCACCATTTTACAGCGCGCACGCACGCACACGCACACACACACACACACACACACACATTATGAATGTGGTTGTCTAGAGATAACCATTTGGCTTTTATGAGTTCACCATCATCAGCAGGGATAGAAGAAACACACCAATATAAGTGATTGATTATACTTTTCTGCCATTCAGTCACTACTTCACAGTATAATTTTCTACACAAGATTTCGGTAAGTATTTCTGACTTTTTAGTAAATATCTATGCCATGCAGTCTCTTTTTAGACATACAGGAATGTTGGAGGCATTCCACAACGTGGTGCTTGCTTACAATCCAAAGCGCTTTGCACTTCAGTAAGTGTGTAAACTATTGAGTATGATATATGATTGATTTGTTAGAAACCAGGCTTATGCTGCACGAATGCAACTTGCAGTGTTGGATTACAATGCCCATTTACAATGGAAAATTGCTGAAAACAAGCAGGGAGAAATCGTGTATCAGAGAAAATACCGCAAACAGACAAAGAAATGGGATGTTACACCTGTTCAGACTAAAAAATACAAATACATGGACAAGCTGAAAAAAGAAATTATGAAACAGCGAGAACACTCAGTAGAGACTAGGAGTAAACCAGCATTACCAGATAACCACCCAAATAACATTCAAGCTACTATTGGACATGTTCCACCAAGTAATACAAAAGAATTAGCTGCAAAAAAACTTTCAAGATTTTAACATGTATGCTATGTACAATCACTATGCCATACTGTTGGCACATGTACTGTTAGTTTACTAGTCACTAGTATTCTCGGAATCCTAAGTATATCCCACGTGGATCTGGATATCTGTTTTGCACGCCCCATACAATGCAGGAGGGAATAACATGTCTATTTCCCTGACCCAAATATCCATGGATCCACATTACATATTGTCTGTATGCAGCTTTTCAAAGAATGCGATATATCTAGGATTTATTCAATCAACGTTCTGGAAAGGAGTTAAGCTTTCTGTACTACAGAGAATGGAGTTGAAGAAAAGTCCGTATCATGTGATCTACCTGCTGATCGCAAAACATGCGGTTTTCTAGGACACAATGCAAACTTAGAACGTTCGGATAAATCAGGTCCCACATCTTTAAGTTCTCTTCTTGTGAATGATTTGTGAAGATATAGTCATACAGCCACTTCGTGTGTGGCGTCTCGTGAGTTAAGGTAAGCTTTGTACCATGTATTAAAGGCTTTAAAAATGTGTTAATAGTACATTCCGGCCTTGGAATAATACCTATTAAAATAACATTTTCTCTTGTAACAAATATGACGAGGCAAATTTAGCACAGTTAAGTATACTAAACAAAAACACCCTGGGTGTAAAAAAATGCGAAGCAGCATTGCAGATGGGTATGTAATAAAGGTGGCCAAGTGACAAAGCCAATCATAGTTGTGAAAATATGCTATAAACTATATCAAAGTTTTTGATCGCACCTGTTTGCAATGCTGCTTCTGATTGGCCTCGCACACCCAGGGTGTTTTTGTAAAGCATTTTATTTACTCCATTTATCACGGTGAATGTCTATCAAGGGCATTGTCATACTTTTATGCTGGTGCAAATGACAATGACCCACCATCCTATTTTATTGCAAATAGCCCACTTTGTACGGTCTGTGTAAATTCTGAAGCTCTGAGCCAAGTAAGTATTGACATCAGAGAACACATGATTTTATTGGTACGTACAACAAATGAATTATGCTTAGCAGACCTACAAGGAGTAACCAAAACACTATTAACAGCTGTTTTATTGTGGGAGTAAATGAGCAATACATTCGTTCATTTGATGCTTTGCATGAAATTTTGAGTGACAAGGAGTCGTGCTGGGGGTTAGGAACGTCAATTCTAGGTAACAGAATGTCTCAACTGCAATGGCACAAAATTATTTATGTTGCAGTTCACCTTGGTTTTCCTGATCTTTTGTTTAATTTCAGGCCTTTTGACAGTCAAGTGCATCATCGATATGTTGTTTCATCTTTAGGAAATGAGTTTTATTCAAGTCCAAAGCTATTATGTCTCCTGACCCATGCTCTACAATAGCAGATGAAGCTCAAGGATTACTCCAAAAATCGCCTTATATTAAATCAACTCAAAATCGAGGAGTGCAATTGAAACCTCGAATAGTTGCTGCTATTGGTAATACATGCAATTGGATTGATGGCACTGTAGAACAACTGGAATATTTAGGCTCCGGAGATAATGATGGTACTGATGTTTGTATGCGCTTTAGTAACTGCTTTTCAATAAGTGCTGCAACTAGAGATCCACACGATCACTTAAATTGCATTCAGTCTTCATGTACGCAATCTATAACAAATGAAGTGTCAATCACATTAGATGGCTCAGAGGATGAACCGGTCATATTGTACAGGAGTAAAAATCTGTGGTGGATATAACTGCACATACACTGTGACTACCAAACAAAAAGTCAACCAATGCACAAAGCACAGTAAAATGACTCTTGTTCCAACTGGTGCTTGTAGTTGTCATTTAGCTTATGTTTATCCCAAAAGGTGGGTGTAGATGGATTGTTGCATTAAGTTGTGAAAAAAGTCAAAACATACACAACCATTTACCACCACCTGAATGGAAAATTTTGCCACATGCTTTGCAAGATATAACACAAGCTGTGCGTTGCAATATTCATGTAACCCCAAAAGACATTCAAAATGGACGAGGGCTGGATTACCAACCAATGGAAGCCTCTTTCGCTGCTGCAAACGTTAGTCGTATAAGATCGGTTGTTAAAAAGGCAAAATCTTGTATAGATAAGACAGATAATGAAAGAGTTAATCCTTTCAAAATAATCGCATCTTTTCCTGCCATTAAGGAACGTGTTGATGGAAGTTCTACTAATCAATGCAACACTGAAAATATCAACAAATTAGTAGGAACGTATCAGATGACAAGGACGTTTCTAAGGTTTCTGGAAACTGGTCAGATTTTTTCAATTTAAAAATTCTTGTATAGTTAATAAAAATACAGTATATAGTCTGCCAGTTGATTAGTTCTCTTAGATAAAATAGTATACAGTATATATTAGGCTATCTATATGATTTTATATAACTCACAGTTTAACCTAAGTAAGTTCCACATGCTACTTTCTATTTAATGCACATTGCGTTCTTTTTAGTACACATTATTTTCTATTAATGCTATGTCACATGAGCAAACAATTGACACTGTTTTTGGGGCCAAGCCAGAAGAAACAAAAACTGGGTAAGATATTAGTGTGAAGTTAGTGTTATGGTGAATAAATTAGTGCATTTAGATGCAGACTCTGAAACTACAAAGGAATTTTCTGTGGTCCCCAATGATTTTTCTTTGTATGTTGGCAAACCATTGACAGATGCTATAAAAAACTTTCAGCACTTGAGGATCATTTCAAGCCTGGAAAGGGTTTTAGATTTCCAGTCCATATTGAATATGGAAAGAAACGGTCATTTAATCCATCTTGGCTGGATAATCATAATCGGTTGGTATATTCTCCTGCAAAAGATGGAGCATATTGTAAATTTTGTGTACTATTCAGAACAACTACAGAACACAACTCTTCAAAGATTGACCATTTGGTAAAGTCTCTAACATTTTGGACAACAGCTTGTGAAAAGCTAAAAGATCATGGCTAAGTCTGCTTTACATAAAACGGCAACTTTCAAAAGTGAGAATTTCTGTAAAGACATGAAGACAGAGCAAGTTTCAATTGATGTGCAGCTTAATACAGTTGATGCTTTAAATATAGAGCATAACAGACAAAAACTGGCTTCAATTATTAAAACCTTGCTGTTCTGTGGCCATCAGAATATTGCACTAAGGGGACACAGAGAATCTGCTGATTCACAAAATCCTGGGAATTTTAGGGCTTTATTAGCTTTTTGAGTTGATAGTGGTGATAATGTACTAAAGGAACATTTTCTTACTGCTCCCAGAAATGCACGATACACTTCTCACATGATACAGAATGATTTAATTATAAGCTATTGTTATGCATGTGTTTATTGGGGTTTTAGATGAAGATTTTCTTGTAAAATTGTCACGAAAATCAGTCTCAGAGTATGCAGTTTTCAAAAATTTTCTGGGGGGCATGCCCCCAGACCCCCCTAGCAATTTCGCACAACATGGAAGCCAAGCACTATTTTAACTTGATTGGAAACTAGTCACCAAAATTTCTAGAGCTGCCTATGGGTGACGATGCATACAGCTTTGGGCGGGATAAGCAATATGCATTTTTCCAATCACCTTTTCAAGCTGAACAATGGTCTACAGCTAAAATATTGTTCATTGATATTGATTACACAGGGTGTCATCATTTTCCATATCTTTTGAATATTGTTTGCCAAAACAGATTCACATTAAAGTATATGGCATGCGGCAGAGCCTTACTGAATCACCAAGATGGGAAATCAGTTGGAAAGGCACTATCTGTTTTGACACATAATGTTAAAAGGCAGTATAAAGATTATGACATCAACATAATGCACAAAGAAATATTACTAGATTTTGATGATGCCGAATTACGAGCATTCATGGATACATTTGGTGAACCTATTTCTAATCTCTTGCATGGTTGTTCGGTTCATTTTATTCGTTCAGCCATGTGCGTAGCCAAGTTGGTTAATTCATCCACTTTTTCTCCTGGATATCACATCTTCATGTCTACTGTGAAACGCATTCCTGATGAGCCATCCAAAGATGTGGTTCAGGATGCATTCGAAGTTTTATGTGGTGCAAAGAGCTTTGAAATACTCTCAAGGTATCTCCCACGCAGTCTATCATCAATGTCAGCTGATCGAGTGGATATGCATAACTGAAAAAGTGTGGAAACCTGGTCAGAATGTTGGAGACGTCTATACGTGTTGAAGAAATTGAGTAAAGCATACAGTGCTATAACAGATGATGAATGGGAAGACTTGCCTAGAACTACAAACCCAGTGGAATCAATTAATAGACAGAACATACCCGAGAATGTTAAGTCAGTCTCATTGAAGCCACTGGTGGAACATATTTACTTAGAGGACAAGAGACATGCAGTTTTACAGTTAGCCTCACAAGCTAATATTACCATCTCTTATGAAGCTGCAAAAATACGAAAAAGGAGTCACAGACCACCCTAACCACCTGAGAAGCGATCGTCATTAATGACTGTACCAAATGGTAAGCGAGCAATAGGCACTCGCTTGAGTGTGAAATTCTTTGATGATGATACTCAAAGTACCACTACTTGGTATCATGGGACCGTTATTGCTTATGCAATCTACATCAACTATGCATGCATGGATACTTAATTATTGCATGCTATATGCATGGTGCAGCAACTCAGGCAACACCAACATTCAGTCATATTGGAATACAATGTGAATTGCTACTACCTCCTCCCATCACTTCAACTCCAACAAAAGCTTATGTTAGTAAGCCAATTCTTTCTGATATCAGTGATGTTGTTGTTGATGATGAGTAGAGCTGAAACAAATACTCAATTCGTTCGGATATTCGCTCGGTTGCATAGGTATTCGAATATCAAGACAGTATTCGGATGTACAATGAATAAATTTTCTGCGTTAATTCCTGCATATTTTGTAATTAACTTTAAATTTAAACATATTTCAGTAATTAAATGAATTACATTTTATGTATTTCTAGCATAAACTGAGTCTCTTAATAGTAAAATGGCTTATTCAAACTATTCGGGTATTCGCTCGCTTTGCCATTCAAACTATTCGAATCCTAAATTTTCATATTCGTTTCAGCCCTAATGATATCATTGATGATGAGGGTAGTACTGTTGCAGATACCACACAATCAACTCTTTATGAAGAGACCATCAGTGGATCTGAACCCGAGTCAGATTTATCAGTTGAAAAGCAACAGACGTTTAGTCTTTGATCTGCTCTTTTGTTGCTATTAAGCACCTACATTTTCTATTGAAAAGTTTACTTGAGGTTCATTTTTATGCATCAAACAAATCTGTAACAATAAATATGTATGGGAGTGACAGTCAGCCTTATGTAGGGAAAGTTCCAGGTAGTAATATTAGGATTTCAGCTGCTTTACTTTATACTGGATCATTACCTGCAAAGGCCTTACAAGTATTTAGCAGTCTGAATTGTGCCACAATTACAAGGAAGACCTTTTTTCGGCACCAAAAGGCCTTTTTACAACCAGCCATTAACTGCATTTGGGAGAACGAACAAGAGACTTTAATTGATCAATTAAAAGTCAAAAAACAAGGCTTGGTGCTAGGAGGTGTGGTAGGGCTGATAGTCCAGGACATAGTGCCAAGTATGGGTCATACTCAGTTGTTGATTTGAAACAGAGCAAGATTGTGGATTTGAAACTGGTCCAGGTATGGTTATTGGAATGCTGTAACTACATTATGTGTAACTTGTTTACAGAGTAATGAGGTTAAGGGAAGTTACCATATGGAGAAGGAGGGCATTCATCGCTGCTTGAAATTTCTAAAGGAAAGCAAGTTAGAAGTGGATGTCTTAGTAACAGATAGGCACAAACAGATAAATAAGTGGTTGCGAGAAGCATACCCTAAAATTAAACATTATTACGATATATGGCATGTTGCTAAAGGTATGTAGCTATTCAGTGGAATAATACTTTATAGTTTCATAAAAACTTTTACAGGTTTTCGTAAAAAGTTGGACAAACTAGGCAAGCAGAAGGACTGTGAAGTAGTGACTGAATGGCAAAAAAGTATAATCAATCACTTGTATTGGTGTGTTTCTTCTACCCCTGCTGATGATGGTGAACTCATAAAAGCCAAATGGTTGTCTCTAGACAACCACATTCATAATGTGCACAGAAGACATAGTAAAAAGTTTCCAAAGTGTGCACATGGCAGACTGAGATGGTGAGACAGAAATAGGAAATGACTACAAAGACGTGAGTGCTGTCCTGTAACATATCAACCTTAATTATTACAATTAATCAATAGATACTAAACCAAGTGAAAAACTTACATTGCTGATTACTAACAATAATCATTTGAAAGACATGACTCGTCTCTCCTCTGCACATCAGACATCTGCTTTGGAATCCTTTCATAATGTGCGATATTATGATGAAGAGAACCAAACGGACAGATCTGTATTTGAAGGAGAGATAGATGCTGTAGTATCTTGTACTGAATAGTCTTGTTGCATAAGAGTTTCAGCAAAAAAGTCGATAAAAAAGATTAAAGAGATTAGAGGCAACCCCACAGCGAGGGAAACTATCGAACAAAAGCCAAAGTTAATGCCATAAATGGCATCCTAGGTGAATGCAGCAAATGTGCAATTATGCAAAAGCTACTGAAGTGCTCTACGACAACTTTAGCCACTGTGATCATTGGCACTAGCAGTGGTGACCGAACTGTTACTATGTTTTCTGGGATCATTGAAGATCTTATAAAGAATGTTGAAGGAGGGTCTCCAACTGAAAAGCTTTTGGCAATACCTCCTCATAAATTTTATGTTACTCCCCAAGATGTAGTATATTCAGTGACAAGAGTATAATCTTACATTTTTGGACTCTTGTACTGATAATGACTTGATTACTATTGATTTAGTTGATTTAGTTGATTTATAACTACATATATATTTGTTCATTATTATATCCATGATTAGCTAAATAACTGATAAATTTCTGTACATATTTTACAAATCACAACTTTCTGCTCCATAACATCACTATTAGTATATGTAATAGGTAGTATTTGGAATTAATTGCGCGAGTAATGCAGGCAAAAAATTGTAATAGTGTGAGGCGAAGCCGAGCACTATTACAGTTTTCTGTCTGCATTATGAGTGCAATTAATACAAATTTAACCGAAGGTTAAATGGTGTTAACTGGGGCGGTGACCACATTAAGACGTAATATTAATGTCATGATAAAGTATCCGGAGACGCACGCGCATGACCTCAATTTGAATATTACGTGCGCTCTCTCATCCTTAGTTACGAGCTGTCCTCACGGAAGTAGTAGCATTCGTTTTATGAATTTTACAATGGACCGACCAGGTCCTTCTTCGGAAGATACAAGTGACGCCACGACTCCAGCTGGTTTCTGGGGTTGTCGTCATCACCGCTCCTTTTTTGATGTCCGTGTTTTTAATGACTTAGCTGACAGCAGGGGTGAAAATAACGGTCGGCCATCGGCCATTTGCCAGTCAAATTAGCAATGTGGCCGCCCATTTCCTTGTTTGTCTGACAAATTTCAGTTCAAACAGGGCTAGAAGGTAATGTATGTTTAACACCTACTAATGTTATTGTAGCCAACACAAAACAATTTTTTGGTTGCTAGGAGATAAACAAGCTAGGAGGGTTGTTTACACTATGGTATATGCTACTCCCTCCTACCTTGTTTATCTCCTAGCAACAAAACTTTTTATGTTAGCTTCAATAACATTGATTAGTTTGAGCATTGGCTGGCCAACTGTTGGCATGTCAGATCAACTATAAAGCTGGTCTGACATTTGGCTGGCTACTTTTGAAAAGTTATTTTCACCCCTGTGACAGTAACCAATCTTCTAGTTTGGCTGCAACTTTTCGCAAACATGAAGGTGTGAAACGTCGTGCCTATGAGGAGCGAGTGCGTGAGGTGGAAAGGGGCAGTTTCACCTCTTGTGTTCTCATCCTCGGGAGGTATGGGGAAAGCTGCTACCGTGATGTATTGCCGCCTTGCCAACCTTCTTAGTGACAGATGGAATTCCCCATATTCCTTGATCATGGGTTGGCTCCGTTGTTCACTTGGCTTCTCCTTGCTCCGTTCCTCACTGATGTGTCTCCGTGGCTCCCGCTCCAGTTCTGGTGTCCCTGCAGCTGTTGATCTTGTTGTACCAGAGGGCCACTTGGCTACAAGCAGTGACTAATTTCCCTAACTTTCTTCTGTAGGTCTTCGTAGGAATCTTTTCTGTAGGAATGAACTTCATAATGAACTACCCCATTCCGAACATCAATTTAGTTTACTTCTTTAGAGACATGTGGGTGGAAGGGAGTGTGCCTTTAGGGCCGGATCAAAAAAATTATTAAAAAAAAAAAGTTTGCTGACAATCTTGCAACACAAGGGGCATTAAAAAGAACGGATTTTACAATGCGGATGGAACTGTTAATTGGTGTCATAAACACGTCGTTGCCAATCCTGGGGCGCTCCGCGCCCCTATATAATCTTAGTCTCACCGCCCAGACTGCCTTTTTTTTCTTTGACATTCGGACCGGAAAAAAAAGGGTCTGGCCAAATGGTCAGTATGGATTGGTGATTCGCACGAGAAAATCTCAGCGTGTGAACCACTGGCTTTTAACACTTCCCTTTGTACTTAAGTATGCGTACTTGAACGGTTCCGTATATCATCCCAAAGGATAGGCACGTAAATTTTTCAGTACGATTTCTACGTGAAAGTAGTGATGGAAGGATCGACAGAGCAGTCCAAACGGCAAATAAATTGTCTTGAAGAAGTAATTAGAGAAAGTGGTTTGTGTTTAGGGTACAGGGAGTTGAAACATGAGCAAACGAAAGCAATCTTATCATTTGTACAAGGAAACGACACCTTTGTTGCATTGCCAACAGGCTAAGGGAAATCTTTAATATATGCAGCACTACCATATGTATTTGTTTATGTAAGAACGTACAAAGATTACATGCATGATCTAATCTTGGTTGCTTCGAATTGCTTGGCATTTCACAACTCTCCATGTTGAGTCCACGCGGCAAATTTCCTCCACACGTGATATTTGATGACGTTAATTAGTCTGGCATAGCCGACCCTTTTATGCGCCTCCTGAAAAATAAAAGGGTCTGGTCTGTCTAGCTTAGCGCACTTGTGCAAATGGAATGTGGTATTACGTAATGCTTCTATAACTTTAGGTAATCGATAGTGCATTTTTGTGGTAGCTTAAAATGGCTGCCTCCACATTCCTATGTTTAGGATGCGGAGCTGATATCAAAAATAGCAAGGGAAATCGTTTATTGAGCACAAAGTTATCGCAACATGTTATACCTGTGTGGAAAAGATTGATTGAGGAGGAAATTAATCGACGAGGTACGGAGACCGAGACGGCGACAGAAAGTTTGAATGTAGAAACTCTCACAAGTGTTGGACGAATGTGTCGACAATGTTTTTCAAAATACGAAAGAGCGACCAAATTACTTGATGGGCTCAAAAGTGACATTGTATCTAGTGTTAATTCCATACTCGATTGCTTGCTCGAGTGTGAACCTCAGCAGCCACCAACTCCAAAAAGACCGAGATTAGCTTCACCAACAAGAACCAGGTTCCTTATTTTAGGCAACTCTCCAGGTGTCAGGGTGAATGACAATTCAATCTCTCACCATATAGCTATATACATTTGCTTTTGTAGGTTCAAATTAGTTATGCCAATCGAATACAAAATCATGCTGACTCGAAATTATCAGACATTATTCCATTATCGATATGACCATGGCGCGTAAAAATTTCCTACGAGTTATTTACTAATTAACAATACAGCGATCTGATTGGTTTTACCTGATTCTCGTAATATGGCACAAGTTCTCTATGCTAGACAGACCAGACCCTTGATCAGCGCGCGCGATCAAATCCAAGGGTCGGCTACGCCAGACTAGATTTTAATAGCAGACGTCAGTAACTTAACACCTAACTTGTTAACGTGAATCCTTATAACATAGCATCACCAATCCATACTGACCATTTGGCCAGACCCTTTTTTTCCGGTCCGAATGTCAAAGAAAAAAAGGCAGTCTGGGCAGCGAGACTAATATAATCTATGGTGAGAATGACGCATAACTAACTATAGTCGCTTTGTGACTCCTTGAAGCTCAGTAACGTCATACTCACCTATTAACGATCCTTAGTATGTTAATCAACAATCAATCAATCAACAAGGTCCCCAAAATCTGGGGACAGCTGAACGAAAAAGGTAACGGTAGTTCACCAGACCCTTTTTTAGCGCGCAAGGGAACACAACACAAATATAACAGTAAGGTTTACCTTCGCTCTATTGTCGTCAAGTCTCTCTAGTATCGGACTACTTCGTCCTCTATCCAACACTTGAAGCTTCAGATTACCATTAGTGCAAGTCAGGTTTCTAAAATCTGCCAAGGAATCAATCAGAAGATAAAACGTCTTCTGTCTCCCGTGGCGCCAAATCCATCCTTTTGTACAGTGACACCCGGTGACAATCGGTCAGAAACAAAAGCAGCACACCGCCACAAGGCCACGTGCATTTAGCGCTTATAATGATTCATAACGCGCGCCTTAAAACCCTTAAGCGCCCACGATAATATAAATATAATTATAGTAGTCTACTCATGTGGGGTGCACCACTTATAAACTTGTGTATTCATTTAGCTAAGTGTTTGTTTTATATGTATGCTTAAATGTCTGTGTTTATCTTTGGGTGTTTATTTTGTGTTGGTTTTTAGTATTTATCTTGTGTGTTTATTTTATTTGCTGGTTCAGTTCAGAGTTTATTTAGAAATGTTTTATTTGGTACATTGTTGACATAGTCCGTATACAATAGCTACCACTACATCCGTTAAGAATACAACTGACATTGATGATAATTACGTATATAGATATAGATGGTCTTGTAACGAAATATTATAATTCGCAATTCTGGATTCATTCTTATCAGTGGAGATTATAACTGTTGATGAGTGATCTGACAAATGTCAGTGGAGGTTGAGCTAACATTGTTGTGTTTTGATCAGACATAATACCTGGAAGTAAAATAAACCACATTCCAATGGGAAAGAGACTCCTCCTTGGGTTGGTACCATGTAGTATCTCCTAGCAATCAGGTGTAATGTTTTTACAGGATACATAAACACTGTAGGTGACATGTATAAACAATGGCCCTATATCTTTTGACCAGTCTTTGATGTCAGATGCAAACATGTTTGATCAGACAAACAGGCTATCCTCAAATGTCTGATGACTGACCATCTCCACTGCTTATTAAGCACCAATATATGCTTGTGCACTACATGGCACTCAGATGTCATTTTCAAGGTTCAGATCTTTCATTACTGGGATATTACACCATTAGTAACAATGCGGCTGAAAATATATCATTAAGCAACCATGTTGGAGACATGGTTGGGTTGAAGAAAGATGATATACCGTATAGCGGGAAAGTTTGGCGGGGGAAAGTTTGGCGAATTTGGCGAATCGTCCGTGATTCGCCAAACTAAAGCCATTCAAATTCTTACTTATAATTATTACCCTATGGCTGAATCTATGCATTCGCCAAACGCTCATAACCAGTGAATTCGCCAAACTTTCCCGCTATATGGTAAAAGGTGCACTTGACAAATGCCTACAACTAGAACTATATTGCATACTAGATGTGATGTGGTGTTACTATGATGGTTTCCCGGTTGTATAGGCAGCCATTATATAACTCTACACTTGTTTCACTTTTTGTAAAAAAGACAATATTGCAACCGGAGTTAGGAATGCTATCCTCACTTCAAAGCCAATTGACCCAAACTATCTTGTGGATGAAAATATAAAAGTAAGTGAACGGGTTTTGAAAAAGGTTAAATCATTATCTGTACAGACTACAAATCTAATGTACAAACAAGTGTAAGAGTAAGTACCCAACGAGTTAGCCAGAATAAATTTCGTTGATAGGCTGAAAACCTTTTTGTCACTTTCAGAAAAGCTCCTTCTTGATGTGACAAATGATCCAAATGAACAGATTTACTTGAGGCCATTATTGAGAAGCAATAATCTCTTTTTGATAATATTTTTCTGAAGGTGCTCTCCAGCACATGATAGAAGCAGCTCTTTGTGCACAACTCCGAGGTCCAACCACACTGTAGGCTGAAGTAGAAGTAGACCCATCCCTTATATAGATGTGATCTTATGCTTGAATTTGGAGAAGATATTGTTGTTATTGATTCAAAAGGATCAGGTTGAATGCAATATTGCCTCCTCCAGAAAAGGATGATTTTCCACGAGTTCCTAAAACAAACAACTGGAAACCTCAAGTACAAAAGAAGGTCATTGACTTTCTAAAAAAACAAAAACATGATGTAAACTACCGATATGAAATACATCCTGAGTATCATGAATACTAGTTTTGAAATAAGGGCGTTCTCAAGTAAGGAAATATGCCTCTCAAAGACAATCCTAACGTTTCATATCATGCTTTTCTTGTTGTGCAAGTTGGATTTCCTCTGATTATATAATAAATCAATCATTGTAAGCATTTAACACTATACTACATCTGTAATTTTTATAACAATGATACTGTAAAGACCATAAGTCCATAAGCCACTATAGTGGGCTTGCAAACTTCAAACACTTGTAGAGTGTGCTGCAAGCAATTAAAAATCTCAGCATTAATGTGGTATTACATCATGTTGGGCTTGTTGTGGTGGATGGGTGGTTAAAAAACTACTCATTGTTCACTGCCTAAGGAGATACAAGATCACATGATCAGGTTAACTACATCACATGCACAGCTTCATTTTTGTCACCTTATATCCAGTGTCCCATTAGCATATACCTCGATGATTGTGAATAACCTTGGATGCCTGAAGAGTGACACCAATGTATTATATAAATAGCAAGAGAACATTATATTATGTAGCTACTCTTGTTGTTACACACAATTGTTTTAATTGTGTTTAAATAGACAAAAAATTTAATTCTGCTGATTTAATTTTAGCTACACTTAAATTGTGTATACTTAACAGATATAGTGGTATGTATCAATGATTAAAGTAAACATCTCTAAGCAAACTCTGAAAACCAGCAAATAGAATAAACACCCAAAGATAAGTGTTTATTTTATTTGCTGGTTTTCAGAGTTTAAATAGAGATGTTTTATTGTGTGTTTACTTTAATCATTGATAAATACCACTATAGCTGTTAAGTATACAACAAAGGATGGTCGATATTGAAATTATAGGCATGATGATTTTCCACTAAAATATCATGACTAATACCACTAAGTTGATGATAACAGTATTATAGCTACTACAAACTGGGCACTGAAGTTATGAATTAGCTATTCAGTGCATGTACGTGGACCAGGCACAAAATTCTTGTTAGTGTACATGTTGCCATTGTAGATATTATACCCAATTGAGCAGCATGCGTTTAAGACTAAAGGCAGTAGTATGATATAATTCAATGCGGACTAACTTAACATTAATTTTAGACATATATACATCGGTGAATATCTACATTATGTCAATGGGTGGGGGTATACAGTCTCTTCAATCCAAGAGATGCTACCAAGTGGAATTTTCCTAGTAAGAACATGAACATGATAGCTACATCCAAACGACAAGCTTTAGTAAATTAGTAATAGTCGATATAATGTCACATTAAGTGGACAAAATGTATCTGTTTTGTTGCTGTACATGTACTGTCATATGATTTATATCATACGTAAGTTGACCTAAAGTATGGAAATGGTGAGTATGTGTGTTATGTAAAAATTGTGGTTTTCTTTATGAGATAACCTGTTAAAATAAACAACTTAAATATATCAAGTACTTCCTTTCAGTCTAGTATAAAAGGCCTTGCTACTTTATCATATTTGCATAACTATAAAATGAAGATAGTGAGGATTACTATTGCACTTCTGTATCTGGGCTGGTGTTATGGGGAAGAAGAAAAGGAATGCATTAGTAATTTTGCTGAATTTGAAAATGCTCTTCTGAGCAATCCTGTTAATCAATATCAAATAGCAAGGGCATACTTTCCAACCAACAGTGAAATCAGTCCAGTGTGTGTTACAAGTTACTACTATATTGGAATCAACAGTAGCGATGAAGAGAGTTGTCCAACTGACATAACGTTAGATAAGGCTGAAGTGTTCACTGGCTGCTCAAAGTGGAAATGGTGCATCAGTTCTTTTTATATGAGACTAGATCTTTCTCAACTTCAAGATTTTTCCTTTCACATTTTAAGTGATGAAACTACTGAAGCAGAATTTGAAATACCCCCAGTTTGTAACATTGGCGAGGAAATTTTATATGAATATCTTCAACGAACTACTATATCAGTAAGTCACGTATTCCTTATTACACAAGTTTTAATATTGTTGTATACATAATGTAGCTTTACCAGTATGCCAGGGATAATGGTCAACTTGGTAAAGGAACGGAATTTGTTGGATATACAGCAAGATTTCGTAGCAATTCTGATTTGGAGAAACTAGCATTTACTTATAAGTCAAATTCAATTAATGCATTAACCAAGAATACAAAGGATCTCTACATTCTTTACAAAACTTTACTGTTCCTTAGTTTACTAGCTTTGCCAGTATTCGCTATGAGCCTTATATATGTTGCATATCTGGACTATACAAGGACATTAAACTCGAAATGTGGAAAGACAATCTCCACTGACTCAGGACACCCTATAAGCAATGTGAGGTTTATGCTGTGTAGCATTTTGGTAGTATGCTGTTTGGCTATTGGACTGATGATATATTTTCAGCTCCATGCCATTATAAGAAACCTTGAATGGTTTTATCTCTGCCCTTACATATGGCTATGGATACTTGTTGCAATGAATTTTTCCTTTTCGGTGAAAATAGTTTGTCTAATAGACAGCAATGAAAAGCATGATCGTTTGACTACACTGCCATGCTTTCTAGAAGGTTTACTCTTGTCAATAGCCGTCGCAACAATGCAACTTCTGTCTTGGCATTTAGTATTTGTGTTTTGTAGTTTTATTTTGAACCCTGTAAGAGCTATCCTTTATTCTGTGGTCATGATTGTTAGTGTGGTTTGCTTGGTTGTCTTGCTGGCTGTCATCATGAAGGTCATCATTATTCTAATTTCCCAAACTGGCGAGTTTAAAGAATGTTTTCAAACTGGCAAGTTTAAAAATTTTGCATGGTTAGAAGAAATATTACATCTTCATCCAACTGTTTTTATGAAAGATAAAAGAATTGATATAATTCTAATGATCTCTCTCATAATGCTATTAATATATGCACATGCTTACAGTGTGTTCATATTTCAAATAAACATAAACAATAGTAACCAGATTTTGAATGAGACAATAAAGTTTATCATACCTAAAATACTTCTGATGATGATTGCCTGGTTTTTACCTAAATTCTTTTTGAATCCAGAGAAAACATGGTTGATATGGTGGAAGTATACAGGGAAGACTTGTATTGAAAGGAAGACTTGTCTTGAAAGTAGTGTTTGATGGACACCTATATTGAAATTATTATGATATAATAACTATATAAACTTCGTGTAAAACACTGATATTGTCACCAGACAAATTCTTGTTATATATAATTAGCTATTGTTGTTGTACTACAGTATTACAGAACACAGTTGTAAATGTAGTCAAATGCGCATTTTTAGCTTCGTGCTCATCATCGTGCTGAACGAGATTGTGTTTACACATCTCCTAACTGTGCGGATTCTTGGAAGTTATTCCTTTGAGCAAGGTTAGAGACCAGCATGGCCCCCAACTACTCGCCTTATTATTGGCAACTCTATATTTTCTGGTCCTCTGGACACTTTATTTTGCAACATTGGCTACTCCTTCATCTGATTTTGTATTTGATGATAGTTTTAAGTTACTGTTATGGCTGAGTTTGAGCAGCTCTGTCAGTTGCCTGCAGAAGTTTTCACTGTATTTGCAGCTCCTCTGGCAAGTCCCCTAGTCCCGCTGGTGTTCAGGCTGAGCACCTCTGCTATGGTTCCTACCACTTTATTTAACGCCATTTTGCCCACAGGTTTATAATTCTTCTTTTGAAATCTTATGTTCCTTCACACTATAGAGGTATTTCATTGACTTCTGTCAAGGTTTTTCTTTCTAGACTACTTGTTTACGTACAGCTGAGTCCTCTTCAAGGTGGCTTAAGGGCCAGAGTTGCTCACATACTGTAGGGAAGGGTAAGAAAGCTTTTGATACAGTCTAGCATGAGGGTGTTTTGTTAAGCTTCACAAAGCAGGAGTCCCTCATTTGGATGTGACTGCTGCATATGTTGCTCAATATACGTACTTTTAATGCGTCTAAGTCATTTGTGGTGGTTTTTCGTGAGTCTCCTTACTCCCGCTACTAATCCTTTGCCTGGCTAATCATGATACCATGCAGCAGTTTGTTGCATCTATGATCTCAGCTTTTGGGCCATTGCATCTATGGTCTCAGCTTTTGGGCTGTGAATCTCTCCCAGATATTCCTGAAGTGCTGGCTTCTCCTTCCTCTTCTTATGGTTGGCGCAGTTTTGTTCGTTGCCATCTTATTGCTCAGCCATTTCTAATGAGTGCCTGCTCTGGCTTTGGGTTATTGCCTTCTTGTTGTTGGTCGTCCGGTACGCTACTCTTGCTGATGTTGTAGCTACTAGGACTTCTTTGTGGTGCATTACAATATTGTATGGCTTCATAGTAATTGCATTCTTCATTGACAACAAACTTAACTACTCACTGTTACTAATTAACATTGTTAAGCATTTTCCAATTAATAACTATATTAATACAGTTTTGTTATTAGTACAAAATCACAAATGTGCTGGAATAATAATGACAATTGGGAGCATAAAAGAATAAAAGCATGCAAGCGGATTTTAGGAATAGAATAATGGAGCATAATTTCCTCAGGCCTAATCTCAATGTATTTTTGAGGATCTGTTGGATTTCTCTTTGATCAATTTCTTGGGAACAGCATTCCATGGCTCTTTCATAATTCCACAGTTTCCAGTAGCCCTTTGCGAGCCAGGAAACAGCCCCAAGAACCAAACAAAGTTGCTCAAGACTCCTCAGTCATCATAACCAGCACATTCAAATTATAATCACAAATAAGAGCCACACAAGGTCACCCAAAGGGGCGATCTCAGCAAAAAAACAAAAATAAAGCATCAGCAGAATTACAATATGAATACAAATGACAGAGCAGCAAGCCAGGAAACAGCCCAAAGAGCCACACAAAGTGGGAGTCATCACAATATAAACCAATACATTCTGAATATATATAAAGAATTTTGCGTGGGAGGATCAAAGCCGAAAACAGTGCTATATTGCAGATATAGAACCGGAAACACGTGAACAGTGCTATATTGGGTAGTTATAGAACGGGAAATAAAATGAAAGACTTTAAACCTCTTCTTTTCGCTGTATATATTGATGGACAATTCAGTAAACAGTAGGAAACACTGGGATACATCAGTGTTAAAGCCGTTCTGCTGAAAGATTGATAAGGTTGGACGTTTTATAATGGTGCGCGGATTTGTAGAGGAAATTCTCTATAACAGTTCGCTTCGTGCTATATTAGCCATCTCGGCCTCATTGCCTCGTGCTTTATTTTTCATATAGCACTCGCGGCAATGCTTTAACCCTTACTTATTGTACTTTGCGTGGGCGGATCAAAGGGTACAACCGTTCTATAACTACCATAATGTGTCAACTAGACGCTAGAGTAGTTATAGAACTGTGGCTGATTGACGCAATTATATCAAAGAAACACCATTCATTTATATGACAAATGTGTTAAAAAATAAAATTCCTTATCAAAGAAGTTGTGATTTATTTTAAGTTTAAGAAGTGCAAAGTACAATAAACCACTTAAAGCACTGCCACTTCTTTTGTATAAAAAATACAGCACTCAGTGAGTGTACTTGGCTTCGCCTCGTGCTATATTTGCCACTCGACACTCACTTTGTGCTGTATATTCCATACAAACTTGTGGCAGTGCTTTAAGTAATACTTATTGTATTTTGCGTGGGTGGATCAAAGGATTTAATAGTGCTATATATATGCCATAAAGTGTCAGCAGGTAGTTATAGAACTGTGGTTGGGTAGTTATAGCACTGTGGTTGGGTAGTTATAGAACGATAGAGTAGTTATAGAATGGTAACTCATTGACACTTTTCATCAAAGAAAACCATTCATTTGTGTTTTATTCACACATCAGTAGTGTAAAATACAATAAAACACTTAAAGCAATGCTGCTTAAATATACAGCTCTTGGTGAGGGTCTCGTGACAAATATAGCACTCGGCTTCGCCTCGTACTATATTTGCCACTTGACTATCACCTCGAGCTGTATATTTCATACAAACTGGCAGCAGTGCTTTAAGTAATACATATATACAAATGACTAGGCAGACAGCCCACCCAGAACTGCACAAGTGATAAAAGGAAAATAGACATACATAGGGATTGGCAAAACATTTGTTTTCGTTAACCCGTTCTATTGGAGGACCAGTAGGGAATTATTTGTTTCTTTGGCCACTGCAGCTGCTTTGAATGAACATCAAAAGATAGTCATGCAAATATATAATAATGTCCCTGTATATCATAGACGAGCATTAAGGAACAAGCTTATTCATTCTTTTGAAAGTATCTCACCTAAGACAAATTTAGCTACTTTACGTGAATTTTACTGTGCTGCTACTGGTGATCAGAGTGCTAGTTTGACTACGAATGAAAGTGAGATAGATGAAAGACTTCGTGAAGCTCTTGAAATGGAAGATCCAGATATTATAGTAGATTTACGGGAGGTAAACAAGGGTCATAGCTCCAAATTTTCCACATTTTGGGAAAAAATGAAGGAGTATTTAAATGAATCATCAGCTGTTCATGAACGATGACATGGCCAAGTAACTTACATGGCAAAAGCAATTTCTGTTAGAGATTTAATCAATCAAGTTTCCAAATTGTGCCCTGGGGAGGCCATTCCATCTGAGCAGTGGGTAAGGCTTCAATTTTGCCCCGAAAACCCTCGTGCCAAAGTAGCATCACAGTTTTAATGTCAAAATGATGGTTCAAAGTGCCAATTCAGACATGATCACATTGATTGCCATTATCAGATACGTACATGAGGGAATTTGCTCTTCGGTATTATGTTTGTTTCTTTAGACGATAAACATCAAATTAAAATTGGAGAACCCAATTATCCTGTTAGAGCGAGGAAGGAGAATCATAGTTGCAGAAAATATCATTTTTGAGGTGATCAACAAATTTTCGGTCATTCCAAGTGTGTCCTTTATCATTACGATTTCCTGGTATGAAGGTGAAGTGTTTGTAGTGTATAAAGATGCTGTGTTTGAACCTTCTTCTGCTCTTCATCATGTAACTGAACTTCATTCCATCTTATTAACAAAGTTAGGCAGCAGTCAGTACTATTTCTGTACATAACCTTTTTTCAGTACAATTATCAATGATTACTCTGTTTTTGAACCTAAATCTAGATCTTTTAGTTGTGGGTAGGACCACTCCTAACAATTCTTGGAAGAACCCAGTTTAGTGAATTATGAGTGTAAATATCTTGGGACTTCAGTGTATTGGCATGATGCATGAGCTAAGAGAAGCTTTCACATCATCTCTGTAATTTTCTTCTGTCACCTTCCTTAATGCTTTAAGGCTGTTAGAATTTTTAATAGCCTTTTCAAATTCTGTACTACCAGTTTCTCACCTTTGAATCTAGATCACTGAACGCCTTGAATTAAAAGAATAGCCTTTTTTGGTTTTTGACACAGCATTTCAGGAAGTTCATTTAATAGATGATAGTTTAACTATGAATGATACAAGTAAAAGGAGAAACTTAAATCTTTTTATGAACATTGTTGTCAAGTTCGCCACTATTCTTTTTGTATCAAAAAATGTGGTGCACTCACTTGTAAAATATGTAAGCCTGTGCAAATGGATTCAGAATTGTTTAAGGACATGCATTTTCTCCCTGATCCAAAAATAGGCACAGATGACCATTAGCTACATTTCTTTCGAAAAAATATATGGTACAAAAACTAGTGAACAACATGCTCGTAGTGTGGGTGTAGTAATTCAGTGTGATGAGTGTGATAAGTGGTGCTTGCTATTTTCAAAACGTAAACTATCTGTAATTCAAAGAAAAAAATTGAAGAACTAATTGTTGATATTTCACATTCCTGTGGGGCCACAACCGATGACTTGGTTTTACCAGAAACATTGGCTTGCGTGTAGGCTTGCGCCTATTATGCTTTTAAAATTACCTATTATGCTTTGGAGCAATGCTCCAATATTCTTCCTATTATGCTCAAATTATGCTCCATAAAATTAACATTATGCTCCAAAAAATAATCTGATTTCAACACTTTCTATCCTTTTAGTTTACTTTAATCACACCTCTTACTTGTTTATGAGTATAAGGTCTTTCTGGTACCTCTACAGCATTAAATCTCTTGTACAGGGAGCCATTCACAAAATAATTTTAATTATTTTTAGTGGCGCTTGATCTAACGACTGTAAAGGGGATTGCAATAGTTGCTGAATTCAGCCTAGCAGTTGTATAATAGTACAGTTTGTGTGTAATGGTAAGCGTGTGGCCCTTATAAATGATTTGAGTATGTTTTCATTATAAAACTGGCGCCGCACGCTAGAAATTTTGCCTATTATGCCAGCATTATGCTTGATGCTTTCAGCTACCTATTATGCCCAAAATTATGCCGGCATAATCGGCGCAAGCCTACTTGCGTGGCTATACGAACACATGACTGTGGTGATCCAATACTTTTCTGCATACAAAGATGATCCATTGTGTATACTGTATACATTGTGGTAGCACAAGCCTTGATAGTCTTACTATTCCCAAGGATAAAGACTGTTTTTATCCTTATTGTGCTGATTGTTCTACAAAAGACAGAATATTGAAACGAAGTAGTAAGTAGCTACAGCACACTGCTGTATGAGAATAGCTATAGCTATGTGTACACATTTTTCTATTGTAGCTATGTGTATAATTTGTATGTGTATGTAGCTACTGGTATGCTTTATGTTTTTAATTGATTTTTACATGCTTTTACATATAAGATAATGAAAAATGACCTCCCGCCCACATGATTTTTAGGGAAAGCACTGACGATAAACTGTAAATCAACTTTGCCTGGCCTGGGGGCAGAAAATTTAAGTTTGGTCGCTGTCACAAGAATTATGAGAAAAAGACAACTGACCGGGAATCTTAAGAGTTGAAAGACCACTCAAAGAGAAGCAATACAGAAGAGGAATAGGGACCAAATTGAATTAGTGGTGCGTACTTATAGATCAATACTTCATAATAGAAGTCAGGGTATAGCGAAATACTCTAATAATGCACTTAAATGGTACTAGCTCTGGTGCATACTGTAACATCCAAGGTGGAAAAGTATATTATTATAGACACATTGGAAGTCCAGACCATAGGTTAAACGTATGTACCACAGCAACTTAGCCTATGGAATACGGACACCGTAATCACATTACGCTGGAATATAATTTAAATGGGAACTCCATTGCATCCGTTCATCTCCGCTAGGGCAATGATCACAGGCTTTGAAGCCATACATGTGATTACCTCAAGACCGCATTTTAAATAAGTGCCTGTTGAATATTGGAGTTGCCGGGAATGGCATCTTCAAGTGAGGAAGAAATGGAACCTTGTGCTCCTAAAAGGAAGAGATCTTTGCTATTCTGTAGCCATTGAAAATGGTAATATTGACAAAAATATCATTTAAGGATACAACGTTGATGCTATTTAATTAGAACTCGTGTGTCAATTGAGCACGTACGTAGCTACAATTTGCAATTGATTATGTAAACTAGTCATTGGTAGAGTCTAAGTCTGTATAATTTCCTTGCCATGCGTATCCAGCTAAAGCTATAGCTCCTAGTTCAATATGGTTTCTCTACACACTGTAGTGTTTATTAATGATAGTGCAGCATTCTATGGATCATGAAGATGCCATTTCAGACAGTGAATCATTTTCTTCTGTGGGAACCATAGAAAATGATGTTCAGCAATTGGATGTAAGTAGTGTAGTATGTTGTCGTGATGTTATCTTGTGCTTAATTTAGTTAGAAGAAATATGGACGTCAAGTAGTGAAGACGAAGCGAAGATATGTTCAATGATCAATCATCAAGTTACCAGGCCTTTTGGCAATTGGTATTTTTCTTATGGTTGTGGCAATATATATTTTAAGGCTGTACAAGTGTTATTAAAATCTTTCTCTTTACTTATAAAATTATTTGAAAAAGCCATTATTTCTGATGAGAAAGGTATTGCAGATAAAAATTCCTATGGACATACCAGCAGCTTACAAGTTTTTATCAAAAAAGAATGACGATTTTATTTCCTATGTAGTGTGCCCAAATTGTGATAGTGTATATGAATATGATGATTGCATAATAACAACAACTTTTGGTCAAAAAGAATCTAAGCTCTGCAGGCATATTGCCTATCCTAACCATTCTCATGCTAGCAGAAGGCAAGAATGTAAGGGTCGGTTGCTGAAGAAAGTACGCTCAGGAAAAGGGTATAAGTTGGTACTTATAAAAGAATATCCTTATCAACCACTTAGTAAGTCAGTTGCTTATTTGGTTAAGAGAACAGACTTTCTTAAGGCTTGTGAAAAGTGGAGAAGAAGGATGTTATCTATCCCTGAAGGTTACTTAAGTGACATTTATGATGGACAGATGTGGCAAGAGTTTTCATCCAATTCAATGGGTAACTTTTTAAACTTTCCTCATAACTATTTACTTACAATTAATGTTGATTGGTTCCAGCCATTTTCCTGTATTCAGTATTCTGTAGGGGCTATATATTTAGTTGTTCAGAATCTTCCTCGTGAAGTACGTTACAGACAAGAAAATATAATTTTGGTAGGTTTAACTCCAGGACCTCGAGAGCCATCTCTTACAATGAATTCTTACCTTGCTCCATTAATTCAAGAATTACAGCAAGCTTGGGATACTGGATTTACTGTAAGAGACTCTACCAATGCCTTAGTTACTATTCGTTTGGCTATTAATTGTGTGGCATGCAATATGCCAGCATCCCGGAAGGTGTGTGGATTTCTGGGACATAATTCTACCTTTGGTTGTAATAAATGCTACAAAACGTTTTCTTCTGGATTAAGTAATGTAGATTATTCTGGCTATGATCGTGATAACTGGACTAGCAGAAATAACTTTTTACACCGTGAAAACTGTCAAGAAGTTTTATGCGAGACTACAAAAACTGGAATTAGAAAGAAAGAAGCTGAATTTGGTGTTAGATATTCTATTATGCTAGAGCTCTCTTATTTTGATCCAGTACGTTTTACCGTAGTAGATGTTATGCACAACTTATTTCTGGGCACGGCAAAGCATATATTTAAAACATGGTTACAGTTAGATATGTTGACACCAGAAAATCTTGTACAAATAGAGAGACAAGTTGGGTTATTTCACATTCCCAATTCCATAGGATAACTTCCCATTAACATAACCTCTAATTATGGAGGGTTTAAAGCAATTCAGTGGCAGACATGGATCACTGTTTACTCCCCCATTATTCTAAAAGGCATTCTACCTCCCCATCTTCAGTGTTGGCTATTGTTTGTTCATGCGTGTAGGATATTGAGTAAGCACACTTTGAAAATCAGTGATGTAAACTTAGCGGATGTGTTTTTGCTGCAGTTTTGTAAAACATTTGAACAGCTTTATGGGGGCCAACTTCGTACACCCAACATGCATTTACATTTAAAAAATTGCCTGCTAGATTATGGACCGTCTCATGCGTTTTGGACAATTGGTTTCGAAAGGTTTAATGGCCTACTTGGGTCAATTCATACAAACAAGAGATCAATCGAGAAGCAAATTATGAGGAAATTCACAAATGCCCAGTGGTTACACAGTATGCGCAATGTTTCAGGCAAGGCTAATCCACAGCTTTCATCACTATTGCCTATGCATGGCTTGTTTACAGATTTAGTGACTCCAACCTTTCTGGAGATGGATGATGTTCACACACTAGAATTGTTAAATATGTCATCATTACCTTTACCTTCAATAAAATTATTTGGAAATCAAGGTGTTGTTAAGTTGCTGCCACCATTGCATGAAGATATTCTTTATCCTGAACAAGCCAGCAACTTGAACTCTCTCTATAAACAACTGTACCCAAACAAAGTAGTATTGCCTACTTCACCATTTTATACCCGTTCTGGTCGTGTTACATTGGGAAGTGAACTGATTGGTTCTGTTATGAATGCTACCAGCTGTAATTCTTGTTCAGTTATTGTAGCATATTGGCCATCAAAGGGTAACACTTTGTCTAATATTACTTATTCTTACAGAAATGTGGGTGTTGTTCAATATTATATCAAACATCAAGCCAAATTAAAAGATACTGATGTTAGTGCAGCATTTAGTGATGAACACATCTTTGCTTATGTCCTATGGAAGCAAGAACATACCCAAAAACATTGGTTTGGAATTTCTGCTATAGTCAGTCAAACCATAAACGAGGCTCCTTCAATGTGTAGCTTTTTACCTGTGCAATGAGTTAATGCAGTGTGTGCCTATTGCACTTTGAATACAAGCTTTGATGAACTAACTGAAGAAATTTTTATAACTATTCCTTTAACTACAAAATTCTTTTTGTAAAACGTATCATTTTAACTGTTTAACTGCTTTACATGATTCATATGTAATTGTATTGTATTAAAACCTTGCAACTTTTACATTTAAAAAACATGTACTGTATAGCACAAAACGTTGACAGCTGCTTGCGATTTGTCAAAGTTTTTCCAACTAACCTTTTCTTCTTAATGTTTTTCTTTAACTCGTCAAAGTTTTGTGTATGGTCAATTCGTCAAACCTTTGCGCTATACAGTATTTGGGAAATAATGTAACTAAATTGTCAAATTCAATGAATCCAGCCATGCCATATGGTACGTATATGCATGTGCTATATATAATAACACTACAATTTCAATTTTATTTATGTTGTCTTATACTAACATTGTGTAGTGCTTTCATCACGCATAAACCCCCTCTACTGCCACTCTCTAATATACTGTTTCTCCAGAACCTTCTAATTGTATCTGCTCTATCATTCATGGTACAATGTAACTTCCGATTTTTTGATTGCAAATCTTCCACTAAGTCTCTGTAATGTAATGTAATGTTAGCTTCACAGCATTGTTTCTTTCTTCAACCATCTGCTTAATAAACTTACTAGCAGAAGCTTCTGCTGCAGCCATTAAAACTGTATCATTCACATTACTTTAACACTACCATGATCAGGCAAGAATGATGGTAAAAGAAAGGAATTATAATTGTCATTACCGACTGACATGACACTACTCTGCAGATCATTGTACTTCCTATTAATACTTTCAGAGTCTTCAAGTTCTATATACGGCTGCAGCTGATCATCAATTTCACTTTCATATGTAGCAATGCTGTCATCATCACTTAGAACTTCGACTGCTATAGACGGTTGTCCATACAGGTGTTCTTTTATTTTTTGACTATGTATCACATTATCCTTACACCAAGTTTTTGGTATGACAAACTCAGGACTCTACATAAAAAGGTAATCTAAGAACAGTTGCTACATACTAGCAATACCCAACAACAGCACCTACACACTAAGCATGGCCACTGTCAGCACGCGCACACACCACACCACACACACACACACACACACACACACACACACACACACACACACACACACACACACACACACACACACACACACACACACACACACACACACACACATGTACTAACAACAAGACCCGCACTAAGTATAGTCGCTGTCAGCACGTGCACACACACACACACGTACTAACAACAAGACCCGCACTAAGCATGGTCGCTGTCAGCACGCGCGCGCGCGCGCACACACACACACACACACACAGACACACACACATGTACTAACAACAAGACCTGCACTAAGCATGGTCGCTGTCAGCACACGCACACACACACATGTACTAACAACAAGACCCGCACTAAGCATGGTCGCTGTTAGCACGCACGCACGCGCACACACGTACTAACAAGACCCACACTAAGCATGGTCGCTGTTAGCACGCGTACACACACACACACACACACAAACACACACACACATGTATTAACAACAAGACCCGCACTAAGCATGGTCGCTGTCAGCACGCGCGCACACACACACACACACACACGTACTAACAACAAGACCCGCACTAAGCATGGTCGCTGTTAGTACGCACGCGCGCACACACACACACACACGCACACACACACACACATGTACTAACAACAAGACCCGCACTGAGCATGGTCGCTGTCAGCACGCACACGCACGCACACACACACACACACACACACACACACACACACACACACACACACACACACACACACACAAACACACACACACACACACACACATGTACTAACAGCAAGACCCGCACTGAGCATGGTCGCTGTCAGCACGCACACACACATACACACACACACACATGTACTAACAACAAGACCCGCACTAAGCATGGTTGCTGTAAGCATGGTTGCTGTTAGCATGGTCGCTGTTAGCACGCACGCGCGCGCACACACACACACACACACACACATGTACTAACAACAAGACCCGCACTGAGCATGGTCGCTGTCAGCACGCACGCACACGCGCGCACACACACACACACACACACACACACACACACACACACACACACACATAGTATCAACAGTACACAAATTGACCAGGAACAGCATAATTATGCTTACTTCTGTTTGTTTATCATTAAATTCTGTTATCTTAACATTAGACTCCATCTGTGCCTGAGATTCCTCGCTACTAAAACAACTTTCTTCACTGTTGCTTGGAGAAAATTTTGTTTTTTTATTATTTCTGTATCGTTTCCTTTTTTCTCTAGCTTTCATTATTGATCTCTAAAGTAAGAGTGGATACAGTATGACAAATAAACTCACAAATTTAAATATTCAGTATATAAGTATGTGATTACTTCATATGCAGTAACAGTAATCTGTGGTACAAAATAAGCAATGAAATAAGTGAGCTACTGTACTAGTCTTGTGAACCAGACCACTTTCTCAGGGTGACACTTATCGATTGGAGATTATAATCACCCCCTTGGAAAGTGTCTGGTCAACTGCCTATCCCTATTTTGTTTTGAAGAATCAACAGATTGACGATTGTTCAATTTAACTTCCAAAATCTGCAAAAGCTTTGAAGGGATGTCAGCCTAACATTAATGGTTAATGTGTATCAAAGGCTTCTTCACACATTTAAGGCGGCGGTCAACCGCAAATTGTAAAACTTATACACATTTTGTTTACCTTAGTCGAACGCATTAAACTATGTACGTGAAGTTTAGCTGTTTTATATTATAGAGCAAGTCTTACACTTTCATCACAGCAAATTTCATAGCCATACAGTGTTCCTACGCAAAGAAATAGCGCCGTATATATAGGACATATAAATACCTCGCACGTCAAATTATGCGTATCTCCGGCCGCTAAATCTCTCGAGATTGATTCCTAGCTACTCTATTACACGATATTTAGTGCCTGATAACTCTCTTTTATACATACAACACGAAGAAAACTTGCTTAGTTAACTTATAAAACTTGCGTTATTAGCCTACTCGACAAAAACTGCATAAACATCGGTAATCCGTAACACAAAATTTTTTGCTCAACATTCGGCCCTCCGCTCACCATCACTTAACCGAAACACGCCATGAAAAGCTTTGTACTCACTAGTATACTAGAAAAAACTGACGCGCAGTATAGCTTCCGTATAGTACTCCACTGGACTAATACATTATCTAGCGCTTATCTAATAGCGTGCGGTTTACCTTACATAACATCAATGTATTCTTATGCATTGTAATTGGATTTGTGGCCTAAATAAGGCTTCTAGCACTACAACTTCCACTTGACTGCCACCTTAAGAAGTTTATTTGACACCAATCAACAATTGACAAAATCTGTCGATTCTTCAGAGCAAAATAGGTATAGGCAGTTAACCAGACCCTTTCCGAGGAGGCACTTATAATCTCCAATCGATAAGTGCTTACCTGAGGGAAGTGGTCTGGTACCGTATACCACAATTTTTTGGCAGGAGAAAATTTTGCTGAATTCAATGAGTTCTGATATTTGACTGGGAAATATTGACAGGTAGCAACTTAGCCCACCTGCATCAACCAACTATACTAATGAAATTGTGAAAAATTTGATGGATCGCTAGCTAAGTATCAAATCCATCAATATTTTCTCCCATTAAAAATTGTGCTATTTTATGCTTGTATACAATGAATGGCACTCACCTTTCTTTTTTTAGTGCCATATGAATTTGATTTTCGTGGTACAACATTAGGTAGACTCCCTGACTTCAAATGTGATGCATAGACTACAGGCAAATAAGTGTAATGCATATAACCTTACATTTATACACTAGTAGTCATAATTATAAACATACGTAGCAACACAATGAATGTTCTAATAGTATATGACCCTGACCTTCAAGTGCATCCCTGCCATCGTGAAGAATCGTTGTCATCCGCCCACTAAATACACCCGCTGAGTTAAGCTCTTCATCCTTCAAAACGTCTTCCATCACCTCCACGTGGAATTAATGCTTGGGCATTAATTAAAATCTATTTACCAGCTGCACTCAAGAGGAGCACCTGGTCGAGCACCTGCCACGTATGTTTTTGTCATCATTAATCCTTTAATTTCACATCGGTGTTCATAACAATTATTTTGCTTTGTTTCGACTTTACAGGTGATGGATAGAGGTGCATTTTATGGTAGAAACTTGGGTGGAGTTCTTCATGACAATTTTCCAAGTGCATCTCATTCGCCCTCTTCTGTCGCACCTGGTATACAAATACCATACTATACGCAACAAACGCCACCTTTTTATCCTCAACCTGTGATGGAAAACCATGGAGAACAACTGGAAAAAATCCTAAAGGTTTTGGAAGATCAGGTAGCCATGTGACACGTGGTAATTGTTTTATTGTATTTAATTTGGTGCCAGGGGAAAGCAATTAATGAATTGAAAACAGATGTAGGAAAATTGCAAGGGAAAGTTGACAATGATAAGTCTACTTCTGTATCAGTGAAGAAAAGGCTGCCCTCTGATACTTCAGTAAGTTATCATGAAATTCACATAATATTATATTGTGCACGTCCATATGGTTCTCATACACGTAGGTTGCAGTAAAATATCTCCATGATAAACTTAAAGCACAGGATAAGTTTAAAGGATCTGAAAAGTTAGTATGCTAATTTATCCCATATCAATTTTGTCCACAAATTCATTGCATTATAGGTATGACAGCAAACATAATCAGGATGTTAAGCTGTATTTTGTCAATACCTTAACAGAAAAGTATGCTCCAAAGTATTCTCCTAAACGAATCAAAAGTACGTGTGTTTGTACAGTAAAAGTGTTTCCTTGAAACTCTATATATTTATAGCCTATTTGAGTATAACAATCAAATTCATGTTGCATAGAGGCTGTCCACCGCTATTATGAAAGTCGCCGACGTCTTTTTAATGATGAAAAGCCAGAAAGGAAGCAAAAGGCTGTTGAGCATAAAATTAAAGTCCAGAAAACACAGCAACGAAAACGAGTACGTGTATATAAATGCTTGTAGTAGTTGGTATTGATAGCTTATAGCTTTACAACAAATGAAAGAAAGATTTAAAGACTCCGACTATGGGAACAAATTACCTGGGAATTCATGTCTGAGGAAAGCTGTGCAGAAGATGATGATAACACAATTCATAGACATACAATGCCATTTAGATCATGCTTAGTATTGTTAGATACTTATTAATTTTGTTTCACTGTATGTCTAGCTTTAAATCAGTTAATTTCAAAGTTGGACAAGAGGGTAACTAAAAAAGAAGTGGATTCAGAAAGAAAGTGCGAGTAGTGAAGTCGCCATCCAAATTGCCTTGTCCTAGTGAAGCACCCAAATGGGCCATTGCACAACCAGTTGAAGCAACCACTTCAGACAGTGCATCACAGACAGCACACCCAACTCTGAGTCTGCACATGATGCTTCAAACTCGGACAGTTATTCAGATAGCAACTAGTGGTTTCTATTTATTGTGTTATTTATTGTTGTCAGTTAACTTCATTAAAACAATTTAACAAGCGTGCGCGTATTTAGTTTAGTAATCAATATCGATATCTGTATGGTAAAAGAAACAGTCCCCGTTATCTGGCCGCATTTAATGGGAAAATGTTCTGATAACGATATGAATACGTACGAGAAGCGGAATCGAAGGTAAGATGCTTACACCGTTTTAAAGTGGTCCCACCATGGTAAATAACGGGGAACGTTCTGTGTGTTAAATGGATATCCGTATGCACGAATAAACAGTATCCGTTTATATGCATACAGAGTTACAGACACCGTGTTTCTACGGGTAAGTTGCTGTGTACGGTAGTGATTTCAAGGAAGCAGATGGAACAATAGCAAGTTTTAAAGACAACTTTTCCCCATAAATTTTGAAGGTGAAATATACCAATCAACTATGCTCCACATACTAAGTGCAGTATATACTAACTGAGAACATCAAATGTGAGGTGTGTAAGAATTACAGAGCAACACTTCGGGCATTGTTTAGCCATCAACAAAGGACCACTGAAGACACCACATCTAAGAGAACATATGTGTCAGTTACACAAAATACGCTAACTAACTACTGACCAGTGCAAGAAACAAGAAACTTAAAAGAAGAACTTGATCAGCAGCGTAACAAGGTGAATGAATTAGAAGTAAATGATAGAGAACAATGGCCAACAAGTTGATTCATTATTGGAGCATGATCATGACAGAGAACACAAATAAAGTGTTACATATATCCAAATGGCAGCAGAGATGCATTAAGGTGGCGGTCAACCGCAAATTATGAAAAATTGTAAATATTCCTTGCGCTGTAGCTGTTGCGTTTAGCTGATTATATCCAGTTATATTATTCCATATTGTAAAATAACTCATATAGTATCGACAGAGTGAATTTCATAGCGATACAAGCATTTTTCATAGAGAAACAGCACCGTTTATAAAGGCACGCGCAATAGTCCTCACGCCAAATTTTTCAATACTCCTCCTCAAGATCGACTTATAACTTATCTAATAAGCGATATTTAGTGCCTGGTAACTCCTTTCTACACACAAATCAAGAAGAAATGCAGCAATTTCGCTTTTAAATTTTAGCGTCTTCCTTGCCCTTTGGAAACCGCCCCAAAAATCGGCTAGTGGGTCGTAAATATATATTTTTTCGACATGCGGCCCTCCGCCTACGATCATTAACCTTGAATAGTAAGTATACGACCTTACCTGCACTCGTATACTAGAAAAAACTGACGTGCAGCTTAGCTTCCTTATACTTTCTTCTTGTTGCTGCTTACGAACCACAAGTTATTAGAGCGCGGTTTGCGTTACATAAGCTTCGCGCGAAGCCACACACAATAAAGCTAAAACACAGCATTAGCTTGCTGTTACAATAAATCATAGCTGAAAATCCCGTTGATCCTATCTAAACTTGCCACCTGTGTCCTACATCACCTGAAATGTGTACTACATCATCCGAATTGTACTCAGTATATAAACAGTGCTCACACAAAATTAAACATGAAAAATATATATACACTATGGGAAACAAGAAAAATCAGAAGAATCACTGGAACAATCATCGACATGTCTACCAAAGGAGTAAAAGGACACAGTGAGCTAAAAATTCGCACTGCTGTGAAATTTAACCAGCTATATTATTATTTTAGCAGATTCCAAGCTACCAACGAAGAACAGCAAAGTCACACAGGTGATGTTTCCAACCATAAACAACTAAGTCACACAGCTGAGGTTTCAAGTAGCCAACCTGCAGAAACAGACAGTCGCATAATCAACATAGGATTGCTAAATGAGCACCTAAAAGAAGTAGCTGCCCATGCAGCTACATGCAATGCTTACCAAAGCAAAGTTCAATCTCTATCTCTTGAGGATACAATGTTGATAGGAGAGCAGGCTCGATATGGGATGGCATCCATATTAGCATACAAATGTAGTGGTTGTGGTCAAAACATTTCTTTTGCAACATCAAGAAGAGTTAATACTTTGTGTGGTGGCAAGTACTGGAGCTCTAATTTAGCCGCCATATGGGGTCAAATGGCTACCAGGGGTGGCTTTAATCATCTTCAGGAATCTATGAGTGTCCTTAGCATACCTGTAATGTCAAAGCAATCATTTGTAACAACAGAGCAAGCAATTGGTAAATGTTGGTGGGATTTATTTAATGAATCCATGCAAGCTGCTGGAAAAGCAGGCTATTCAGCAGAATAGTTATCACCAGGGTGTTCCAGCAATCACTGTTGTAGTGGATGCTGGATGGAGCAAGCGGACACACAAACATACATACAATGCGCTCTCTGCAGTAGGGGTCATTTTTGGACAAAAAACTGGAAAATTGCTTTACCTGGGTGTACGAAATAAGTATTGTTCTGTTTGCATAAAAGACCCTACAAAAGAACATAATTGCTTCAAAAACTGGTCAGGAACATCATCATCAATGGAGTCAGATCTTATTCTAGAAGGCTTCCTAGCTGCTGAAAAACAGCATGGTGTTCGTTACATTAACTTTGTTGGAGATGGGGATAGCTCTGTTTATCCAACATTAGTGTCAAATGTCCCAGGATGGGGATACTCAATTAAAAAGCAAGAGTGTGCAACCATGCTTTGAAATGTTACCGGGCATCATTGGAGCAACTAATAAAGGACAAGCCATCTTACAAGGGCAAACATAAACTTACTGAAAACATGAGACAGAGACTTACCAAGGCAGCTCGATGTGCAGTTATCATGAGAAGCAAAGAGACTGACAAAGCAAAGGCAGCAGCACTTCTCCAGGCAGACATAATGAACAGTCCTCTCCACTGTTTTGGCAGTCATCATAATTGTAAGCCAGACTACTGCAAGGTAGTGAGATCCCTGAAGGAATATGATGACAACAAACACAACACCTCACAATCCTCACCTTCCTTTAACACCTCCATTACTACAGATTCCAGCTTTTCTAGCACTTTTAGTTCAAACTCTAATCTTGATTCTAGTATCTCTAGTGTTACTGTCACAGATACTTCAGGTAGCAGCTGTGAAATCCTTGAATTATCCACAGATTCTGACTGTGAGGAGACAGAAAGCATTGATGAATTTTTACAAGAGCAGGAAATGGCTTGGCATGATGCTACTAGCCCTGCTACTGTAGATTCCAATGTCACTGATGCTGCCACGACTGTTGCTGCTATTGACTCTGATGCCACTGCAGCTGGCTTGGATCCTTCTCATCCCATTGATGATCAAATGATCTGTGACATCAAGGCCATAGCAAGTCGGCTAGCAAGTAAAGCACATCAACTATTAGGTATGTAAGCTTAATTGTGCTTGCATGTAGTATTCAAAAATTGATATAGGAAACTTTACAACCAATCTAGCAGAGAGCTACATGAATGTACGCAGTAAGTTTGACGGTGGCAAACAAATTAATCGATCACAAAGAGGATCATGGCAGGGAAGGTGTGCTGGAGCAGGTCTCCGATTAAACCTGGGACCAGGCTGGGGTCCAGTTACATGGGAGAAAGCTACTAAAACTACTCCAAGTGCTACATTTAAAGCTGTTGCATCATCTAAATGTAATCGTGCAGTTAAGGATAGGAAACGAAAATCCACAGAAACATTCAAGGCACAAAGAAAACAAGCAAAACGGTTGAGACAAGACAATTCACAACAAGCAAGGCTGGATTATTCTAGACTAGCAAAGGTACCTGCCCTATCGTGCAGGTGTAGCTAAATGCACTCCCTAGTCTGCTAACCTGTGTATGCTTAACTACTAAGTTTCTTATGCCTACCTAGTCTACCTATAGTGTCTGTGCCTATACCTATACCTATACCTATACCTATACCTATACCTATACCTATACCTATAGCTAGCTATACATGCAGTCTCTTATGCCTACCTATATAGCCTAGTCTCGGACACGCCCACTTATCGAGTCTCGGACACGCCCACTTATCGAGTCCAAACGTTTACCCTTATAAGGAATTAATGCTTGAAAATTTTGTTGAAAAAAAGTTAGAGTTAAAAAAACAACTCGAAGTAACTCAATCCCCGACCACTGATCTGATGTGTCACAGTCCATTGCGTTACCTAAAAAGTTTAAAAAGTAAAAAAAACTTTGCAGTGACTAAATCCCCGACCACCGATCTACAGTTTGAAAGTCCGTTGCGTTACCATCAGTGCAAAAACCATAGAAAAAACCAATGATTCACGCATGGCTATTCGACATGGATGTCTATCACGCGTTAGTGTGGACGAACTATAGCTCTTAGAAACTTTTAGAAATGAACTATGAGATACCTGAAGACATAGCCATCGCGTCATGTAAGTCCTGCATCGATCCATGCTGGCACGACTGAGTTATCGGCGGGACGGTCGGACGGACAGACGGCTTTTCAGCTTTATATAATAGAAAGAAATATGATGGTGGTCAGAATGCAGCTGAAATTACAACAGACTTATCTGCTCAACAACTCCACAATTTAATGAGAGAATTCTACATAGCTAAAGTGAAGATTACAGAATCTCAAGGTGAAGCCATAAAACGAGACACAATTGGTCAAGGCAGTAATGATGACTCCTTGTATAAATGGCTGGCTGAAAGGAGATACCGCATTACTGCTTCTAATGCAGGAAGTATCGCCAAGAGAAAAGCAACAACAAAGGTGGCTTCAGCAGTAAAGCAACTACTGTATAGTAAGTTTACAGGCAATACTGCAACCAGATGGGGCATTCTACAAGAAGATTCAACAAAGGAACAATATCTGCCAACAGGCCTAGTAGTAAGTATTGAGCACCCCTGGCTAGCTGCAAGCCCTGATGGCTTAGTGTATGACCCAGTGGAGGATCCTCCAAATGGACTGGTGGAATTCAAAAACCCATATGCTGCAAGAAATGTTCCACTTCGCGAGGCCACCATCAAAACAAAGGGGTTTTGTCTACAATACAATTCTATAATGGACAGACTACAGCTGAAAAAATCATGATTATCTTTATCAAATTCAGTGTACTATGTTTTGTACGCAGCGGAAGTGGTGTGACCTACCAAGACATACATATTGAAAGAATTACCTATGATGATGATTTTTGGACAAGTGTAATGCCAAAACTGAAAGCATTTTACTTTACAGCTGTTTTACCCGAACTGTCTTTTCCTCTGGGAGTCAGAGCCATACGAGAACCATCAGATGAATTTAAAAAGGAGTGGCAGGACATTTTTAAACATCTATAGGTTAATGCATGCATGTTTGCATTACAATATGTTTATTTATATCACGCAACAAACATTTATATGTCCATACCTTTCTATTTTAGCTGTAATAAATCAGTACAGAATGGTAGTCATTTTGTGTGGAACCTTTCCTGTGTAAAGGCTGTCTCCATTGTTCTTTGGCTTTTATGCTTCATCAGTTTTCATTCCGTTTCTAAGATACAAAAGCCTTTCTCTTTCAACCACATAATTATTTCGCACAATATCCATACACATAATTACTTAATTCATGAGCATATGATGTAATGTAGATTGGATTTGTGGTCTGCATAAGGCTTCCATTTTAAAGGGCTTCAAATACCACAACTTCCACTTGACCGCCACTTCATATTAGATGGTGCCTGCATCTTACCTTGGAGTATGGAACACAAATAAAGTGTTACAATCATATCCAGATGGCTCCTTTCCAAGGTTATTTGGCAGCAGATGATTCAGAAGGAAGGAACCAATGGGCAACATGAAGAACTTGAAAGGTATTTAAGAGAACCATCCATTAAGGAGGAAGAGAATGGTGGTCAAGAAATGTTCATAATTATCCCACATTGTCCAAGGTAGCAAAGCGTTATCTCTGTATTCCCAGAGTTTTTCGACAGCTGGATTAATCATAAATGAAAAGAGAAGCAGCAAAATGCTGACATGTTAATATTTTTGAACAAGAACCTTCCTCCAGTAAAACATTAATCTATTAGACTTTTAAACTAACCATTGCATAAACAAGTTGTTTATGCAATAAAAACAATAGTTTTTGCTATTTTGTAGTAAATTTGTACTTTGTAGTACATGCATATCAAGCAGTTTTGGTTTGGTCCAGCAAAACTATGACTAGCATGCAAAATTATTATTATACGCAGCGCCGGCACTAATACTCATAATTATTACAATCGAGATTACAAATTATTGATCAGGCAAGTGCCTTACCTGCCGTACTGGTTCCGACGCCCCTGCATATGATATTGATATATAACCTTATTGCGTAGTGCATTAACTGCATTTATAATAAGTACATCAATCTACTATATAGTATATATGCAACTATAATAATAATTATCCATTTGGGAAGCCCTGAAACTTAAACAAATTAGTGGTCAGACAATTATCACAATAGTAATCAAATAGTTCTGACTGGGCTACTGTACATCGTGGTGTTCCACAGGGGTTTGTGTTGGGACCCCTGCTTTTTATTGTTTATATGAATGACCTCCCCAATGTTATTTGTAATTCTCATCTTCATCTGTTTGCCGATGATATAGCTATGTACACCTCTGGTACTGATCCTGTCTCAGTCCAGGATCATCTTAATTTTGATTTGGCTTCATTGTTTGAGTGGGTGACATCTAATGGATTTGCAATTGATGTGTCGAAATCCCAGTCTATGTTGCTGGCTAGGAGGCATCGTCGTCATCAGTTATCTTCCATACAGCTTTTGCTGAATAACAATGTTCTTCAGCTTCACAAGTCTGTCAAATATCTGGGCATTATTGTGAATGAGAGATTATCCTGGTCAGAGCAGGTTACATATGTGCGCAGGAGGAGCTTGTCTGCGCTGGCTGCTATTCGCAGTCAGTCTGTATTTATCATCTAACATTTTGGTTACGTTGTATAATGCTTTTGTTTTACCGTACCTCACTTACTGCTGTGTGGTTTGGCATTTTTGTTCTAAGTCTATATCTGATAATCTTCAACGTGTTCAGAATTATGCAATGAGACTTGTCCTTAAGCAACCACCTAGAACTAGTAGTCAGTATTGTTTTCATGTACTTAACTGGATGAATTTGTTCCAGCAACGCTGTGTCTCAAATCCACAAGTGTGTTCTTAAGATAGCTCCTGCTTATTTATTATCAATGTTTTCATCCAACTCGTCATTTGATTATAGTTGCACTCGGGACTTCACCTGTTTCGCCCAAAGACTGATTATGGCAAGAATACATTACAGTTTAAAGGAGCTCAACTGTATAATAGTTTGCCTGTGGGTTACGGAACTTGACTGCGCATGTGTTGCTTGTTTTTTAGTTAGTTGATTTTTGTTGTAATTTACAGTATTATTGTCTTGTATGTTGTTTTTTTACTTGTATGTGTGTTGTAGTAGTTAGTATACTTTGTTCTTGTATTTGTTAGTTTTGTTCAGTTGTTGTAGTTTATTGTATGTTGTTTGTCATTGAGGACCTGTATGTAAACCTACCTTCTGGTAGATACAGCCATCCTGTCTAAATCAATAATAATTACATAACCTATTAATAAGAAAAATAATCTGACAAATAATTAATTAATTAATTAAATAATTCACAGCCTTAACCAGAAACGCTATCCTTTAGGTAACACCACCAACTTTAAGGTCTTGATGAAAGAAGAAAAATGATAAAAGATGATGGCAAAAGACCCTTCCCTTGCTGACTTCTTCAAAATGACGCCATTTTGCCTCCTTCACGATAGCAAAAATGCACGTAAATGGCTCGTAGTGAACTATCCGTAGTACCTACCACCTTGGAGTATAGTTTAAATGAATCGCTGTTCTATATAGAATAAAATGGTTTTTGAATTGAATCTGTACGAGCTAGCATACACAAGTTATAGCCTCTTTTGTAATGACATGCAAAATATATGAAGTTGCTGTTAATGGCCCAGATGACATACAGTTAGAAATGGCCCTATAAAAGGTTCCGTGTAAGCTGAAATAGAGTTTAAAGGATTCATTATGCTGCAGCGAATCCATTTATGCATGTAATAAGCTAAACAAACCGATAGCACTGGAATTGTGAGTCCATCTCTATGGCTTGTGAGAGGACTTGCATGTGCGAGATGAGAAAATGTTTACAACAAACTAGAAAAACACACGTAGCAAACGACTTGCGTGTGCAATATGGCTTAAAAGATTCGCCTTGCTCTACTGAATGGATTGATGTGTGTTACAAATGCACTAGCAAGTTAGTTTAAATAGCATGGCGCCATTTCATCGAGTATGCGTGCCATCATAACAGCTTGAAAAAGCCGACACAAACACAAGTACTAATGCAAGCATGGTTTATAAACTAAAGCCTTTTAAGTATAAAACGAAAGGTTTTTACTTGTAAACACAGCCTAAACAGATGCTTTGATTCGTCTCCAAGTGTATGAATAAATGGAATTCCGTGTTACGTGTGTTGCTAACACGCATACGTTAGCAGATGAGAGGACCCGTTTTTGGACCAGAAAATTCGTTCTCAACCTTCTGAGTTTACTTCATGTATCAGTGAGTAGCTTGTTAGGATATTAAAAGTCTTAAATTCATTTTAGAAGTAAGGCTTAAGCGAGGGGCCCGACACTATGAATTTTCTTCGACGTGATTCGGAATCTTGGCAGGATTCCTAGATTCCTGGCTTGATTCGCTATCCATATCACGTGATTAACAATGTACGGATAAATACAAAGTTTTACAAGAACATTAATGAAAGTTAAGATTCCAGATTCCAGAATCTTGGCAACCATCGACGAGATTCGGAATCCTGTCGTACCCCTCAGGCTTAAGCTATATAAGTATATGCTAAACAAAAACACCCTGGGTGTAAAAAAGTGTGAGGCCAATCAGAAGCAGCATTGCAAATAGGTATGTACGACCAAAAACGTTGATATCAGTTGAGGCCAAGAAATTACTTATCAAAAATCTACTTGAATGACATAATATGCTATAAACTATTATGTCATTCAAGTAGATTTTTGATAAGTAATCAGTGATCACTATACAGTTAATATTGGAGCTGTCTTAGGGCAGATTGCTACTGGGGGAGCTGACCACTTGACAGAGCAACTTGCTTGTGTACAGGTTCCTTCACTTAGCGGTCGAAGCTTCATTCTAATGGAGCGTAGCATGGGTGAAGCATTTGAAGCCATGGTTGGTGAAAACTTACTTATAGCTGGTCAGAAAGAGAAACAGCGCAGGGGAATTACCACAATGGAGTGCCAGCCATAACTGTGGTAGTGGATGCAGGGTGGAGTAAGCGGAGCCATAAGCACTCCTACAATGCCAAATCTGGTGTAGGGGTGATATTTGGTGCAACAACTAAAGCTCTTTTGTTTGTTGGTGTCAGAAATAAATATTGTTCAGTATGTGCCATTAGTAAGAGGAATAATGTCACTGTTCCATCACACCAGTGCTATCGTAATTGGTCCGGTAGCTCTTACAGCATGGAAGCTGATATCATTTTGGAAGGCTTTTGGCAGTCGGAAAACATGCATGGCTTGAGATATCTTTGGCCTGGTGATAGTTCAGTTTACCATAGTGTAGTGACTGGAGTTCCATCATATGGTCGTGACATCACTAAAGTTGAATGTGCCGACCATGCGGTAAAATAAACTGGAAGCACTTTGCAATGACAAACCGCAGTATCGTGGGAAGTATGGATTAACACAGGTTATGATGAAACACATCACTCATGGAGCAAGATGTGCCATTAAGATGCATAGCACTACTTCTGACATCACAGCACTTCGCCATGATCTAAGGAATGGTCCTCGTCATTACTTTGGCTTGCATGATCAATGCAACTCAGCTTTCTGCAAGCAGAGCCTACAGGTAAAGCAATATAATACTATTCTAGACTTTTAATTACTACTTACTAATCACAGGATGATAAACTGCCCCCTGATTTTTATGAGTCCAACATGGTCCTGGCTGGACAACATCCATTTTAAACAATCTGGGAGTACAATCTTCCATATGTGATAAGTACACCATTGGAAGAAAGCGAAAACACGACAAAGACAATGCACAAAAAATTCTCCTGAAATACAAGAAACAACGACTAATGACACGATATGGTCAATCTACACTTAATTCTTCACCTGACACATCGTATGGCAGTGATCCAGCAGAACCAGATATATCTCCAGATGAATTGAAGCAACTCTGTCAAGAGTATTTGGCACGTTTACAGGTAGGTGGGATAAAGCATATAATATTGTTGTTGATCACTACTCACAGGTGTCCAATGAGGAGATACATTAGAACAGTCGACCAAGGAGATGATCAATCAGGAGAATGGATTGTGCAGTGTCGAGGACGTGCAACTGCTTCTTCTTTTGGGGAAATCACCAAATTATGCTCCACTAGTAATTAGACTTTTATACTCTAAATCACGCACAACAAAAGCCATGAAGTATGGCCATGACAATGAGCCAAGAGCTCGAGACTTGTACTTGGAATATTTTCAGAAGCATCAAAGACAGGTTTTCACATAGATTTTCAGGTATTTACATACGTACATAGCAACTATCACGCCATAGGATTGTATTGTTTCTCCATACAAATAGCTGCCCCAGTTCTCACCCTATGGATATTTTGTAAAGAGCGCATTAAATTTTGTGTAAAATTATACCTTGCAGGCTAATTGGATGGGTGCATCGCCTGATGGATTGGTAATGGACCCCAGTGAAAGACAGCCATATGGTTTGGTTGAAATCAAATGTCCTGCTCATGCAGAGAAAATCCCATTATTCCATCTCTGCACTGAAAAACAGTACAAGTCTAGTTTTTTTCTGCAATATATTACCGATAAATACCAGCTAAAGAAAGGACACAACTATTATTAGACACACGCGGGCAGGGACATAAATCTCATATATCCCAGCCCGCGCTACTTATGTCCCTCGCTCTCGGGCACAAAAAAACATAAATGCAAGAAATACAATATTACCTTATTTTTCAACAGGTTACACGGTGTGCTTCATTAATTTGTCACATTCACTAACAATATCGCTTCGCCACGGCCATAACTTGCATAGAAGAATGAGGCGAAAAGGTAAACTCGTTAACTAGGAATACGCGCAGGTGCTTAAGTAGTTGCTATGGCATTTAAAATTTAGCATCTTTTCAAGGCTAGTATCGCCGTGTCGACAAAGGAAGCAAAGATACATTGCGTAAGAATGTTTTTTTAAATTATAGAGTCTAAAACAGTTATACGGAGTCTACGAAATTTATAAACCCTCAGGCCCTTAGTAGCACCCTCGCTGCGCTCGTGCGCTACAGCCTCGGGCCTTCGGGTTTATAAATTCTGTAGACTCCTGTATAACTATTATTTATCAAATACAAGGCCAACTGCAAATCACCTGTAGGCAATGGTGTGATTTTGTAGTGTGGACACCCTCAGCAACAGTTGATGATCTCGTTGTTCAGAGAATTTATTTGGATGAAGGTGTATGGAAGAATACCATCTATCCGCGTCTATACTGCTTCTATATGGGGTCTATACTGCTTCTATATGGGGTCTATGCTGCTGGAATTAGCCAGTCCTCGCCATGTTTCAGGTCAACCAGTTCGGGAAGTTGTCCCGTTTTGGAACGACCACGACCATCAGACATCCAGTAGTAGATAAATTTCTTTGTTACACTTAGTACACTATATAATGGCACCTATTTCTTCACCCATAAAGAATAATCTAGCAGTAAACAAAATCATGTGTGACGTGCGCGCCTCAGGTGATCCATCAGTGTGGCGAGCTTGTGGTTTCTTTTCCATTGTCGGCACAAAATCTGCCTTTACTTCAAAATTACTTATCGAAAGGCTACAAAAATCGGCACAGTGAACGGTTAATGGGTGATCAAGAATCCTACGTATCCAGATGGCTGTCATGGCATATAAGATTGCGCAAGATTGTATGGTAATCTATCTTACGTTTTACCATATCGTACGTTGTTAATCATACATAAAACTCTTCGTTTAATATAGTCAAAGCGTTGTACGGAAAATTATAGTGAAAGCTTCAGTGTATCAGGAGAAATCGCACCTGATGAACACAATGAATTGTGTATGCTTGAAATTGCTGGATCACCGACCTTGTTTATTTATAGAATTTTTATTGTACTAGAGGTAAATGACCATTTGTAAGTTTTAATTACTTGCGTGGGTTATTGCTATAGCACCACCTTAAACTAATAATCAATCAATCAATTATCACTTTCAAATTTTAACATCTTTACAGGACAATTGGCAACGCTAGAACAAGCTACCATTCCATGACAAGCTTTTAAACAATAGGATATTGATTCAGGCCTGGTGATGATGAGACACGCGATGTGGTTTGCCTTTCAGATGTCCTGCCTTGAGTGTATACAAAATGTGGAGAGGCACCAGCTGTCCAGTCAGCATATGGTGTCGAATTTGGAGGTGATGAAGATGCCTGACTTATGGCTGTCAGCTGCTCAAAGTGCACTAAAGCCACGAACAAAGCCATCGGTCATATCCAAGCTGACACTGGACACCATTAAGCTGCTTGCAGAAGCTCTGGACCTCATCAATGCCACCACGGAATCCAAAGAGCCAGAGATAGATCTCAAGAAAGTGGTATCTTGTATTGAATCACTTTCCTAGGGAATGCATTGTACAAAGATCCTTGAGGACTATAATAAGTATCTCCTTTGACTTATGATATATGCATTCTTTAAACTATATATCATTCATCTGATGAAGGAAAACAAGAATTGGTTTGTAAATGAATGTTTTTAGTAACTGCACTTTAATAAATCTATTATAGATTCCAAAAAAGGTGCGAGCTTTACGTCAAATGCAAGACCAAGAGGATGAGGCAAAAGAAAAGGATAAAGAAGCTGAGCTAATGAGACAGGAGGTAGAAATCTTTTGCACATTTAAACGTGCCTAATGACATTAGCATACTGCAGTTGTAACAGAATTTTTTAGGAAAATGGATGAATAATCTAAACACAACTGAGGGACTGAAACTTTCCATTTGTTTACCAGATGCACGATGAATTGACTGTTGTCTGTCAAAAAATGCATAAAATTTGAGTATTAATTTGATCTGAAAATATTTACATTATTTTAATTTAGATGATTTACGAAATTGCCTATGGAGAAATTTAGCCAGTTACGTTTTCACAATCCGACCACGAAGATGTATAAGCATGAACTCTTTGATCAATGAAGTTCTGTCTGCTCCATAGACATTAATTATAGAAGAAGATGAAAGTACATCAGACCCAGTTGTGCTTTTATCACATGAAGATACCACTGTATGTGATACTTAGCTAAGCTGTTGCCATAGGTACATATATCTTAGTTATATAATGTAGGAACAGGGAACTAGTGACACGCCATGTACTGATCATGATGTTTCTGCAAATTGTATTGAACAAAGTAACACACAACAGCTGTATATCATTAAGTACAGTAGTGGTAGTACTTAATAGTAGGAATCGCTATGAAAATGTATGGCTTCTGGATAATTCACGCTTTTAAAAACCACTGTTCTTAAGAGTTACCGTAACTCACCAAACAGCCAAGCATGCTCATCTATATTTGCATGGAAAACTGTAATGTGTGTGTGGGGGGCACATGAAACAATGACGAAATAGCCAAGAAGTATATGAGGATGAGCAAGGAGGAAAGGTTGCATTTGCACCTAATTAAGTATATTGTACAACCCTCAACTGCCTTGTCCAATGGTCATTTTGGGACAAAGTGTATCGGGGAAAACCAATATTGTTAAAGGGATTGATTCTGGGTGGTAGTAAGCATGCAATGGGATTACCAGAGCAGTTATTCGTGTACATGAGATGACTAACTCCAAATTAAGCTGTACAAGTGTCTGGATACGTAATGGAAGCCTTTTGAACATAGGGAATATTTTATTGTTGAATATGGAGTACTGTTAATACTGTGTCTATATTTCAAAGAACAATTGTAAATAAAAAATTTAATAGTGAATAGGAATCGACAAGGAATAAGATTTTGACATGAGGATTCTGGCATGAGATAATTTATAAAAGTTTAATCTCTACTTTTGACACTGCAGGGATTAAGCTTTTATAAGTTATCTCATGCTGGAATCTTTAGTGTTCTCTCATGTCAAAATCTTATTCCTTGTTGCCTTACTTTTTGGAGAGGTATCTAAATTTTTAATTGAAGAAAGAGCATATACATTATCAAGTACAATTACAAATGAACTTGTTCAGTGCCAGCTATTGTGATTTAGTCACAAGGAGAGAAAGATAACCCAATATGCACAGACCAACCAACAGAGAGACAGACAAAATTCACATACATTACATATATGTGGGGTTCTTGTCCCCTTGCATTACATACTGAAAACATACACATAGTGGAAAAATATGGTATCATCTTAATTTGGTGGATTGACAATTAGGATGATAATTTTGCAGAGATATAAAACACATAGCTATAAGCGAATGCATTATGTACAAATGTGAGTGGATGGCAGAATTAAAATTGGCAGTTTCATTAAAATCTGCCAAATTGCTTGCACAACGATAGGCATGAAAACGAAGCAACTGTGTGCATGTTGGCAGGAAATTGTATTGTGTTTATGATGCTATATGTCAAATTTCTCATTGCCAAAAATGATATCACCCAAGAGCTGATACAATACACTCTGGATAAACTGTTGTTGCATCTTAATATCACAATGCGTTTGTACAATTAAGCATCACCACAATTAAGACCACTGTACAATTGTTGTTATATCTCTACATCACAATGAGTCTATATTATACACTCAATTAGTTTTGAGTAGCTAACCATTACATTAAAACTAGTTTCTAGCTATTAACTACAAGTGTGTCAATATTTCTGGGTTTACTGAAAACCCTTTCCATAATTCAACCATCTTTTCTTAGTGTTGGCTATTCATGTACTTTCCACTACCATATCTTGTAAACATTATCCTTTCACAGAACACCATCATAATCAACTAGATCACATCCCATGCCGGCTACTGAGCTACCGTAGCTACATGTATACTGACAGGAAATAAAGCATAGGATCATGGGAAGTAATTACAAAGATGCAGAAGTTTCTGAGCAGTGGGAACCTCCACCATCACCATGTGGGTTTATGTAAAATTTAAATATATAATGTTGGGCATTAAATAGATAAACATATTTCAAACCTGGACTTGTATGACTTAGTTTTCTGATTTCCTTTTGCAACAGTCTGATGTTGTCACATACACGGTATTTATAATTATTAAACAATTACCATTTTGATAGTTATGCTAGACTAAACACAGCACAGCAAGCCAAAAATCAACTCTCAAAATTACCATCACTGTAACCTTTACAAGAATTGATCCCTGGGGACTATATATGCTAGCAGTAAATTAACATCATGATATTGTAAAACTGTAATATATACTTAGCTAGCTACTATATACTAAGTAGCTATAGCTAATTCATTCAAATACAACTTGTAAGATTACCACCATTGTAATCTTTACAAGAATTTTATTGCATTACTGCATACTGAAAGCATAAAAATATTCTATATAGCTAGGTAGTGGGAAAATCATTTTAATTTGGTGGATTGACGATTAGGGTGTATTTATAATTTTGCAGAGGTCTAAAACATATAACCGAATGCTTCAAATGTACAAATGTGAGTGAATTGCAGAATTAAAATTGGCAGTTTCATTATAAAATCTGCCAAACTACCTCAGTTAATATAGATATTCAAACATACAGATGTAATAAATGTTTAAATCATCAAAATTTATTTAGTATACCGTATTTACTTGGTTAAACGCCACACCTTAAATAGTAGCCGCACTTGATCAGTGCCACAATCAATTTCAAAATTATGGGTATAAACAATGTCTTTGGTATTGAGTAGTGGTCACGCTTGAATATAGCTGCTGCATCAATTTTTCGAACCAAGTTATAAATGCCGTGGCATTTAACCAAGTAAATATGGTAGCTACTAGGGCTTAGTCATCAAGCATTTTGAATTTATCAAGTATAAACATATCATGAAGTCGCTATGTAATATCATGTTATTAAAAATTTATGACACCGAATATTCAAAAATTTTAATCCAATGTAATCAGTAAATTCTCACAATTACATTTCATTCAACTGATTTTCAAGTGGTACCGTTTGTGATAATGACCTTTGAAAGGGGCAACCATATGCATATTACATATTAATGGTGACAAAAGATGTTAATATTACCACAGATGATGCAACCGCGGCAACAACACATTTATAATAGTGATGCATAAAATGTCTATTTCTGATACAAAGTGACCAAGCAGTTAGTAGTTATACATTATGTAGCTAGTACATGTACTCCCAGATACATTTCAACATTGTGCTCACTATTTATCAGGCATGGTGGAGTTGTGTAGCATGGGAGGGCAATGATGGACTTTCTGCAAGGTCGGATGGAGATCACTTGCACACTGCACTTTGCTGGAATGGAGGAGACTTGAAGAAAGTGAAAAGCTTTTTGTCAGCTATACCCAAAGTCCGTGGTGGCCAGCCCAAATCACTGAATACTGACTATACAAATAATACTGAGGGGTCTAAAGGCAACCCATTCCAACAGCCCAATAGTCAGCAATGAACAGTGATCAGCCACCAATGAACAGCAACCAGACCAGCCAGTAATGAACAGTGTACATGTCTTTGTACATAGCCATCTGTTGCAACAACACTGATTTAGCACCATCCAGGACTTTGAAGAGTTAAGCTATGTCCCAACTTGGCCAAAAAACATTGCAAAGCCAGACATGTACGATTCAATTGAACAGAGCTCACTTCGTGTTTATAGTGCCCTGTAGCAAAATGTATCGAGTAGTGTCAAATGCACGCTTAAAGGGTCTGAATACAGTATAACAGCATGATCATCAGCTACTCCGTACACAAAATCAGCAGTAAAAATTATTCTCCTTTGTACTAGACACAAGGGTACCTTTGATCCGCACACACACTATACTACAAAACAGTTATAACACACCCATTCGGTTTGTGTCTGCATTGTAAGCACTACCCTTAGGCTGCACCCTACGGTGTCATGTTTACAAATCAAATACAAACCTCATGGGTGTGTTACATACAAGTATTACTTAATATACAATATTGTACACAACTCTACAATATGCATATGCTTTGGATACACAGGGAAAAGTACAGAGGACATCAAAGGAGATATTATTGGAGAGGGTCAATTAATTATGGTGATGCTTTTGAGAATTTTACAGTAGAAGAAGGAAGTAACTGGAATCTAATTAAGTCCATCAGAGGTTAGTGGGTGTTTTCAACTACCGTAAATTCCCTAAATATTCAACACAATAATTTCATTTTATCCTTGCCAAAAATTAGAGAAAAATGGCCAAAAGTGAGAATCAAACTTCTGATTTTATAACTATTTGACAGTCCATATGCTGTAAAATATTATTGGAAACCTTTGTATACAAGAGTAAGTAGATTATGGTTAATGTACCATTTTTATGATCCAAGGATAGCAAGCAAATGTTTGGTGCACAAAAGATTAAGGTAGCTACATCATGAGAAACAATTAAATAATGAAATAAATAAATAAATACTAAAATAAAACTTTATTGCCAAAAATTAAGATAATTTTTTTGCCAAATGTAAAATACGTAGGATACCAAGTAATTAGGGAATTTATGGTAGTTTATAGGGTCTATTTTTATTTACGTACATGATTTCTGAAATTAAACCATTGTATTTAAGCATGTAGTTTCAAAATTGCATACTGTCAGAACAATTGAAGGGCTAATGAAAAATAGTACACACTTAACAAGTGCTGAAAAGGAGGTAGTTATGTAGCTACATAGTGAATTAATATTACATGTACTGTAGCTATAGTGCAAAAGCTTGACAAGGAAAAAACTTTGACAAATGAACCATTCACAAACCTTTGATAAGCAAAACTGTGATGATTTGATTGTGGGGTTCAAAGGAGAAACATTAAGTTAAGAAGGCTGGTAGGAAAAACTTTGACGAAACGCTGGTAGGAAAACCTTTGACGAATTGCTAGTCATTTGTCAAATTAAACTATTCCACTAACTTTTGTGCTAGCTATATGGCAATTTTTGACAATATATATATTTTATGTAGCAACAACAGGGAAAGCTTCATGACCCATTAATTCAATTAAAATTAACGCATGTCACACCAGATGAACTGCATCTAATGTTACAAATAACAGACGTATTAACAAGAAACTTAATAAATGCAGCTATACAACACGACATGTCTGTGATTACTAACAGACAAACAAACTACAACATACTGACAGAACAAATGCTAAATAATCTGGTAAATTCTATCAGAAGTTGTGGGATCACTTTTAAAGTATGGGCAGACAACATGAATACATTTGAGTGCACATCCCTAATGGGTGAAGACAAAATAAAATTACTGGAAAATTTCTCAGAAAAAACTTGCAAATTGTCAACCAGATTTCTGCAGAAGAAGAGTTATCATGCCATTCTATGGAGCACAAGTCACGCGATGCAAACTGATCGATTAGATGAATCGAGTCTTTGGTATTTATATTATGTACATAGTTATAGCCATGTAGTAGAGAATTAATTGTATAAACAACAGCATAAATTTAGTTAGGAACATGTAGGTACGCACTTTTAAATTTCATTGTATATGGAATGTTTATTTTATGCCCTCATTAATGTGGGATATACACACACCACAGAACTTCCTCAGCTGCACCTGGATTGTGCCTGATTACAATACCTTGAGGTCCATACTTCTTCAAAAAGAACCCCCACCAGAAATTTCTGGTTACAGGCTTGACTCAGTATTCAAAAGGAAAGGGCCATATGTATTACAGCAATTGACAAGAGTAATAGGAGGTTGGTAAACAAACCGAAGAAGTCTAAGCTAAGTAGCTACAAGACTACAAGCATATTTTACAAAAATGACTGATACAGAAATTATGGCACAGATTAAATATGCAAAAATTAAATTACTGATATATAATTACAGCAACTTTATTGATGTTAAGACGACATAGTATCCACTAGGGTTGCCTGATACCTCAACACCTTTTGGGCACCACTCTGTGCATGCAGGTGCTTGATATAGTTGACAGATGTTTGGTGTGAGGCTAGGCCAAAATTCCTAGATATCTTTTTAAGTCATCCAAATTTTTGGGCTTGTATTGAAACTGTTTCAGACATTTTCTATGGCGATAAGATCGGGGTGTCTTCCACTAAGTTAATGTTTTAATAGGTTAACTGCAATGGTAACTAATAATAAACGAATACATTTCCTTATAACATGACATCCTACCTAGAAACATCGTATAATTACTAGTGCTGCTCACTGTACACGCATGCATGCACATATACATATACATTCGCACCTCCAGACAATACAATGGATACATCAGCCAATACTGAACCACCACCAGCACCTCCATCAGCCAACAGGAAAGAACTGCCTTAGGACCTGATGGCCCTGAGAACTCCTCAACTGGTAAAAACTACCCCCGACCCAATCCAATCAAAACTACCGTGATTTTGCCAAATAAAATTGTCAGAACATTATAGTGATGCTGAACCACACCATCCGAGTCTTTAACATAGTGCAGTAAGGGTTCAAGCTGATCACAAAGGTCATGGATTCGTGATCATATAGTCAGTATCTTGCTGCTCTTATGAATGTTTTGAAGCCATGCTTCAAAGAAGTGTGTTGGGGTATATCTATAACATACCCCAAGACATAGAAAGGTATTGCATGTACGTATGAGATGTTACATCTGTCAGCTATGCCATCCTCTGAGTACGGTACAATGAAAGGACTCAATTGAGAATTGTCTTTTATATCCATTAACCTTACATCAAAAATGTTCTATTTATTAGTTTACAGATATGTGATTGATGGTGTCAATGTTTTTCAACAAGATGGCAAAAAATTTTTTGATAATGGAAATTTAATTATTAATTAAGTATAAGAAGACGATTGAGGCATCAAGTATTGACTGGAGGATTTTTAAAGAATACTTTACTTTACAGATGTTATGAATACAAGGTTCTTCTTGGATGAGAGGCAAGCTTAATGTGCCTTTTGGCTGCCACATCAATTATGTCTGCCACTTCTGCATTGAACAGAAACTGCTCCTCGTGTCCCTTCCTCCTGAATTGGTACAGGCAATCTCTTTGGGCCTTCCTGATTGCTTGCTCCGTTACATCCATCTGTATCGCTGTGACCTCCTCCTCCAGCTTCTTTGGTTTTCTGTCTAAGGACTCTTTCTTCAGGTATGCAATGGAAAGTATAAGGGCGGACATTGTGTGTTCTTACAGAGTTGAGGTAAAAAGGTGTAATTGATAATAAATGTGGAATCACCAAGGGGTTCCTGAAGGGATGGTGATCAAGAAGTATGTCACACCACAACAATATATTGACCACTTGTTAAGTGTTGTAGCTGATGCCAAAGCCAACTACTTAACCATTGGTGATAGGTCTGCCACACCTACAAGAGTACAGAAAGAGTGGCTTGCCAAAGTGCTGAATGCTGCAGGATACTGCCCCACCAAGTGGATTGGCTACACACGGGAGAGGAGATCAGCAGCCAATATTCAGCAAACAGAAGATTGGGAACACACAGATGTTACACTTCAAGAGATTCAAGAAAAGATGCACACACGAAAGGCTGCAAGAAATGATACATTGTCTTGTTGCATTACAAATGAGGGTCATTGTACCAAGGCCTTTGCAACAAGAAGGCAACTAGCCAACCACATTTATGCTAAGTATGGTGACATGTGGTACAATAATATCAAGGTAATCAACAACAAAGGAGTCATGGCACCACAACGGAAAAAGCTAAACCAAGTGTTCCTCCGGATATGGAGGGAATCTACCATAACATTGGTATTTTTTATGTGAGTAATATCAGGTATATTGTGTTTGATGCTCCAAGAGATGGCTCTTGCTTCTATCACAGTTTCAGTTGTATACTAAAGCCAGTTCTTGGCACACAAACACCTTCAGCAAGGGCAATCAAGGAGACTCTGCGAGAGTATTACTCAAACAATGAGACACAAGAGAAAAGAAGTCTGGAGAATCTACTGTCGTGCACCTTTGAGGAGAGATTACAGGACATACAATTTATAATGGCAAGTGAATCCTATCAGGTAAATTTAACTAGCATTTATTGGATCACACAGCAGCACTATCCACACTTCATTTGATGATAGCTTAGTGAGCAGCCTATCAGAAGTGGAGTTGAATTATTTTGACAAATTAAAGGCATTCCCTGCTTTAGTAGCTATAATTTTCTGGTATTACACCATTGGTATTAGTAGACACCTCTGAGTACAAGCATGTATCAGACTCTGGATAGTCTTCGAGCAGACACTTCTATGGATTCTTTCTTATAAGGATGCCGTGTAGCCATACAAGTGAACTCTACTCCTTTCATGTTAAAACAGCCACATGAAATGAATTCACCCAAAGCCATCCAAGTGTTTCACCACTAAGTGGTGATTTCGGCAACCATGTCATTTTGCACACTAAGTTAGTAACTGTCTGTAATTTCCCCATTATTGAACTTGTATTCAACAATCTTGCGTATGTGCTCTTATAAGTAGAAATATATTCAAGTTATAAAGCAATGAAATTTTGTGTGTTGATAATAGATGTATAGTGTGGATAATTATACATGTATGGTCTCTGTTTGGCAGTTTGGAATATCTAACCAAAATCTACCAAGTTGTGCTAACATGGTTCATATACGGTACCGCTCAACTACAACTTCATTTTAACACGCGTTTATACGCGTGGTACCACGACAAAATTACATGGCGTCCCGTCACGTGTTAGCGTGTAACACGTTTCCTCGTAGCGTGTAATATACACGTCTTGTGTAATGTGCCGTGGAAACACGCGTGAGACTGTACACGCGTGGAACAAACACGCGTCTACACGTGTAATTTTTAACTCACAAGTATCGAGCACTACCACAGCTGTAAGCAACCCGTAGTCAAACTCCACTATCTCGAACGCTTTAATATTTCCAGTTACCAGTAGTAACTCGCTGATTATTAGGAATAATTTTAGTGGCGCTTATGGCTGGTCGTGTCACTCGTGTGTCTTATTTTCGGTGCAAAAGCAGCAGCGCAGGTAAGTATATATATACTTGAGCTATTAATAGCTACTTACATTATGTGTTTTAGATGTCTCGCAATTCTTCAGCATCAGCCATCAGCACTAGTGCTACATCCGCGCACAAGAATTTCTGAAGCTGTAAAGATGAATTTTAGAATGTTGTATTGTATAAAGATTGTTTATATTTATAAATATTTTTATTATAATCAATTTGTCACGTGACGCCATCCATTTTATTTCTTCCAGTTTAAAATGGCTCGAGAAATGTTGAGAGGCAGCTCACTGCCTTTTACTCGCCACTTCTCCACCAAAGAATATATCGTCTAGAGTACAAGTAAACAGCTCTTCGCTTAGCCTCAATGGACAAACGAGGCATGACTTCCGTATTAGTAAATGAACAGTCGTTTTTTTCCGGATTTTTTTATGGCGTTCGATTTAACACCCCGCTCGATTCTGATATTGATTTTATTGTTTTAAAAAGCTACACTACGTGCGTATATTGTTACAGCAGTACAGGACCACTTGAAGTTGATATCAAATCGGCTGTAGTTGCACACACGTACGGTACGTGCTTTGTTTGCTGCTTGCTCTCAGTCATTGTAATACCTGCAATAATAAACTACACACGAAAGTAAGGTACAGTAATTATGCAAATATATCTTTGCGTGGTTTGTGCTACCATTCACGCGTGTAGTAACACGTGTGTGGCGTGGCTCTTCCCGTCTCATGTAAATTTACACGTCACGTCTCGTGTAAATATTGACTTCCACGGCAAATTTTGGCACTCCGCACGCGAAAAGCTTCGTGGTGCCACGCGTGGAATGTATCGCGTGTGTGAAGTTGTAGTTGAACTGTACCGTAACATAATTCATTAACATGGAATTACGGTATCTTGCATAAAAAAGTTAGCAAAATACTTGCGATATGTTTGCGAACATTCTTATAAGTTGCTAACGCAAAATCATTGTGAACACCTATGCATACATTTTGCAACCAGTGGCATGCAATTATAGTTCGTCACGCCTCGCACAGGGGAACCCCTCGCAAAGCAATACCTTTGCATCATGAACGCACTGATTCGTGATGCTATGCATTGTTGCTATATTCCTTCGCGAAGTATGCATAGCACCTTGCAAAGCACAAAGATATACACAAGTAAACAGCAAACAAATCACACACGTAGCCATTTGCTAACTTGCTAGCTTCATAGTTGTAGCTGCATAACGATTGTGACTGATAATGGCTTGTTCTTCTTTCAAACCTAAACGCTACGTCGTTAGGTTTGAAGGCACTAACTTGAAGAAATGGGACGGCAAGGAGGTGCTGGATGAGCTGTATTCGGAAAACAAATTGGTGCATGGTTGTACTATCACCGTTCCGTGAAAAAGCAAGAAGATCACTCATTGGAACGCTGTTTTTATTGATCCAAGTATACCACGCCCACCAAACGATAATGGTATATGCACAGTTAAAAACAGATTATATATTACCAATAATTCATATAATTGTATAGCTGAATCTGTAACATCTCAAGTTGCACCTGTAAGATCTCAAGCTGCACCTGTAACACCTCAAGCTGCACCTGTAACATCTCAAGCTGCAACTACTGTTCAGCAGCCAGCTACAAATGCAGTAAGTAAAAAGGAAAAAATCTCAAACTAAGAAAACATCTAAAAGGCCTGCAAAACGTAAGCTCTACAGTGGGTTGTAATTAAAATTATTCATCTTCTTGTATGTAGACCATCAGGAATGGCATTACAAGTAGGGAACATACCAGAGACTGCAACAATTAAAGGTACATATACATACATCATACATATAGATATTACAGTAAACAGAAACACTTTTATGCTTGGTATTCATATCATACAGGTGGAGAAAGTAATCTAATTGTCTCAACTTGTTGAACAGCAATCCCAAATGATCAGTTTGCTCACCAACGTGGTGAAACACACCATCCCAACACTTGCACCCACACAAATGATTGCTCAATCCCAGCAAGTCGCTCAAGCACCCACACAAATGGTTGCTCAATCCCAGCAAGTGCCTCAAGTACCCACACAAATGGTTTCACAAACCCAAGTGGCTGAAGAAAAACAGGTGTTCAACTCCAACCATCATGGAGCTCTTGTATTGTGCTAAGCTTTCAATTTGAAAAGAATTCCAGTTGTCCAGTCCAGTTCAATTCAGTGATTGTAGACAGCCACAGAATCGTCTGCCCTACCACTATGGTAGTCAACAATGACCCGGCACTTTTGCCAGGATGCAGAGGCAGCAGCAGCAACAATGAGAATGAACCAATGCAGCTGTTAACTCAGTATATTGGGCCACCTACCATCCCCATATTTGTGACTGTCTGAGCAAAAACCAGCCTAGTTCACACTTCAAAACTTGCCACTTTAGTGCTTAATAACTTTTGTTGGAAAAGGTCTACTGAGTCGAAATTTGCAGCATTAATACATTAAACATCACTTTATCATTGCTGAAAATTTGAGCTTTATGTAACATACCAAAAAGATTTTACAGGTCGTTAACCAGGCAAAATTAGAGGTGTGAACTAGGCTGGTTTTCACTCAGAGGTCACATTTGAGGGCAGCAGCCAGCAAGTACCGCCAACACCTGACACCACTCCTCCTCAAGTAGAGAGATGGAGAGGTAAAGAAATCTTACATTCAGAAAATCAAACCAATGGACAGGGCCATGAGCCACCTAGAGTCCCTAAATCGCTCAGTCGGAAAAGGAAAGATACCAGCTAAGCTCCAGACAAAGGTAAAGCCACTAGTGATAAATGGAGACGACCCTCCTTTTCTAAAGGAATGGGTGGAACAATAAAAGAGTGCCAACTCAAAATGACTGGAGACTACAACGATTGTTAGACAAAGATGGACAATTTGCTAAAGACTTAGATTATTTATTTACTGCACAATATATTGTGGAATTCAAACAATTACAAGATGCATCATGTACGTAAGTTATATCATTTGTATTAATATTTAAATTTCACTATTTAAAATCATCACTAATAAGTCCATCTTGGTATTCAGCATAATTGTAAGTACGTTCAGGAATATTCAGCAGTTTAACATCAAACCTTGAATTAAAATCTACCTGCTTTTTGTAACATAATTTTACCTTTAAAGTTTGTAATGCAATTGCAATATTGCAGTGGCATGTGTAGGTGAGCAAATGATACAAGACTATTGTGAATAATTGAATGAAAGCTAAACTGATCATGACATTGGTTACCAAAGAGAAAATTCTCTCACTACTCTGATATGACACTGCATACATTATGGTGAGGTTGAGTAGTAACATGAGTTCTTGGATGTTTATTAATTTGCTTTTGTGTGGGCGAACGTATCCACTATAAATGCTAAAAACTATTAAGAGCATAGTTGACAAAATTAATTTAAGCCTTGTTTGGAATGCATACATGGTGAAAAGAAAACTTCTTATGGTAACATGTAGTGCAACCCAGTAATAGTATTTATCCTTGTATGATCCTTGAAATGCATCCAGTAAAGGCTTAAAACGATTAATCATCTTAAACTGTAACAAATATCTTGTAGATAAAATGACATTGAAGGGTATTAGCAGCAAGAATAATACAAGACATGTTATGAACAATATAGTAAACTTAAACCCAAACAATGGAACACTGGCATCAATAGACCAAACTAATTGTTGATGACCACTTGGTAGATAGGTTATAGTAGAATAAGAGAACAAGACTGTCAATACAGTTCTGAGCACACCAGTGTAGGATAAGAGAAACAATGTTGCTAGTACAGGAAGAGATCTACTATATGTCAATCTCAGTATTCTAGAAGAATAACGACTTATCATGATAATTGATACTGCAATCACCATGAGATAAAATGGAAAAAACAATTGTAACCACTTTTTAGCATAACTACTCATACCATTGTAGAAACATGTCTCAATCCCTAAATCCAAGTTTACAAATGAAATGAACACACTGAGAGGTTTAAACACATTTTCATTTACTAAGAAAACAGAGTCATTAATGCTAACAATATTAGCGTATAATATTATTCCACTGATAGTTCCATTAGTAACTGTGAGGTTGAGGAGATAAAGTAACACCACTAAAACAACACCAGCCATTATAATCATGATACTAATGAGAATAATGTGTAGATTATTACACTTTATACATCTTGATGATCCAAACACCATACTGAGGGGATGTTGACACTGTGAACACAAGATACCAGCCCTGTTAAACTGACACTGTAAATCAGGATAAAGTAAATTGAGTTTTGATGAATATGGTAAACAGTAATCCATGGGACAATCAGATATTAAATATTCTGTGTTATTTGCTCGTGTATAAGCAGTTATCCAAGTGTTAGCTGAATGCTCTATAGCAGAATAATTAATGTAACATTTATCTGTGTATGTAGAGAAAACTGGATCACAATCACATATACCACTTTGCAATGTAAATCCAATTGGACAAGACAGTAGTTCTACATAAAATGCTTCATTGATATAATAGGAGTATGAAGAAGTTGCTAAAAAAAGTTTACATGTATTAGTAGCTTCTGAAACAATAGTATAATTAACCAGCGTAGAATAATTATGAATAACTTTTGTTTCAGTTTGAGAAGTAACTTTGCATGTTGAATTTGGCAGATGTATGCTACTAACCTCTGCATATAAAAAAGAGGGTTCATCATTACATGGTGTACAAAGCTCTAATTGTAATGTTTGTCCAGGATATACTGGACCAAGTGTATCAACACTGCAATTGTCACTTCCATTTTGAGGGCAATGGCATATTTCATGATAAATCAAACTTTGACCATGACTTTTTATGACTTGCTGATATATAACTCTAGGACTATACTCATGAAATGCTACATTAGGTATCCACTGGCAATGAGGAGTAAAATGATAATAAGGAAATGAGCACTTCTTCCGCCGTTCTATGTTTGCTGTTAGTTCATTAACAACGTACAAATTGTCAATAATGTTAATAGAATAATGTGTTGGTGACACAGTTGTTGCATTTCTCATTGTTACAAATTGAAAAATACACAACGGATATAATTTATATTCAGTATCATATTCAGTTGCTATTACTTTATTAAGATGTTTATTTTTGAACAAAGTAATATTAGTATATTCCATCATTTTGAAATAACTGAATTCTAATGTTATAACTTGATCACAATTATTCGACTTTAATAAAATATTGTTATGCAATAAAACATCACATGATTTAAAATACAATATGCTTGTTGCACAATTTGATGATATAACTACTGGACCAATAATGTGGACAATCATATAGGAAGTGGTTAATAAATTTCTATTTATATGAGTGTGCTTAGCATTGTTGGCAAAATGAGAAGGACCGGTAATGAACAGATTAGCTTTACAGGATACTCCCTTAAAATTCATAAGTTCGCCTATGTTTTTAGTAAATTGGCATCTTATAAAAGTTATGTTTGTTAAAGGACCAATGCAATGTTTTGTTTTCCCAAATGATGTGACATGAATCAATATCAGATGTTGGTCATTATAATTCCTTTTAAAACTACAATGTTTAAATATAATTGATTTAGTAACATGTAACAATACAATGTAAATTAAAGGCCTTACTGTAAATAGAAATTCATCAGTAAGGTATGTGCCTCCATTGGATTCAAATATACAATTTTCAATAATCATGGTATTATTGCTATAAGATTTGCTATTTATGCTCATAGCTGTATGATCTAGGTTATAAAACAATGAATTATTTATGATTATTCTTAAATTTCCAATTACATGTATTGCAATTTGTATTCCTATAGGATCATTGTTATAGCATTTATTGCTAGTAATGTATATTTGATTCATAATCAATAGGTGCTTATCTTCAACATACGACTGCCTATTCCAGTAAATCAGTGTAATTCCTTGACAAAACACCATAAAATTTGTTTGCGCTTTATCTGGTTTTATTGCTATTTCAGCAAGGTAAATTTTTCCTGATAAATTTATACCTTTCAAGCCCAAGTTGATAAACACTACCTTTTCTATCGTGCAGGAATGACATGACTCTATCAACAGGTTTGTTGAATATTTGTATTTACTCAAGTGTATCTGGTCACGCTGTTGAAACTGTACATTTGCAATGGTAACATTATATGAATTAATGATATTAATGACATATGATTGTAAACAACCAACCAATACTACTGGTGATGATGAAGTCGTGGTAATTCCAATTATTGAAAAGTTGTGTAAATTTTGTAGTACCATATTAGCAGGAACTTGATGTTCTCCTGGGAAGAAGTAATACTGAACGTTCAAAACAATGGGCAATGTATTGTTATCCAACAAATATTGACTAAGTGTAGCACAAGAATATGATAGACAACTGGTAGCGTTGGTTGAAATGTCAGGTATAACATACAATATCTTGGTAGATCTAGATGTCCACATATGAATTGCTACAAATGTCAATACTCGTAACCATTCCATTACAAACCGCTTTTAATTCAGATATACGTAGTTAGCTGATCATCAAAAAGCAAACCAATTAAAATGCATGCAATTTTTATACACACAGTTATAAATTGATATCTTCCATGCGTAACACACGTTAAATAGTGGTTGACTTGAAAGTTGCTTTGCATATTGAATGAAAAACAAAAATTTATATTAATCACATTTGCAATGGTATAGCAATATACGTAGGTACACCAAAATATAAGGAATATAGCTATGTACATTCCAGAAGAATCTACTGTTTGAGTTACTACCACAAGTGGATTAGGAGATTCAGAGCTGGATATGATATGGGATTTGATCCCTCAACTAACCATCTGTAGTCTGTAACATTAAAGTGTTATTCATGGTTACTACATTACTTACACAGCAAGTGTATTTAAATGTTTTTAAGCTTCCTCTCTGTAGTTTGGGTCAAGCATGCAACCATGTTGCAGCGCTACTATTTTACATGGAGCACCATACACCTACTGAAAAATCCATAACACTTAGCTACCTACTGAAAAATCTCTAGCTAACATCTTTGCCTATGAAGTGGAACCAACCACCCCAGAAGATAATAGTTACGGATCATGCTAATAACATGAATTTTGCAAAGCCAAGTCATGGAGATAATCCTGAAGCTGAGTCAAGCAAACATGCACATTTGATCTTCATCGTGCTGAACATCAGGTATTGGATAACCAGTGACTATACAGGCTTTTAAATCAGAAGTCTGTGCCAAATACTGGACTGCAACAATTCTGAGTAGCTAAGTAACTGTTCTGACAGTAGCTATAGAACTCCTCTAATTTTTGTTCCAATATGTTCCAGTAGTCCAAATCAGCCAATATTTGGTTAACAACTTTGCCATTGCTGTACACACAATAAAATCACACCATTCTCTGCAGCTGTCTATTGCAGCCAATTCTCCTTGAACTTGTGCATAATGGTGATGCTTCGGTGGTAAATGTAATCCTTCACCTTCTCCTCTCTTTAAAACAAACTTGTCCTCAAATTTATCTGCTATTGCTGTTGGTGTCATTTCTACAGTTATGTACATATTTGTCAATGCTGTAAGAACAATTAATCTCAAGGCATCCTGAGCAACATGTGTCCACACTGGTGCAAGTCACTAGCCCATCTGATGATGCACTTAGGAATGCCTTCTCAGGCATTACTCTGCTTTACTATCATTGTTTCACCAGCAGTGTGTCGAATTACAATGTAGTATCTGCCGGGTGCAGTGTCTGTTGTGGTAGACTTTTCATAGGTCCACCATATCCCATGATGTCTCGCACAAGTCCTCTTGGGTCAGTTGATCTTCATCTATGAAGTATCTCTCCAAGCTTTGAGCTTGTTAATCTTCTATTTCTGATTGCAAACCAAAATTCATTCTCTGACTGCCCCCCCCCGAGTTGATTCTTCTCTATCCTGGCAACTTTGCCTTTACACAACTCTGCCTCGTGATATTATTTAGCAAGTTATATGTTTACTAGCTAGATGTGTGCTGGATCATAACATCTCTGTTTATGTGACCATTCACTACATATACATGTAGAAAGTGAGTATAAATTAAATAGATTACAAAACCCAGTTGTTATGCTGTATACATAATAATTATAGTCATGGTAAACATCTATGTAGCAAAAACATTATCCGTTGCATAACACTTTGTAACTAATAGCCAAAAATTAATGATACGTAGGCAAAGAACCAGGAGCAAAGGGGCATGTGACTAAGGTTATCATAGCTAGCACTGTGCTAGGGTGGGATTAAAAATTCTCTTGCACTAATGTTGAGGGCATGCATGTGTGAGAAAATAACATGACACTATAGAATTGATGGTTGCTATCCCAGGGGTACTCTATGGCAGGAAGAATTTTATTTAATACATATGTGCAATTAATCTGTGTGGCCTTTTTACTTGGCCATTACCTTTTTGTATAATAACTCTCGTATTTGGAAAATGTTAAAAAACCTTGGCATCCATTGAGAAAATTGCTCATGAGAAGAAAATGAGAACATTTGATGGAGCTCTTTTGACAATAAACATATCCATGTAGTGAACCACTGTATGTTGATTCAGGAATTTTAAATCTTTTACTGACATGTATAACTTATGATAATAAATAAAGAGATAAATAACACTCAAGGTAATTATTTTGATGGATCTGGTAGATTTATCAGACCAGCTTTAAGGTATGGATGACTTAAACAGCCACATAAGTAACTACCATTAGTTTAATATTAAGAAAGTCAAATTCTATTGTACAGGAACATGTATAACAGATAGGCTTGCGCCTATTATGCTTTTAAAATTGCCTATTATGCTTTGGAGCAATGCTCCAATATTCTTCCTATTATGCTCAAATTATGCTCCATTATGCTCCAAAAAATAATCTGATTTCAACACTCCCTATCCTTTTAGCTTACTTTAATCACACCTCTTACTTGTTTATGAGTATTAGTAGTCTTTCTAGTACCTCTACAGCATTAAATCTCTTGTACAGGGAGCTATTCACAAAATAATTTAAATTATTTTTAGTGGCGCTTGATCTAACGACTGTAAAGGGGTTGCAATATAGTTTCTAAATTCAGCCTAGCAGTTGTGTGATTGTACAGTATGTGTGTAATGGTAAGGATGTGGCCCTTATAAATGATTTGAATATGTTTTCATTATAAAACTGGCTCCGCGCGCTAGAAATTTTGCCTATTATGCCAACATTATGCTTGATGCTTTCAGCTACCTATTATGCCCAAAATTATGCCGGCATAATCGGCGCAAGCCTAATAACAGAAGAAGGGTATACGTAGACTACTACAAAATTGAATGTCAGCAGCCATCTGGCCTTGTAAACTCATCAGTTACCTACTCCCACTATGAAACATGGAAGATTGGACGTACTCCATTAGGATTGGTATGTTCATTTCTGAAGCCTGCGGTGGCCAAATATCAGACTGAGAGATTACTGAAAAGTCAGGACTATATTAGATTTAGGTGATATGATAATGGCCGATAAAGGGCTCGACATGCAAGAGAGAGGCATTTCAGTCAACTTTCCTTCCTTTATTGGCTCAAAGCAGAAACAGATGCCTGCTTATAATGCGGAGAAGATAAGAATTTCTGAGCTTCAAATACATATGGAGAGAGTCATTGGTAGAGGGCGTTGCTATGAGATACTGATCCAAAAGTTTTTCAATACAATGCATGATTTAGTTATTGACATTAATTCTGTATGCATGTTTCTTACAAATTTTGATGTCCCACTACAAAGCAGCAAAATGTCAAATTAATTATTCTAAGATCCAAAAACTTGAGACTTAGCAAAATGTCATCAATAGTTGCTAAATCTTATTTTACGCAACAATTCTTGTCCCTATCAAATCCTTGCTATCAACAAAGTGTAAAAATAAAGAAATTTCTTAGCTGAATTGAAAAACAGGCCAATACACTAAAGTAATTGGCAAATGATGAAAACTTCATTATGCTAGCCAATGTACGTAGCTGATTTGGAGGATGCCGTTTCACAATTCCTTTGTTTGCTTGTGAGGTTGAACTGAAAGAGTTTATTACCTAGATTTCACAAAAGGAACACCACAGCTCTTTGTAGATTTCTACAAGAGAGCAAAATCTTCTAAAGATTCAGTTGTCAACAGCAGCACCATAGATCAAAACAACAAGTGGAAATAAGTACGTCTTGGTATTCCAATGCTTCTTAACTGCAGGAGATGTGATCGTGTATAAAATTGCGTATCTCATTGTGTGGTGCACATGTGGTGACCATGGAATCTGATATCTACCACATTTGCACTATCTATAGCTCAGTGCTTTGTTACCATGATAATGCACAACATCCACCACGATTTTTTTGCTGTTGCTACTTGTAAAGGTACGACAGTAGTAGGACATGTGCCTAGAAAGATAACTGCAATTTGTTATGCTTTCACATTGTTGAAGAATTGCTTTAGAAATGTATTTTTGTCAGTTGAGCTAGCGAATTAAACAGAAAATAAGCTCTCACCAATTATATATTAGGGGTGAGATCACGTGCAAACACGTGATCATCGTATGATATGCATAAATAGTGTAAGGTGCAAACATGTGCTCAGTCTAGATTGCCAACAAGTGACACACGGTTATGATTGTTCCTAGTGAATACGCTGAGAATCTCAACCTTTAGGGAAAAACCAGTACCATGGAGAACAAATTAGATGAGCTTCTATCCTCCTTCAAACAACAAGTAGAAAATAACCGAGAAACTGGGGAAGCTGGAGAAAGATATACATGCTGGTCTCGTCAAACTCAAGCAGGATTGTAGTTTGGATTCTTTGGAATTCAGAAAGAAAGGCCATGAGAGGCATTTTATTTAACGAAGAGGTACAACATCAATGGCATAAATTGACCCGTCCACTGTCACTGACAAGATGGCCCTGGGTGAAGAAGCCAAAAAGTAGCTTGAGGAAGGTATAAAACTTACTTCTTGATTGGCTGATTCCTGTTTCACCGCTTCAAATATTTCATTAGTCATTATACATCATGTGACTCTAACAAACATGTGTAAAAATGTACAAAGTGCATCCTTGGACTATTTTCCAGACAGAAGATAACATTTCTTTGTTAGAATTAGGATAAAAAACACACGGGTACATACGTAGTTATACCCATTTTTATGATCAATTAATGCTTGGATGTGAAGAAAAGTAAAGTTTACATATTTACGTATTAAAAAATGAATAATGGTGGGCGATATTACAATTTATATATTGTCTATGTCCATCTCACGATATGAATAAATAATATTGTCTGTGCAACATTTTTGCATGAAAGGTAGTTAATTGTGGCTAAATCACATGTCACAGGTAGCACTTTTACTGTATATGTGAACACCCTACAATTCTGTTAGCAAAATATGACTGCCTGCAGGTATTTGGTCTTGTAGTGTGGTTTTGCTAGTCATATCCAGGCTATAAACTACCATTATATTAATACATAAAGACAATAAATATTGGCATACAATATTTCGGTATCAAAAAATACCTATGATACAATATATTGGCCAAGGAAATCACAATATTCGTAATTTATATTACGTATTCTAATTTGAAACATATATTTATTTTTGTTAATAAAGGAGGAGAAAATGCAGATCTTCAGCTGTCTGACTCAATGTATGGCAAAGTTAAGAAGGTTTTGGCAATCATGAAAGAGAATGATAAACGTCCTATTTGATATAGGAACTGTCCTATTTGATATAGGAACTTTTCTTTTTCAATACAAACAGAGCTGAAGCCTCTATATAGATGAGCTCATGGATATCTGCAACTTAGCTCTCAATGCCAGCCATTGTACCAGTTATTGCTTTGTCAAGTGGGAATGGTGCTGTGTTGTCATATTCGAAGTAAATATAATTATGCATGATCAAACTTTCTCAAACAACAGATGCTGATAATCTACACAACCACCAACCTACACCGTTGCTTATGATAAGGGTTGAAAGATTTGCATAAATTTGTTGACTTTCTCATTGGGTTAATTCATCTGATCAAATCCCAAAATACTCAAGTTGGCCATAAAATGCCTGAGGACATAAGCTGTCCTACACAATACTGTATAGCACAAATTTTTTGATGGGAGAAAATATTTAATATTTAATTTAAAAAAATTAAATATTTAAAATTAAATATTTAATTTTATAAATTGAACAATCGAGTACCGGTTATAAAGAAGCCTGACTTAACAGAGAAGAACAAGACAAAATGGATGACACTAATGAATGTAGATTATACGCATATCCAGTGAAGAAAATATGCAGGTTTCTGGTGATGAAGTAGAATGACTTTTACTCACCAAGATACTACCATGGAGGGCATCTAAAGTAACTAATTCTATTAAGTTCTAACATTGGATGAATTCACCGATAAAGACAAATCTACTCAATGTAAAAAGAGAGAATTTCCTGTCATAGAAATCAACAAGAGGTGTACCAGATAAACAGATGTTAGCATATTGAGCTAATGGGTGTAATGGAAATATAATCAAAGTGGCACTGTCATGGGCTTCTGTAAATGAGACAACATTAATACTTAAATGAATGTAAATTTAGATCAAACTGATTTAGTGAACATTTAGCAAACATTATTTTTAATAATGAATAGTATGTCACATACATATGAAGATAGGGGCCATTGGGCTATCAGCAGATCGTTCATTTCTATGTGCAACAGGTGAACTTAGCTGTGAGAAAACAACATCTCTAATGACTGCTCTCAGTACTATTGGATGTCAGAAATCAGGTGATTTCTTATGTTTTGCATCTTTTACAGAAGCACGTTGGCATGTATTTTTGACAAGTGCTGTCAATGATCATTACCCATTTGGTTGGAACGATCCCAACAATTCTGATAATTTGAACCAGTTATTAGTGACGTATCTAGTAAGTCCTATGAAATCTTCAGGAAACCAGGAGTGATCAATTTACCATCTTCCAGAACACTTTGTGATTACACTTTCGAAGGTTGGATTCCCTAGGCCTATTGAAGCTGCATAGATATTTCTTGAGTGCAGCTATACATGCTGGGTTGGCAAAATGACAGAAAGCAAACCAGTTTACATTGGCCAGTAGAAACACTGTACATGGATAGTGCGGAATTAAATGGAATACAACGTCTGCAAAATTATCTGTGTTATATAATTTATTTATAGCTACACCTGTATATAAGTACATACAAGATAGAAAGCAGCAAAAGCTGTTTCAAAGATAATGATCAATTTGTGGAATGGAAGTAACTGGTTGTAGACATGGTTTTGGTCTCAAAGGTTTGAATATGTTGTATGGAGAAATATAAGCTACGTACAAACATGTTTCCATTTGCATTTTCAATTAATCCAACCATGCTTAGACACAGACATCCTAAGTATCTTCATATGAATGTATTTTATGAGGCAAAATACTCTAAAGGAAGATGTCATCTGTTTTATTGGCCTTAGGCATTAAAGAAGGCAGAAGAAGATTCTTCCACATATACTGTAAAAATACAACAACATATACTTAACATAAACAACAACAACATATACTTAACATAAACAACAACAACATATACTTAACAACATAAATATATACTTCCGCTTTGTTCCGCACAAATGGTGTCATAGGTATCTAGTTCTGGCACAAAGATCACGATTGTTTACTCGTCGTGGTAATGAAAAGCATGGTATACAATTGCAGCTGCTAAAGTTGAAATGACTTCAAGTTTGAGTGGAACTGTAATATTATCTAAGGAGAAAGCAGCAATTTTGCTGCCCCTCTTTCCAAGTTGGCAAGACATTAGCACTACCGGCTCCAGAGCAATTAAGCCTCCCGCCTTCATCTGATTCAGTGGACGTCAATGAAACGCAGTACACCAATATGCCAAGATGCCACAAAACATTAACAGCTTGATAAATGCTCTGCAGCCTTATTAAAATAATATTCCCATCAGCAGTATTCTACAGTGGCTTGGTTGCTCATTTTATTTTTTTATAATTTAGCTGAGATACATTCATATATTACATTCATCAAGACCCACAGTGGTTACCATTCCCTCAATGGATAGTGGAGAGCAGATACATAGCTCTGACCTCTCCATGAGCATCTGGAAGAGTAGTCATGGCCAGTGTACATGTCAGTGAACAGTTAGGCAATGTAAAGATTACTCAACAGGAAAGCCGTTGAGAGCTATTTCGTACATATGAAATCTGAACAAGATTTGCAAGCCACAACTCTGCTGAAAAATTAAAATGGAGATACGCTTTGTCTTGTATACATTGATGCAGAGCTGAACAAACTAGGATAGCGAGAAGAGACACATCTCGTGCTCAAACGGTGGTCATTATGGGAGTAATACTATATCATCTTTAAGTAATATAACAACAGATTCATACACCAATGAGCTAAGGTACAGTTTGCAAAGCTTCATTACAGGATGACGAACCTTGCGAACACTTCGTGAATATTTGTTTGTACATTACTTCATGACATAATTTTAACCGGTGTACGAACAAATTCCATAATGATTTATTACGTAAGCAAGCTATCTTTCATGCACTGCTTCATGAGTTGTGTTGCATTTACTATGTAGTTCGTGAACTGCTTCATGAGTCAAAGTGTATTTAGTTCATGAACTTACGAAGCTGCTGATGACACTCATTAAAACATAGTTTATATTCATTTATACTTACACATAACAATGTTTGCAAACAGTCCATGAAGTATCGCGGACTGTTTGCAAAGGTTCTTGAACTTAGTGGAATTGCAAAGTACCGCATTTGAGTAACGGGAATTCAGTAGTACCAACCAAATATTGTGTCTGATAGTACAACAGATACAACTTCGTCTACTAGTAAGCAAACATAAAGTTCACCATCATTTACTTATTTTAATCACATATGTAATATGTACATGGCTACAGAGGATGTGATCTTTGCAACTACGTAATTACCAATTACTGTATGTATGTATGCACAAATCCAGATTTAATTATACGTGCTGCTAAAATGCTGGCAATTTTAGAAAATGTTTTCTCCAAGCATACAATGAAGTGATATTCTTGATTAATTATTTATTTAACTGCATTCAAATCCCTCCAAATATAACGTCTCCAAAACAAGCACTCAAATGCTACTAATAATAATCACTTGGTAAACATTTGTACAGCAGAGGGGTATGAAGAAAATGCAGCAGGTAGATTCTTATCACAACTGTGGTTCATTGATTATAATTTACGTATATACTGTTAGATAGGCATGGACATGAAAGTTTAGATGTACGTATTTGTTGCAAATATCATGCACCCTTTGTATATTAGACTGAAGTATGCATGTAATCAAATTTAGTACTTCATACAAAAATGGCAAGGTTGTACAAGGTTGTGACAAGGTCATAACAAGGTTGTTAACAATTCTAATGGTTTTGACAAGCTCGTTACAACCATGTTGACATTGTTGTTATTGTATGCACTTTTGTGACTAAAGTTATGACAACCTTGTTAGCCTATAGTAATTAGTTGTAGCTACATTATAAACTTTGTACAACCATGCTGACCTATGTAGCTACGTATATATAGGATGTGTACATGTATATCATAGCCATACATTTTTAGCTTATACACATATACATACGTATGCATGCTAATAATTGTATTCAGCATAATAAAGGAGATCAAGATCAACGTGAAGCATCTACATCACCTTTCACAGTACCCAAATCTATACATGTAGGCAACGCAGGTAAGGGCTATGGAGTTTACTTAGCTCAACGCCAATTAGAAGAGATTGAAGATCAAAGCTACAAATCACCAACAAAACTGATAAGAAATTTGCTAACAGCTCACTGGCACGATCCACCACTAAACAAAGATATTACACAAGCATGTTTCAGTAAGTAGCTATGGTAGGATATAGTTGGATTTCTAACTCATACAGGATTTGTAATGACTAGGCATCCCAGTGTAAGCAGACCTACCCTGGTAGACGTTGTGAATGACAAATGTGCAAATTACAGCAGGAAAGCTAAAAGTACCATATTAAGTGATGATGACTGAATGAAACAATAACTACGTACAAGACTTAGGAATATGTACGTATGGATGTAGAAATCAATTTTGTTTACTTATTTCAATTGTGATAATTTCATATACTTTTATATTCGGTAGATATATACGTATAAAGCCTGTAAATAGCTATTCAGGCGGATGGCAGCTATATACGTAGCTGTGTGTATAGCTAGTGCATGGTTTGACAAGGTCGTTCACAAGGTTGTAACAAGATAGTACTAAGTTGTTCACGAGGTTGTCTAAGGCTGCAGATCATTTCAAAAACAATATCGTCGATGCAACAAGATCGTGCCGTCACTGCCACCATCTTGACACAGAAGTACAGCTAGGTACCAAATTATTTTCTGCAGAAAACAATATGGATCCTGGACCAGTACCACCTGAACTCTGTGTAAGTTACATAAATTTATAAAAATTACTATTTAAAGTAAAGCATGTCATCATGTTTATTTATGCTTCCTATATATGTAGGGGCTGAGCATTTTTACACCTAGTGCTGCTGACCTACAATGGCCAGAACTGGCAGATCTACTCAATGTTGGAGAAGATAGTACAGCCAGGTCAAGGGCTGTTGTTGAAAACCCTTGCATGGTTGATTGGTTTTTTTACCAATGTGTTATGAAATTCATGGATGTGTTTTACATGGGTGTCCTGAAGGCCATGGACTACTGGCTACAATTTGAGTACCAACATAGAGGTAGCCCACACGTTCATGGTGTTGCATGGCTGCAGGATGCCCCTGATGTGCAGGGTATACTGGCTGCTGGTGATCTTTCAATGCCAGAGGAGCTCATTAGCCACATTGATAAAACAGTTTGTACCATTAATCCTGTTGTTTTTCATGATGGTAGCAATATCTCTAATGCTCTGCCACCACAGATCAATCCGCACATCTGTACATCTGTAACAGCCCTATTCAGAAGTTGAGGATCACCGACAGGACTTGAATGATCTCATAGCCACTTGCCAAAGACACACATGATGTTCAGCTGCTTACTGTTTACGCACTAAGAACGGAGTACAAAAGTGTCGCTTTAATTACCCTAAACCATTACAATCTGAAACGGTTATTGTTACAGATGAAGACAACCATGACCATATTTTAATCACTGCTAGGAATGATGGATTGATCAACAGCTATAATCCAGTTCAACTATCAGCATGGAGAGGTAATGTTGACATGCAGTACTGTGTGTCTAAGCATCGAGTCATTGAGTACATTACCAAGTATGTGACCAAATGTGAGCCTAGGTCAGAGACAATGAAGGAGGTGTACACCAACATAGTGCAAAACCTCAGAGATGACAGCACAGCACTGCAAGTAGTTCAGAAGCTCCTTATCAACAGTGTTGGTGAGAGAGACTTCTCAGCTCAAGAGACCTGCCATCTGCTACTACAGTTACCTCTTGTCAAGTCCACCAGAGACTATGCCATACTCAGCCTTGATGGATCTCCTCAAGTGCAAGAAGAACAAGCAGTAGACAATACCAATAGTGCTACAGCCCCTTCAATATTGGATCACTATATTCATCCACCACCAAAAAATTTATATGTAGTTAGCTAATGGTTAACCCCCTTCTATTGGTTGTGTATACTTACTGATGGTGGTACACATATAGCATTTGATTATTTGTGAAGATGACGTTGTCAATGATAATATTGATGACAATGATGATAATAGCCATAATGATGATAACGATAATGATAAAGATGATATTGATAGCACCAAGTTTAAGGATGCTGATGTCCACTTAGTGGAAAGAGCAGTGGATAAGAGAACAAAGGTAACTATATACACAGTACATATTGCTATAGTACAGTAATGAAAAGCAAAGCATATCACAAGTAAAACTTCTCAGTGACCTGTGTAGTCTTCATCTCGCGCTATAGTTACCGCAGAATTCAGGAAAACGAACTCATGTCTTCCATCAGAACCAGAAAGCTCGTTTGTGATTATAAATCATTAAGTGATTTTGGAAGATGTGAAAAAGATGTTATCAAAAAATTTAAGGTATATATAGCTATTAAACTAAATGTATACATGTTATTGTGACTTTATTCGAGTGGCTGATCATGCGTACTAAGGAGAAGAAACACTTTCATGTGGTTTTAGCTAGCAGTGATAGTTTTTTCAACCTATGGGTTGAACGCTTCATTGGACCCAGCAGATACAACACGTATGTTCTAGGGCACTATGACATACAACTTCTTTTATCTTCACGAGGACAAATCACCTCATTTGTTTTGGCAGCTGTCCAAGATTTCCGTTTTTAGTACAATTCCTGATATGGGAGGCGCAGCCGAGGTCGAGTGCTAATAACAAGGATACCATACGAGTGAATGGGATATAACTTGTTTATCTCCCACAAAGCTTGTTGGCTTGTTCCTTTGTCACAAAAGGTGTTTGCGTATAGAAACTTTGTTATTAGCAGCTGTAAATAGGCATTAAAACTGTAATCTTAAAGGTTTCTGCATGGGCAGAGAGATATTATAGTTATCAACCAGTTGATAAAACAATTAAGTAATATGTTTTGGCGCCTGGAAGGTGATTACTTTTGCAAGTATGCTATAAAAAAAAAACAAGCTAGAATAGCTATTAAAAAATTAAAAAGGTGAGTAGGGATCACTCTTGCAATGCTAGCTAAAAAAAGTAAGTAAGTAAACAAGGGAAAAGATTTTCAAGTGGCACGAGAGAACACTAAAGATTCTAGCACGAGATAATTTATAAAAGTTTCATCCCTCATTTTCAGTATTAAGAGTAAGCCAAATGTAGGGATTAAACTTGTATAAATTACCTCAGTGATGAACTTTAGACTCTTGTATTAGTAACACTTTATGATTTAGGTATGTATTATTACAGTTGTAAGTTTTCTTGGTTATTATTATAATTTTGGTTATATAGCTAACCACTCATTCTTTGTACTTTTGTCTCTTGTATTGTACAATGGTATACTAGTAAGAGTCCTCCATTAAAGTCTTGATATATAGAGTTGACTTGTGAACGTTTGGCTCCGTTATTTCTCCTTGACTGGCTCCGCTATCCTCACAATCTCATGCTAGAATCTTCATGCCACTTGAAAATCTTTTCCCTTGCTTACTTTTTTTAGCTAGCATTGCAAGAGTGATCCCTACTCACCTTTTAAATTTTTAAATATTCTAGTATACATATATGTAGCTATAGCTATATGTTCCTAGCAAGCTATTATATATTTGAGCAAATGCCAGTTTAATTATTAGATTAAGTAACTTCCATGCATATATATTATAGTAGTGTGCATGCATGCATGTATTATACATATAGAATTCATGTCATAGCTATAACTGTTCTATCAGGGTGAAGACAGATCAAAGTGTAAAGAACAAGATAGGGTATGTTACTATAGTAATATAATATGCTAAACAAAAACACCCTGGGCGTAAAAAAGTGCGAGGTCAATCAGAAGGAGCGTTGCAAATAGGTATGTGCGACCAAAAACTTTGATATCAGTTGAGGCCAAGAAGTTACTTATTAAAAATCTTTTTTATTACTTGAATGACATACAATAGTTTATAGCAAATTTTCATAACTATGATTGGCATTGTCACTTGGCCACCTTTATTAATAATGATGGTGTGAAAAGGTGCCAAGTGACAAAGCCAATCATAGTTATGAAAATATGCTATAAACTATTGTATGTCATTTCAAGTAGTGAAAAAGATTTTTGGTTAAGTAACTTCTTGGCCTCAACTGATAACAAAGCATATACCTATTTGCAATGCTGCTTCTGATTGGCCTTGCACTCTTTTACACCCAGGGTGTTTTTGTTTAGCATATCACTACTTTTTGGAAGTTTGAGGGCAGTGCTACATGTAAATAACTCACTCAGTGGTTGTATTGCTGCACTTCTTCTTGGCCTCGCGACTCACTATCATGAGTCTTGATACTTGTTCATTTATTGGAGCGGGTATACTGATAGTAAAGGTTACCAATAGAATGAGATAAACAAGTTATACCCCATTCACTCGTATGGTATCCTTGTTATTAGCACTCAACCTTGGTTAAATTCATGTAGCTACGTACTTACTGATATTATATAATAGCTACAGGTATCAATGTCTATGATATCTGTAATAATGGCATAAAAAGATAAACTGCTTGATTAACTTTGCACCCACAAACAAATTTATATGTAGTTAGCTAATAGTTAGCTCCCTTCTATTGGTTGTGTTTACTTACCGATGGTGGTACACATATAGCATTTGATTATTACTGAAGATGATGTTGTCAATATTGATGACTCCAATGATGACAATAATGATGATAAGGATGACACCAAGTTTAAGGATGCTGATGTCCACTTAGTGGAAAGAGCAGTGGATAAGAGAACAAAGGTAACTATATATCAATTTTAATATGATAATATCAACCAGCTGGTTATATATACAGAGAGGCATCACAGAATAATTCTTGTTGTGGCAGAACTGCCCGAAAGAAGATGCTTCTTGGGTACAGTCCTGCTACGTAACGGAGTCCATTAAAAAGTACATGTGTATCATAATGTATATTAAATACTAATTACCTCTCTACAGGTATTATCATGCACCCACACCACGAAGTGACGTTATACAGGACAGTGTAGGTACATTTATTGTTGAACTAGACAAGTCACTTAGGAGGGGGTCCTGTAGAGATTTTACTGTTAATGTAAATTTTTGTCATGATGTATTTAGGTTTCTTTTTAAAGACAAAAGAACGCTGTATTACAATGACTTTGACAAGAAATACTCTAGAGAGGGATGGGACCAATGTTTTAGTGACTATAGGGACGAGGACGACTATAATGTTGGACGTAAATTAGCATACCCTGTAAAATGTAGGTTACATTTTAGATCAAATAAGGATGGACATTTTCGTAATTGTAGTGATAATATAGTTAGTAAGTTACGTACCTAGTTTTATAGAAATGGTTTCATTTAAAATACATAAAATAAATTGCTGTTAATTTATATTTTATTATAAATTATTATAGCAAAGACTCAACGCTAAGGAACACATAGCAATGCATACAAATTTAGTTATTTTGTTTAAAACCTTATTTTGTTTTAAACCAGCTTTACACTCCAGTACTTTAGCGATAAAGCTTTTCAAATTACAGTTGCATACATTTGTTAGTTTTAAGCCGGTATTCTTACTGTAACACTAAAGGCCAGTCTTCTTTTATAACCTTTGCTTATGGCTAGCTGTAAATGCATTAATTCGCTTAGTACAGTTTATCCACCCCATGAATATATGAGCTAGGATGGATAAATTAATGAATTACGTATGCCAGTTTGACAGCAAAATCATTTGCGAATGTGTACAAATAGTTAATTCTGAGACGATTACCATTTTTCTAAAGAACTTCCCAAAATGTCAGACCCTTAACCTGACATTAGAAATCTAAGCAGCCGAGGTAATTATTGACGTCACCGAGGGTTTTTAAAATCTCGAAGACACCTATTACGGGTGTCTAAGTGCTTTAGAACATGGCATGTAAGCAGTGGAGGATACTGTCAGGTCCTTTCGAGTTAGGTCTCTCGTTTATACAGGTAATCTTAGGCACAGCAATTGGCCATCATCGTTTAGTTTTACCGATGTACTCGTACGTGATAAGCTTCCATTCAAGTTTAAACAACGTGTATGCATGAATCTGATACCACTTTTAAAGTTATGACACTTCTGCATTTTGCACAAATTATTCTATGCCAAAAGAACTTGGGACTACACCTAAACAGCATAAGACAATGGTTGTTAGTGTTAGACCATATTGTTCACATGACCCAAATGGTCTCAATTATGAACAATACTGCCAACAGAAATTGATGCTGTGTATTCCTTTCCGCCATGTCAGCCAGTTGAAGGGAACATGTGAGAAATTCTCAGATGCATACTTAATTTTTCTACAGTCTGCTAATATTCCTCCATGACATCAAGAGGTTGAATGAGCATCAATTGGAACAAGATGAGGACACAAATGAGGTATGAAATGTTGATCTGTGTATGTGTGCATATCACTGTTTTCTTGATACAGGAATGTTTTACTCATAACCAACACCCGAGAAACCGAAGACTGGATGTTGATCTGTCAGCGTAATGCTGACTACCATGCCGTTGCTGATTGTGATGGTGACCATAACTGGTCAGCCTCCACCTCATCCTATACTAACCTAGAGGAGTTTCCTACATTTATTACGAGCACCATCAATTTACAACAGCAGCTGATCCTTCTAAGCTTCAAGGAAAGCAATTGGCAACATACAACTTGGTAAAGCATCATATGGAAAGTAATGATTCCACTCCTCTTCTTATGGTGGTATCAGGTACAGCAGGTACAGGCAAACCTTACCTAATTCAATGTCTCAGACTGCTTCTCCAAGACAAAGTCTGTGTTGTTGCGCCAATGGGAGTGGCAGCATTCAATATTGATGGTAACACTCTCTACTCACTTCTGTCCCTACCAACTAAAGGAGAGTTTAAGGACCTTGAAGGGGAGCATCTCAAGAGGTTACAACAGTCCCTAGCAAGTATACGATATATGATTATCGACGAAATCTCCATGGTTGGTAGAAAACTATTTGAACAAGTAGGTAGAAGATTGCATCAGGTTTTCCCCCAACATGCTTGTGAAGCTTTAGGAGGGTGTTCTTGCCTGCTTTTTGGTGATTTTGCTCAATTACCACCCGTGATGGACCTACCACTGTACACAACATTACCAGTTCACCTCTCTCCGATATTGGCTCCAACGATTATCTTAACCTTTGACCGTGCTGTAATTCTTGACCATATCATGAGGCAGTCAGGAGATGACTCTAGCCAGGCTTTGTTTAGGGATATTCTCCTACGGTTAATGAATTGTGAAGTAACTGAAGATGATTGGAGAACCCTAATGACAAGGACACCTATTCAAGTCTCTGATATGCCCAGCCTTAGCAATTCAGTTCATCTCTTCCCTACTGTTGAAGCTGTAGTAGAGCACAACATCAACAAGCTCCATGCCTGTGGCCAACCTGTTGCTACCATCAAAGCTGTCCTCACAGGTATAAATGCTTCAAAGGCCTCTCCTGGTGATGCAGGTGGATTGCAGCCTGTACTATGTGTTGCTAAGGGTGCTCGTGTGATGTTATCTGCTAACCCAAACCTTTGGGTTGACATGGGGCTTGTTAATGGTGCCACGGGATCTGTACAAGCCATTTTTCATCATGAAGGTGGAGCACCTCCAGATTTCCAGCAGCTGCAACTATACTATTCGACAAATATTCTGGCCCTATTCTTCCTGATGGCACTGTACCTATTCCACCTCTTTGTCGTTCATGGTCGACATCTGGCAGCCAGTGTTCTCGTCTACAACTGCCACTGAAATTGGCCTGGGCTGTTACAATTCACAAGGCTCAAGGCCTCACATTAAATAAACTTTGTGTTGATATTGGCAAGAAGGAATTTTCCACTGGCCTCATATTTGTAGCCATCTCTCGAGTTAGGCGCCTTACAGACCTTCTATTGAATCCTTCATTGGCTTTTCAGCACCTTAAGAATTTGGCAAGAAGTCAAGGAAAGGAAGGATGAAGAGCACCTTAAAACATTAGAATTGGTGAATTCCATTTGTTACTTCTTTGTTATCTGCACATCCATTAACATATGAACAATCATCTAATCGTGACGGTAATTCATTGTTTACATTATACGAAAACTTTAACCAATTTATTTGTATAGATATTCACTCCACACTTCCAACATGTTCAACTATGGATTCTTCAACTAATGATGGTTTGTTGTGTCCAAAACCGGTGCAATGTCTTAAGTGTCCTTATTGTTCTATTTAGTGCAAACTACTCCCTCTCCGTGTGAAATGGATATTGCTACTCCCTCACACTACTGCATAGACGAAAATGGTTTGTTATGCCTGTGTTATATGAACATTGCTTACACTATCCCTCTTCTCTTTGTTCGGTATAAATGCAGCTACTCCATCTCCGTGTAGAATGGATGAAGCCACTCCCTCTCTGTGTAGAATGGATGAAGCCACTCCCTCTCCATGTGGAATGGATGAAGTCGCTCCCTCTCCATTTGGATTAAATGAAAGCCACTCCCTCTCCATGTGGAATGGATGAAGCCACTCAACCTCCATGTGGAATGGACAAGCCACTCCTTCACGGGCAAAGACGGTTTGTTATGTCTGTATTCAATCCCATAAAGGAATTATGCTTTTGACATTACCACTGAATTGAAAGGGTTTACCTGGCGTCAACGGTTTGCTCTTGATGTATATCAACACTATATGGCTTGACGTATATGATTTCTTTGAGTTAAAACTTTCAAGTATGGCCTTAGCCAGATAGAATGCTCTTTTATAACATAATCCATTTACACGTATTACTTAAAGCACTGCCGCCAGTTTGTATGAAATATACAGCTCGAGGTGAGAGTCGAGTGGCAAATATAGTACGAGGCGAAGGTGCTGTATTTGTCACGAGACCCTCACCAAGAGCTGTATATTTCATACAAATGAAGCAGCAGTGCTTTAAGTGTTTTATTGTATTTTATACTACTGATGTGTGAATAAAACACAAATGAATGGTTTTCTTTGATGAAAAGTGTCAATGAGCTTGGTGATGGAGAAGAGGGAGTGTCTTCATCCAGCCACTGTGACAGAGTAGCTTGGCCTAATAATTTTGACCTGGGATAGCTGGTGGCTTCTGAGATACTATTACATTGTGATGGAGGAGAGGGAGTAGGTAGCACTTTGTACCCTATATAATGAAACATATTGTATTTTGCGTGGGCGGATCAAAGGGTACAACCGTTCTATAACTACCATAATGTGTCAGCAGGTAGTTATAGAACTGTGGTGTTATAGTTATATCACAGTACGAGTATGATATCTTAGTTATTACACGAGTCCGAGGCGAAGCGAGGACGAGTGTTAAAACATGTGTTTAGTATTACAAACAGGTGCAACTACCTTTGTGACATCACATGTAGCTATCTTAATTAATCAAATTAATGACATCGCCTGGTTGTTTCCGTGAGTTTGAGCGCTGCCCTGGCGATTCACCTTTTTGTTTAGGAATGACAAGTTTTAACTGCTGTGGTACTCAAGACTTAGATATCAGTGAAAATGATGAAGACTTTGAATGTCCTCCAGAAAAGAGAAGAAAGCCTTCACTATTTAAAGGTAAAAAGGTGCTATCGCCATCCAGTCGCTTCAATGCTACTGTAACTGAAAAAGAAATTAACATATTTTCCAAGGGATGTGTGCCCAAGAATACAGCACGAAGTACAGTTTGGGCAGTTAGAGTTTTTAAGGAGTGGTTAGACCAGCGAAATAAGCGTTGTAAAGATATGTACCCCAGCAATATTTTAGAGAAATCTTATGATTGCGATCTCGTTTGTAACTGTTTGTAACGCTTTGTTTCTGAAGCAAGGAGAGCAAATGGAACGGAATACCCTCCCAAAACACTTTACCAGATGCTCTGTGGAATACTTCGTCACTCTAAAGAATATCAGCCTAATCCACCAAATTTTCTGGATAGAAAAGATGCACGTTTTAAAAAGTTGCATTCTACATGCGATGTGGTGTTTCATTCACTTTATGAATCAGGAATTGGCACAAAGAAAACCTCAACACCAGCTGTTACAAAAGATGATGAAAATAAACCGTGGGAGACAGGTGTATTGAATACTACAACGCCTACTGGATTACAAAGAGCTGTTTTTTATTACGTTGGCAAGGTTTGCTGCTTGAGAGGAGGAGAAGAACAGAGAAAGTTAAAGCCATCCCAATTTACTCGTCTTCATAACCCAGAGAGATGAATACATAGAACATGGATCCAAGAACAGAAACGGAGGCTTTTATCAACTACACGTGGAGAACAAAAGTGTTTCTATTTTCAAAAATGATGGTGCTGGTGAACACTGTTTGGTTTATTTACTAGATTTGTACTTACAAAAGTTACCACAATCTGCTATCACAGAAGGTGTGTTTTATTGTCGACCTCTAGAGAAATACAAAGAAGATGGGCCTTGGTATTCTAAGCAGCCAAGAGGTCAGCATTATTTGAATGGAATGGTGAAAAGTATGTTTGATGAGGCTGGTGCACAGGCCAAATATACAAATCACAGTTTACGAGCAACTGGAGCTACTGAATTGTTCCAGTCCAATGTTCCAGAGAAGGTTATTCAAGATATTACAGGACACCGTTCTTTAAAAGCACTTCGTCAGTATGAAAAGGTTGGAGACACACAGAAACAAGCTGCTTCCAATATCCTAACTGGCACAACAAGTCAAACTTATGCTGCAGAAACAGAGAAACTAATTCCTTGTAGCAGCACCAGTGTTAATTTGCCTCTTCCAATGCCTGTGTTTTCCCCAGTTCTTAACTGTAATAGTACTGGAACTGTAAATTTCACTGTAAACATGTATCCTTCTGGAAATATAGCTATTGGAAGCACAGCTAATGTTGAAGAAGAAATTGATTTTCATGAACTGTTTGAAGGAATTGATGTAACAAAAGATTTGATGTAATTCATTGTAAGCTTTGCTTTAGACTTGTTAGGTTTAGGTCACTAGCTTTTAGCTTTATACACTTTACACCCTGTTTGTAAGGTTTAAGTTAGGCAAGTTACTTTGTAACACTAATTTAACACCTTTATTGATTTAATCTATGTTAACCTTTGAAATTTTTCTCACTGGATGATAACTACCTGGACATGGATGATAACTACTCGGACTGGATGATAACTACCAGGACTAGTGCTGGGCGATATAACGATAGTTATCGATATCGACGGTATTCACATCAAACGATATAAAAAATTAATCTAACGATAATACCGACTTATCACGTGGTTAGGAAGATGGCGTCTGATATTGATAGTCCCGATGAGAGAATTGAAGAGTACGAGACAGTAGGTAGTGATGCGCTTGTATCAAAGAAAAAGACTAAATCCTTTGTATGGAATTATTTTGGATTTGAAAGTGATGGTAATGGCCGTCCGCGTTGTATTAACTCGCCCAAGTGTCGCCTGTATCGAGCTACAATAGCTGCGAAGGATTCTAACACAACAAATTTATATAGCCATCTGAAAAGTAAACACCCCGAAGAGTTTTTACTAGCACAGCGTGCCAGCAATAAAGGTTCCCTAGAACGAAAAGGACAAGCATCTATACTAGATTCGTGGAAAAAACAACAGCTACTCTCATCTTCTTCGAAAGAACACAAATCACTTACTAATTCCATCGCCTACTGCCTGGCAAGGGACATGCTTCCCTTGTCCACTGTGGACAAGCCTGGTTTTAGGGCCATGATACACCAGTTTAATCCTCGCTATCAGCTCCCTACTCGTAAGCATTTTACAAAAGTTGCAGTGCCTGCGCTTGTCACTGAGGTTAAAAGTAAAATTGAACAGCAAATCAAGAGTAAACAATTAGATTATTTTTCTGCTACAACAGATCTTTGGACTTCAGCTGCTGGAGACCCATACATAACTTTTACCACACATTTTATAGATAGCAGTTGGGAGTTGAAGTCATTTTGCCTACAGACCCACTACATCCCTGAGGATCACACTGCGGCAAACATAGCTGAAGTCCTTGAAGAAACCTTGCAGCAATGGGAACTGGAGGATAAGAAACTAGTGGGTATTACTACTGATAGTGGCTCCAACATCAAGCTAGCATGCACCCTGCTCAATTGGACCAGATTGAGTTGTTTTGGGCATAATCTAAACTTAGCGGTGGGGAAAGGACTGAATGATGGAAGAGTGCAACGTGGTCTAAGGGTGTGTAGAAGTGCTGTAGCAGCATTTTCACGTAGCTGGAAGAAGCAAAGAGATTTAGTCATTGTACAGGAGCAAAAGGGCCTTCCAATTCGTAAATTGAAGGTCGATGTGGTGACTCGTTGGGGCTCTACATATGACATGGTTGAGAGAATACTGGAGCAGATGGATGCTGTCAGAAGTGTTCTTAGTGAGGACAGAACATCTGCACACCTAGCCCCCACATGGCAAGACCGTGATGTTTTACAGTCAGTTGCTGCTGCCCTAAAGTCATTAAAATGTATGACAGATGCTCTATCAGGTGAAAGTTGTGTCACTGTTTCAGCAATAAAGCCATTGTTGAATCACTTGCTGGAGAAAGTGCTGGTGGCAGAAGATCATGACACAGATTTAACAAAAGAGATGAAAGAAAGAATCAAAGTTGACTTAGAATTAAGATACCTTGATAAGGATTTTGATCATCTACTAGAAATTTCAACTTTTCTAGATCCTAGATTCAAGCTAAACTATGTGAATAACAGAGCAAAAGTTTTAGAGGAAATAGAAAGGGAAATGAGCCAACTGATTGAATGCCCTGTGGATGATGCTACAAGTTTACCTTCAGCAAGTGATACATCTGAGTCTGATGACCCAGCAATGAAAGCACCCTCCACCAAAAAAGCAAAGGGACTGAGCAAAGTTCTAGGTCACTGTCTAGGTAACAGTATGTCTACTGTACTTACTCCTCGCCAGCGAGTAAAGCAAGAACTAGACCAGTACTTGAGCCATCCACAATTAGATGTTGAAGAATTCCCACTTGATTGGTGGAAGGTTGAAGTAGTGCGATACCCTACAGTAGCAAAACTAGCACAAAAATATTTGTGTTTATGTGCTACAAGTGTAGCAGCTGAACGTGTATTTAGCTGTGGAGGCAACATTGTTTCAGACAGAAGGACTTGTCTGAAGCCAGAACGAGTTGATAGCTTGGTATTTCTGGCTCTCAACATGAAAGACTAATGTTTACTGTTTAGTGCTGATTCTGTTGAACTGTTGATTATTATTGTTATATTGTTATTATGAATAATATGTATGTATGTATGTATGATGTATCTTGGCTAGATTAATCTGGTCACCTGTACACGCCTGTGGAAAGAAAGAATATAATCACATTGATTCACAATTGAAATAAATACACATATCGGGATATTTAGTAATATCGTGGTAAAACATGATGTGATATATCGTCTTGAAAAATATTGATATCGCCCAGCTCTAACCAGGACACAGTGGTATTGTAGTTATCATCCAGTAATATCCTTTGATGTATGGCTTCATTGGAATATAATGGATAGTTATAGCACTGTGGTTGGGTAGTTATTGGGGCGAGCCCCACTCTAACGTGGAAAACGGTACAGTGGTCCATGCACAAAGAACCACGGTGAAAAACGGCATTGCAACACACTACTGTAGTTTGGTACGGTGGTTCATGTACAAACAAACACGATAAACTTACGGATACTTCTGTGGCATTTGCCGATTCACGTGATCACAGATAATTCGAGACTAGTGAAACTTAATTAGAACTGATGTATGTATATGTTGTAATTGATTAGATTCTCTTGTGTGATTCTGGAATTAACGATTAATCAATAATACCCAACAATTGGTGACTCCGGCGTTTGAACTGAACATCCGATGGCAGAAGAAAATGTCCAGCCGCAAGGCGACCAACCACGTGTTGCTGCGGTCGCCATTAAGCTCCCTCCATTTTGGTCATCAGATCCACAAATATGGTTCGCCCAAATCGAAGCACAGTTCGCAACCAGAGGCATTAACAACCAGCGAACCATGTTCGACTACGTGATAGCTTCACTATCGCCCGAAGTGGCAACCGAGATACGAGATCTAATTCTGACTCCACCTGGGGAAAACCAGTACGATGCCCTGAAGGAGCAATTGATTCAGCGGACCGCTATTTCTCAGCAGCAGCGACTTCAACAGTTGTTGGGAGCTGAAGAGTTGGGGGATCGCAGACCTTCGCAATTCCTCCGTCGCTTGCAACAGCTAGCTGGAGATACTGTCAGGAACGATGGTGCCTTCATTCGTGAACTTTTTTTACAGCGACTCCCGTCTAATGTTCGAATGGTTCTCGCCTCAGCTAGTACTACTACCGCTATCTCAGAACTAGCCAAACTTGCCGACAGGATCATGGAAGTAGCTACTCCCGCCTTCCAACAGCTGCCAACCCCAGTATATCAACAGTAAGCCCCTCACCCCAATCTTTCGATCTGGAAAAGCTACATGCCGAAATCACAAGCCTCAAGGAGGAAATCAAGTCACTTCGTCGTCCTACTCGTGAGCGTTCTCCTCGCCGCCGCTCCCCCAGTCCAGCTGCTGACATTTCCTCAGATATGTGTTGGTATCATCAAAAATTTGGTTCCTCCGCTCAGAAATGCCGTCCCCCATGCTCTTATTCGGGAAACGCCCCGGCCGGCCGCTGATGGCGACAGGTGTTCCCGGCCGCATACCTAGTCGTCTATTTTACGTTACTGACAATGCAACTAGATTACGTTTTCTTGTGGACACCGGAGCTGAAGTTAGTGTTATCCCACCTTCAGTATCCGACTGTAATCACCGCAAGTCTCATCTCACTCTGCAGGCAGTCAATAACACTGCTATAGCGACCTATGGTAATCGACTCCTTACATTAAACATTGGACTCCGTCGTACCTTCCAGTGGGTGTTCATTATCGCTGATGTAAAAAACCCCATCATTGGTGCTGACTTCCTACGCCATTACAGTCTCCTGGTTGATGTGGAACATAACCGGCTGGTGGATAACATTACTCAACTACGAGTGCAGGGAGTTTCTGTTCAAGAATCATCCCCCAGCCCTACATTGTTACCACATCATCCTACTACTGAGTTTGAAGCAATACTACTGGATCACCCGGCAATTGTAAGACCCTGTACAACAGAACAACCTGTAAAGCACAGTGTCACTCATTACATTCACACAGTTGGTTCACCAGTACATGCCCGCCCTCGACGACTATCACCTGAACGCCTTAAGACAGCCAAGCAACATTTTGAATACATGCTTCAACAGGGGATTATCAGACCATCTGCCAGTTGCTGGGCATCACCATTGCATATGGTCCCAAAGAAAACTGGAGATTGGCGACCTTGTGGAGACTACAGAGGCCTTAACAACGTCACATCACCTGATAGATATCCTATTCCACATCTCCATGATTTTACAAGCACTCTGCAAGGAGCAACTATCTTCTCTAAGTTGGACCTCGTTAGAGCTTACCATCAAATTCCAGTAGAAGAATCCTCTATTCCAAAGACAGCAATCACAACCCCTTTCGGCTTATTTGAGTTCCTCCGTATGCCGTTTGGACTACGCAATGCGGCTCAAACCTTTCAAAGGTTCATAGATGAAGTCCTATGGGATTTGCCATTTTGTTACGCGTACATCGATGATGTCTTGATTGCAAGCAAAGACCCAGAGGAACATAAACAACATGTGAAACAAGTGTTCCAACGGTTTACCGACTATGGAATTTTACTCAACCCATCCAAGTGTGAATTTGGAAGCAGCGAATTGACATTTTTGGGTCACCATTTGAATAGTCAAGGTGTACGCCCATTAGAGGACAAAGTATCAGCCATCAGAGAGTTTCCTCAGCCATCTACTCAACGTAAACTACGCGAATTCTTGGGGTTAGTACACTTCTATCACCGTTTTATTTCCCACTGCGCACACATACTCCAACCACTGAACAATCTACTTAACAGAGCACATGGTAGCAAACAGACTGTCCAGTGGGATGACCAAGCGACACAAGCATTTATAAACATCAAACAAGCCATTGCTGATGCTTCACTACTAGTTCACCCCCACACTGATGCTGCCACGCACATTATGGTGGATGCTTCAGATATGGCCGTAGGAGCAGTCCTCCAACAAGAGATAGACCATCACTGGCAACCAATTGCTTTTTTCTCAAAGAAGCTTACACCAGCGGAAACAAAGTACAGTACCTTCGACAGGGAACTATTAGCCGTGTATCTATCTATCAAGCATTTTCAGTATTTTGTAGAAGGTCGTGATTTTTACATTTTTACTGACCACAAACCGTTAACATTTGCTCTCCAGTCTAACCACAACCACAGTCCACGTCAACTCAGGCACTTAGAGTTTATATCTCAATTTACAAATGATATTCGGCACATCAAGGGCACTGATAACAGTGTTGCAGATGCGTTGTCACGTGTTGAGACCAATGCAATACACACAACGCAGACCCCAGCAGTTGACTTTAAAGACATCGCCACAGAACAACAAACTGATTCCGAGCTGGCCCAACTGAGAGACACATCATCACTCAAACTTGAGGCTGTTCCAATTCCTTGCACCGATTCCACCATACTCTGCGATGTGTCAACAGGAGTACCACGTCCATATGTGCCATGTAAGTTTCGTAGAAATGTTTTTGACTCTTTGCATTCTCTGGGACACCCCAGTATACGAGCAACACAGAAATTGATTACTGAACGTTATGTGTGGCCAGATATTAACAAAGATGTTCGTCAGTGGGCACGATTGTGCCTTAAGTGTCAGAAGGCCAAAGTCCATCGCCATACAGTTACACCACGGGGCACATTCCCCACTCCAGATGTGCGATTCGACCATGTCCACATTGACATTGTAGGGCCGCTCCCCGTGTCTCAAGGTAACCGTTACGTTCTTACCTGTATTGACCGCTTTACTAGATGGCCAGAAGCGCAACCCATGCCAGACATGACAGCTAAAACAGTGGCACAAACATTCATTCAGATTTGGATCTCGCGTTTTGGGGTTCCATCCTCAGTGACAACTGACAGGGGACAACAATTTGAATCGGCCCTGTGGTCATCACTCATGCACTTGCTGGGCTGCAAACGTATTCGTACTACTTCCTATCACCCGATCGCTAACGGGATGATCGAACGTTTTCATCGGCAGTTAAAATCCATTCTTAAATCATACCCCAATACAGTGGATTGGACAACAACACTGCCTATGGCCATGTTGGGTATTCGAACTACATTAAAACAAGACTTAAATTGTACCCCAGCAGAGCTTGTGTATGGAACTACACTACGAATCCCAGGTGAATTTGTGACAAACTCTACAAATATTTCAACTCCAGATCAAGCAAGTTACGCCACCAAGCTAAAAACTGTTATGCAAACACTTCAGGCCATACCACCACGTCAACAGAAACAGCAACACACCAACATCGACACCTTTCTACAAACTTGCACCCATGTGTTTGTGCGACACGATGCAATCAGAAAACCTCTACAACCACCATATGATGGCCCGTATGAAGTTCTTATTCGTGACAAGAAACATTTCACCTTAAGCATCAAAGGACGAAAAGCAGTCGTTTCAGTAGATCGATTAAAGCCAGCTTATTTAGATGTTACTACTACAACCCCTGATTCAGCACCACTACCTCACCCCCCTCTACCAACTCCTACTGTTTCAGAATCATTTCCTAAACCCAGCCGTCATCACACGACCACCCGCTCAGGCCGTCAAGTGCATTGGCCTATTTATCACACTTAATCCTGCTTTGCCATTGGGGGGGAGTATTGTGGCATTTGCCGATTCACGTGATCACAGATAATTCGAGACTAGTGAAACTTAATTAGAACTGATGTATGTATATGTTGTAATTGATTAGATTCTCTTGTGTGATTCTGGAATTAACGATTAATCAATAATACCCAACACTTCCATACAAGTGCTTTGTATTGCGAAAATATCCGTCTTTATGTCCTGACGTTCCATATTAGGCTGGTAGGGTCAACCATGCACGAACAATGAAACGGCAAAGATTACGGCCACTCCATATTAGGCTGGTACGGTCAACCATGCACGAACAATGAAACGGCAAAGATTACGGCCACTCCATATTAGGCTGGTACAGTCAACCATGCCACGAAGAATGAAACGGTAGAGATTACGGTCACTTCATATTTGGCTGGTACGGTCAACCATGCCACGATGGATGAAACGGCGAAGATTACTGACTATATTAATTAGGCACGTGTACTCGATTACTGACTACTCATTTTGGGACGTGGATGACGATGGACGGATTGGAGAGGCTGAGAATGAGAAGAGAAAAATATCGTATTAGACTGAGCAGAGAAACTACAGGAGGGAGAGAGAGAGAGAGAGAGAGAGCAGAGGCTGGAAGCAAGGAGAGCACATGAGAGACGTTGGCGTGCCATGATGTCTACAGAGCAGCGACAAATGTTGTTGCAGCGGAGAAGGGAAGCTAGACATCGCACCGACCAATGACGAAATCCCAATGTTTCCGTATATTACTGCATTCTACTCGTTGTCCGCAGTTTTACTCTCCACACTGTTACAATTGAAAGTGAAGCGCACTCAACTCTACTATGATGCTTGTGTTAATTATGCTATGCTAGTGTTTCTCTCATGCCAATAGCTCATTGGTTGTGGTAAATCCTTCACTGCAGGCTTCAGCAAAGGAACTCATAATAACATACACTACTAACTTCATGCATGCATCCTCAGGCTCGCCCCCTGATGTTGAAACATCTGTCTAGTAGAACGATAGATTAGTTATAGAATGGTAGCTCATTGACACTTTTCATCAAAGAAAACCATTCATTTGTGTTTTATTTACACATCAGTAGTGTAAAATACAATAAAACACTTAAAGCACTGCTGCTTCGTTTGTATGAAATATACAGCTCATGAGGGTCTTGTGACAAATATAGCACTCAGCTTCGTACTATATTTGCCACTCGACTCTCACCTCGAGCTGTATATTTCATACAAACTGGCGGCAGTACTTTAAGTATTAGTTAAAGCATTGCCGCGAGTGCTATACGTGAAATAAAGCACGAGGCGTGCGGCCGAGGTGCTAATAAAGCACGAGGCGCAGCCGAGTGCTTTATTAGCAACGAGGCCGCACGCCGAGTGCTTTATTTCACGTATAGCACGAGCAAGGCAATGCTTTAACTGTTTTATAGAATTTTCAAGACTAATGCTTCGATACAAACGCGCTCGCTGGTTGGTTTAAGCTTGCTTAACCGTCAGTGGTGGTAACCCGAGTAAGTTTATTCTATTATCACATCACTTACGTGTCGGTGTTTTTAAACGAATCTTGCAGCTATAGATCGTGTTCTCTCTCGTTTATATTTGTGTTGTATTAACAAGATAGTTGGTTTGTACAAGACGCCTTGAAATGAATTGGAAACAAAAAGCTAGCCGCATCCCGTTGTTTACAGCCTACTGGTATGTAACACATTCCAATGAGTTGTTTACTAAGGCGTTAAGAGTTCCATGCATAACTGTACTTTATAAGCTTTGAAGTTTCATAAAGCACTGTTGGTGGTTAAATAAAGCACTCTTCACACCTTAACAGTGCTTTATGGAAAATAAAGTACACTTTTGCCCTTTGATCCTCCCACGCAAAATACTATATGTAATACTTATTGTATTTTATGTTGGCGGATCAAAGGGTACAACCGTTCTATAACTACCATAATGTGTCAGCAGGTAGTTATAGAATGGTTGGGAAGATGCATCAAACTCACCCTGACATTTTTCTCCTTTAAATGATCTACAAATCTAGACATACAACGCTAATTGCTGCTATTCACGTAATTATTTGCATCAAAATAATCAAACACATGTACATTTTAGCAAATTCCAAATCAATCATGATTACAATAATAAAGTTGTGTAGAGACGGAAGAAGAAACAGAAAAGAGACTGAATAGGGCTGCCCTCACAGACCAACAAAGACAAGTCATCTTGCAGCAAAGAGATCGTTATCACCAACCAAGACAAGCCATGAGCAGCTACTTTACTCCTCAGGTTTGCACCTAGTCTGGCGTAGCCGACCCTTTTATGCGGCACCCTCTAAGAATAAAAGGGTCTGGTGAGTCGCATTATAAACTTGTGCAGCGTTACCGAAAACTGGTGCGTCCAATCAAATCGTTGTATTTTCAATTAAAGTATTTTTGTGACGTTTGCTTCCGTTTCCAATATGGCGGCTAAAGAGATTATGCTAGCAATGAATTCAGAAGCGTTATCATTGGGGTATTGTTCTTTGAAAAAGGAGCAAAAAGATTATTTTAGATCCACAGCCTACACAAATCGAAGGCGACGCCATTTTGTGTACTGACGTGTTAACTGACGTAACTACCCTAACGGAAATTATTAACCTTAATTGCATTCCATCTGTACAAGTGCATGATACGGCTGTACACCAGACCCTTACGCCTCGCGCTTGGGTCGGCTACGCCAGACTAGTTCGCCCCATGATAAGGGTCTAGCTATGCCAGGCTAAGAATTATTATTATTATCAATTTAACAATTAAACACTTGTAGTAATGGATGATCATGTGTGAGAATACTTCCGGAAAGAAGCAGCTGGAGTTGGCGCCAAGTTTTTACTGAGGCATTTTCCGTATTATATTAGTAGCTCTTACATTAGTACAGTTGATTAATAATACTACGTTATTTGTTAAATCGGTAATATACGTACAGTTCGACATACAGTACATCCATTTCGTAACATACCTTACTGGTGAGCATTAATAACATAATTATACAAGGACTTACCACCACCACCAACACTTACCGGTTGCTCTCGTTCCACTTCTTATGTATTATTTCGCACCATGCATGCCCTTCCTTCGTCCACGCATCAGAGTAGTTTCTTGGTACAACCATATCGAGACAGTTCACACACTTGACATGTGCTTCATCAAACACGTGATACACGTGACTCGCCATGTAATCGTGTTAAACGCCGTTGTATGAAGTCAGTTATAATTCTGACCACCTCAAATCAAGGTACAAAGCCTTAAGTAACCTACTTCGATCTAGAACCAGACAGGATATTTCAGCCACTTTTGATTGACTTCAAAAAGTGTAAATGAGGTTTATCCGCAATTGTCACAAAATAAAAAATGGCGTCGCTATTGGGGGGACTTTAATATTTTCGAGTATTGGCGCCTATGGAGGTGGTGAATAAATTTTCGTCTTCCACAGTTTTAAGAAGATGGGGCACAATATAAGAATCAGGTAAGTGATTAATTATGCTGGACAAGCTTAGCGAGAAAATAAGAGCGTTTATCCATTCGCGTGTCCTATGGCTTGTCTAATGCATGTCATCGCTTTACCTGATTTTTGTTGTTCCCCATTTTCTTCTTGGACTGCGGAAGACAAAAAATTATTCACCACCTCCATAGGTACCAATACTCGAAAATATTAAAGTCCCCCAATAGTGACGCCATTTTTGTTTTGTGACGTAATTGCGGCTAAAGAAATATTTTCGGCTCACGCGACTTCCGGCGGCCTTCTCCATGGCGTCCGAGGGGTACGACAGGATTCCGAATCTCGTCGATGGTTGCCAAGATTCTGGAATCTGGAATCTTAACTTTCATTAATATTCTTGTAAAACTTTGTATTTATCCGTATATTGTTAATCACGTGACATGGATACCCTTATTTGGTATACAGGAATCTTTAGAATCAAGTCAGGAATCTTGGAATCAAGCCAAGAATCTAGGAATCCTGCCAAGATTCCAAAAGATTCCGAATCACGTCGAAGAAAATTCATAGTGTCGGGCCCCTCGATGGCGTCTTGGCAGCCAAAATCGCCTTGTTACTTGAACTTCGTTTTCGTTTGGAAAACAAAACACCGGTAAAAACTACGATAACAATGGTCTAGTGTAATATAGTCTCGCGTGGCCCAGTTGCGCCAGACCCTCTTAGCATAGGCGCTTATCGACTAGAGTTTTTTTTTTATCCGGCCCTAAAGGCACTCCCTTCCACCCACACGTCTCTAAAGAAGTAAACTAAATTGATGTTCGGAATGGGGTAGTTCATTATGAAGTTCATTCCTACAGAAAAGATTCCTACGAAGACCTACAGAAGAAAGTTAGGGAAATTAGTCACTGCTTGTAGCCAAGTGGCCCTCTGCTACAACAAGATCAACAGCTGCAGGGACACCAGGACTACCAGAACTGGAGCGGGAGCCACGGAGACACATCAGTGAGGAGCGGAGCAAGGAGAAGCCAAGTGAACAACGGAGCCAACCCATGATCAAGGAATATGGGGAATTCCATCTGTCACTAAGAAGGTTGGTAAGGCGGCAATACATCACGGTAGCAGCTTCCCCATACCTCCCGAGGATGAGAACACAAGAGGTGTGAAACTGCCCCTTTCCACCTCACGCACTCGCTCCTCATAGGCACGACGTTTCACACCTTCATGTTTGCGAAAAGTTGTAGCCAAACTAGAAGATCGGTTACTGTCAGCTAAGTCATTAAAAACACGGACGTCAAAAAAGGAGCGGTGATGACGACAACCCCAGAAACTAGCTGCTTGAATGTCAACCCTGGCATCATCCTCAAGCACTGCAGTTCTATAATGTAGGACCTCACCAGTCAAGGGCTGGGGGTGTGGTTCAACCTGAACATCATGATAAACCTCGGATAACAGTCTAGCAGTCAAGTCGCGAATGTCATTATGGCGGATGATGGGAAAAGCACCATGAGGGCAGCTAAAAGCATGGGAAACAGAAAAGGCTTTGCCACAGACACAGTGGGAAGGTAAGTGGGATGGAATCCAGCCATAACGCAGACAAAGAGCACCAGTGAAGTCTGTCTTATGAAGAGCAAACCCGTATCGTTCAATCGGGAGAGCCAAGAAGACGCACCTTTCTCCTGACAATACTCAACAGCTCGACGCAATGTAGGAGGGGAGCGGGAAAGAATGGATTTCGCAGTATCAACCTGGCACTGATGCTTAGCTTGAGAGAGCTGTTTAAAAACAAGACACTGGGCGTCAATAACATCATGGGGAAGAGAATCTCGTTGACAAAGAATCAAATCCACTAAAGGGCGAAAAAGTTCATGAGAAAATTTGTAATTAGCCCCTGAAGAATAATATTATAAGCGCCGCGCTACGAGGGTCTGGAATACTTTAAAGCATACAAATATTTTGACACTTCATGTGTTGCCTAGTAACTACTCGTGTGCGTCATTTTCATTTCTTTTATGTGTGAAAATTGCGGTATGGAAACGAAACTAATATACCTGACTAACTTGTGTGAGTAGTATTGGCTGATTCTTCTAGTAATAAGACGTAAGCGAGCGTCGCAGCTAGTCTTTAAAAGGACGATTCATTAACACGTGTGCCGATAATGGCGAGTAATGAAGCAATAACAAGCTGGAATGAAGGAGATTAGTCTCGCGTGGCCAGACCGTTATTTCCGCGCAGGGCGTTTATCGCTTGCAGTATAAGCGCCCGCGCAGAAAAGGGTCTGGGCGCCTTCACAGTGTCAACTCGTACTGAGGCCAACAGATTTTGTTGGGCGTTGATTGATTACACGTCACATAAACTTAAGCACCACAGGGCTATTACAAAGTTAATATATCGACACGTTTGAAGGTGTGAAAACCAAGTCAGCACTGTGAAAGCGCCGAGACGCGGGCGCTTATACTGCAAGCGATAAACGCCCTGTGCGGAAATAGCGGTCTGGCCACGCAAGACTAGAAGGAGATATGGTAGAGCTAACTGAACACGACATACCTGGTGCAAGGTTGACTGGTGCGAAGGATGGATACACGATGTCTGAATTGAAATGGTGGCTCTTGTGCCGCGGCGTGAAGGCGCCGAACTCATGGAATAAAAAGCAGCTTATTTCAAGGTATTTTGAAGAGCTATTTTGTTTATAGCTATATTTAAAACTGTTTGATACCATCGTGGGTTTATAATCCACATACCTTGCGATACCTTGTCACTCAATTTTTTCAGAATCCACGATGCTGTAGCAGAAAAGCTACCAATTGTAGATGTGGATGGCTCGTATTTGTATAGAAAGCGGCAAGCTCTTTTGCACACCGGTGTACAGGTTGCACCATTACCACCCCCAGCTGCTCCTCTGGCAGGCTGGGAGATGGTAACTGACGGCGATGTTGATACAGTGTCTGCAAGTATCCCTACTGTTACCTCTGGTAAGCTCTAGACATGACCAATAGGTTGCTTACAATTTAATATATTTTAGGGACCTTGTACACCTACCTGGGCTGTGGTACAGGCCGTTCTCAAACAGAAGGAGCCTTTAGAGCACTGACCAGAGGATTCAATCACTGGGCATCTGGTCGGTTAAGTCAAGTACAGGTCAATTCATCACATGTCATGTGCGTGCGACATGTGTACCATCAATGAAACAGGATTTATTATAGTGTTGATCATGCTTGAATACTTGAATGTACTTCTGTGTCTGTTCTGACTTAATGCTATTAATCGCTCTGAAATGCAAACTGTATGTTTTACTTAATGCTGTTAATTGTTCCAGATGTATTAGTGTAGGTTTTACTTAATGCTGTTAATTGTTTCAGATGTATTAATTATTTACAATAGGAAATCTGCTAGTTGTACTCGTGTGTCTGCGTTGTTGCATTCACTAGTAAGTACAGTATGACATCAAAAAATTTTCAAGTGTCTCCTGAGCTTCCATCTTCGATGGTGATAGTGAACAAACCATGCCAATCACTTCACTACTTAGCAGGTGGAATGTACCAAGAGTGAGGAAAGAGAGTAACCTGCATTGTCTGATGCCATTTTTGAGAAGCATGACTACCAGAAATCAGTAAAGAGAAGACAGATCAAGGACTTTGATCCAAGGCCTGAGGAGTACAGAGGTAATGCCAAACAACTACTTGCTAAACTTCTTGAGAATGTCAGGGGAGAATCCCTAGGTGTTTCCCTGCTATTTGATGAGCAGTGCAGTCAACCAAGCCTCCTCAGTAGTGATACCAGTGTATCATCTATACCTGACATCAAAGGCACAGTTAAGGCTTTTAAGCAAAGTCTGCAGATGTCACCTTCCCAATTACGGCATGTAGAACAATCTACCAGGGAACAGCGGTATTCTGCTGAGTGGTTTTCAGTACGTAGGTACTGTATAACTGCTTCACACTTTGGTGAGATACTACATCGCTGTAGAGACACTCCACCAGACCGACTGGTGTTAAGCATTTTGATGCCCAGAAAATTCTCATCACCAGCCACCACTTGGGGAATAGGAAATGAGTCCAGGGCTATTCAGGCTTACGTAGAACATAAAAAGAGCTGAACTTGTGTGGATTTTTCGTCTGCGAAGATTATCCTTTTCTGGGGGCAACACCTGATGGTATAGTGTATGATCCCTCTAATTCGTCCCATCCCTTTGGATTTTTAGAAGTGAAGTGCCCCTATTCTCATAGGGATCGTAGTCCAGCTGAAGCATGTGCTATTCCAGGTTTCTGTAGCCAACTCGGAACTTTACCTGATGGTAGCAAACAAGTTACGCTCCAGAGAAACCACCCTTACTTTGCTCAAGTTCAAGGACAGATGGCTGTGGGGGGAAGAGCTTGGTATGATTTTGTAATATATACTAAGTCTATCAGTATAGAAAGAATATATTTTGATGAGGATTACTGGTTAAATACTCTGTTACCAAAATTAGTAGATTTTTTTGACAATTGTTTAGGCCCTGAAATTGTTAGTCCCTTACATGCTTTAGGTATTCCAATTTGTAATCTTAGTAATATATAGTATTCATAATGTATCTCATCATTATATAATGTTATTATAGTGAGTATATTGTACAGTATAATTATGACCTATTAAAATTATGTATATACTGTACATACGTATGTACTTGTGGAACATGTCAAATTATTGGGTGACTTGTTCATCATCTGAGTCACCCAAGTCACTTAGTTCTTGTTCTTCTTCATCACTGAGTTCATCAACGTCACTGTTTGAGTTGTCATCCTGGTCCATTGTTGATTCATGTGGTGGAACCAGATAGGCGCATACACAAACTATCAGATTTGAAAGACCAGGTAGTGTAATTGGTATGGTATGCTTTAGTACACTAAAAGACTTCATTTTTCCGATTGCCCTCTCCACATGGATACGAACTGATGCTATCTTTCTACCCTCGCTTATCTCCTCTGCTCATCCATAAATGGTGGTATGTTGAGTTTGACTCCGATGTCATTCAATATATCCTTGATAGTAAAGCCCCTATCTGCCATTATGGATATACCTGGTTTGTCTTCCAGATGAGTCAACAGTCCGGATACTCGAGTCAACTCTACGTCAGATATTGACCCCACATATAAAGGCGAAATGAAGGATATGCAGCCATTAGGTGTGCACCCAATTAAAAACTTAACAGTATTGTGGTGTTTATAATTGCTCCAAGTTGACGACTGCATATGGTGTCTCCATAAATATTTCGCTGCCATCTATAATACGTACAGTAAGTGCTTGGATATTTCTCTCGAAAGGCAGATAGTAATGTGCCTTCAACTTGTTTAGTACTGGGCATTCAATCTATTTCTTTACAAAAAGCATACCCAAGTATTAAAATATCTTGAAACCAACCCAGTGGAAATATTAAATCGGAAGGCCAGATCAACAAACTTCAAGTCACATCGTAACTTAACCAGTGTCATAAATAGTTGGTCCATTGGAGTAAGCTTTGTAGAACGATGGCGCTTTCTAGCATCCCCAGTAATGAAGTTTGTCAACAGTGGGTCCAAGAAACTGTGTGAAGAATGCTGCATCCATCATCAGGAAGCTCTGTAACTTGATAGTTGTCTATCAGCTGTTCGCCAACTGATACAGTCATCGATTGTTGTCGATTCAGCACCATGAACTGCAGGTAGCTTGAGGTACTTGTCGACTTGTTGAGGAGTTACCAGAGCCATAGCTTGCCGAGCTGCTAGCAGATTGTAGTTCTTGTATCCTCCGAACTTGCTGTCTTCCAATGGCCCTGGCACTCCTGTCGCTTCCCTTTTTAATAGGAGAAGCAAATTGCCTTCCAATATGCGGCTGTGGACCATTTTTAGGATCGCCATTAAAAAAATGCCGAGAACAAACTTTGTGGTGGGGCTTCACAGCTTCAATCGATGAAGGATTATTCTTACGGTAGTTTCCACAAACAAGGCACAAATCTCCAGGCATCTTTCGCCTGGTTTGACTACTTTCTAACCAGGCATTTTCAAAGAGCTGTAGTAGATGGAATCTGCTTCCTGTACGATCTGGAGTCCCTCTTGGGCTATTTGTTGTTTTTGTCATACTTAGATTAAACATTCTTCAGTTTCCCCTACTTATATTTTGAATACTCAATCTATTCCTACTAAACTCACACTCTTAATGGATGTTAAAGTTCAACTTACAAATGTATTGTTCAACCATCTATGGAATACACATCTTCTGGCTTCTGCATGGTATTTACATGCTGCTGGTGATATAAACTGTTTAGATGCTGTACAGAACAGAGCTGCAAGCTGGGCTTGTGGTGTAAAAACAAAAAGTCATCCAAATTATGTTTAAATCAGTTGCAGTTGGACAGAAATATTTTGCTATTTGTGAATTATATGATATTTTACATGGCCATTTATCAATACCATTTCATGATTTTTTTCAATTTTCCAAGAGCCGCACATGTTCTCATCCCTTGACCATCAGCTTGAAGCAATCATCTATTAATCCTTTCAGATACTCATTTTTTGTTAACACTCCGTTTTTGTGGAATTTGACTCTTAGAAATATCACAGTCGATGTTATTCCGCTTTGCTCTATCGCATTTTCTTTTTAAATGATTTGTTGTACATAAATTTCGTTTTAATTATTGTTATTGTCTAATTGTATGTATGTATAGTTATGTGTGTTTGTATTGTATTGTTCTGTATTTGTAGATAGAATAGTTAACTAGCTAGTAGGGAAGCACTTATTGCAGGCTATGCCTTTGTCGTTTACTAAAATTAATAATAATAAATATTGGCAAGTTTATTCATATTGGTTAGGCCACTTCAACTTAATCAGTTGTTTCATGGGCAAAAATATCAGAAAATAGGGTCGGTAGCTAGCTATAGGTCAGTTTAAAAATAAATATATTATTCAATAAATTATTCAATCAATATTTAAATATTATTTATTACAACATACAACATTATTTATGAAATACAACATACAAAAATTTATTTAACAACTAGGACAACTAACAACTATTTAACAAATAACGTACAGAACAACTAGGCCATGCCCATGTGTTGGACACAGAAGATGCCATTTTATATGTGCATGTGTGCAATTTTATATTTTTATTTGAAGGTTTGGAATTTTGGGTCGGTAAACAACTAATCATGAAGTGGCCTTATCGGGGATCGGTATCTATCAAATTACTAGCAGATCTGATTACTGGGCAGTGGTAATTAAATTTTTGGGTGGTTTTAGTGGTGGCCAGGAAGCCATACCTTACACAAACAATATCAATCTACATAATATTACCCTGTAACTTGCAAAATGAATAATCTAATATTTTAGTGGCATATGTGACTGGCTCTGCGAAAACCCTCCATGTTTTTGACCCATTTTTAGAACTTCAAAGAGTGTCATAACTCTCTAACTGTTTATTGTAATGTTATAGAAATTTGCATAGCTATGTGTTGACAAAATATCCAGCTACATTTTACTATAAAGCATTTAAAAATTGATGCAACTATTAGGAATTTACAGCTATTTTTATGTTCGCAGAGCCAGTCACATATATTATATATACAGTGTTAATTAGCTAGCTATATGTATCAAAATTTTGAAATACAGTACATATATATATATATTCATACTTGTACTAAAAGTATTCCAGGTATTGAGCTACTCCCTAGATAATGACACAAACATGCAACAGTTTTCTTATACCAATGGTTTGATCATTTGACACATCATCAATCAAGAGCATTTTCCAAAATACTACATTGTACCATGTAGTCATTTTCTTTTTCGGTAGTCTATATAGGCTGTCTAGAATCAGTGGAATGGAATACTGAAATGAATAACCTGATGCTAAAAAGCCTTTTAAAACCATTACTGTCAACGGCTATGTAGTAATATCAATATGCCCCATTAACCCTATAGCTATAGCCTATTAATAATAGTTAGACTTCAAAACCCAGGGATCTACAGAATTTATAACCTGAAGGCCCTGGCTAACTGAGCTCCTAAGAAATTTGCTGAAGCAGGAATACCTTGGTATACATATGCTACAGCAGCTACACTGAAAGAAATGTGTAAGAGGCTAAGATTGATGTGGAAGTTTTATAAATCACTTATGGAGCTACAAAGATGCTCAAGCTAAGGTACCAGAAAAGTTAATACAGGAACATACATGACATCTACGGAGGCTTTGCGCCGCTATGAGCATACCTCGGTATCCCAGCTTGTTGATGTCTCTAATGTTATGTCGAACAATACAACTTAAGGGAAAAGACTTGACTTGGGCAGTGAAACTTGCCTGAGTGAGCTCAAATGATTTTTACCTTGAATAAAGAGACAAATCATGTTGCTTAGCTACCTAATTATGTGATTTCAACTGATAAACTATATATACCAACTCTCACGATTACACACGATTTCAGCATTGGTCTCACAACTGCTTGTTCATCTCACAATTTCTCATGATTTTACAGAAATATTAGTAATATGTGCTAAAATACCCAATTATTGGGTCACGTGATCTCACACATGACTTCAGATTTGAAAGAACTACAACTAAATTCCTCTTAATGTTGAGTAACTTGCTTGTTTGTGAGTCTTGCATGTAAGCCCAGAGCCTGAAATAACAGTCGGACATTGGACATTTTCCGACCAAAAGTACCGGAAGCCCAGACATTTTGAAATTTGGTTGGACATTTTGTCTGGACAAATTTTTTGGTTTTTTGTTGATTTTAAAGTATTTCCCATATTTTACACTATTTTTGTCTGAACAAATTTCTAAATGTCTGATCAAAATCAGTTTACTTCTGACACTATGTCTTGGCATTTTTTCTAGCTAATTAAGCCCCAATTCAAAGGACTCAAAATTTGAGCCTTATCCATCAAATAATCCAGGAAACAAGGGATTAATATTGTTATAAATTACATTAACATTACAGTATTCAAATATAGTATTATGTTATTAACTTTTTATTTAAAATCATCACTAACAAGCCCATCTTGGTATTCAGTATAATTGTAAGTACGTTCAGGAATATTCAGTAGTTTAACATCAAACCTTGAATTACATTCTAAATGATTTTTGTAACACAAATTCATCAGATTTTCTTTTAAAGTTTGTAATGTAATATTAACACTGATATGGCATGTATAGGTGAGGAAATGATACATCACTATTGTAAAAAACTGAATGAAAGCCAAACTTATCATGGCATTCGTTGCAATAGAGAAAATTCTCTCACTACTCTGATATGACACTGCATACATTATGGTGAGGTTGAGGAGTAGCACAAGTTCTTGGATATTTATTAATTTGTTTTTGTGTGGGTGAACGTATCCACTATAAATGCTAAAAACCATTAAGAGCATAGTTGACAAAATTAATTTAAGCCTTGTTTGGAATGCATACATAGTGAAAAGAAAACTTCTTATGGTAACATGTAGTGCAACCCAGTAATAGTATTTATCCTTGTATGATCCTTGAAATGCATCCAGTAAAGGTTTAAAACGATTAATCATCTTAAACTGTAACAAATATCTTGTAGATAAAATGACATTGAAGGGTATTAGCAGCAAGAATAATACAAGACATGTTATGAACAATATAGTAAACTTAAACCCAAACAATGGAACACTGGCATCAATAGACCAAACTAATTGTTGATGACCACTTGGTAGATAGGTTATAGTAGAATAAGAGAACAAGACTGTCAATACAGTTCTGAGCACACCAGTGTAGGATAAGAGAAACAATGTTGCTAGTACAGGAAGAGATCTACTATATGTCAATCTCAGTATTCTAGAAGAATAGCGACTTATCATGATAATTGATACTGCAATCACCATGAGATAAAATGGAAAAAACAATTGTAAACACTTTTTAGCATAACTACTCATTCCATTGTAGAAACATATCTCAATCCCTAAATCCAAATTTACAAATGAAATGAACACTCTGAGAGGCTTAAACACATTTTCATTTACTAAGAAAACAGAGTCATTAATGCTAACAATATTAGCATATAATATTATTCCACTGATAGTTCCATTAGTAACTGTGAGGTTGAGGAGATACAGTAACACTACTAAAACAACACCAGCCATTATAATTATGATACCAATGAGAATAATATGTAGATTATTACACTTTATACATCTTGATGATCCAAACACCATACTGAGGGGATGTTGACACTGTGAACACAAGATACCAGTCCTGTTAAACTGACACTGTAAATCAGGATAAAGTAAATTGAGTTTTGATGAATATGGTAAACAGTAATCCATGGGACAATCAGATATTAAATATTCTGTGTTATTTGCTCGTGTATAAGCAGTTATCCAAGTGTTAGCTGAATGCTCTATAGCAGAATAATCAATGTAACATTTATCTGTGTATGTAGAGAAAACTGGATCACAATCACATATACCACTTTGCAATGTAAATCCAATTGGACAAGACAGTAGTTCTACATAAAATGCTTCATTGATATAATAGGAGTATGAAGAAGTTGCTAAAAAAAGTTTACATGTATTAGTAGCTTCTGAAACAATAGTATAATTAACCAGCGTAGAATAATTATGAATAACTTTTGTTTCAGTTTGAGAAGCAACTTTGCATGTTGAATTTGGCAGATGTATGCTACTAACTGCATATAAAATTGAGGGTTCATCATTACATGGTGTACAAAGCTCCAATTGTAATGTTTGTCCAGGATATACTGGACCAAGTGTATCAACACTGCAATTGTCACTTCCATTTTGAGGGCAATGGCATATTTCATGATAAATCAAACTTTGACCATGACTTTTTATGACTTGCTGATATATAACTCTAGGACTATACTCATGAAATGCTGCATTAGGTATCCACTGACAATGAGGAGTAAAATGATAATAAGGAAATGAGCACTTCTTCTGCCGTTCTATGTTTGCTGATAGTCCTTTAATAATGTACGAATTGTCAATAATGTTGACAGAATAATTCATTGGTGATACAGTTGCCAGATTTCTTAATGTTAGAAATTGAAAAATACACAACGGATACAATCTGTATTCATTATCATGTTCAGTTTCTATTAACTTATTAAGATACCTATTTTTGAGCAAAGTAATATTTGTGTTTTCCATCAATTTGATACAGGTGAATTGTAAAGTTATGACTTGATCACAACTATTTAATTTCAATAAAATATTCTTATGCAACACAACATCACAAGATATAAAATGTATTGTGCGTTGCACATAATTTGATGATATAATTACTGGACCAATCATGTGGACAGTCATATTGGAAAAGGAAAGTAAAGAACCAGTTACATAATGGTGAAAAGTGGTATTGGCAAAACAAGAAAGGCCAATAATCAAGAGATTAGCTCTACAGTATGCTCCCCTAATATTTATAAGTTCACCTTTGTTTTCAGTAAATTGGCATTTCACCAAAGTTACATTTGTTGTAGGACCAATGCAATGTGTTGTTTTTACAGAACAGATCCTATTTCTCTTTATAAGAATAAATATTAAATGCTGGTTATTGTAGTTCTTTCTAAAACTGCATTGTTTAAATGAAATTGATTTATTAGCATAGGACAGTATGATGATAATTAAAGGCCTTACGGTAGGCAGAAATTCTTCAGAGAAGTATGTGCGTATGTTGTGCTCAAATGAACAATTTTCAATACTTATTGAATTGTTAACAAAACATCTGCTCTTTATGCTTACAGCTGTATAATCCAGGTTATAAAACCAAGAATTCTGTATGATTATTATTAAATTCCCTATTACATTAACTACAACAATATCCATTCCTATGGGATCACTGTTATAGCATTTATTGCTACTAATGTTTATTTGATTCATTATTAAAAGGTGTTTATTATCAGTATATGGTTGTTTATCCCAGTAATTTAATGTAATTCCTTGACAAAATACTAAAAAATTCGGTTGCACTCTATCTGCTTTTATTACAATTTCAGTGAAGTAAGAGTTTCCAATTACATTTGTTCCCTTTAAGCCTAAATTCATAAAAACAACCTTTTCTATCGTGCAGGAATGACATGACTCTATCAACAGGTTTGTTGAATATTTGTATTTACTCAAGTGTATCTGGTCACGCTGTTGAAACTGTACATTTGCAATGGTAACATTATATGAATTAATGATATTAATGACATATAATTGTAAACAACCAACCAACACTACTGGTGACGATGGTGTTGTGGTAATTCCAATTATTGAAAAATTGTGTAAATTTTCTAGCACCATATTGGGAGGAACTGGATGTTCTCCTGGTAAAAAGTAATACTGAACATTTGAAATAACAGGCAGTGAATTTTTGTTGTCCAACAAATACTGATTGAGAGTAGCACAAGAATATGACAGACAAATGGTAGCATTGGTTGAATTATCAGGTATAACATACAATATCTTAGTAGCTGTAGATATCCACAAATGAACTGCTACAAGAGTGAATACTTGAAACCATTCCATTACTTTTTACTTTAAACCAACAATTCAGATACTAGTTAAATATTATCAACTAAACATGCACTTTTATCTATGCATACATAACTACGTAATTATTTATTATTGTATGTATATAATGCATGATTTTAAAACTGCTATGTTGCAGTATATATGAATACAAAAAATATATTTAACATATAATTGTTGGTTTGTGCATGGGAGGATCAAAGAGAAAATTGGTACTATATATGCCATAAAATATCAAGTGTACTGTATAGGAAATACAGTACAGTGGTCAGCAAATACAGTACAGTTAGTCTGCGTAAGCAACCCACCTTGCCCGCATATGTGGATTTTGTCACTCCTTATTTGGATTCACAAAGACATTAAACAATAACACTTGATTAGTAAAAGCATCTAACCTTGGAATTAAGTCAATGTTGACAACTTATCTTGGTGGATGTAATATGAATGGTGACTGGGTCTGGGAAAATCAGCCATGTATGGAGGATAGTACCATTACAAGAAATTTTACAGCCTGTAACTGGCCGGCTTTCATTAGCAGCAATATAAAGGGTGGGTGGCTCAAACATAGCTACATATGGAAAACTTTAGAGTAGGAATACTCACCAAAAGGTTATTCCACGAGGTGCAAATTTTCAGTGAATGCTGAACTTATTGCCTTAGCAGAAATTTTCACAATTTAGAAATTCATACCCTAACAACTGAACAAGCAACATTTAGTGAAGATTTATGGCTATATACTGCACATAACTAGCTACCATGAGCGTAGTTTCATGCACACAATGAATAGTTACTTCACTGTAGAGTCCATTTGTGTATAGGACCATATGGACTCTGGTCTCTGATAATAGCTACATGAGATCCATGATCCGTTTGCAGTTGCTGTGGGACCAAGGGATCTACAGTCATTAACTACACCATCATTACATGTTAGGTTATGGGGCATAGGAGATACGTAGTTACTCCCAATTGCAAGATTTAGCTACCACAAGACCAGACTTCATGCTTCAGTGTTAGCAGCATTGTAGATAGACCCTAGGATCTTAGTGGTTAGCATGCTCCTTCAGTAAAGAAATAATAATCTAAAATTGATCTAGACATTGCTTACATTCCATGTGTCAACGCTTGCGTCAATGTGCAACACCATAGATAGCATATATATTCTCTCCAGAAAAGTAGACTACTTCACTTTAGCCAGTAGATCTATAGTACCACAATATTGTGACTTTGTAGCCTGGTGAGAAGGTAATGATATATTCCAGCAAAGGATATATCTAGACTCCAGTTTCATTAACAATGCAATACAACGTGTTGTACCTTTTATTAAGCTTGCTGTTTTACCTGAATTGGTAGGAAAGTGGTTTAGCACAAACAATCAGTTATGCCTCTACCACAAAGTTCAGATAGCCCTGGGGATGACATAGATGCTGTAAGTTTCAGTAATAAAGTAACGGGCATTGCTTTGTGGAAGAGAAGAAGACTATGATGATATGATCGGCTATGACAACAAGGAATGCCCCATTCAATAGTTCCATTATTCATGCTTGAAAATAACTCAAATTGATGTGCCAAAAGAGAAATATTTCTATCCCGAATGGCACAAGTCCAAGAAGACAAAGAAATGATCATTTTCAATTTTTGTTGTATCTGTACATGCGTTTATGAAATAATAATTTTGTGTGGGAGAATCAAAGCTGAAAACTGCTAAATTGCAGATATAGAACCGGATCAGGCAGTTATAGAACTGGAAATGCATGAACAGTGCTATATTGGGTAGTTATCAGGGGTGAAAATAACTTTTCAAAAGTAGCCAGCCAAATGTCAGACCAGCTTTATGGTTGATCTGACATGCCAACAGTTGGCCAGCCAATGCTCAAACTAATCAATGTTATTGAAGCTAACATAAAAATTTTTGTTGCTAGGAGATAAACAAGGTAGGAGGGAGTAGCATATGCCATAGTGTAAACAACCCTCCTAGCTTGTTTATCTCCTAGCAACCAAAAAATTGTTTTGTGTTGGCTACAATAACATCAGTAGGTGTTAAACATACATTACCTTCTAGCCTTGTTTGATCTGAAATTTGTCAGACAAATAAGGAAATGGGCGGCCACATTGCTAATTTGACAGGCAAATGGCTGATGGCCGACCGTTATTTTCACCCCTGGTTATAGAACGGGAAATAAAAATGGAAGACCCTATACCTCTTGTTTTCGCCATATATACTGATGGACAAGGCAGTAAACAGTAGGAAACACTGGGATACATCGATGATAATGCCGTTCTGCTGAAAGATTAGTAAGGTTTGGATGTTTTATGACAGCGTGCAAATTTGTAGAGGAAATTCTCTATCACAGTTAAAGCATTGCCTTACTCATGCTATATGAAAAATAAACCACTCGGCACTCGGCTTCGATGCTAATATAGCACTCAGCTTTGCCTCGTGCTATATTCATATAGCACGCGGCAATGCTTTAACATATATATACATGATAAAAAATTCAAAATTCAAAAGGTAAGTAGGGATTGAATTCAATAGTGCTACAAAAAGTAAGGAAACAAGGAATAAGATTTTGGGATGAGAGAACATTCTGGCATGAGATAATTTATAAAAGTTTAATCCTTACTTTTGGCTCACTTCAGTAGGTTTGCCAAAAGTAGGGATTAAACTTTTATAAATTATCTCATGCCAGAATGTTCTCTTGTCCCAAAATCTTATTCCTTGTTTCCTTACTTTTTGTAGCACTATTGAATTCAATCCCTACTTACCTTTTGAATTTTTAATTTTTTATCATTCTAGTTTGTTTGCTTTTTATACATGCTAAGCATTCATAATAATCTTTCAGCAGGCACACAGGCGCTTATGTAATAATTATGCTTGTTTACAGGCGCTTGTTAACAACGCGCTTACATGGCAAAGCAGCTGTGTGATAGCAAATAACACTCGAAAAACAGCAAAAGCTATTTGTCCAAGGCTATAATGTCGAAGTTCATGATGTAATAAAGTACACGCGAAAACATCATGCCATGGTGCCACTGTAACTAATTATATCACCTGCAAGCCAGGTTTTTGCGTGACGTAATAAGCAGAAGCCGTAATAGGCTATCGTCACCTTCGAAGGTGAGATTCACACCTTGCTAAAGGAATATAGAAGAACAAGGAAGGGAATGAAGGATAAAAGGAATCGCCATGGCGCAGTGGGTAAATCGTCTTCAGAACAACATTTTCGTAAATCCGGTGCCATTACCTTTATTGTGTGAAGGTTCTGGAGCCCTACACCTAGCGCAGCCGGGTCTTACGGCAGGCTGGCTGGCTGGCTGGCAGGCAGGCAGGCAGGCAGGCAGGCAGGCAGGCAGGCAGGCAGGCAGGCAGGCAGGCAGGCAGGCAGGCAGGCAGGCAGGCAGGCAGGCAGGCAGGCAGGCAGGCAGGCAGGCAGGCAGGCAGGCAGGCAGGCAGGCAGGCAGGCAGGCAGGCAGGCAGGCAGGCAGGCAGGCAGGCAGGCAGGCAGGCAGGCAGGCAGGCAGGCAGGCAGGCAGGCAGGCAGGCAGGCAGGCAGGCAGGCAGGCAGGCAGGCAGGCAGGCAGGCAGGCAGGCAGGGCAGGCAGGCAGGCAGGGCAGGCAAGCAGGCAGGGCAGGCAGGCAGACGAAATACAGCCTCGAGCTGTGGTATATAACTGATACCACAGTTTGCCGTGGTATATCAGAATATACCACAGTTGCAAAGTTATATATCACAGTTGCCTTATATGGCCTGTCTGGCTTTAATGAGATTACGAAGTGTATAATAAACCCGTTACATGACATACGCATATGTTTGTGGGTTTTGTTTTTAGGCCTGAAGTTTAATAAGTTTTTAGGCGATATCTTCAAGACAGCAGTTTAATATGTCGAAGAAGCTAAGTATTAATGGAATCTTGGCTGATACCGTGCCAGAGAGCCTCTAATGAAGCAACTCATAATAGTCGCCATTCTACCAGAGGCGCCTTCGACTTTTTGCCAGGTAGGCCTAAGCAAAGTGTAACATAAATGTTATAACACAGCTTTGCTCGGGATTTGACTGATATATACGCACTCTCCCTCGAGAGTCGTGCGTATATATCAGTCAAACCCCTCGTGGCTGTATGTGCTATTTAATAGTTGTAACACAGACACGAGTGGTCTGCCTGATATGTACACCCTCAGCCCTCGGATCAACTATAACATCAGAAAGCTGTATCAAGGATCTGGGAGTATACCTCTCTACTAATATCAACTTTAGATATCACTATGAGAAGATAATTGCAGGCGCTTATATAAAATATTAGGCCTACTGCGGCAAACTTTTACCACTCCATGTCCTTCAGCCAGGTACCTTATGCTGGTGAGATCACAGTTGCTCTATTGTTCCCAGTTGTGGCGTCCATTTCTACTAAAGGATATTATAATACTTGAACGTGTTCAAAGAAGAGCATCCAAATATATTTTAAATGACTATACTTCATCATATAAATTTAGATTAATCCAACTTAACTTACTTCCTCTGATGTATCAGTATGAACTGAATAATCTGCTCTTCTTCATTAAATCCTACAAAACACCAAGTGCCTATTTTAATATTTGTGAATTTGTTCAGTTCAGTTCTTCATCCACCAGATCATCTTCTGCTTCCAAGCTAGTACATCAGATATCTTTTACAAACACTGATCGTCATTTTTATTTTTGTAGAATATCAAGATTATGGAATTCTTTACCCTATATTAATTTTCCCTTATCACTATCAAGAATAAATTAACCCATTATTTTTGGAGCCACTTTCTGGACAATTTTGACATTAACAATAGTTGTACTTTTCATTTTTGTTGCCGTTGTAGTAACTGTACCAATCTCACCAGACCAACCCCCTATTCCCCTTGTAATTATTTATTCCCTGTAATTATTTATTCCCTGTAATTATTTATTCCCTGTATTTATTCATTTCTGTAATGTAATTAGTTAGCTAAGTAGTTAATTTATTTAGTTAAGTAGTTAGTATAGTCTGATCTACCAGCTAGCCCTGTCAGCACTGTACGATTTAGTTGACTCAGGCTATTGCATATATAATCGGTATACTTAATTTACAGTGCTGTAAAATGATGAATTATTATTATTATATTTGAATTGGTTGAAGGTTATGGAATCTTCATTACAAAATGGGCAATGGATGATGCAGTGGACAGCTGCAGGAACAGTGCAACCCGCTTGATGAGGAATCTGGTGGCAGTATTTTTTAAAGAAGATACGCTCAGTAAATCAAATGCATGTGGGAGGGAGAAACGAGAACATGTTACACTTGATCAGGACATATTGGGAGCAAACTACAGTAAGTAATCATACTTTGAATATCATGTAATTATGTATATACTTCTGATAGAATTCATCATAAATTATTTCCCTAATGTATCAAAACCAGATTTAATTGACGCAGTCAACAATTGCTGCTGCAACGCCAGGCAAAACAAGTTGATGTTCTACCATCTAAAAACCAGGCAATGTGTAAGTTAAACCACTGTTAATCAACTGCTATTCAGTGTGTTGTAATAGTAATTAATGACGTCATGAGTAAGTCATGTGAGCAGACTCATCACTAAGGAGCACATAACAACGCAGACAAATTTAATTCTTTTGTTTAAACCAGCTTTATACTCCAGTACTTTAGTGATAAAACTTTTTAAAAGTAGTACAAAGTTGTTTTAAGCCGAAATTCTTACTGTAACACTATAGGCTAGTCTTGTATTATAAGCTCCGCAACCCGCACGGCACGCCCACTTTCAAAACTGAAGTGCTCTGTCTTGTTAGTAATGTATAGCTGTTCAAATGGCTTTTACTATGGAATGAATGGCTAACATTGCATTACCTTGTTCTTATTCGGCAGTTACTCATGACACGCTTCGTTACTAAGGCCCCGCCCATCAGTAATATCGATAGCAAGTGTTATACAAAAGTAGAAGGACTTATTTGATTGGTTATTCAGGCTTCATTTCACGTGAATAGTTTTTAATAGCCTGGGGGGCGGACACACACACACACACACACGCATACCGACATTTTCACGAAAACGATTTCAAGAAACCAGGTGCGCGCCTGGTTTAAAAAGAAGCATGTGCACTTGGAGCAACAGTATACGCATTAGGCAAATCTTTTTGATAGGTTTTTTAGCAACAGTATTAGGCATTTCATTTTGACTCTTACCAGTATTTGATAGGTCTTTGGTAGCTATACACTTTATGTTAGACATTTTGATGTTTTTCAACGTACTATGGCCGGAACACGCATGGCCGTGCCACTATAAACTATTGTCATCCCCATACGTATATAAATAGAAGCATTCTATACAGGTAGTCTTATGTGAATTTTGAAATCAGCGGGCAACTGCTCGAAAGTGTGTTCAATACTTTGATATATGCACACTCATCCCCATAAATGAGGTTTGTGCATAATTTAATAATAATTAAAATAATACGAAAGCCATTGTTCTGCCTATTCTAAACAATGTAATTATTGTTTCTATTTTTTCGTTCAGATGGCAGAGGCAAAGTGTCCGTTATAATTGGCTACAAGGTAATAATGAGGTTTACTTGTTTCTTGTGGTGCTTTTATTTATGGTATGTTGCATAAAAAAGTTTGCAAAATGGTCGCGATGTATCGCGACAGCTACGCAAAAGAATTATTTGCAAAGTTACACAAGCTTAATGACTTGAGTAAGCTGTGGTCGATTACATAAGCAAATTAGTCTAGAATCGCTTCTCAGACCACCTGTTTTCGTATGTTTAATGTTATATTAATGGTAAGTTAATATTAAATAGTATATAGTATCAAAACGGTAAAGTTGATCACATAATCATAAAATTGTAAAACATAGCGTACAGGATGCCCAACCATTGTCGAGTTAACATTGCATGACCACAGGAATGGTAAGTCAAACCCGAGCCGCCTGAGATAGCCTGTATGGGTGAATTGTGCACGGGCACCCGCTTACTATTTAGTGGGTACTATAAGGCTACACGCAAAATTTTTACCCGTCACCTGCATGCTTTTATCAAGTTTTCTTCGAGCAGTACTATAGCTATTCACATAAAATATTCTGTAGATGTCGGATTTTTATAATTCAGATGATATAAACTATTGCCTAATGAAGCAAAATTTCAGATAGGTAATGGAAAGTATAACGAATACTAACATGTGTAGTAAAAGGTGTAGTAAAAGCGCAAGTCTCCATGATAAGTTTGTGATGCATACAAGAATCCACCAAATCTTAATAATGCTTTTAGCCTTCTTAAAGGTCTAAATATTTCAGGGTTTTCAAGAGGAGAAACATTAAGTGCTTAGTAGACCAAGCTATTAGAAATATGAGTCAGTAACAGCATGAAAATTTGCATGCTTCAGCTACTCATAGATCAGAAAACAGAGGGTCAATTTATATTTGCTATTGATTAATCTACATGTGTCACCTCATATAACTATTGCATAAAGTTACAAGAAATATTATCTAGTCGTCTGCGGCAAAAACGATTCAACACTTACAAACATCATTTTCAGATTCTAAATTTGGTACACTAACAGTAGCTACTACAGTACATGCACCAATTTTGTTAAAATTAACTCAGAATTAAGTTATAATTTCTGCACAAAGCTTTAGCAAAACTTTTGCACACATCAGCTCAAAAATTAATGCATTTTCCATGCTCCAAGAATGAACCAATTTGAATGATTTATTTATTGCATTGACATTAGGCAAATTATGAGCATTAAACCAAATACATAAGTGTAGCTAAAATTGGTAAGTTACTGAGTTTATACATTAAAAATTGGCAGATTATGAGTAGGCAGTCAGTTAAGTTACTGGTACTGCTACAGTTAAGTTGTACAGTTTACTTACTGTAGTGTTGCTGCTTATGGAAATTAACAATTCATCAATCACAAATCAGGCCACAAAACATAACAGCTTGATAATTGTTTTGCAACCTTAAGATTCTATTTCCATCAGCTGTATTCTACAGTGGCTTGGCTGCCTAATTAAATTTTCAAACTTTTTTCTGCCCTTTTCTTTATATCTTAGGTACTTTGGATGAGACACATGCATATATTATTGTGATCAAGGACGGCAGATGAACATTATACATTAGTTAGCTATATCATTAAGGTACGTACACAGCACAGCAAGCCAGAAATCAACTCTCAAGATTATCATCCACACAACCTTTACAAAAATTGATTTCTGGAGACTACGCTGATAATAAATTAACAAAAGGCAATTATTATGGTAGTTACCTGTCATTTAATTGGTAGCTACCAGTTAGTTCATTATTATAACTTGCATTAACACAGAACCATGATATCATATAACTCCAGTATTACATAAAATGGCAACTTATTTAGAAAAGAACTATCGTTCATTTCAGCTTGTACTATGATATTTCTTTAGTTTAGCTAGCTAACTGATATCAATTCTTAAATTATTTCATGGAATTGAAATAGTGCTCTGTTATTACTTTAAATATAAAATAATAAATCAATATTAGCTACACTTATATCAATCTTAGCTACACTTGTATTAATCTTAGCACTTAAATGGTATATAGCTCATAACTTGACTATGTTAATCCAATCAATGTACGGTACTGCTCGAAGAAGACTTAATCCCACGCCCAAAAAACTTGCAATATACACGTCGGGTACCCGCACCAGTTGGTGTGGGTGATAGACCAAATATCCATAATGCAATATCAGTTATCACCACGGGCACCCATAACAAAGCCTGAAGCAGGCAAGCCCACAGGCTCGCCCGAGATTTAACCACAAAGAATCTAGTAATGGTATTCTATTCACACGCCTAATTTCAAATGAAATAACGAGAATTATATAAACAAAACACCACAAGAAACATGAAAACCCCATTATTACCTTGTAGCCAACAAACCCGGGCTTCTATCTGCACGAAAAAATATAAACAATAATTAGGAAAATAGGCAGAACAATGGCTTTTGATTTGTTAGAATATTGAACAAGCTTTCGACAGTACTTGGAGCAGTAGCCCACTGGTTTCAAAATACACGTAAGACTATCTGTATAGAATGTGTCTATTTATATACATGTGGGGATGACAATAGTTTATAGTGGCATGGCCATGCGTGTTCCGGCCATTGTTCATTGATGCCCAACCATTGTCTAGTCAATACTGCATGACCTGCAGGAATGGTAAGTATAGCCTGTATAGGTGAATCGTGCATGGGCAACTGCTTACTTTTTAGCGGGTACTGTAGGGTATACATGCAAAATTTTCGCCCATTACCCGCATTTTTTTATCAAGTTTTCTTCAATCAGTACTGTATCATTCCACTTTCAATAATAAAGACTTGAAGTGCGGAATAAACTTTGTGCATAATTTGCTTATACGTACGTAACTCTATCAATTCTGAATCAATTTTCACAAAAATCTGTGCATGTATGGGCCGCATGCAGCAATATACCAGGTCATTATTTTGAGCATCATTAACCGAAGTCAAAATGCTTAATGAAATACAGATCAACATTAAACCATTAGTAATTATTAACCACCTTTGTGGAAGAGTGAAGGAAGATTAATAAAGATTGTGAAACAACACTGATGAATTGTCTTCGACACAGATGACTTTTCTTGCTCAGTCAATACCATCACGGTAGAAATACAAACAAACTATCTTTGCCATATTTATTCCATATGGTTTTATCTACAGAATAATAGAAACTGTCTCTACCCATATTAGCTATCTTTGTAAACTTGTTATAAACATCGCCAGAATCTAACTCAAGGAGAAACTTTGCTGCTTTGTTGGTTAAAAGGCTGTTTGATGTTGAGACACATCTGTAGTAAAATGTCTCGGGAAGAGGGAACAAGCGGAGGAGGATAAGGTAAGGGATGCAATTACTGCACACTATGCAGAAGTTCACCTCCAGTTGCATGGATGTCACAGGAATTGTTAATTATGGCATGAATATGAAACATCAATGACTTCAAACATCAATGAAAGAGGCAAGAAGCTTGATCTCTACATCACATACGTAGTATATGTTAAGTATAAATGCTTCGAGTATTTGTTATATCAATGGGGATCAAGGCGGATTGGGCAATCAACAATACACGGGAGTTGTCATTAAAACAACATACAGAGAAAGAAGAAGATAGGTAAAAACAATGAAAGTTCACCACTTAGAATAAGTAACGTTTCGTGGAACTTCTAGCAAGTCTCCATGTGATTATCGTACCAGTTACAATGGTTATAGTAAACCTAACTACAGTGCCGTTCAACTATATCTTCATTTTCACACGTGTGAGACCACGAAATTACTACACTACATCCCTGTTACGTGCTTGTGTGGACCACACTTACTCATAGCGTGTAATATGCACATCTTGTGTAATTTACATGCGTGGAAGTACATGTGACGCATGCACTTACACGACAGGTACATAAATATGCTTTACTCACGGATTGTCGAGCACTACCACAGCTGTATTAAAGTAACACATGTAGTCCTTTGGTAAACACTGTACAACATCACATAAAGTAAGCAATGCTTTAGTAGCGCACATATCAAATCTTAACAAATATTTTTAGTGGCACTTATTGTTGCACACCATATGTACTGTTAATCACGTTGTATGTGTTTATGAAAACCAATGCGTCACATGATGAGGTCAACCATTTTATTGTCTGGTGCACGTACACGAGGTGAATCAGGAGAAGAGATGTCGAGAGGCCACTCCTTGTTTGACACTCAATATAGCAGACAACCAAATACGCACATGAGTCAGTCGTATAATAAGCGTTATCAAAATAATTTGATGAATAACCTGTGCAACTGCATCGTCGTGTGGCTTGTGCAACGATTCTTGTGGATTTCTTTGTATGTACATGGCTACGAGCCCAAGACCACATGTTGCCGTGTAAATGACATGTGTCGTGGCACTTCACGTCTCGCGTAAATTTACACGCACCCATGTAGTGGCACTTCATGTCTTGTGTGAATTTACACGCACCAATGTCGTGGCACTTCACGTCTCGTGTGAATTCACACGTACCCATCTCGTGTAAATCATGATTTCCACGAGAAATTTTTGCATTTCGCACGCGAATAGCTACGTGGTATGTATCACACGTGGATTGTCACGCGAGTGTGAAGTTATAGTTGAACTGTACTGTATAAATTGTAGATAAATATATATGGGTAACTTTGGGTAACTGTAGGTGACAGTGGGTAACTGTGGTGTAGGTACCTGTAGGTAACAACAGCTAACTAAATAATCGAGTAATTCACTGTAAATAAAACAAGCCAAAGGATCAGACAGGTTAGTTATATATAGTCACTTTGACTTATTCTCTTTGGAGAATATTATTATTGACTCAGAGCAGGCCATACTCAAAAATTGCCTCAGTAAATCAATAAGCACAGGTGATGAGGTACAGGTACGTATCTAAACTCATGCTTATGGGAGTACTGTATTATTACTTTAACAACATATCAAGCTCATATTGTAACCAGTACACCAACCATTAGAGTTAAGTTAAAGACATTATGATTGTGAACAACACAAAAAACCATGTCACCACAGGATGCACATATAAGAATAACATTTCATGCATTACCCTTGAATCCAAACCACTTCCCTAATATTGAAGAGTTGTACTTTCCTACACATATTATGTTGTATCATTAAGTATGGTAGTACTTAATAGTAGGGATCGATACGAAAAAACATGGCATCCAACTTTCACGCGCCTCCATAACTCGCCTCACAATATACTTTTCACGAAAAAACCGACTAAAATCCATTTCTAACACTATAACAAAACTGTACCTTTGTTAAACTCCGTGAAAAACCTAACAATACGATCAGTAGAGAGATTTGAAAATTTCAAAATCTACCAGAATTTCGTCCAGATTTCTCACACAACAAAGGAAATCGTGTCCAATTTACGAAACTGCTGTTCCGCTGAAGATTCATCTACTGCGCCTTAGTGTTTCTTTTCATCCCTCACTATCTTCCTTTTTCTTCATTTAGTTTGTAGAAAGTTTCTTCGTTTAGTCTGTAGAAAGGCGAGAATATTATGAAAGAAGGTGTCGATAAACTTGCACCTTCTGCTTTTACGTCACCATAACAGTCACTTATACACCATCACGTGACATAATTAGTAATGCACCCACTGTTAAATACTATGAACAGACGCGATGTTTTTGCATGTACTTTATTACATCATGAACTACATGCTGATATATAACTTAGACAACATATTTTCAATGTTATTGGAATGTATTTAACTACAATGCAGCTGCTCCGCCATGTTAACGCTGTTGTTAACATGCACCTGTAAAAACAATTAAGTAATATTTTGGCGCCTGGAAGGCAATTACTTTTGCAAGTATGCTATAAAAAGCAAACAAACTAGAATTAAAAATTTGAAAAGGTGAGTAGGGATCACTCTTTCAATGCTAGCTAAAAAAGTAAGGATACAAGGAAAAGATTTTCAAGTGGCATGAGAGAACAACACCATAAATCACCAAGGGAATACCACCCAAAATCCACCAGCTGTCAATCACAACCCTGCTGACAATAGCGAAATAGAGACAACATGGACACTAACACTATCCAACCTACCACCAACTATAACAATATCTTATCGAACATAACTTCATACAAGAATGACTTGTTCACAAAGCTTTTATGTCCACAGGGTAGAGCGGCCCCTACCACTTTCAATAATACCACTGCTCAGCAGTTAGTTGCAACAGGCTCCGACTCACCTGTAGATGTAGTCAACAGAGAACTAACTCAACTAACACTAGATCTTGACAAACCTCTTCATGAACTATGCAACTTATCTGTAACAATAAAAAAACATTGGTAACTTAATCAGCAAGGGCAACATCCCGGTTGGCTGCACACCGACATGCCGATTGGGTATACCAAACCCACCTATAAAATTGAAAACAGCTTGGGACGACTGTCTAAAACAATGTGGTAGCACTCTTAATTCAACACTACAGTGACTGTCATGAGACCCTTCTTAAAAAATTAATAGTACTATTCAAACCAAGTTCGAAGGTATCAAGAGGGCATTCAGCACTAACATAGAATCCAAACTGACCCACAATAAAAACAACATTAACACCCTGCAAAAAGACATCGAAGAAAAAATCACTAAAAGCAGGAAGAGAGGACCAAGCGAATCTAACGATAATCCAACAAATATTAATAAAAAAACAAGAACCGAAACAGAGGATTCACTAGAAGAAAAGGTAAAATCAGCCATTGCTAAAGCCTTAGGCACCTACATTTCCCAAACAGGGGAAGGAGATGTGGCCGTGGCACAAGAGGACGAGGTTACGGTCGAGGCCGAAGCTAAACTCTCGTAACAGGAGATTCACTAAAAGACAATATATTCTAAATAACCAATCAATTTTCACATGTTGTATAAAAAATTGTGTTACATGTGCAGACCACTTTATCGTTAACCTATCCACGTATGAACTAAGCGTACTGGAAAAACTACAGGGTTAACATTCACCCCTACTGCTGAGGACCTATCCAACTTTAAAATTTTGTCGGATCTTGACAGGTTTGTCCACAAGCTACGCTCACAAATCAAACCAAAAACATCTCTTACCAATCTGGATGGCTTTGATCTATTCATCTATTCCGGATAAATACAGACACACCAACTACCAGATCGATGCCGACCAAATATCCTAAGTTCGAAGGAGTACTAGAATCAATCAAAATAGAACTGAGTAAAATCTCCACAGGAGAAAATACCAGTTATGTGACGTCCACAGTGACCAGTAAAGAGACAAGAAACATAAAAACCCTATTCTTGTCTTGTAGCCAACAAACCTGGGCTTTAATACGTAGACACTTCGCCTCTGTCATCTGCACGAAAAATAGAAACAGTAATTAGGCATTGTTTAGAATATTGAACAAGCTTTCGATAGTACTTGGAGCAGTAGCCTGCTGGTTTCAAGACTACCTGAGTGTATAGAATGTGTCTATTTATATACGTGTAGGGATGACAATGGTTTATAGTGGCATGCCTATGCGTGTTCCGACCATAGTACGTCGATGCCCAACCATTGTCGGGTTAATATTGCATGACCCACAGGAATGGTAAGTCAAACCCGTGCCACCTGAGATAGCCCGTATGGGTGAATTGTACATGGGCACCCGCTTACTTTTTAGCGGGTACTGTAAGGTATACACTCAGCTTTTTCGCCCACTACTCGTGGGTGTTCATCAAGTTTCTTCGAGCAGTACCGTAGTTTGGTACTCCGCAGACAGAGTGACAAAAATACTGGTGAGAGTCAAGAGGTCCAGAAGAAGTGAATGAAGTGGACAAGACATTGTTTAGAGAAGATAGCATTACTGATGAGACTGTTGCATCTGTGTCGAGCGAGTCTCCGGGCGAGTGAAGAAAACTAATAGCAAAAAGAAGAAGCACTCAAGAGGAGACCAATTCGAAGTAGTAATGAATGGGGTTATGCAAGAACTAGTATCGGCACAAGAAAGAAATGAAGAGCGGTATTTTGAGCTAGAACAGAAGAGAATGAAAATGGATACTGACACTATGCAGTTGATCTCCAGTTATATGGATGTCACAGAAATTGTTAATTATGGCTTGAATATGAAACATTAATGACTTCAAACATCAATGAAAGAGGCAGGAAGAAGCTTGATCCCATCCATGACCACTGCTACATATATATTTGCAAATTGGGTGAATTCAGATTTATTACCAAAAAAATACCAAACACCTATCTTCCTCCAGGCTTTCCTCAGTCTATTACTCCCCGCACTGCCAGAAAATGGTTGCATGAACTTGGGTTTTCTCTTAAAAAGGTTTGTATTTTGATGGACATGAAAGAGAAGATGTGGTGGAGTACTGTCAACTTTATCTTTGTAAAATTGAAATACTGCAATCTGGCATGTTCCAATGGCCAAACTGAAGAAATTATTGGAAATGAAAGTACTGAGAAGCGATTAGTATTATTTTACCACAATGAATCCAGTTTCCATGCCAGTGATGGACAATCATGGCAGTGGGCAGAAGCAGAAAAGCTAATGTTTCGTCCAAAAAGCCAGGGTCAAGGGATAATGATCAGTAACTTTATTGAGGAGCATGGAGGGTACTTATAATAAGTCCAGAGGAACATGCAGATGAACACAATTTGCATGGCTCAAAAAGCTTACTCTATTTCTGAAAGCAAATCTCTTCATCTGAACTCAGATGGAACAACAAAATTTCAAGAGAAAATAGGAGCAGTTTCTGTCAATGGAATGGTGTTATGTCTTAATGAAGTGCCTGATGGTTCAGCTGATAGCATGGTTGAATTGTTAGAGACTGAATTAGTGTATTTGACAGTGTAGTCTTAAAAAATTGCTAAAGCCAAAGAAGTCAATCAGCAAGAAGGCTCTCATGAAGACTGATCCATCCAACATAAAGTAATTAGAATGGTACTAGGTCCAGTTGTCCGGTTGTCTCTTAGCCAGATGGGCTCCCTGGGCAACAGTGGAGGTCCTACCGAGATTGATGTGTTATCTACCACATCACCTTGACCTTCCGCCATGCTCATTCGCTTAAATCAAGTGTTTTTAAAACAATATTTTAAAAGAAAACGACTCACAGACTGCAATTGTTACACACCAGTACTGTCACGTAGTCATCAACTTCTTCTGTATAACAAAAACTGGATCCTGCAATGTGTCCAACAGTGCTTCCTTGCCAAAATTTAGTTGCACGTGCATCTACCTATAAACTCGTTGCGCATTACAGCTGACCAGCTGCGGCGATTAAGTATGGCATTGTGTCTAGTGTCGTCAGGCTCCATAGATGATATCAGATTAGTCATTGAGGGGAAGATTAGGGAGATCAGTTGCAAACCGTGCAACACATAAGTTCTCTTTAAAGAGCATACCAGCAGCGCTGCTTTCAAGTTATGGGATGAAAGCGCCGAGTTTTTGACCCATCACTACAGAGCTTCCATTGTCTGTGGAAGAACCTCCTGATAACATAGATGGACCTAGAGTCCCTTCGGTAGTCAGTGGCAGCAGTTACTGAAGAGAGAGACACCTTACAAAGTGAGCTGCAAACACTAAGACAAGAACTCAAACTTAAGAAGGACAGAATAAAGGAACTACGTATGGAGGAGGCATTAAAATATTGAATTCTTTTACAATGGAAATTTTGATAACAGTAACAGCATCATTACCATATAGACCGTTTGCAAGCTAGGGCGTGATCACTTAAGCGAGTGCCACAAAACTTCAATGGCTTCTTAATTAACCAGATTCTCTAGGTTTTCATCGCTACATTGTAGCGATTTTCTTTGTAATGACGATTTTCACAATAGAACACTCGATACTTTTGCCCTCACTTGACAGGAAATGGTGTTAAAACTGGTAGAACAAAGTAAGAAGGTTATTGAATTGATTTTTGTCTATAAGAAACAAATCTCTATGTAAAAGTACATAACATACTTGTTATATTTGCGCATTAAATTGTGTACAAAAAATGGCAACTCTGTGTCACACATCAGTAAATTATGAGATAACAAAAGACCATGCTCTAGCTTGCAAACAGCCTATAGAAATCTATAGCCCAAATGAATAGGTTAACTACCTAATAGAGCAGTCAGATTACATCATACTTTATGAATATCATTAGTTACATCACTTATTTCCTGTTATGAGAAACCTTAGCAATAAATAACCATCTGTGATTGAGCAGGGACGGCAGAACCACCCAGGCTACCCAGGCTTTGGCCTAGGCACTTTTCATGTATGAATCAGTTAGACTTAAGCTACATTACATTACTTAGATAGAAAAACGATGACTGTTACCACTCACAAGTTCATTTCTCATTCGACGTTTCATTCATTAAGTTTTGTCTGATGTCACACGTGACCAACTTGCATCTGTGGTCTAGGCACTGTTTTAAATGAAGCACACAAAGTCCTACAATTGAAGGACCCTGGCCAATTACTGTTATATGATACCACATTTCAAATGGGAAATTTTTATGTTTCTACATTGCTCTTTCGCCATCTCGTTTTTCAAGGAAGCCCTTGCATTCCAGCAATCTTTATGATCCACGAAAGAAAATTCACTGAAACTCATCAAGAGTTGTTTAAACAAGCTAGAAATCTTATACCATCCATTAAGTCTTCAAAATCTTGCATTGTCACTGATCGAGAAAATGCAATCATGAAAGCTGTCGAATTAGAGTTGCCTACTCTACACCATCTGCAGTGCTGGAATCATCTGTATCGAGACATAAGGTTTTGGCTTCGAAAGCATGGTGCCCCTAACACAAACATTGCTGTCTACATAGATGATATTTCGCATTTATTTCAAGCATGCACAGAAGAATACAACAAGCACCTTTTAGAATTTTCCAAAACTTGGGACCCAATATTTGAGCAGTATTTCAAAAAGGAAATTCACCCTCTTGTTCCTGATCACATAGGCAGATGGAAGTTGGAATCACTCCAGTTATATAACTCTTACAGTGGGGTAACAAATAACCAATCTGAGGGGTTCAACACAGTCATGAAAGAATTTCAGGCCTGGAAAGAAGCTCCGGTTGATTGTTTCATTTTAGCACTATACCAACTCCAATCCTATTATTCGAATGAAATACAGAGAGGCTTAGCAGGTATGTAGCAATGGCTAGCTATACGTATGTATGCATGACTTTATCATGCATTTAACTTTTTAATTAGTTAAAGATGTAGCTATAAATCTATAATAAAATTTATAACAAGTTAATTTCTTCTATATTTTTAGGCTTAAGAGAGTACCATCTTAGAGCTGCTTACCAAGATGTCAAAATCAATATTGAAGATCTACAGTTGATTTCAACCAAAAGTCCAGGAGCCATTGCGCAGGGGCTCAAAGACAAACTTGTAGATGTCACAGTGAACACAGAATCTATCACAGCTGCTAATCCATCAGTTGCATCTGAGAACTTTGCTGTTGCTTCACAGCCTTCCATGTTTTCCAGCTCTAGTGGAAGAAAACAAAATTAGCTTTGATCCAAAGATGCACATTTTCAATGTTCAAGGCTCCCATGATGTTCGAGTAGTTAGTTTATACCCTAAGGAAAAATGCAGCTGTCCGGCCACAGGCTTGTGCTACCACATCCTAGGGGTGAAGCTCAGTTTAGGTGCAAAAGAAACAAGTACATCTAACAAAGAAAGAAATTTTACACAGCTTCGCAAGAATACACGGTTAAAGAAAGACAAAAAATCGGGCAGAAAACGGCCAAGGGCTAATGATATTGAAGTTGAAAACAAATCAGGTATACTAGCTAGCTATACAATAGCTAATTCCTGTAAAATGCAGTAAATAATCCATGCACATAGCTAATTGTATTAGCTATATAATTATGTAACTACATATGCTAGATGTGCAAGATGAAAGTGCCAATAGGACAACTGATAGCAGAATGCACAATGGAGTAAAGAAATTTAAAGCTCAAGGTATAGCTATAATGTATAGAGACATTTGTACATTTGTATTGCTATATACGTACGTATATACGATACACCGATGGTAACTTATATACTGTGTCAATATACACTAGATGCACCGCACGAGACAGATGGTGAAGAATCAATATGGACGAACAGCAAATCTAAGCAAATGAAGGGAGTTGATGAAAATATGTAACTGTGTATATGTATTATTTAGACACATGACATGATTGTGTATAACCACATAGCTACAGCTGATGATAATATTGAGACAGGTGTCAAAGAAGTCCAAATAGATGGTACATATATTGCTCAATTTATGCGCATTCATTCTATATCTGTATACATGCATCCATGCAGCAGCAGCAGATGATGGCTATGATGATTACTTGAAAGATAGATGGGAACATGAACAGCCAGTTTATGTTTCAGAGGAAATGTAATCTCTTAGAAAATCCTACAGTAGCCAATTTGTTGATTGATCATTTTGCTGCACATACTGAATGTAAGTGAAATGCACATACGTAGCTATACACACAATAAATTTTATAGCTATATAGCTATAGATCTGCATGGGAAGATTGTTAATTCTTCCCCATTGATGAGCTTAAGGCCTCCCCAATAATATAAACATATCTATACATGACCATATCTTTACCTGTATACCTGCATTTGGTTATTTTAAATATACGTAGCTAATGGTTGTTATATAGGCATAAGAAGCAAAGGTATAACTGAAGTGAAAGAAGAAAACGATGGTGATAACAGTGATGGTAAATTAACAGCCACTATAGCTAGTGGTTGAGTTACAAGTGGAAGTTGTCTATCTGCAGTGATAGATTTTCTAAATAATCCAGAGAACTTGAATCTCAACATCATTCAAGAAATAGAAAGTACGCACCTCCCTCCATGCATATGCATACATTTGCATCTAAATTATATCCACAGCATATATATAGTACGTATATACATAATATTATAGCTAGTTGTATTTTGTATAACAAAATACATGCATGCATGTACACATGCATGTACATATGTGTAGGAAGGCAGAATTTTGCTGCAGATGTACCAGGACAGTGGGTGTTGGAAGCCAAAATATCTTCTTATAAACTATATACAAAATCATTTTTGTCCTTACTAATGGAGAAAGGATGGATCTCAGATGAGGTAGCTATTGTATGTATATAAATTCTAGTTAGTCATATACATTTCTCAGATCATAAGTTCATACTTCCATTATGTCGTGGCAGAGCACAATTTGGTAAGTAGGTAGCTATAGCTAGCATGGCTGCATATCAACCTACCATTATTTAGTCTGCATGCATTCACATTTCTACATGCAGAGAGATGTTTATGTTATGGATGTAGCAGCAGTAAACAAAATATGCAATGGTACATTTTGGGATGCTAAAGTCTATGTTAAGGTAAGTTACATAACATGAAATGATTGTATCATGATAGTTCATCACTATGCAGCTTGATATATGTCAGTTCAAGAAACTAATTGGTGCCTATCATGTAGGCAATAACCATTGGACTTTATTGGTAAATATATAGCTATGCTTGTGTATAAAGTATTTATGTGTAGCCGGCCACATGCATGACCATGCATTGTTTTATCCAAGGTGGTTCTTGTGAAGCAACAACAACTATTGTTTGTTGATCTATTGGGAGAGCAAAGAAGGATGATAAATCAAATTAAGAAGAATTGGAAGTATGTAATTCATTTTATGTATAATGAAATCAAATAAATCAATTATGTGATATAGCTCCTATGCGGATCACCAATACAATTCTGGATACTGGAAACAATTATATTTGGAAAATACTCACTGTTCCACACACATCTCAGCAAGATGGGTTTTCATGTGATGTGTTTGTGATGAAGGTACAGGAAATTATTTCGTGATGGTTTAACAATAATTTGTTTAGAACCATTTTCCGATATCTGGTCACATGTAACATATAGCTAATCTCTAATTGATAAGTGCCATATAAATAGCTAGTATTTATCTATCTAATTGTTTGCAGTTTGGAGAATGTGTATTACATGACAAGGAGTTGAACGACAACATGTTACAAAGCCAATCAGGCTTACACCTTTGTCGACAAAAGATGGGTATTGCCTTGCTGATCCATTCAGGTATTAAGCTATACTTATCGTAATAGCAACTATAACTTCTAGCTATATTTATGTGATTATTATGCATGGATAATTAGCAATGCATGACTGTCCATGTATGCATGTATAGCTATAGCAAAATTATTTTCTGACAGCTAGCTAGCTACGTAGCTAGTATGTATTATATAACTAATACGTATTATAGTTTTCTGCACTGTATAGCTAACTGTATGCATTAACCTTTACAGTATAATTCACGCACGCATGTATTATTTTTATAGAGCCTTTAAATGATGTATGTCGAGTATGTGGAGACCAGGATGAATGTACAAATTGGGTAAAGATATAATAGCTATTTTAATGCACTGCAGCACATTAATTGTTATTATATTTTTTCAATATAGGTTAAGTGTGACAAATGCGAAAGGTGGTATCATACAAGCTGCCTTGAAAAATCTACAAAGAGTACAATTTCGCATGAAATGATGAAGAAGGCAGATTTTGTGGGATTTTGCTGTTCTACAGATGGACATATTCATATAAATTAGTTCAGTAGCTAATATTGTAGAAACTATACCTATATCATTGTTAGTAACAGTGCATGCAATGCTACATTAAATATATCAGCTACATAGAGTATAGCTATAATAATTATATGTTAATTATATGTGCATAATTATATGTTCCGTTCTGCGTCAAATGTTTCCAGTGAATTGCCTACAACACATCTCGGAACGGCACCGAACGGAATGTCTATGATGATAATTCTAATGTGGGAAGCTGTCTAAGCTTGTTTTGGAACCGTTCCGTAAAGTAGGTATTTAACGGAACTACACATTCCGCTCCGTACCATTCCATAGAATAGTAGACACCCTTTAAATGGTAACAAAACAGCGTTCATACACTATTAATAATCATTTTATATCTTTTCTGTATGCAGCGATTATTCACAAACCTGTTTCCTTCCAGTTTCAAAATGCGTATACACACGCACGATTAACAAACGATGCCAATCAACAATACAACCAAGTTTCAAGCCTGTTTTCTTTGTATTGCATTTCTACAACACTAAACAAACCTAAGTATCGCTATAACTTTTCTCCAGAGACAACTATTTTACCTGACACAAACAATACTCTGTGAACGGAACCCGGGTATGTTAGTAAACGGCCCAATGGTGGCGTTACCTTTTTATAATAAGCGCACTGGCTACTAAAACGCACAAGAAACTTGTTAGCAAGTCCATCGGGTAAGTTATACCATCGATATGGCATCAACAGGGGTTTAAGAATTAATAAGTACGCATAACTACTAGTAAGTATGCGTGCTTAATTACGAAAATAAGGTACGGTACGTAGTAAAGTACGTTCCGTACTACGGTACAATTACTTGTACTACGGATCATACTACGGTACGAAACGTAAACTTTTCTATGAAGTGTACCATAAATAGGTATGAATAATGCTGAGGCGTGTGGCATGCACTCTCATGCACCTTGGTAGCCTTTGAGCCACTCAACACCAATCAACAAAATCTGTAGATCAGCAGAACAAGTCGTGTCTGCTAAGTTCACCAGACCCTTTCTGAGGAGGGCGCTTATAATCTCCAATCGATAAGCGCCACCCCCGAGGAAAGCAGTCAGTGTTCACGAGACTACAATTACCCCATGCTGCTGTATTCATGGAGACGTCATTGTGATAGACAGTTTATGCTGCAATTTGAGGAAGTCTGTAAGAAGTATCAAACTAGTTACCTTCAAACAGCAGTACATGTCGAAACCAATGTAAAAACATCACCATATATGGAATATGTTCTGTGTAGTGTAGTGTAGTGTGTGTGTGTGTGCGTGTATGCAATAATAAACCTGCCTAAAATATGGCGGTCCGTTACATCATGTGAGTTATAGTTCGCATAAATAATTCACTTATACCATAGATTATAGAGGGCGCGAAGCGCCCGGGATTGGTGTCTTCAAATTTTCACACGTTTCATCTGCGCCTAGACCACAAGATTCCACAACAAGGCTTCTGTCAAAAATATCGGCAGTCAACTTTATTTTATCGTGTGATCATGGCACAGAGAGAAGATCGTGTGCAAGAATTCAATCCTGTCAAAGTATTCCGAGCGTTTGTTGCAGCATTATTATTAGACGATGGACTAACAATTCCAACAGAAGCGGCGAAAAGAACTGTTACACTTACAAAACGTCTGGTTGAATTACTTGGCAACTAAGTCTATAAATTATCATGCTGTTGACATCAAACAAGTATAGTCTAACGTGCACAAAAAAATCTGCGCTTTCTGTACTGAGTGAAAGGCGAGACGAATCGTCTGACTAAATCACCTATGGTGGTCCTGAACAAGCCAAAAAGCCGCCAAAACATACACAAAGCCATAGATAACATTAAATATTACCTCACTTTATGATATCTATCGATTCTGTCAAGAACTGGAGTTGTGAAAGACGAGACAAGTTTCGCGCGTTCTTTCCTTACATTAGATATGCGGGTAGTATACTGAAAATAAACGGAAATTATTTATTAAATTCACGTAACCGATGTTATACGTTTGAAAGCGGTGAAGTCGTATAGAGGTTATGCATAAGGCGTGGCCTTGCACGTGCGCCTTAAATTTCTAGGTTATTTACCGTGTATTGCCGTGACATGAGTGGGAAGGAGCTGGAGTGTTGTATGGCGATTTCGCCAGTGACGTTCTTACCTTCCTCCTCCCAATATGTGTATTAGTTTAATATAGTAACTATGGTGTTTATCGTTGTGCTAAGTTACCGTAGGTTGTAAAACTACTTTGGCGGGATTTTTCTGCCATTACCTCCTGTACATTGTTGGCCACTCAAAATGACCAACTTTTATGCGCTTGCACGGTGACACGCCTTATGCATAACCTCTATAAGCGAAAGTCTAGGCGCGGATAGTCTGGGCGAGCCTGTACTTTGATGTCGAAGTTTCCAATCCCGGGTAGCGTAAGTTGCCAATTATCGACCACTACCAATTATCGACCAGTGCATATCCGTACATGTTTTCCGGAGTTCCGCGTTATTATTCTTTTGTCACCATTGTTATTATGCCTAGTCGCATTCGGCAGAGGAGAATATTAACGAATAGAAAGCGGTCAAGACCTGTACAGCAACCAATTGTAGCAGTTCGTTCACCTAAAAAACGCAAGAAATGGACTAAGGAACAGATGGTAAAGGCGATGGAGGCGGTTAGATCAGGCAGTGGAATCAACCGTGCAGCACTGGACTATGGCGTCCCGCGTACTACTTTAAAAGATCGACTAAGTGGTCGAGTTAAGGATGGTGTGCTTCCTGGACCAGAGCCCTATTTAGCTTCTGAGGAAGAAAAAGAGCTGGCTACATTTTTAGTAGATTGTGCTGCTGTTGGCTTTGGAAAAACCAGGAGAGGTCATGGGAATCGTTGAACAAGTTATTCTTGAAAAGGAAGCTGCTGAGAAAAGAAAAATTCTGAGAGCTGAGAAGATAAGTGATGGATGGTGGCACCGGTTTCAAAAGAGACAGAAAGAGTTGTCACTGAGGCGAGGGGACAATACTTCCCATTTAAGAATGGATGCAGTCAACGGAGATACAATGAAACAGTATTTTGATCTTCTGGAAGATGTTTTAACAGAACACAACTTGAAGGATTTACCATCACAAATTTATAACATGGACGAGAGTGGTATGCCATTGGATCCAAAGGCACTCAATGTAGTAACTAAGCGTGGAGTCAAAAAAGTTCGTAGCCGATCAACTGGTCAAAAAGGACAAATCACTATAGTTGCATGCGGGAGTGCAGTCGGACAAGTTATCCCACCAATGGTAATTTTCGATGCAAAAAAGTTGTGTTATGCTTGGACAGCAAACGAAGTCACTGGTACCAGTTATGGATTGAGCGATAGTGGTTGGATCACCACACCATTGTTTGAGGGCTGGCTAACTGACCATTTCCTCACGCATGCAGTACCAGGGCGTCCACTATTACTTCTACTGGATGGACATAGCACGCACTATCAACCTGAAGTGGTACGTTTTGCTAAAGAGAAAAACATAATTATGCTATGTCTTCCTCCTCACACGACACATGAAGCACAACCCTTAGATTGTAGTGTTTTTTCAGCTCTTAAATCACGTTGGAGAACTGTCTGCCACAAGTTTATTCGATCTAATCCACACAAAACAATTACAAAATTCAATTTCAGTAAACTTTTTGCTGAAGCTTGGCTACAAGCAGTTACACCGGCAAATGTAATGGCAGGGTTCAAGGTATGCGGTGTGTATCCATTTGACCGTTCAGCAATCAAGATTCATCCCAAGCCAGTTGACAAAAAAGACTGTCAAAGGGAGAAGGATGTTGTAGCATGTAAACGCATACGAGTATCTGATGGTGAAGAAAGGAATGATGCTTCAAGTAATGACAGTGCCAAGCAGCAGTCTGATGCAGAATCTAGTCCAGTAGAGTTTAGTGTTGAGCAGGAAGAATTGTTCCAAAGGCGTTTTAATGAAGGATACAATTTGTTCATTGACCCGAACTATGTTGGCTGGCTAACAATTAATCATCCAGAGGCTTTACCAGATAGTGCTCCTACAAATAATTATGGTGATTCCTTAATTGCCCACTTTTCCGATGTAACACCAGAAACACCACTGGAAGTTATAGAACAAGACTCTTCCCATGTAACACCAGAAACACCACTGGAAGTTACAGAACAAGACTCTTCCCATGTAACACCAGAAACACCACTGGAAGTTACAGAACAAGGTATGTTAAATTTTGCTCTAATAGTGTAGCTGAATGCTATTGTTCTGTTTGTTTGTTCCATAGAGTCACCTTGTGATAGAGGGTCATGTGAGTCAAACAATCCAGAAGCGGATGCCACAGAAAGTACCGAGGAAACCACACCCACAATTGTTAAAGGTCCTTCTATGTCAGTGTCACCTTTGTCAAGACATTTAATATCTCCTGACATATGCACAACTCCTTGCAGTTCTAAAAGAGCTTATCCACGTGCCCGTCTGCTTACAAGTGCAGATAGTCTTCAGATGCTGGAAGAAAAGGAAAGGAAAAAGCAAGAGCAGCTAGAAGAGAAAGAAAGGAAGAAGAGAGAAAGGGAAGAAAAGAAAAGGTTAAAAGCAGAGGAGATGCAGAAGAAGGCTCAAGAAAGAGAGAGGAAGGCTGCTGAAAGGGAAAGAAAACGACAAGAAAAGACTATGGAAAAGGAAAGGCGAAGCAAAACATCAAACATAAGAACCCGTGGTAAGCATGTAACCTCATCAAATTCAATAACTTCAACTTCTCTACTTCGTGAGACAACAACTTTAGCTTCAACCTCAAATTCACTTACAGAGCCAAGGGCAAGTAGAAATGAGCTATCCAGTAGAGATGAGGTCATTGATCCTAACGTTTGCTGTATGTGCTTCGTAACATACGAAGATGATGTGCTGGAAGGAGCCGGGGCCAGTTGGATTTCATGTGCTTGCGGAAGATGGCTTCACGAAGATTGTGCTGAAGACCAAATAATAGATGATGATGGGAACGAACGTAATTGCTCTTTTTGTCTTGATTTGTTGTGTTGTTGACGATAAATGATGGGAAAGTCTTGATTTGTAATGTTATTTACGTATAATATTGTTGTTGCTGTTAATTTTTTTAAATAAAATTTGGATGTTTTACTAATAGAAGTGTGCATGGATTGCATCAGCTATATGGCATCTGGGCAGAGTTTTCACAAGAGCAGTGATAGGCAAAAAACTACAAGTGGTCGATAATTGTACAACTACATATATACGGGTGGTCGATAATGGGTACAACTGGTCGATATTTAATACGCCGCATAGCCTCAGAAATCTACGTTCCATTCCGATCTGGAATGGAGTATCGGAATGAAATTCACCCTGTGCATATAAGAAAAATGGCGGAGCACGATGGTACAAGGATCATTCTTGTGCGATTTTCGGAAAGGAGGTTACGAGGTAAAGTATACATTCTGGTCGATAATTGGCAGTTTACGCTACGCAAGTATATACTATCCATGCTTATACAATGATGAATACAAGATATTTTCAACATACAGTACTTCAATAACATAACTTACTGATAAGGCCATCCCAAGTGGTATTCCTGTTTCTGGTCCCCTCCTGCATCAATTTTTGGCTATTATTGGTATTGCGCATGCGTCATTCTATTTAATGCTCATTGCGAAGCACATGGCTTCTGTTTACAGGTTAGTTAAGTGTTTATATACTTGTAAAAATTATATTTATATATTAAATAGGCCCATAGAATTTCTGAGACTGCAGTGATAGACCTACAATTTCAAAAAATAAGTAATATAGATGGTATATTGTCACTATTAAACTGTGTACTGATGTTTATACTTTTTTATTAATACCTATATATACTAATATGTACTGGCACAAAACTAGTATAATACTTGTCAATAAATATAAATGGCATAATGGCAAAACCCTCCCGCCCTCATCCAATTTTTGATTTAGCTAGGACCAGAAACAGGAATACCACTTGGGATGGCCTAACATTAAATACATATATTTATAAGGACTTGCCTACCGGTCATTTTCACCTTCCGTACCTCATAAATGATATTTTGAGAGAATATCTGCCGGTCGGTCCTCCAGCATAAACACGAGAGCAAGCGCTGACTACTCGAACAATTCTCCCTTGCGTCGGTTGACACGTGTTTCATAACTGAAACACGTGATAGCGGTTGGATTAATGCGCCTGCGCTTGTAACTATGGTACCTTTGACTTAGTATGTTAGTTTACATTTTGAGGAATGTGATGCAAAGACTATCCATAGACTAGCAAAGACTGTCTAGATATTCCCAGTAACCAAGACCAAAGTGGTAGCTATGTTATAATCTTGTTTTTATATACGTACGCAGGCTGTGTGTGTGTGTGTTCACTGCAACTGTTATATTGGAATTTACCTCCACCCAGTCATCATACTAACATATATAAATTTATTTTACAACTATAGCAAAATAGTATGGTGAGCTATAATAGGATCTCTTGCTGGTACAATAGCTACATATGTAACTATGTAGCTATAATTTTATAGCTATAGCTACTGTAGCTACATATGTACTAATCATTACTTTATTGTAATAAGTTGCAGAAGAACAATATCAATTTACAATTAACTACACAAGCTATAGTATACGTAGCTAATATAATAATTATTATCTATGCTATAGCTGCATGCATGCTTGCTGCCTTGTATGTGGTCAATGGAAAATGAGTAATCCAATATTGTAGTAACCTATATACACAGTGTTTTCTCAATTAATAATTGTGTATCAAAAATATGAAATACATAATAGCTATCATGGTTGGAATACTTGTACAGGAAGTATGTCAAATTCCATCTCACCAGGTACTCCTTCAGAAGGAGGCTAAAGGTAAAATCAACAGTACTACATAATTTTAAACTCTAGACACTACACATGTTACAAGCAAGATAATACGCACCTGTGATGTAACAGTTTTCTTATACCAAATACAAACAGTTTGATCATCTGACACTGTCACTATTCTATTAGCTCCAGCCTGCACCTTGTTGACTGATGTGCTGTGACCTTTTAGTTTACGAATACATAATGTCGATATCACATCTATCTCATAAAGCAGTCCGTTCCTAAAACAAACACGTGGCTAACATACTGTGAACATAAGGTGATAAGTTTGTGGCTAACAAATTATGTTGTAAAACTTAAAAAATATTTAAAAATTTTAAATGTTCACACTTCACAGTAAGAACACATACTTATTCTTTACACAGTGCTCTAACATGCACTATACGTAGTTACCTATGTTGTGATAATACATTTAGTACTTACGTTCCAGCTGCATAACATTGTGCACCAGACATTGACAGTGACGTTACGTATGGATTGTCTGCAAGAACACAACTAAAAAGCTTTCCAAATGTATTCATATTCCAAAACGTAACAGTTCCTTCACAAGTAGCACTAACACACAAAAAGTTGGCAACCTGAAAGTACATACATATGTACATATAACATAATATCATATAATACAATATTTACTATCAATGAGGTCACTGGATGATGATGGAGCATTACACCAAGTTGTGTATATGAATCACAGCTCCATGCTTTGACATAACTGCGTAATAATGTACATGCAGTAACACAGTGTAGACACAATTATATTTATGTATGTACTTATCAGAAGAGCCTGTTACCAACACCTTGTCATTACAATCCAAACAAGTGATTGGCCCTACAATATTTGAAATTGATAGAATAAATTTTTGCGTACTCAGGTCTCACCTTGATGGGCAGTGATAGTAGTGATGCAACAGAATGAAGCCAGATCCCATACTCTAATAGTACAATCATGTGATCCAGTCACTCTAAAATATTATATGTACATCTTCAGTTAGCAGTTTTAATAAGATTGTAAGATATAATAAACAAGGCACAAGGCGTTAAAATATCAACTTACAGGGTAGTGTCATTAAATTTGAGACAAGACACACGTTCGGTGTGCCCCTGTAGTACAGCAAGGAGATTAAAGTAAACAACATCCCACACCTGATATAATTGAAACATGACATGTACATAAATAATGACATAGAGACATATCTACCATGGCATACCATACAGGTCTTATCCCATGAGCCCGTAACAAGAAAATTATGATCAAACTGCATACAATGTACACCACCCTGAAAAGAGTTTATTATACAATATCATATCATAGTGTTATGCTTATGTACCTTGTGACCCATTAGAGTAGCAACATGTCTACCACTTCTTATATCATTGATCCTGTAACAACGTTGTTTTTATTCACAGCATATAATGACATGTACATCACAAAATCCTCTAATAAAACATTCAGTAGAATGATACCCTCCTCAAATAAAGCAAAGTCCTCTATAAACACAAACTCTAATCTTAGTTATATAAGCCAGAGGTGTTCGTGCAAAAACCTTCACTTACGCACAATACTGACATCCATGTTACATTGCACAAGGTTATATATACCCAAAAACTATCCATGCCTACTGACCAATGTGAACTAGTCTGCTTTTCTGGAGGGTATAATGTCAACCCTGTAAATTCACGAATGTGAGAATGGCACCTACATATGGAGGGCACCAATTGGGTGGATAGGACTTGGTTGGAACTGCTCCCATTACTAGCTAGACGCCTCATTGGCCTTGTAGTATGGTAGAGGCACCTTGTGGCTACTTTCGGTGGCTGTTCCTACTCTAAGCAGTTTCTTATAGTATTTTTTTAGCCATCTCTCATCCGTCCCCTCCATCCCACCCACATGCCCCCTCACTACACTGGCCTAAAATTAGTCCCCACCTCAGCCATCAGACATTAACAAGGTCAGCTATATGATTTTTTCTGCTAATACAAGACGGCCAGCTAAAGGCGGCAGGTGTTTTAATTGGAATTTCTCGAACTGTTACCAAGTGTGTACATGGCTTTCACAAAAATTATTACTGAGAATTCCAATGGAGTGATAGTCAAAAAATTCTCAATAACCATACAGCTTTACACACATGCTTTAATTAACAAATTTACAATTGCCATTACAGTCAAAAGTGCGCACAAGTTCAAATGCTGGATGCAACAGTCTTGAAATGCCAAGTCTCAATTAAATCAAATGCCATATCTTAGATATTGAAATTTTGCAACACAAGCACATTACAAAACTCTCTAATAGAACAAACAACAACACAACACTTACTGTATTGACTGATCTGCTGTGCCGATGATTATCTTCCTCACATCCCACTGTACACACAATATTGCTCCACTCTCAGTCTATACAAAATATTTCATACATTATTACAAGAACAGCTATTGTATATGTACCTCTATGTATTACACTACAAAGTACCTAAATTCATGTCAATATATATATGTACGTATGGAAGTTTAAGTACACACAATAGTTTGCATTGATTTCCACATTTTCACATACCAGTAACCTTTTCACTAGTGAAAATGGCTCCACTACACCAGGCTGAAACATCAGATCATCTTGAAACATACAACCAGCAAGTTCTAGGGCATGCAATCCAGTCCTACTTGCAATCTAAATGTATACATATAAATACATGTAACAGTAACAATGTGTACATTCACCATTGATGATATCAAAGGTCTAATATCTAGAGCTATTGCTACCAAGGCATATGGATTGGTCGGAGGGTAAAGTCGAGTCCTTTTTGTCTTTTCTGGCTTAGATTTTTGTTCATGTTTCTCAAGTATAGTTCCCATCTCTGCAAAACTGGATTACGTACTTCAATTATAACTACAATATATACATACATGTACAAAACTCAATACCTTGATTTATCTGTGACGATTTGATCAATGATAATGCTGGATTCGTGTGTTAACATGTCTACATCTTTCTGTCCAGTTTCTCCCATCTTCTCAGCCCTCTGTCTTCGTCTCATAGCAGCTGCACTCTCTGGTGCTCTATGAAAGACATCTTGCGTGGTGGCCATACTGTCCAGCGAACAATTTCTTCTTACTAACAGGAGATATTAAGTAATACTATCCCATTATGTATTTTAAATAAGGCTGTAAATTTAAATTTCATGCTAAAACTAAACTTTCAAAACTACTTAAGGAATATTACTAGGCAAATACGTACCAAGGTCTATCATAGACCGTAGTGTCATTTGCATCTTCAGTGATGTACTAGTGATGCGTGGTTGCTCACATGAATCAGTTTCATCCTGATCTGTCTCTTGAACTTCAGCTATACGACACAAATATATATAACTTAAATTATATACGTGTACATACATACGTATATGTACTAACCTTCTACTGCAAGGATGGGGCTTGCTTTCTTAAGGTATAGATCTTTACAAGCTTGTTTCCAGTCTACTCCGTAAGGTTTATACTTAGATTTTTGCGCTAGTATTGAAGCTTTTTTGTGTCCCAGAAGCTTGTACTGATCAGCCCACAAGCTTGGTTTATTACAAAGTCTTTTCCATCGAGAACACACCTAAGTACATAAATCATATTTGTAAACTACACATGTATGTGAAGTATATGACTATGTTAAGTGCATTTAGTTATCATGTTCGAATGAGGAAGTCCATGCTCCCGTTTGTGACCTTTCATATTTTAGCAACTTCCTGCCCAAGACTACTGTATAGTTACACATACATAAAGGTACCTGTGAGGCTCTGCATAGACTTGTTACATCAAGGTACTGTAGTATGTTTAACATGACTTTATCAGGGATTCTATCAACAAGTGGAATAGCTTTTAGCCTATTAACAACACAACTACATTACAGTCTTCATTGAAACCTTATCAACTTACTTCTGATACAGACACTGCGATAAGTAAACCAACAATTCTGAGTCACACATTTTAACAACATGGAACATAATCCTAGACACCTGTTGCTCATTCCATTCCGCCATCCACTACAAAACACACAATTCAACTAATATATGTACACATTATATATGTGTAGTTTGTACCTTAGACACAGTAGATAACTGATCTTTAAACTGCTCAGTTAATTGTGGCACTGGTGGTTTCAGAAAAATATGACTTTCCACACTTTTACTCTTCACATGTCTACATAAACTACTTCCTCTACCAGAGTGACGTGAATGCCAGTTTTTGCGTGTAAAGGAATAAAAGTCTTCACTAACATGATTGCTAGAACCTATCGACAATTTGTGTCTCCTATGAAACTGGGGGAGTGGTAATGGGAACAAAGTTTCTTGACCATCACTCAGTGAAAAAGTTTTAAATGTTGTAGTATCAGCCACAGTTGGACTCTGCGCATCTTTACTAAAGCAAACTGAACCACCAGATGTAGTGGCATTTTCAGTAGTACTTGATATGTTATCAAATATTATTGGATGAGTATCGTAAAATTCTTTTAAGTTTTGTTGTGTTATCTTACGAACCAAAGAATGTTGGACAGTTAGTGAACTAGTTGATTCATTGGCTTCTTCACATAAAGGAAAGACTGTGGTAAAGTCAACATGGAGCACCGGCTCTAAAGCTGTAGACAGTAACTTCAATTGTCCAATAGTACAATTCTCCACAAGGTTACACAAAAATATCCTCTTCTGCCAGTTACGCCATGCATCGAACCAGGCAATGAGTTTTTTAAGATTTTGTCTCAGCACTAACTGTACTGAAGCTAGTTCATCATAATGAATAGGAGTAGATAATGATCTGGAGAACTTTGGTGGATGTGTGATTATCTGATCTTTCCTTTCATCCATTGTTTGTAGACGTACCTTGCCGTCTGTAACATCAGCAATTTTACTAGCATCGCAAAAATTTCGTACTCACCGCATATGAACGTCTTCTGATCGATGGAATCTTTGTTCCTAACTATTCGCTGTTTTTTTATAACGGTTGCCAAGAAACAGTACAATTTTTACACGGTATTCGACATTTGGAAACTAAAGGTCAGGTGTGGTCCGATTTTGGGGAGGTCACAACTTTTGCGTAGTTCGGTGTCGCTGTGTTTCGATGGGTGGGCAAGTATCAAGAGACGATTTTGAATGGGTTTACACCCAACATCCTCACATAGAGAGAAGGAAACTTATAATTCGTAAGTTTTGGCTCCGTACATAGATTAATACATATATTTTATACTGACAAGTTATGGCTAAGGTTTGTCTCAGTGGCCACTATGGCTTAAAAACGGAGACATCTAGTTTAGAAGAAACTTCAAGAAAGAATGAAATGATGAAAAGCGCTCCTTGGAGAAACTTGATGAATTTCTTATGCACCTATCAATGTTAAGCCGCATCCCACCCCCCCACCCCCAGTACGGGGAGGGTGGGGATTTGACCTAACCAGTAATTAATCTCCCTACCCTGAGGCTGAAATGAGAGATTGAATCCCAGGATTCCCCCAGTTATCCCCACATGCTGAGGTGAGGAAGATAGGGGATTTGACTTCATACCCCACCCTCGGGACGAAATTTTGCATCAAATCCCTTGGTAATGCCCCATCCATCCCTGTATTGGGTGGGGTGGATCTTAACATTGATAGGTGCATTATATAGAGTAGCGTTTGAAATTAGTCTTGACTCGGGGTCTGACTTGACCTGATTTCAATCAGTTGATTTTATGGATGCATGGAAGGGTATGCAGTATAATTATTATGGTATTTCACATGCGGACCAGTTTAATGCCTATGATCTAATGAGTTGTCAGTCAACCAGCTACAATTTGCATAATTATTGTATATTGTACTCAGCGTTGATAGTATTCTACTGAAGTATACTGTGCAAAATAACTTTTGTAGTACAGGGTGACACACTGTCAGAAGGTTAATAAGATTTGTATGGAAATGTACAGACAATATGTTATAAATTATGTATTTCTCAATAGTCTTTGCTTCTTAGTTTGCTAAAATTTATCAGGACATCTTTTCCGTACAATTTTAAAATTGCCCTGACAAATAGTGTATTTCTCCAGAAAATGTCCTTTGTCAGGCTATTATTTTGCACACTGGAAAGTAATGACAGAACATTTGTATGTGTACAGTGATTCTGTGACAACTTACTTGTATTATAGTTATTATATACATACTGAATTATGAGTGTGCATCACCTTAGTAGCGAATTAAAGTACGCTACAATTTTTACACTTATGCATTTGTTATTTCTATATATGTGCTACTTATGCATTATAATAATGGTGTTTAGAGTTAATAGTGTAAGAAAGGGATACAAACTGTATTGATCTCACCAAGTGCATTGCATAAAGCGGTGGTGTCATAATTAGCATTTGCCTGCCCTGGTATACTAAAGCTTTGACATGAGCCACAAATGCAAGCATACTGTATTGATTAAAGCAGTCGCACATTGGCCAAAAGACATTGCATATCTGGTTTCAAGATTGCTTTGTCTGTGTGTGTGTGTGTGTATGTGTGTGTCCACCTTGAGAGCATTAGTAACTATGCACGTGTAATGATCAGTTGAACATGACTGTTTTCATTTTCTTTGTGCATCACTAGCCATCGATATTATTGAAGGGCGTGGTTTTACTAACAAAGTAATTTGTGAATGCCTGCCAAAGAACACCTGGTAATGATTTATTAGCTGTTTGTAAGAGGCATGTTTAACCCTTAAACCCACATAATAATTTTAAAGCAACAGTATAGAAACTGCATGTAGACTTAAGTATTACAGACCTTAGGTGCGTGTATATTTTAAAGGCCTATCAATGTCCTACTGTCCATTGCACACACTATTATGCATGAATCAAATGTTTGTTTTATGCACTATTTAAATGTACAAAGCTTTTATTGTATGTTTAAGACTTGCTAGCCACAAAGCACTAAACAGTTCGTCTTCTTTCCACCAAATCTACTCTTTGTTTCTTCTGGTTGGCCGTTTTATTGGCACATGATCAGCGATCATTCATATTATATATCATTAGGTTTAGAATCACATGAGGAACAAAATTAAACATTTTACTCCTATAGCAATACATCAAAGTTATATATGATTTTCTCCAGATATTAAGCAAGAAGGATAGAATGTTTCTTTGAGCATGGCTTCTGTTACCCAAGTTGTCTGGCGATGCAACCATTACAATAATTTTATTCTATGCCTTAGAAGATTTAAGCTATGATGGTTTGTTTTGTTATTTGCTTTAACAGCTTTATTTTTAAATTCTGTTTTCTGGTGCCCCTGATTACCATATCGGTAACAATCTAAAAGTAAACTTTCTAGGAATTTTGACTATACTATTGATAAAAAGGTTTATCACTAAGCATTTAAGTCATACATATATTATGTGCATTGCTATGTGTTCCTTAGTGATGGGTCACTGTTCATGTGATCACTTCACAACATCATTGTTATTCACAATATTAGACTTCAGGGTTTCTTTCAGGGGGGGGGAGCATTTGCCCCCCTTGGCTTTGCCTTGCCCCCCTTGGCTTTGCCTTGCCCCCCTTGGCAATTTTGTTCTGACAGTGTATCAATTCAAGTGTTTTAAATCTCTCCTTTAGTAGCGCCCATGTTCTCCATGCCATAATGATGTTTATAGTTAGAGATGACTCTTGATTTCACAGTTATTTTGATTCTACATTATATAATATTTTGACTCTGAAATGCCCTCAGATTCCATCTCAGAGCATCTATTTTTCAAAAATTTTATGGGGGCATGCCCCCAGACCCCCTAGCATTAGCATGCTACGCATGCTGATTACAATAACACATACAATCACTTAGCTTGTTATACAATAAGGCCCCACTTTAACTATTTGCTCCTGATCACAGAGTATATTCCTGGATCCCCTAGTTTGCTTCCAGGAGGATCATACCACATTGCCCCCCCCCAGCATCCCGTTATACCTCTTTTTGATCCCCCTTGGCTAAAATTCTGAAAGAAACCCTGTTAGTAGTAAATTGGTATGTAAAACATCAGCTTGTTTTTGTCCAGCAATGCAAACCATCTGTAGTAGGATGCTGGTTAGTCCTGTACTACAGCAGTGGCATTATTAAACCAGGCGCGCGCAGGCCGGCGCACGCCTGGTTTCTTGAAATCGTTTTCGTGAAAACGTCAGTATGTGTGTGTGTTTGTGCGTGTGTGTGTGTGTGTGTCCGCCCCCCAGGCTATTAAAAACCATTCACATGAAATGAAGCCTGAATAACCAATCAAATAAGTCCTATTGCTTTTCTATGACACTTGCTATCGATATTACTGATGGGCGGGGCCTTAGTAACGAAACGCGTCGTGAGTTACTGCCGAATAAGAACAAGGCAATGCAGTGTTAGCCGTTCATTCCATAGTAAAAGCTGTTTAAATAGCTGTACATTACTAACAAGACAGAGCGCTTCAGTTTTGAAAGTGGGTGTGCCGTGCGGGTTGCGGAGCTTATAATACAAGATTAGTCTATAGTGTTACAGTAAGAATTTCGGCTTAAAACACTTTTTACTACTTTTAAAAAGTTTTATCACTAAAGTACTGGAGTATAAAGCCGGTTTACACAAAAGAATTAAATTTGTATGTGTTGCTATGTGCCCCTTAGTGATGAGTCTTTGCTCACATGACTTACTCACGACGTCATTAATTACTATTACAATACACTGAATAGCAGTTGATTAACAGTGGTTTAACTTACACATCGCCTGGTTTTTAGATGGTAGAACATCAACTTGTTTTTTATTGTAATGAACCTCATAATGCATTATTGTACAATCAACAAACAGCAAATGTCAGTTACATACACCACGCTGCACTATCTTTAGTACAGTGCGCCAGCCAGAAGCCTCTCCCTGTAGAATCACATCAGCTGGAAGATAGCCAACTGCTTTGGAATTTGGCTAATGTCTTAAAATTACAAGGATTGACAAAACCTAAATGTTCAGCCGAATCCCAGGTATGAAGATGACGGGGTCTACAACAAATTTGGCCAATACCACAAAACTATGGACAATAATTTTGGCCCTCTCCAGGTAAAAGGCAACAAACTAACCCCATAATTGCAGCATTCCAACAATAGCGGAGAGCTTGGAAAACAAAAGAGCATGTTTATTCAATCCAGGATTGCAGATTGTCAAGACGACACAAATGTGTAGTAGCAGCTTCCGAATAAAAGATAATTGCCATATTTCCCTTGCAGATTGCTTAGGTAAGCTTGTGTTGCAATACTTTGTCAGCCAGTGACGTAAGTTCAAACATGCTTCTTCATCCTGTCTCCATGACTGATCAATATTTCGTCCAAGTGTCTACTGGACCAAAAGCTTTAGTTGACCCTGTCTGATATCCTCTCACCCTTCCACATATGGTACCGCTCAAATGTAACGTTGCACTCACTCGCAAGTATTTTGTTCAATACTCGATGCTCTTCTCTCTACAAGTACTCGCACAAATTCTACGAGAGTCGAGGCCGAAGTGGAGGACTTGACTGGCTGAAATGAATCACTCGAGGCTGTGTTGGCTTTGTCGCTTGAGTGATGAATTTGAGTACCTTACTGCAGCTGGATCACTCGCTCGAGCTAGTCTCGTGTGGACAGATCTCCACTAGAGACTATCACTCCAGTTGACTCGACTTGCTCCTTCTAGTTTCGTGTTAACTCATGATATACGTGGCTAGCTACGTAGCTATGTGACTCACCACTTTTGTCAAACATTGTACTAATAGGACTAATCATAGCGCTCAGTGCTAAACTGATCTCAACGAGGACCTCAAGGCTGATATTCTAAATAAACCACACTAAAGTGTATATGCGCATGCGTATTTGCCACATGCTCACATATTGAAGATGGCGTCCAGTCGTTCTGTGCGCGCTGGTACTAGTAGATCGGCTATTGGTAAGATTTATAGGTATGTCAGTGTCTTTTATCGATCATTTTTACGAACAAATTGTCATCTTCATCGTGTTACGTGTTAGATCCTTATCGAAACTGTAAGTTGCTGGCTAAGCATACTACTGAATTGGTTCCTAGTGTATTGTGTTGTGGCTGCAAGTCGAGGTGTGAGTAATAGCCGAAGCGACAGCTTAGTCATCTCGAGTCTAGTCGAGCAAGCAAGCAAACAAGTTTACGTACTTGGAATATTGAGTTGTAGTAGAGTGCTCGCCACTCGCAGTTATAGTCTTCGAAACAGGTTATATCGAGTCTCGCCATATCAAGTACTCGTTACTTCTTGTGATTCGAGTTGTCAGTGCTCTGTAGACTCGCTTGTTACTCTATCGAGTAATCACTTCACTCGAGAAAAAATTACGAGCGAGTGCAATGTTACATTTGAGCGGTACCGTATTTCCATATGTAGAAAATTTCCCAGCTTCTGGGATACTGCCACAGTTACGTATGGGATTATTGATAACATTGTCCATCCCTTAATGTCACAATGTACTCTCTCCGTGTCACATACATATACCTTCTCTCTAGGAGTATCAGGAAATTTGGCAAGGATCTCTTGACAGGAGTTGAATATACTTTCCATGATAAGATAACAGCTATTTTTCAAAGAGTAGCATTTCCTCGGTAGTTTGTTGAACTCTGTATGATACTGTTGCATTAAAATTGTATTGAATTGCATGCTATAAATTCTGTACTGTTGGTAGAAGAAAGCTTTGGTAGATTTAGCAGTTTACAACCACTAGCTAGACAGCTACATTTAAATAAGCCATCACAATGCTGTGCATAGTAACCAATCTGCCAGTGTTTTTACTCTGCTAAAGATATTTTGGGACACCAATTTGCTCAAGCTTTTCTACTGTCAAAGTTTTGTGCTATAGCTACAATACGAATTTACAATAGTCAAATGGTAAAAGGGTGGATGACATACACGAAGATAATAATTTACTGTTTGCTGTTGTAGGGTAACTGGTTAACTCTATTGTAATGACTGGTGTGATAGCTATAATTATGGTATTTAGCTAAAGACCATTCATATTCTGAACCTTGATTCCTTAATTCTTGAGTTCATAAGATATATTTCTAATTGACAAGTGTATTTGCACATGTCGTAATTTTGTGTACCCTTAAGTAGTAAGGAGTTGGGGGAAATTGTGTAGAAGCAAATTTGTATGGGGCATGTGTTAATTAACAATGTCACCTAAACTCAAGTGGGATTGGTACCACCCAAAATCAAGTGGCACCAAAAATTTTCTACATGGTTTCCCCAGACCTTTTTTATAGGAGTTAGGTGTGCAAGACTATGCATGTAGCTTCATATGCAAAGAGAAATATTTGCTAAAAATTTCTATTCGGTGGCAGTGAGAATATTCATTTTACGTAGCCCTAATTCCTACATTACACACTGAAATTTTTAAATAATATTGAGATTCTTTAAATCATATGTTATTGTTTACTTTAGAGAAGTATCCAGAAATTAAGAAACTGATGGGACCTGATCCAAATTTGAAGTATGTGGTGATAGGTATGGTGATGTTTCAAGTCATGTCAGTCATGTACATCTCTCAACTATCATGGTTCTGGGTCATCCTATTGGCATATTGTCTTGGAGGAGTAGTAAATCATTCACTGACTCTGGCCATCCATGATAATGCACATAATACTACATTCGGTAACTACTATCCTCTCTCAAATAGACTATTTGGTATGTTTGCAAATTTACCCATTGGTGTCCCCATGTCAATCACCTTCAAGATATATCATTTGGAGCATCATCGTTTTCAAGGAACTGAAGGTTATGATACTGATTTACCAACCAAGTTTGAAGGGCGATTTTTTCACAACACGGCGACAAAATTTGTGTGGCTTTTCTTTCAGTCACTTTTCTATGCATTGAGACCAACAGTTGTGAGACCCAAACCACCTACAGTATTAGAAATTATCAACTTTGCTGTTCAGCTGGCATTTGATGTGTTTTTATATTACCACTGTGGGATTAAAGGATTAGTTTATTTTATTGGAGGGACCATCCTAACATTAGGCCTGCACCCAATGGCAGCCCACTTCATTGCAGAACACTACATGTTCAAACTGGGCTATGAGACATATTCATATTATGGTCCGTGGAACTATGTTACCTTCAATGTCGGCTATCACATGGAGCATCATGATTTTCCATTCATTCCTGGCTCACGGTTACCTGAGGTTAAACGCATTGCAGGTGAATTTTATGACGATTTACCACAACATGGATCTTGGATACGAGTTATATGGGATTTTCTGTTTGACCCTGATATGGGACCTTACTCTCGGATGAAGCGCAACTACCATGATATATATGTTAACAAACCAGTAGAAAATCCTAAGTTTCTTGGTGAGAACACAGAGGATTTGTTGGGACGGTTAAAGGAAAGAAGAAAGCAAGATAAGTTGCATAATGACAGTAACCTGGAAAATGAACAAGGAGAGATGAACAAAGAAATTGAAAGTGAATAGGTAGAAGATATTTAGTGATTTTAGTAGAGTATAAAATATTTAATTGTGTTCCTGTATATTAACTATGTTGGATATACATATATATAGTTATCTATACATACGTTCTACTCTAATTGTGTACATGCATGGGAATGGAAGACATAATTATAATAAACACTTGTTTCCAGTTTTTCTCTGATTACCGGTAAATCCACATTTGAACTTTGGAAACACTAGCCAGTAAACCAACAAACATACTCTGACAATACTCATTTACATACGTGCCATGAATGAAATCTGCTGAAAACGTACATCTTAATCTGAAATTTTGATCAAGTAGCTTGTACAGTTACCATATAGCGTGTATAAGACTTGTACTAAATCTTATTCTAAATCAGAAGGTAAGATAGCATTAGAATTCTCAGTGGTATTAAAGGTGAATTAAAGATAAATTAAAGGTGTTCCCTTAAATTGTAAAAAGTTGTGGCCGGGGTGAATAGAATATTTAAGAGTACAATTAAGGCATTCATCAATTTTTTACCTGTCAATATATCTGGGAAAAATTTATGCTAATTGATTAGCCAGTTTCAGTTCACTTGCTATTCTCCACAGATGTGTACAATCCAATCCAAGTCTATATACCGGATATTAAAAGTAGGGTTCTTAACTAGACGTGCTCTGTCAGTGTAGCTGTGGCAGGAAATAATACTCAGTGAGGAGTCCATTACAGTCTTCCTGAAAAACAAAGTATAAGAGCTCTGCACTACCCTACATCCGGTCCACCCCGAAAGGGGCTCAAAGTAAGTAACCAAGAGAGAAACCGGGAAACCTTGCTGGCCATGGTAACTAAAGTCTCTATAATTATAAGGGATAGGGTCTTTGTCACTAGATTTCAAGAGAAATCACATGCATATGCAAATGGAAAAGGAGGCAGGAATAGCTATGTGGCCTATGCCCAGTAGCAAGATCTAGAAGAGCATTAAAATCTATGATTAAACAAAGTGGCCGGTAACTCACTGTAAGGAATAACACAAATGCACCGTTAGGACCTTGTGGCCATGCATGCAGGGATTCAAAATTAATACAAAAACCACCCTTCCGAATCTAGTTTGAGGCTTAAGGCCTGTCTACACAACTAAAATAATCAATGCGCAGTGAATGCGAATTAATTCGAATTGATCGTGCATTGACCTAGTCTCGCGTGGCCAGACCGCTTTTTTCCGTAAATAAAAACGGAATAAAGCGGTCTGACCACGCGAGACTAGCATTGACCCAATTCGAATTGAAATCGAATTGAGCCAATCCACCTCCGGAGGTAGTTTGAATGCGAATTGTAAGTGGATGAAAAGATGACGCGATAGTTTCGTCACAATTCGTTGCCACGTGAGGCCCTACAGCATTTTACGCGTAAAGCTAAGGTTGCGACGAGGGGTCCGTATGGCAAGCGATGAGTAACAAAATTATCGCTGACGTTGTGTCCTTAACCTCACGTTGAACGTCACGTTATAACGTTGAACCTCACGTTGAACGTCACGTTATAACATCACGTCGTAACGTCGAACCTCACGTTGAACCCCACGTCGACTGAGTGAACTTCATGGTGGTAGCACACTTTGCCACGAGGTTGTTTAGTATGGGAGAGAAAACTGTACTGTGTGTTTGTAAGGGTAGAGGGAGCCATATCAAAGCTCAACATACTTGATGTGTTCAATCCTGCCGAAGAGCGCGTAGTTGGTTACCTAACTACAATGGTTGGCAATACATGGGGCCTGAAGATTTAAGGAATTTCTTACGTTTTGTCACAGGCACGAGTGTTTAGCTCGCAGGCCCATATCACACACATGTGACTTCACTCTTGATTTACCAGTGGAGTATTCCAACTAGCTACAATGACTTTCTAAGCCAACCGATATTGTTGGATACTAAGAATGAGTACATGCACATGGCTAATTGATGCCTTATACCGGGTAGCTATAGTTAGCAAGTTATTGCTAATTGTTAAGCAGTAGATGATTGTACTGCTATACTGAGGTATTTACTGAAAATACAACTAAAACAGTTTTAATATCAAGCTTATAATAGGTAGCTATTTTATATGTGGCAAGCTTAAGAATTAATTTTATCTAATAAGCTTTTTTGCAATCATGCTAAAAATCAAGTTGATAACCGTTATTAAATGTTTTAATACGTATAGCTATCATGCAGTATGATCAATTTGAGGTTGAAATAAAAGCAACAGTTTGTTCGTACAAGTCAACTCCATAATTATCAGAATGTCCAAAAGGATCAATATTCTGGCGAATGATTGTCATATCTGCATCTGATAACCTTAGAAATGTTTCTGGTACAGAAACACCTTCCACATCATCATCACTCACAGGTAGTGGTCCATCAGGATCAACACCATAATCTGGATCAACTTGATGAAAGAAGTCTAGGGCAGATAACTGAGAGTTTTGAAGAAGAAGAGCACCAGCTGTAAATAACTGCTGAGGTGACTTGTGCCCTGCGGTCCTCAGTGGGTGGTTATTCCAACTGCGAACGAATTCTTGAAGAGCCTTATTGATTCTAGGAATAAAAACATAGTGTAAAGCCCATAAATGTATTTCATTTAAGTGATCCAATAAGTTGTTTTGTTCCATAAAGTAGAATAGTTTATAGAATAACACTGTCACACTTTTATGCATATCACGCCAAAGTCTTTCTATCCGCTGATTATGTGTACTGCTCCCAGTTATCATGCTACGCCTTTCATCTCCCCTATGTTCAATCATGTGTTGGGCTACAAGCATATTTTCGCCGCCTTGGTCTGATCGAACTCGAGAAGGCAACTGATGTCTTTGAACTGCTCTCAGAAACAATTCATACATGGTGCTAGCACGGTTGTTTGATGAACATTTAAGGAACACTATTAAACGGCTATAACCATCTATTCCACCATGGGTTACCAATCTCCATCTTATTAATTTATGGTGAGAATCTAAAATATGACAAGCAGTTACATAATATTATACAGATACTCACAAAGCAAATTTAATGTTCACCTATATGCCAGAGAGAATTTGGTCCAGCCACTGAATAAGGACGCCTCCTAGTTATTTCAGCAGACCACCTTGATGCTGAAGCAAGTGGATCTATTGATCGAAGTGCAGATCGTACCTTTTCCCTAGTTACGTTGAATCCTCGAGCTCTTAAGCTCTCGCACACCATAGAAATACCTGAATAAGGCATATCCATTCTGATTTGCCTAATTAAGGCAATTAGATCTGCATCACTAATTCCATTACTGGGATCTTCCAATAATCCATATTCTAGTCGTCGTCTAAAAAGTGCAAGTTGATTATTACTGCTGGTTGATTATTTAACTTCATGCAATAGTGCATGAATACACACAACAGCATATAGAATTAATACATATACGTATAAGTACGTAGCTAGCTATTAGTATAGCTACTTCCTCAGCTTGAGATGTTTACCTGTACACTGTCATCCTACTTACTCCTAACAAAGCAGCAATTTCATTCCATTTAAAACCCATTGAAGTAAGGTATTCGAGTTGATCTTTACTTATCTCAAATTTTGGTCTTCCAGGCTGCAAGTGTACTGGCCTAATCAAAGGAGCTCGATAAGATAAACTACGGTATGCATCTGTTGGATGTGAATCAAGAATGCCTTCGTATTCCCTCCATTTTCTGTGAAGTAGTCTTAGGCAATCATTTAGTTCTTGTAATCCTCCTCCAGTTAGAGGAGGATTACAACTTGTAATCCTCCTCTAACTGGCTATTTGCACGTTGAATAGTTTGCAGTAAATTAGAACAAGTTGTAAGGCATATCTCTAATCTTTCAACGATGTATTCTGTATAAGTATAATTCGCCATCCCATATAGGCGCTCTGCTTCTTCTACTAATCTGCTCACTTCTTGGAAATAGTTGCTCCAACCATTTGGGACAGCCATTTTGTGATGATTACGAAAGCAATGAATTAGCCACTAGAACCTGAGGTCCAACTTAACGACGTGACGTCCAACGTGAGGTTCAACGTGAGGTTAAGGACACAACGTCAGCGATAATTTTGTTACTCATCGCTTGCCATAGGTCCGACACTATGAATTTTCTTCGACGTGATTCGGAATCTTTTGGAATCTTGGCAGGATTCCTAGATTCTTGGCTTGATTCCAAGATTCCTGACTTGATTCCAAAGATTTCTGTATACCAAATAAGGTTATCCATATCACGTGATTAACAATATACAGATAAATACAAAAATTTACAAGAATATTAATGAAAGTTAAGATTCCGGAATCTTGGCAGCCGCATCGACGAGATTCGGAATCCTGTCGTACCCCTCGGGCTGCGAAGACCATCACTGTATAGGCGTCAACATTTCTCTATCTAGCTGAGTGTTGGCGGATATATAGTTGGAACGTAGAAAAACGAAAGCGCTACGGCTAGCACCAGTACCAACTTTCAATTCAGTTGGCAGCGCTTATTTCTAACGCCTTTCTAGTTCTAGCTTACAGAAAACATCGAAACTTATGTGCGAAACCCAGCTCACCACAAACGATATCAAACACAGCAGTGCCATTTTTACATCGTGCTCACGCAACAATCAAAAATTATTTTCCGTTTCATTATTCGTATACTATGTTAGTAATTAACGGAGCAAGTGTAATGCGCTGTCGAGAATGATGACTGACCTTACTCTATTCATAGCTGAATATTATGTTTGTTATACTAGGTTAGGTTTACTATAGTTATTCCTTTTGTGGTTGTACACGTGATCCTTTAGTATGTGCGTTATATAGAAGCTTTCCCGCCTTGTGTGTGCAACGTGACAAGAGTCAAGTGGCTTTCCTCGTGTGTTCCGACCTGGTATAAGTGACGAACTTCATCGAGACAATTAGTGCAACCGTCACATTGGTGCTGTGACCAGTGGAAATCGTTTCGCCTTACTCTCCTAACCCTCCATTTAAAAGTCGTGGTACCGTGGCAGCAGATTTAACGGTACCCAGTAAGGCAAGCGATTGCTTCTCTCGACACTGTTGTTCTTGTTCGTTTTATTACAGTTGGCAACAGGTATATTTGTTCGATGGAAACTCCAAACCCCCGAGCGTCAAGAAGGGCTCACCGCGCGCACCTCACACGAGTTTTTGGAAAGATTACTCCCATTCTAGAGAGCGACGAAGCTCCCAATGAAAGAAATACCGCCACTCTCCAAACGGCGTTGGAGCAGATTGAAGCTAAGAGAACCGCTATATCAGAACTGGATACCGAAATCCGAGCTACTATTGAGGATGCAAACGCGTTGGAGGCTGAAATATTGGACACAGAAGAGATCACTTTTACTATTGCAGAGAAGATAACGCTCATTAAGGCAGTGTTAGCAAGACCAAAGCCACCCAATGTTCAGGCTCCACCCTTGCAACCACAGAGTGTGCAGACCTCAGCCCCAATGATTCTACCGCTGACACCAGCACACCAATCAACTAGTGACCAATCCTCAAGTACAGACACCCCTGTGACCAGCCCTCCACAAAATCAACTACTGAGTAGTGATAGCACCGAACAGACTGAAGCACCACAGAGACATGTTAATACATTTGCTGGTGTCTCCCAGAATGCCAGCCGCCTCCCTAAGTTAACATTACCCATATTTGGAGGTGATCCGTTGAAGTGGCAGACATTCTGGGACTCATTTGACTCAGCTGTGCATTCAAATAATGTGTTAACGAATGTTCAGAAACTTAATTATTTGAGAGCACACCTTGAAGGTGAAGCTGCCCGAGCGATTGCCGGGTTTCCTTTAACAAGTGTTAATTATCATCAGTCATTGGATGTCTTGAGAAACAGATTTGGTGATCAACAGAAAATCATAAATGCACACATGCATGCTCTGATGAACTTGCCGAATGCTAACAATAATATAACAAGTTTGAGGACTCTTTGTGATGTCATTGAGAACCATGTGCGTGGGCTGGCGGCTTTGGGGCAATCAACTGAATCTTATGGGGCTCTATTGGTTCCCATGATACTAGGAAAACTCCCAGCTGAGGTACGCAAGAATCTGGCTAGAGAACACAGCAATCTAGAGTGGACACTTGACCAGTTACGAGACTCTATTGTGAAAGAGATTCGAGTCATTGAAGCCGGTGCTTTTGTTCCACCACCACAACCTGAAGATCATTACCGCTCCACCGCTTCCTTTCACACAGGAGCCATGGGCAGACCTGAACAAAGGAAACCACCCAAGTGCACATTTTGCAAGGGATCACACCCAGCTACCCAATGCGATGCCATCCCAGACCAGTCTAAACGTATGGACATTGTATTGTCAAACGGGAGAAGTTATGTTTTAATTGCCTTGGTCACCACAGAGTCAGTCAATGCCAGTCGAAGGGCCGCTGTAAACGTTGCAAGGAGCGACACCACACTAGTTTGTGCCGAGGAACACCTAATCCTCAGACTCCAACCACTGATAGTAATTCTCAGAAATCCTCTTCAGAACAGTCATCTGCTCCTTCTCAAACCGCACAGAATCTAATTAACACTGCTTTGTCACACCCTCAACCAACTAAGGTATGCTTTCTGAAGACAGCTGTCGCCACAGTGAGAGCAAACAACCATTCTGCACAAGTGAACATTTTGTTAGACGAGGGAGCACAACGCTCATTCATTACACAAAGTCTAGCCAATAGTTTGTACCTCAACTCCCAGAGAAGAGAATGCATTGCCATTGCTGCATTTGGAGCATCGGAGGCCTCCAACCAGACTCTTCCAGTTGCTACAATCCACTTAGAGACTACTGAGGGAACTGAGATTCCGATATCTGTTCTCATCACTCCCAGAATTGCTCAGCCGCTCTGTAACCTTCCGTTTTCTTATGTGAAGCAGCTGCCATACTTGAAGGACTTACATCTGAACCATGCACTCTCAGACAGTGATAACATTAACATTTCCATGCTCATCGGAGCTGATGTTTATTGGTCCATTGTACAAGAAGCTGTGATTCGAGGACCAGGCCCCACTGCTGTTCAATCGAAACTTGGATATTTACTTTCAGGACCACTGTACAATTACACCACCTCTATAACATCCAGTGTGTTTCACTTCAGTTCTGCATCACTACACAACTCACCTGATGTTACCCCTAGTGAAGATGTGTGGGAAGCTGACCTTGTGCAAAACAAACAATCATCTACCTTTCTACAAGAGTATCTTCGTGACTCAGTAACGCGTCAGAGGGATGGCACCTACCTAGTGAAGTTTCCATGGAAACCCGACCACCCTGTGCTACCCACCAACAAATCCACCTGTGAAAGACGAGTACGGTCACTGGCTCGTAAACTCAACAGTACACCGGGCATGCTTCAGGTATACAACGGAATAATAGAGGAACAGCTCAGACGTGGTTTCATCGAAAAGGTACCTGGCTCAGAATTGTCTAAACCCTGCCACTATATACCACACCATGGAGTACACAAGGACTCAGTGACAACTCCCCTAAGGATAGTGTACGACTGCAGTAGCCGTGAAGCCAAGCACTTAGCCAGCCTCAACGATTGTCTGGAAACAGGTCCTCCGTTTCTCCAACAACTCCCTGCTATCCTTCTCCGCTTCCGTACTCACAAGTTTGGTATCAGTGCCGACATAGAAAAGGCATTTCTACACGTCCAGTTACATCACAAAGATCGTGATTTTACCCGTTTCCTCTGGCCATGTCGTCCAAGTGATCCTGAGAGTCAACTTCAAACGTATCGATTCAGAGTTGTCCTGTTTGGCTCAGCCAGTTCTCCATTTATGCTGTACGCTGCCCTCCACTGCCATTTAACACAGTGTAGTTCCACTGTATCCAAGGATCTTCTCCAGAATCTCTATGTAGACAACATTTTGTCAGGGCGTTCCACTGAAGAAGAGTCTGTAATGTTTTACAGTGAAGCCAGAACGATCCTATCTGAAGCCAATTTCAACTTAAGGAGCTGGGCATCTAACAGCAAACAGTTACGTGATTCTGCAAAGAAAGATCAAGTCGCAGATGGTTGTGAACAGGTCAACACCCTTGGGTTAGTGTGGAACACCACCAGTGATAAGTTGTCACTCGCTCATAAGGTTTTCTCTCTAGAGCATTCTTCAGCCACGAAGCGTGAAGTACTGCAACAGTCCTCCAAGGTTTTTGACCCGTTGGGTTTCACATCCCCAGTTACTATTAGTGCCAAGTTACTGCTACAACAGCTATGGCAGAAGAAGCTACCATGGGATGATACACTCCCATCAGAACATAAGCAGTTATGGCAGACAGTTTTACATGATCTTCAACAACTACACACTATTTCTGTTCCTAGATGTTACTGGCAGAATGGCTTGAGTACAGACACTCCAGTTGAACTACACATATTTTGTGACGCTAGCACCAAAGCTTATGGAGCAGTAGCATACTTTCGTCAAGGGGATGAAACAGCCTTCGTGATTGCCAGAAACAGGTAGCCCCACTTAAGCAGCTAACTTTACCCAAACTCGAACTAATGGGTGCCACTATCGCAGCACAGATGTTCACTTTGATCAACTCCTCAACCCAATGCAAGATCGAATCAATCTATATGTGGTGTGACAGCCAAATTGTACTCCATTGGCTCAACAGCGATAAGAAACTTAAGCAGTTTGTCTCAAATCGTGTAGCAGCAATCACCAAGGTCTGTCCTGTTCAATGGTGGGGTTACTGCCCATCTGCAGACAACCCTGCAGATTTGTTGACGAGAGGCATCTCACTTCCTTCCTTACAAGCATCTAAGATTTGGACACATGGACCAAAGTGGATCATACATGAACAGCAGAGACCGACGTGGAGTCCCACCGAGATACTGCATGTCCAACTTGCTGTCACGGAAGCTGAGGTGCTACCACTTAACCCACTTGAGGAAAATAACAAGAACACTACTGTGGCAGCTATCCTTGACATAGAAAGGTACAGCACACTGTCTAAACTGCTGCATGTGACCGTATATGTACTACGGTTCATTGAATGTATTAAACCACGTGAGCCCAAACCCTCAGGGCCAATTACAGCCAGTGAACTAAGTAAAGCACAGATGATGTGGATTCAAAGCTGCCAACATTCCACCTACTTGAAGGAAATCACCTCCCTGCAGAAAAGCCAGACATCCAGTAGGCGCCTCCCACTTGTCAGACAGCTCAGACTGTTTTTGGACTCTTCAAACTTTCTTCGGTGTGGCGGGAGGATACACAATGCTCCGGTTGACCACAACACCAAGTTTCCCTACCTCCTCCCTGCCAATCATAGATTCACTGCACTAGTTGTGTATGCCACTCACGCTAATCAACTACATGGAGGCACATACTGTACTGTAACTGCTCTGAGACAACGTTACTGGATCCCAGCAGCACGGAGAGTAGTGGCAAAGTTACTAAGAAAGTGTGTAATCTGCCGTAGAACTGCTGGAAAACCATTCCCCGTTCCGGATCCCCCACCACTGCCACTAGCCAGAGTTCAGGATGGACCTCCCTTTTGTGTGACCGGAGTTGATTTTACGGGAGCGATGTACGTGAGGAATGAAGGAGCAGTTGGTGACTGTAAGGTGTATGTTTGTCTGTTCACTTGTGCCAGCACGCGGGCAATCCATCTTGAAGTTGTGACTGACCTCACAGAAGGGACGTTTCTACAGGCTTTCCGAAGGTTTGCTGCCCGGAGATCACTACCCAGACTGGTCATATCGGACAATGCGTCAACATACACGTCAGCAGCCAAGGAGTTGAATGAACTATTCCAGTCACCAACACTGAAGTCAGCTCTCGTGCACAAGGGTACAATGTGGCGATTCATCCCCAAGAGAGCCCCTTGGTATGGGGGCTTTTGGGAAAGGTTAGTTGGGATGGTCAAGATGTCACTGAAGAAGACTTTAGGCCGAGCCTTCATTACTTTGACTGCTCTACAGACCACTATCATCGAGGTTGAGGCAGTGCTTAATGATCGCCCACTAACCTACCTCTCATCTGCCACAGGAGACCCAGAACCACTAACACCTTCGCACCTGTTGTGTGGACGCCGGATTGTCCCTCTACCACACCCAGATGTAGGAGATGAAGAGATATCTGACCCAGATTATCACTCTGCTAATCAATTGAGAAGTAAGGTGGACCGACAAGGCTTGCTACTACAACATTTCCAATCACGTTGGAAGAAGGAGTATCTAACATCACTGCGAGAAGTACACCGCACAACAGGTGTTACCGAGCAGGCAGTCAGGATAGGTGATGTGGTACAGATCCATGACGATTCACCCAGGAGTCAATGGAAACTTGCAGTGATTGAAGATCTCAAGAGGGGGGATGATGGATACATAAGATCTGTGACTGTTCGTACAGCCAACGGGAGAACCAATCGACCTATTGCACGTCTGTACCCTCTGGAGGTATCTGCAGATGAACACTCTTCTAATGTGAACACTGAAGAATCTGCTCAAATTGGATCTACAAGTGATGATGAATATTCACAACGACCCATCAGGAGGGCTATGGTTAGAGCAAGACACAAGCTAGCTGAATGGACTGCAATGCTGCGTGGCCCCCCGGAGGATGTCGAGAATGATGACTGACCTTACTCTATTCATAGCTGAATATTATGTTTGTTATACTAGGTTAGGTTTACTATAGTTATTCCTTTTGTGGTTGTACACGTGATCCTTTAGTATGTGCGTTATATAGAAGCTTTCCCGCCTTGTGTGTGCAACGTGACAAGAGTCAAGTGGCTTTCCTCGTGTGTTCCGACCTGGTATAAGTGACGAACTTCATCGAGACAATTAGTGCAACCGTCACATGCGCATTAACTTTTCTCCGGCTCCTAGCTGGGATACTTAGTTAACTAGTTGAGATGGGAGAATGGGCAAGTTGTGCTGTAAGACTTCAAGAACAGACATGCACGTAATTTCCTAAGTAACATACTGAATATGGTAGATTACGTGATCTCACGTGATAATAGGCATTTAATTAATTGTGCCACATGTCTGTCTGCTCTGAAGTACCTAAGATGGTAATAGAGCTTTATTTTGTGGCTGTATATTATCATTTAATGCGCTATTAAATTTGCATTCGTGTAGACAGGCCTTTTACACTGAAGCAAGGAAGATTTATAAGTGCCAAGCGGTCACGTGCACATATTTGCTAGTAACGCCTCCTCTTCGTGTTTTGCTGATGTTGCTGTTGGAATGGAATCGATAAGTCATATCAAGAACTAAGTGAGTCGAGTAAATGTAAAACTGGATTGGAAGCAACTCGCTATATGTGACTGTCCGAGCGAAACCAGCCTCCAAATTTACCACTTTCAGAGTTTCATAACTTTTGTTGGGTAAGCCCTACAGTCTTCAAATTTACAGGATTGGTAGTACAAATATATCACTTTATCATTGATGATTTGTAGTCTATATAGTAAGATTTTATATGGACCATTAATTAACTTGACAAAATTGGAGGTGTGAACTAGGCTGGTTTCGCTTGAACAGTCACATATCACCGCGCTTTATTGGGGAAGAAGAGTTTTTGATACGTTATCTCGCTTGGCCAGACTGCTTCTTTTCCTAGTCTCGCCGCCCAGACTGCCTTTTTTTTCTTTGACATTCGGACCGGAAAAAAAAGGGTCTGGCCAAATGGTCAGTATGGATTGGTGATTCGCACGCCGAGAAAATCTCGGCGTGCGAACCACTGGCTTTTAACACTTCCCTTTGTACTGCACCTAGGAGAGTGCTTTGAAAAGTATGCGTACTTGAACGGTTCCGTATATTATCCCAAAGGATAGGCACGTAAATTTTTCAGTACGATTTCTACGTGAAAAGTAGTGATGGAAGGATCGACAGAGCAGTCCAAACGGCAAATAAATTGTCTTGAAGAAGTAATTAGAGAAAGTGGTTTGCGTTTAGGGTACAGGGAGTTGAAACACGAGCAAACAAAAGCAATCTTATCATTTGTACAAGGAAACGACACCTTTGTTGCATTGCCAACAGGCTACGGGAAATCTTTAATATATGCAGCAGATATTTCCTCCACACGTGATATTTGATGACGTTACTAGCAGACGTCAGTAACTTAACACCTAACTTGTTAACGTGAATCCTTATAACATAGCATCACCAATCCATACTGACCATTTGGCCAGACCCTTTTTTTTCCGGTCCGAATGTCAAAGAAAAAAAAGGCAGTCTGGGCGGCGAGACTATTCTTTTCCCTATGTGTGTGTAGTCTCGTGAACCAGCCCCTTTTTTTCTTATATATTCGGACGGGAAAAAAGGGTCTGGTGTAACTCCGTTACCTTATTCGTTCTGCCAAATCCCCAGATTTTGGGGATTGTTTATTGGTGTGGATAGGCTTGAAAGGGTCGTTAACAAGGTGCGAGTGATGCAATGCTAACGTTTCAGCAAAGGCCTGAGGCCGTACGCGAGCCCGAAGGTACGCGATTGAACTAGAACGTCACTCACACCTTGCTAACGACCCTTTCAAGCCTATCCGCACCAATAAACAATCCCCAAAATCTGGGGATTTGGCAGAACGAATAAGGTAACGGAGTTACACCAGACCCTTTTTCCCCGTCCGAATATATAAGAAAAAAAGGGGCTGGTTCACGAGACTAATGTGTGTGAGTAGGAACCCAAAATAAGGTACCATTACTTTCTTAGTACTGTATATGTATCGATCGCTCGATTCTTGCCCGAGGGGTCCGTTACAAGCAATTTTGGCATACGTGATTTGAAAACATCTGTGTTTTGTACTTGATTTGTGATTTGAAAACTGTATTCGCGATTTGAAAACATTATTTGTGATTTGAAAACTGATTTGTCGATATTTATAAATCCTTAATACTAAATAAATATGAGCGATGATAGATGGAGGAGTAGAAAAGATTCACGTATATACAAATTTACTTTACAGTTCACTGAACAACACACGATTATTCACTACATTGCAGAGAAATAAACACTCGTGATATAGCGCCATCTACTCATTATGCGCTATCTAAAAATAAAAATACAGGAAGTGCCAAAGATGCTAGTCATAACCAACAGAAAACGAAGTTTTACTGATCCATATTTATGTATTTATGATTTGAGAACCTGATTTTGTATTTTGAGAACTGATTTTGTGTTTTGAGAACTGATTTCGTGTTTTGAGAACTGATTTCGTAAAACTAATTTGTGTTTTGAAAACTGATTTGAGCCGAAGTGTACATGATTTGAAAGCATGTCGGACCCCTCCGTACCCGAGTATATATTATCTATGATATTACAGAGCGTCTACTTTTTTGTATAGACCGGCATGTTAAATAATAATAATAATGCGGTTGGCAATGAAAATACCCGGGATAAAATTTAAGAGGTGACTTTGTGACACGAGCAGAAACCAAGACAACAAATTAAATTTTGGTGTTATTACAACTGAGTGGCCCAACCGTCCAACACCTTGTCAATCCATACACAAGATTTACAAATCACTTGACTTCAAACATGATTATTTGCAACTTGATTATGATTTGTGGGTCACCTTGATTTATGATTTGGTGACGACCAAGTAAATTATAATGGCAGATAAGTTGCCTTAAAGCATATACTGTGCATACTTGCTATAAAAAATCATGCAAACTATCCAAGCTTGAAGATAGTCTCGCATAGCCAGACTGCTGTTTTCCTTTTTGTGTTCAGGCAGGGAAAAAGGGTCTGGTGTAATTAACTCCTATAGTATTTTGGTTCTACGAATCCCCAGATTTTGGGGAGTTACATAAACTAAATTGAACAGCTTCGAATTACGTGTAGCATTCGGATTGGAGAAAACTTTTGATACATAATTCGAAGCCGTTCAATTCAGCTGACGTAATACCCCAAATCTGGGGATCCTTTGAACCAAAATACTATACTGTATATGACAAAACATACGAGGGGGAAAACTTTCACGGTTTCGCGGATTTTAGCAAGACGCGAATGTTTTACCATTGAAACTTTTCCTGCTTCACTTTTCCTTTATTCTAATTTGCGCACACTCTAAAATCCATATTGCAGAGGCGCGTGGGCTTTAAGGCTGCAAACCGCAAAAGTTTTCCCTACATAATGCACATTGTTGATGAACCGCGAAAGTTTTCCCCCTCGAATGTTTTGTCGTATACACTATACAGTAGGAGTTACACCAGACCCTTTTTCCCCTTCCAGATGAAAAGGGGAAAAAAGCGGTCTGGCTACGCGAGACCAGCTTGAAGAATGGTTACGTGTTTAAGATTTCTGTGTCAGGTGCTTCAGTTGCAGGGTCAACCAATTCAGTAAAGACTAGAATATATGAACTCTTAGAGTACACTATGCATAGTAACATGGAATCCTATTGAGTAGCTAACATGTAGTGATTCCTTTATTCAAAATTCTTAATGTTGTAGCTATTTTGCAATGTACTACTGGTCTGGCGTAGCCGACCCTTTTTAAAAAATTAAAGGGTCTGGTCTGCCTAGCATCACACACTCGTGTAACAATTTACGGTATTGCGTCAGTATCAATATCACGTATTCTATGTATTTCGTTGTTATTGACTAACGATCCATCACTGCTTCTAAATCAATTTATCGTATAGGCTGTGATTGTGATATAACAAGCTAATCGAAATTGAAAACAAACATGTGTAACACAGCATCTTTCCAAAACCGGTAGAAAAGACCACAAAATACATTGTTCCCTAGACAAAAACCCTTAATAACCATTTGTTGCTTGAGTTTGAATATTTGCCATATCCCTAACGACAAGCCACTGCTTCAGACACGATATCGACATCTCTGACATTGTTGATTTATGGAAAAATTTGTACGAGTTATGCACTAATTAACAATAATGCAATCTGATTGGTTTTACAAGATTCTTGTAATTTTACACGAGTACACTATGCTGGACAGACCAGACCCTTGATCAAAGCGCACGCGATCAAATCCAAGGGTCTGGCTACACCAGACTAATGTACTACATCACTATAACACATGTATGTAGCTATATGTGTCATATTATATGCTCCATATTGTGTGTTTGTTTACACATAGTTTAATCTGTTATTAATAAGTGTATCCAACTATATTACGTACCTGTAGCTTAAAAAGTATCCGTAATGGCAGAATCTGGTGGATCACTAATAAATGGTGGTCCACCAGTTAATGGCAGTCTGCCTACTTTACTGGAGACAGTAGATCAACTTAGCAAATATGTGACGGATTTCCAAAGTCACATTGACCTTGATATACTAATACCTCAGTTGATAGAGCGTGGAATCATCACAAGGGATGAAAGATATCAGTTAACGCATGGAGCCATTTCTCCACAAGTACGAATTCTTACTCTGGTCACAGAAATTTTGCCAAAAAAAGGTGAAAATATCCTGCAGCAGTTCAAAATGGCACTGGAAGATACAGTATCATTGGATGGGAGCCAAGGCCATCAAACACTTCTGAAGAAGTATTTTGGACTACATCCTGATTTACATTCACATTCAGGTTCAGACGAAGTACAAAAGCCTACTGCTGCAGATACTATATCAGATGAATCTGAAGAGTTCAGCATTTTACTGATGAACTTTACAAATAAATTAGAAAGTAGGAATGATAAAGACATTGTTGCAAGAAGGTTAAGAGATGTTGCTAACTATTTGTGTCATTTAAAGTGTGATAATCCACACAAGTCATTTCTGATTAAAGAAAATGTAAGAGCTGAACTTTGTTCAAATGATTTGACCTTCTCAAAGTTATTTAACTCTTTACATTCATCAAATCCACCAGTTATTTCTTACAGTGATGTTTCTATGTTACACAGAATCATTGACAAAGTTTTAAAGCCAAATGAAAGTTGTAGGAAAATTATTGAGCCCTTAAAACAGTTGCTTGATGAATATGAGAAAGATACCAGCATTACTCCTATGTTAGTTGTCCCAGAAATTCCTACTGGGAGTGCAAGAATTAAAGCAAAGGTTACGAATGCATCCAGTGGTGGTCCCAAGGTTAAAAATGGAGTCCGGAAATCTATATTTCATTCTATTTGGTTAAACTTTCGTGGTTCAGGTGTTGGTTCGGTTATTTTCTATTGGGATTTCCCAGAGGAATTCATTCTGCAGGTCAAAGAGAGCTTTGATAATGTTTGCAAGAATAAAACTGAGTTGCATCAGTTAAAGATCACTCAAGTTGAAGCGCAGCTTGATCAAAAGCCTTACCAAATCAACCTGGATATGGAGATCACTGATCCAGTCTTGTTAGAGGCTGCTCAGAAGCAACATTCAGTTGCTGATGACATAGCACCAAGTCAAGAAACATTCATTCTTTTCTTGATCAAGATTGACCGTCTTGTTGGTACATTTGCGGAACAGTTTCTCTCTACCTCAAGGAAGGAACTTTCCAGGCCTTATGCACAGTTTGAAAGGTGTTCTTTTAAACAAATGACTGATGTTCTAATCTCTGAAGATAAGCTTCATTGTTATGATATTTCTTACATTCAACAGTTCTTACTTTCCCTTCTAAAATTGGATACTTCACAAGGCAGTAAGTATAAGGAATCAATCACTGCTTTACTATCTGAGGCCCAAGAGTATGAGCCTGTTATTACCGGGTGTCCACTGCCTTCATTGCACTCTCAAAGCAGGTCACATGCTGTTTATATTGTCACACATTTCTTTGATGTCCACTGTGTCAGTTACGAAGTGATGATGACCCTCAAGTACACTCTGTTACAGCTCCTGTATCTCTCGATGTCAGCATTTCAGTATGTTGGGTGGACAGAAGTAAACGAGGGCTGTCAAATCACTTGGAAAACTTTTCCAGAAAACCTTGAAAAGATTGAAAACAAGCTTAGCTACCACCCATCTACTGGTGCATTGGAAGTTCAAGATGACTTTGTAATTGATTATCCATATAAAATTACATTCAGTTGCAATATTAAGAATAAGCAAATTTTATTGGATGGTAGTCCACTGTTATGCCCAGATCTTAATGGTAAGACAATGTATTTATGTAAATGTACATTAAGGGCTTAGCCTATCAGAAGCAAATTTAGAATAGTGAGAGTATCAACTAGCAAATTCAGGGAACCATTAGAATACAGTGGTACTTAGATTGTGTTTTATTTGCGCTTTTCATTTTAAACTTATAATTCTGGTTATCATTCAATTTGGATAAGCCCAGGGCCCTATTAGCCAATACCACTTCTGATGGTCCTTTATATAGTATACCCATCATTAATTGTTGGAGGTACGTAATGCATTACAAGAGTAAGGACATCATGTAGTAATATATAGTAATAAAACAAGAGCTGTAATAGTTTCACTGCCCTTACACGCAAAAGTACATACTTTAAAATCCTTTCCAGATTGCCTACGTATGTATGTATAAAAATGATCTATCTGATTCATCTGACCCTTTAAGTGTTACCGTCCTCTACATCAGTTGCACTGGAGTGGTTTTTGTACATATCATAACATTAATATTTTTGAATTGATTGCCATCCGAGTCACCAATGTAACTGCATATGTAGTGTTCAAACTAGGGATGGGCGATATTGATATTTTGGTGTGATATTATTGTGAAGCAAAATATTGCCTTAACTATATATATACATCTACGCATAGTGAAAACTGTCTACAAACATGTCAAAAATTAATGTGTCAAACTATCTATAGTGTGTCTAAACACTCCAAAACTTGTCATGATAAGTACCAATTATCACGATATTACACAATTATTGCTTATCACGATTATTGAAACTACACGATATTGATTATTGGCAAAGAAAACAATAGACAAAACCGCATCCCTAGTTTAAACAATTATTTACATGCAATTGTTTATATGCATTGTTATATTAGATTGCGGTTTGGATGTAAAGCTTGATGTGCTTTGTCGAGTTGGACATGTGTGTGCTGCTTGCTTCATTGATTATAACTGGGCATTTCGATTATTGTGGCTGCACTGTTTTAAGCCACATGAACATCAGTTTGCTGGGAAAGTGAGTGCTGTGTACAACTTTGCCAAGTCCACTCTTTGTCGAGTACGGAAACGACCAGCCAGTATTATAGAGCAGTGCTCAGTGAAGAATTGTACCAATGGAAGAAAATGTATCAAAGCACATTCAACCATTGAATTTAAGTATTGGAATGCTCAGCAAGGTGAGTAGCTACATATGTATAACTCCATATCCTTTGCTTATGTTGTACATACGTATGTGTTTTTAATTATACTTGAAATATGTATTGTTGTTTTACATAACCACTTTAAAGAGGAATAATGACTTGGGAATAAAATAACATATGTATCTATGGAGAGTCAATAAACTCAGCAGTTCAGCACCACCGTTCCTATGGATCAGCCCTTGGAAGCTTATTATGTCCATTATACACCTAAATAATTATAAAATCAAGAGTGATCATTTCCAAACCAACTTGCTAGTTAAATATGTACCTTCATTTTATGTAGAAATAAAGAATTTTGCATGGGAGGATCAAAGCCGAACACAGTGCTATATTGCAGATATAGAACCGGAAACGCGTGAACAGTGCTATATTGGGTAGTTATAGAACCAGAAACGCGTGAACAGTGCTATATTGGGTAGTTATAGAACGGGAAATAAAATGAAATACTTTAAACTTCTTGTTTTCGCTGTATATATTGATGGACAATTCAGTAAACAGTAGGAAACACTGGGATACATCAATGCTAAAGCCGTTCTGCTGAAAGATTGATAATGTTGAACGTTTTATAATGGCGTGCGAATTTGTAGAGGAAATTCTCTATAACAGTTAAAGCATTGCCTTGCTCGTGCTATATGAAAAATAAAGTACTTGGCACTCGGCCTCGATGCTAATATATCACTCGGCTTCGCCTCGTGCTATGTATATTAGCCATCTCGGCCTCATTGCCTCGTGCTTTATTTTTCATATAGCACTCGCAGCAATGCTTTAACCCTTACATAAAGAATTTTGCGTAGGAGGATCAAAGCCAAAAACAGTGCTATATTGCAGATATAGAACCGGAAACGCGTGAATAGTGCTATATTGGGTAGTTATAGAACCGGAAACGCGTGAACAGTGCTATATTGGGTAGTTATAGAACGGGAAATAAAGTGAAAGACTTTAAACCTCTTGTTTTCGCTGTATATATTGATGGACAATTCAGTAAACAGTAGGAAACACTGGGATACATCAATGCTAAAGCCGTTCTGCTGAAAGATTGGTAAGGTTGGACGTTTTATAATGGCGCGCGAATTTGTAGAGGAAATTCTCTATAACAGTTAAGGCATTGCCTTGCTCGTGCTGTATTGGCCATCTCGGCCTCATTGCTTCGCGCATTATTTTTCATATAGCGCTTGCGGCAATGCTTTAACCCTTACTTATAGTATAGTAACAAGCTATGTATTCTTATCTTGTCCTTCAATCCTTCCATTAAATGTGTTTACCTGGCTGACACTTGTATCTAATCCCAGTGTTTGTTTTATCATTCGGTTTGTATAACAACTCACTCATTCCTTAATGATTTAACCAAACTTTCTCTACATGCATCTGCAAGTCAACCAATAGTTATAACATAGCAGAGTAAATTTTACACTTCATGTTAGTGCTGGGCGGTATACCGGTATTTGTAGTTATTCACAGTATACCAGTTACCACGGTTACCATAGTATTTATACCCATATTTTCTTTATCACATTTTTGTGAATTAGAGGTGGTCCAGGAAACCATAAGTTAGTGTAAACAGGCTAAACAGTGAGGTTAACACTTAAACATTACAGGCAAACACCAACCTATTTGTATAGAAGGTGTAAATTTGTATTTATAACCAGTTAAACTGATAAAAAGTTTCCCTTGTGGGTACTATTTTATCTCATTTTAAATGGGTTTTTGAGATAACAATGACTTGAAAATAGTTTGTAGTGTTCTACTATAATGCACCTTCCACTGCATTTTACTGTGTAAGTTGTGATATCTTAAATACCGGTATACCGGGGTATTTTCTTCATACCGATACCGAGTTGAAAATTTTCATACCCCCAGCACTACTGCATGTTGAACAATGCCTTACTTATGTATATACTATGTACATTGATATCTTAGTCTTTACAAAAACGTTTTTGTTTTTTCAAAGAAACTTAAATGTACATGTACATAATAACAGTGATATATATTTTCATAAACTTGTTTTATAATGCATGAATAAAAATGACAAATGACAACTGTATGGGCATGGTATTCTTTGCTGTTTCATATTACATATTTATTCATACACATACGTACTTTAATTAACTCTCCAAAGCGCAAGCTCCACTTGGAGTGCCAAAAACACATGCCTATGTATAAATCGCTACAAGCATAAGTATTATAGTTCTTCATCTACAGTACTTCCATTTTACTTGCCATGAAATTCTGTTCAAAATAGTACTATTTCTTGATGGGTCTGATGAATCCACCTTTTGGGAAGAAGCCCCAGTGAAACAATAGCTTCAATATAATAATTTTTGCCATTATTCAACTTTTCTTTTAACCATCGTTACAAAATCAGTTGTATCTTCGTCATACTTAGTCACAGCAACAAATTCTTGATACCATTTTACTCGTCATGTGCTGCCGATTCAAATGATATATAAAAGATCACATAATGGTAAAATGGCCAACTAGAAAATTGCAAACGGATATGTGTTACAGGTGAAGAAGGTGACAGGGTTCATTGCTTCATAGCAAGTAAGTTCTTTTATATACATATACTGAATGTTTTCAGAGAGTTTTGATAGGTTGTTTAGTCATAGTCTATCTGCTTTGCCTAGTGGCCTTTAGTATACTTGCAGCCGCATTCCTTCTGTTTCAAAATAATTTGTGCCTCGAAGGGTTAAAATCTTTGCTTCACAGTCAAAAAAGGGCTACGAGGTTTTCACAAGAAAAGCCTTACAATTTTAGCCTTACAAGGATGTTATATATATATATGGCTGCTTAACTGTATTAACCAATCAGTTATTATTACCTATAGCACAAAAATCATGTGGCTTTATTTCATGTAACACAAAATATTACATATATATATGGTTGGTAAAATACAAGGGAAAACCCAAAATTTCTCCCTTCCATTATCAAATTTGTTTATTGACACTTTCAAATTATTTTATGGCTTGCTTTTAGTGATACACTAAATAGCCTAATGACGAAGCCAATCAAAATCAGAATATTATAAAACATTACTTATTGTATTTTGCGTGGGCGGATCAAAGAGTTGACAGTACTGAAGTGTCAGGAGGTAGTTATAGAACTGTGGTTGGGTAGTTATAGCACTGTGGTTGAGTAGTTGGGGCGAGCCTGAGCGAGTCCCACACTAACATGAAATCTCATATGGTGGTGATTCATGCACGGAAAAATGATGGCGAAATCCAGCCTGCCCCACACTACTGTAAGTTTTGTAGGGTGGTTCATGCACAAAAATACATGGATAAATTACGTAAAATCCATACAAGTGCTTACGTATGTAACTACTTTGATTACTGAGCTCTCAATATGTGGTTGGTAGGGTGGTTCATACCACAAGTAATAAATGGCACAGATTACTAACACTCCATATATGGTTAGTAGAGTGGTTCATGTTATGAAAAGTAAACGATGCAGATTACTAAGTCTCCATTGTTAGCGGATGCGTATTTATTGTAGTATGGAGAGAAAAGAAGAAGAAGGAGTTGTACCAGTTAAGAATTCGGAAAGTACAGAAATGCCAGCATTGTAGTGTTTTCATGTCTCCAAGTCATTATTGTCATCTTTTTCTCTGGCCTAGAAAGTTAATCGTCGCCAGATAGTATACGAGTAGACAAGTTTCACCTCTAGCTACCAACAATTAACAAAGAAGGAAGCCTACATCTCCCATTGTTGCACACCACTAACACGCAAAGTGCTCTTCTGGAGCTGACATTTGAAAGGCTGTAAATTTATATTCCATCTTTGCATTGCATAAGTTTCACAGTAATTCTATTTTCCACAAGCAACAATTAATGCAATCAGTACAAAATTATCTTGAAAACAAATTTTGCAACTAACATGCAGCTATGTACAACAATAGAAATCACTACGCACTTTACAGCCTTAGCCAGCTAAAGAAAGGTCTACAACAGACCATATATAAATTTGCATTCAAGTTATCTGTAGGCTCAGGCTCGCCCCACGATGCTGTTAGCATAGGCACTATAAAAGGCAATCAAGAAAACTGAGGCGATCTGGCTCAAGTTCTGGCATCACCAGATGACGAAGGTTACTAATTTATTAAATTTAAAAGTATTATTGGTTTTGCTTATTTAAAAGTAATGTCACCAGTATTTTTAACGGATTGATATATCGTTTACAAACCGCAACTTAATGAAATTTAGAGAACAGTTGCTTTCTGTGTTACTTAAAGCACTGCCACCAGTTTGTATGAAATATACAGCTCAAGGTGAGAGTCAGGTGGCAAATGTAGCACGAGACCATCACCAGGAGCTGTACATTTTATACAAACGAAGCTTACATTTTATACAAACGAAGCTTGTATTTTACACTTACTGACATGTGAATAAAACACAGTTCTATGATAGTAGAATTGCGTAAATGAATGGTTTTCTTAATGAAAAGTGTCAATGAGCTATGTACCATTCTACTTATAACTACTCTATCGTTATATAACTAGACAGATACTTTTATCTCAAGCACTTATTATCGTGCACCTACATACGTAATTATAAACAGTCTCTGGCTACACCAATGACAAATGTAAGTCTAGCATTTCTTTGTTCAAGGCTATATTGTAATGGTTAACTAGCTACGTACTTTAATTGTTTTGTATGGTTTCACCTTATTTAATGCATACTGTCTTTTGATTTGCTGATTATTGGCACTGTATACGTAGCTGAAACCCCAGCATTTATCTACTGTACGTATATAGAAGGTTTTGAAGGTGTATAGTTGAAGTAAGTATACTAGTATTCACTGTGGTATTCAATTTTCATGGTTTTGATCACGTTGTCACCAGGTTGTGATCTCAGTTGTTACAAGTTGTGACTACCTTGTTACAAAGTTGTTCACTACCTTGTTTACTATAAACAACATTGTCACAACCTTGATACCTTATACCTTGTACATTGTACACAGCCATGTCACCACCTTGTTTTTTATATGGGTATGGGTATGGTATACTTACTAACAGATGCAAGATAAGAACTTCTGTATGTAATTGCTATTATAAAGAATTTCTGTATTTGTTAATGTATTTACATGGAAACTTAAAATGTTTACTTTACATAGGTACAAGAATGGATTATAGAAGAGCTGTGAGTAAGAATAGTACAGTCAAGGTTAGCTGTAGTAATTGATTATTGTAGTTTATTGTCCAGGTTACTGTTTTTATCTTTAGGGATTCTCAATGGTAAAAAAGTGGCATTCAATTGAGACAAATCCCAGTTTTTATGCAATTAGCAGCAAACTTTCACCATCAAATTACTGTAATAAGTTCCATCATTTGCTCTACTGGGAAGAATTGCAACACATTGAAGAACTTAACACAAGGTAGAGTCTTTGAGTGGTACCACCTATAAGTTGATGTAACCATTCATGATATAATTATCTTTATGTACAAAATCATAGGCAATGTGTATATACGTACGTAGTTGTAATTTTGAAGGTTGTTCAATTTACGTATTGTGCAAAACATACTTTTCATATATTATGTACAGTATGTCACTACTTTTTGAAACATTAGCAATACCTTTAAAACTGTGTTATTACAGGTGTACTGATCCTGTTGATGTTGTAATGTGTAATGATGTCGCCATGGTAGAGAGTCTTAAAATGACCAAAGAATATGCCATGATTGGGTATGTTGTTATGAAGGATGCCGATTCTGCAAAGTACGTCATGCAAGCAAGCCAAACTGTTAGACTCGTATTAACAGATAAAGTGTATGTAGACGCAGATGTAGTCTCGATTTCCTTCAAAAATAGAGTTGAATTTTTTTCAAATCTGAGCATGGAGCATGTCCCAATAGCAGTAAATGAAATTAACACTGCTAATTTTAAGCTTTACTGTATTGGGCACAAAAGAGATACTTCAAAGCCAATTACCAAAATCAAAGTGACTTTTCATATCAAGCATCGCTACTTCCAAGATCTACACCATGCAGTAGACAATATACCACAAGGAATGATCCAAAAATTGTTCCCATCTGCTTCAGTTACCAAAAGAAGCTTTAAACAAAACGATAATGATTTTGTTAACTTAGAAAAGTTACAAGTACCTTTTGAACCTGACAAATTACAATTAGAAACCATTTCTTCAATGTTATCTGTCAGTGCTGAGGCTCCTTTTCTTCTTGTTGGCCCATTTGGTACAGGGAAAACACATGTTTTGGCCTGTGCAGCTGCTGCAATTGTTAATGAAGATGTAAATGCTAAAGTTCTCATTGCTACTCATCACAACAAGTCAGCTGACACATTTGTCTCAAAGTATTTTGGAACTTTAGAATCAACCAAAAGTTTGCCTCCAACAGTTGCTCCACTTAGAATAGCTTCAAAGGACTTCATTGATGACTTGAATAAACCATATTTTGTGAGGTTTAATGACCCTAAACTCACTAAAGAGCTGTTGAATGAAAGACGTATCGTGATAACTACATTTCTTACAGCATTACATTTTGCATCCACAGAAAAGCTACCTAGAGGATACTTTACTCATATTCTCATTGACGAAGGTGCTCAAACACGTGAACCCGAGGCTATTGCACCATTGATATTTGCAAATGAAAGAACTAAGGTGATAATAGCTGGAGACCACTTACAGGTAAATTAATGTTGTTTGAAGCTTTATATGTATACAGTATGTATATTTGATGAATACATACATACGTATATGAACTAAACTGTATGATGGATGAAATTTTCACAGAGTATTGAAATAGTTCATGAAAATATAGAATCATGTATCTGGATACGTATGTACTATAACCTAAATTTTGTTGTCTAGTGTTATTTCACAAACAAAAAATAAAAAATTTATTTCATAATTTAATTTTAATGGTGACTCACTTGAAATGAAAGATTTCATGGAAATTTATTTTGTTAGCAACTAAAGGGATAACAAGTTGATGTATTATCATCTAAAAACCAGGTATTGTGTAAGTTAAACCACTGTTAATCAACTGCTATTCAATGTATTGTAATAATAATTAATGACATCACGGGTAAGTCACGTGAGCATAGACTCATCACTAAGAACACATAGCAACACATACAAATTTAATTCTTTTGTTTAAACCGGCTTTATACTTCAGTACTTTAGTGATAAAGGTAGTATAAAGTTGTTTTAAGTCGAAATTCTTACTATAACAATATAGGCCAGTCTTCTTTTATAAGCTCTGCACGGCACGCGCACCCACTTTTAAAACTGAAGCGCTCTGTCTTGTTAGTAGTACAGCTGGTTAAACGGGTTTTACTGTGAAATGAAAGGCTAGCACGGCATTACCTTGCTCTTCTTTAGCAGTAACTCACGACCCGCTTTGTTACTAAGGCCCCGCCCATCAGTAATATCGACAGCAAGTGCCATATAAAGACACTGAAAAGCAGTAGGACTTGTTTGATTGGTTAATCAGGCTTCATTTCACGTGAATGGTTTTTGATAGCCTGGGGGGCGAACACACACACATACCGACATCAAACAATTTCAAGAAACCAGGCACGCGCCTGGTTTAAAAATATTTAATACTAATACGTACATACATATTTAAAATCTCATCATAAATGTTTTATTGCATCAGGACTTAGCATATACATACGCATTATGTGCTTACGAAATAATTATGGTGATTCGTTATTAGATAATCTTTTAATTAATATTTGAATATTCACCAACCAATAGAAGTGTCACATGATGTATAATCAATGAACTAATATGTAACTAGGTATAGAGTATAGTTTATCAATACGTAGATAACATGATAAGATCCCCCGGCTTCCATACACAGTTATAAATACTAATTAACTCATTCTATCTTAAGAAGGCATGGAGCTACATGCAGGTAATTCGTCACAAAGCTACATGTACGTAGTTATTCATGGTCGTTCAGTGGACAAATTATTCATTGGATGGCTAGTTGAATTGCCCATCATTTTAGATAGTTTTTTACTGGCCCAGTCAATATCACAAATGCCTATCACAAGTATGAAGCTATGAACAGAACTTCAAATCAGATACAAGCTAAACAGCCATGCATTACATTTATCCATGCAAGAACTTTATCTATGGCAGTGAGTTATGTATGTTATTAATGTGGCTAAAATGGTTGTTAACTGCAGGAACGAAAAAGTGACTTTCTTGTGTACTCTCCTTCAAATTTAATTCAGCTGTATCAGCAATGTTAGCATGTGTAGCTGCTGTAACAGTGTGGCATCTCACAAGTGAAATATAATTTTTGCATATACGTACGTGTGTATGTATATGCGTACGTATGTACAAAGTTAGTTACCCAATAAATTGTTGGTATTATAATTCAATTTGTAGGTTGGACCTAAAACAGTCGTCCTAGGTGAAAATGCTCTGAAGTACGGACTAGCAGATTCTCTGATAGAGAGACTTTATAGCTATTATTTTGGTCATAATAGTAAACAGCAATCTTGTTGGGTTTCTAACCTTCTCATCAATTATCGAAGTCATGAAGCAATCATGCGACTTTCATCAAATTTGTTTTATAACAGCACAGTTGTGTCTAAAAGCGATTCTAAGCTGCATCCATACACTTGTTACCCACTGCACTTTGTGTGCACTTCATTACATAATGGTACATTTCTAAATATCAGTGATATTCACTATGATGAAGCAGATGTTGTCTTAAGTGAGTTAAAAAAGTACACTGAAATTTGGCCAAAGCAATGGGGAAAAAGAGAAAAATCATCTGTGTGTGTTGTTGCTTCAAGTAGAAATCAGGTATGAGGTAGCAAGCTTATAATTATATTAGCAAACAATGATACAAGTACGTATGTACATACACATACGTACCTGTAGTTATGCATGTAAATTATGTAAAACACTTATGCACTATTGATTAGATGTTTTGTCATATAGGTTATTCAACTGCAAGCAAAGCTACATAAATTTCAAATAAGTTCTTATTATGTTGAAGTTCTTCCTTCTTTTGATCTTCAAGGTAACTGTAGCTACAGTATAAAAATTAGAGAAATTAAAGTATGTACGTATGTATATGTGGAATAATTACATACGATACAAACCGGCGACAAGTTCAATGTTACATGCGCGTTACATGCGGCATCTGACACCCGCTGAACCACGTGTGGCTACACGTGTGTGGCTATATACTGTTTCAATAGTACTTACGTGTGTCATTTCACCAGACGATCACATGACACTTGTGGGATTACTGCATTGGTTTTCCATCATAGCTAGTCTGATGCAATATGTTTAGTTTTTACGTGAGAGCTAACGTGGTAGCATCCCACTACGTACAACCAGAGATCAACGGGTGGGTTAACACATTCATGGTATCACTATAACTATTATTAATAATATAGCTACGTATGTAGTTAAGCAAATGAGTTGTTAAATTTTAAAACTACAAATAGGGATCGTATAAAAAGTACAGAAACAAGGATAACTTACGTAAGTGGATAGACTTACACTTACGTACCTAGTTCTGGCACTGTATGCAGAAACATTTTAACATACAAGATCCCTATTTTGACTGCTAAGTAGGCGTACGTAGGTGCATGTGAAAATTTACTGAGCTAGCAACATCAATGGCTATTTAAAAATTCAGTCAAAATAGGGATCTTGTATGCTAAAATGTTTCTGCATGCAGTGCCAGAACTATGTAGGTACGTAAGTGTAGTCTATCCACTTACGTAAGTTATCCTTGTTTCTGTACTTTTTATACGATCCTTATTAATTTTGTAGTTTTTAATTTTTAGTATCACTAGTTTATTAAGTTTTTGATACCCATTATTGGAGAAAGAATATATACCACCATAGCTATATGTAGTTATAATAGCAAATATACAATTGTGACACTGATTAATTCATCTTGCAGTATTTAGCTATGACAATGAGGTGGGGACTACGTATTTTGTAGCTATGTGCCAGTGACGTCATGAGAAATCACCATATTAAGTACAATAGCTGCCTAAGCAGCTGTAGTAGCTTGTAGCTAGCTAGCTAATATGCAAGAAATTTAAGTACGTCCCTTTGTGGCTACTGCCGACACTCAACATCCTGGCATATCTTGGTGCCACAGGAAACTGTGACATTGTCCTCCCCAGTGGAGTAAGACTGGCCACAGCTAGTGTAATGAGAAATGAACATAGGGATAAAATTGTTTCCAATATTTCAACTTGTGCATATTTTCTAGTTCTACTAGACTACGATATAGCAAATTTTCAGGGTTACTAAATCACTTAGTCGCCTGCATGTTCACTTAGTCACCTACACGTGTTTACTTAGTCACCTACACGTGTTTACTTAGTGCCCTGCCCTTAGGCAACGACCGACCATTAAACAAATTTCAACTATACTTTCATGTACAAAACAAATTTCCATTCTTACTAGATAATGAGTAGTGCGACAAACTTCATTTCGCTGTTTGTAGTCTTCTTCGGCTTATTTGCTCGTGAAGATGTTAAGCGCATCAACATCGTCAAAAATACACTAGTGCTAGTTGCCAAGTGGGTACCATGGAAACTTCAAAAGCTCTTCGCTCAAGAAATCGATAACTAGCTCTTCCACGCTTATAATGGCGTTTGAAGGTGTTATCATGTGATTCTTGTTCAGTGTAGTCTAAATAAGTTAGACGCCGTGACCTACGGGACTAAGTGATTTAGTAACCCTCAGGCCCTTAGTAGCGCCCTCGCTACGCTCGGGCACCACAGCCTCGGGCCTTCGGGTTACTAAATCGCTTAGTTCCCTTGGTCTTGGCATCTAACTATTATATAGACATTATTTCAAGCTCTGCATTACACCACATAGCCGGAAAGTTTCATGTAATATTTTGCCTGCAGAAGCATAAAATTAATTAGCTAGTTCCTTTTATAGTTTTTGCTATTATACTTTATTTGCTACCATACAGGTAGAGAGTTCCGTGCCATTTTCGTTAGCACTACAGAAGCAACTGACAGAAATGGATTTTCTAAAAATCCTACCAAAAGCATGACTGATCCATTTGTTTTTAACACAGTAGTCACTCGTGCTCAGTCATTGGTAGTGTGTGTAGGAAATCCTTACTTTCTTTGTCATCTAGAAGATAAGGTAAAGCCTGGAAACAAATGTTGGTCCACCTACATTAACTGTTGCCTTGATTGTGAAACATTAGCATTTGTTAATTGTAATTTTGGCCAAATGGAGAAAGAAAATTTGCAAAATGTATTAAATTGTAATACTGGAAGGCGCTTAAAGCAGGCAGTGAATGGTGGTGATAAAATTATCATGGGTTATTTGAATTCATTGGCACAATTTGAGCTTCACAAAAAGGTTCTGAGATTTTCGAAATCCTGGGGAGATATTCAGTGGATAAACCATGATTATGGTGGTGATACTGATGAAGATGAACAAGCTAGCACTCTTTCAGACTCATCACATTCAGATTCACTTATCAAATGTGTTATTGATATTCACTCACGGTACCAAGCATTAGCTCGGTCAGTTAATAATCCTGACCTTGTTATTCATATTAATGGTCAAAGGAACCTCCGTGGTGCATTTCATGAAAGCACTGTTTTAGTTGAGCTGGTGGAAAGCTATAGTCAACCACGAAAGCAAAATGAGGGAAGAATGTATAATGGAAAGGTTGTTGATTTGATTTCATTAAGTAATCCTACATTTCTTTGTGAAGTAGACCATCGTAACTTCCATCGATTTTATCCTATTAATAAGAAAGATCCTGCTTTTTATAATCTTCCTACACTTTCTAAGGTTGAAAAAGGTGTTGCAGTATTTGATGCACAGTCTTTGGAAGATGTTCCACGTGTTGTTCAAGTCTTTCCTCCTCAATTGGCAAGAAAAAGAATTTTCATTATACAATATCTTCACTGGGACCACTGCAAATTCCCTTCTCCAGTTGGTATAGTCACTGATTCAATATCCAAAGGATATACATACAGTGCTGGTGAGAAGTTACTGTGTGCTCAGTACAAATTTGACTTTGCTGAAGTTGACGGCAGCTATAAACCTGTCAAGCCAGTCCATCCATACAAGTCTGATGAAATTTTTGCAATCATCGAGAAATCTGGTGAAATACTTGAGAACGCATTTTCTATATGCTCCAGGGATAAAGATACTTATATTATCAGTTACTATGTTGTTAATATTGCTGGGTGTATTGAAGATGAAATGTTAACAGAGTTGTTGAAACAACGGGGGGTTTCTGCTTTTGTTAAGACAGATAAATTAAATAAATGGAAATTGCATTCTATGTTTCCACTTTCTCTACTAAGGAATTTAAATTTTGAATTAAATAAACCATGTTCCTGTTTTAGGGTAAGTTGTTTGGCAGAGATAAAGAGCGGAAATATAACCTATAAGCCATTAGAAACTTCAATTGAAGAAGTGTTTGGAGTTTTGATCAAAACCTACACACTACAAGAGATGGAGGATCAAATAGAATCTCAGTTGGAGAATCAACTAGAAACTCAATTAGATTTAATTTTACTATTTCATGTTGCTCGTCGTTTGCAGTGGAAGAGATTAGGTTACAACGAGGCAACATATAATTGCATTTTTGATATTTCAGAAACTCCTCGTGCGCAATTAGTGCTAAAAGAGTTTTCATCATGGGCAAACAATTTAGTGGCTATGAAACTAGCCGATAGTTCTCTAACTTTGTTTCCTTTACAATGTAAATTGCCACTAAATCCTGAAGAAAAGAAATCAGTTTGCAAAGATCATGGTAATGCTTTACAAACCTCTCTTCACAATAAATATTTTCTTCCTAAAAATGGATACAAGCCTTTGCCTGATGTTAAAATTTATAGTAAGGCATTACCATTGCTTCTTGAAGCTTTAAAAGACCAAAATTTGTTTAAATATCTTGCCATGCTTGCTTATGATAACTTCTTTCCTCAATTGCATGTCGCTGCATATAAATTTAGAAGCATAGCAAAGGCAAGAGAGTTTATGTTGTGCTCTGACACTGATGAAGTAAATTTCATGGCATCCCATGATTCTGCTTGTTATACTACGATGTTTACTTCTCCGTTAACCAGCTTTTTTGATATTGTGGTTCAAGGTATGCTCTCTGCTGCTCTCAATCGTCAACCTTCCAAGTATAGTAAAGGTGAATTGGGTTTCATATGTGGAAAAGCTAACAAAGATTTCAAGCGAAAATCTGATTTTGTTGAAAACATGTTTAACCTACAGTTGGGTGTTACACTGAAAGCCTTTAATCACAGAATCGTTGGCTACATAGAAAAGATCGATAATAAAAACCGGCTAACTCTGTCCTTTCCTAGCCACGAATTGAAAAATCTATCAGAACATCAGTCGTCTTTTAATATTGCCCATCTGCTAGCTTTTAAAAGTTCTAGTGGCATTCAATTTTCTTCAAAGTCATCCACATGCCTATATGACTGGAATGTCAAGGTTGCTTCATTTAATGGACCGCCGTCAATTTTTGATTGTCCAACAATAGTTTTAAGTAGGATAGAGAATGCCGATGCTACAATTGATATAACAGTGTTTATGGCTGATGGTGAAGAAGAAAAATCTCATTTTTACATTGAACTACACAAAAAATCACTGGTTGGTAGTGTGAAGTCATCTACTGTGTCTGTGACTCAACTTGAATGGCAAGAGTTAGCTAAGATGTCTGCAAACCTTGAAGATTTAGAGAAGCAATGTGAAACTGCTTTAAAAATATTGTCATCTCGCTGCACAGAACAATCAAAGAGACCGAACTTTCAGCAAATTGCTAAACAAACTGTGTGTTGGTCTGGAACTGTTAGAAGAAAACTTCAACAGAAGTATGATCCATTACACGTATGGTTTGGTGCCGCTCAAGATACTGCTCTGATTTATCCAAAAATTCAACAAATCGAGATTACTCCATTCCTAAAAGTCTGTGTCCAACACAATTCTGAACCAGAGAAATGCTTTGCAAATATATCACTGGTAAATGCTTCCAAAGAATCATATACAGATATTGATGAATACAAGGAATTATGGGGACAACTAGTAATTGCTGAGAATGCAATTAGCAGTGTTAGAACAAGAGACATTTTATTACTAGAAAATGTTTATCTACAATGGCCAGAGTTAGAGCACTGTTGTGATAACTATGCTGGCGATTATTACAGGGTTCCTAAAGATGAATTTGTCATTATGAAGCCCCCTTTAGATTTCAACAAATCAAGTATTGAACTATTTGATTTGCAGAGAGGTGATCTCCTTTGTGTTCAGTATGAAGTGCCTGATGAAAAGTTAGAGATAAGCATGGGGTTTATATTTCACATGTTTGTTGACAAAGTGTTGCTTAATAAAGTTGAGACAAAAGGTAGCATTAGCACTAAATTGGGTGGTAATGAAGATTATGATCATGACTCTGATTGTGAAGATTTGTTGAGCGAAGACGATAGTAAAAGTGTCGAACATGAAAAGGAATATCATTTATCTTTTTCTCAGAATATTGAAAAGATTTCTGAAAAGTTCAAACATATTATAACAAGCAAGTCAAGTATTAGTTGCAAAGTGCAAATATTGCACATCTCACCTCCGCAACGGTATGTTGTTTTAATGTGTAGCTACTTGTTTCATGTGTTGATTGCTTTAGGAGAATTTACAGATGCCTTCGAAACCTTCATAGATCATCATATATGGCACAAAATATTGCCTGTGGGGATACTGATGCTATTACAAGAGCTATACAAGGTTTTGCATTTAGTAAATTTATGATTCATGAATGCGTAGTACGTACGTATGTATGTATCATATTTACCGTGTTTCGAATTTGTAATCATGGTACAATTCCTAGCATAAATTTTTATTACCTTCCCATACAAAAAATCAAGGTTGTGAACAATTTACAATGTTGTAACAAGGTTGTGACAACCTTGTAGCATTGTAGATCACAATCTTGTGACAAGGTGATTGAAATAATGTAAAATGAAAAATTGAATACCACAATAAATATTGGCACTTGCAAGGTTACATATACAAATTTAATCCTTCTATATAGTAGATGAAGTTGGTAAGCTACTGCTCAATGGTACATACGTAATAGTTGTAACATGGGCGGCGAGGGATTTGCCTGATATGTATGCCCGAGGGCCGCAGCTGCCTGATATGCATGCCCGAGGGCAATACATATATCAGGCAAATCACGAGTGCACATGTTACAAGGCAACATGCATCACCCCGCGTGTGGGCGAGCACCAAGCAGCCCAAGCCCCACACACACGCCCGCCGAACCCCCCATAGACGCACCCGCGAAGGCCCGACCGTGGGCCCTGAACCAGCCCCCAGGAACATGTGCCACAAGTGTTATCAAAAACTAGCACTCAGAAATAGACAAATGGTGAGTATAATAAATATAGTACTGTAGTATGTTTTGTACTGTATAAGAAGCGAGTTTTGCATTGTATAAGCGTGTTACTCTATTCTAATTATTGCCATGCAAGTAACTCACCTTAAACAGCTTCCTCTTTGTACATAAACTTCCATACAACAACCAGTAGGGTACAAAGGAAACATTTAGCGATTAAATTCCACTTCCTAAACTATGCTAATACTAACGAATTCAAACCCACAATCGATAGACCTTATGTTGTGCCTATATAAAGAGTGGCATAAGTTGCAGATTCAGATCAAGGGTATATGTTCCAGGATACAACTAGTTGTATCCCTGCTTTTCCCTTTGATCCGCCCACGCAAAGTGATACATGTATAATTTATGTAATGATGTTAACTTCTACAGGTACGTAAGTTGTCACTAAAACTACATGACTACATGATGCATGATTGTTCACGGCATTCCCTGAATAAGCATAACTCACTCACATGTGCCATATAAGGAGTTGAACTTTAACCTTGTCACAAGGTTGTGACAAAGTTGTTACAGTTTCAAAAACAAGTTGTCACAATGTTGTGACAAGGTCGTCACTATGTTGTAACAAGGTTGTAACCGTGATTTTTGTATGGGTTTGTCTATCTAGCTATATGACGAGCTACGTACGTAGTAGGCACTCCACAAACTGTATATTTTACACGCAAAAAGCAGCATGGAAAGCCTGAACCTACCACTTTAGTTAAATCATTCAATACCCCGACTCAAATCCATTGTAGACTAAACTTCATCCACTCACTTTTTCTGTTTTGAAAGGTGCATTTGTTGATTCCACATCTAAGAGCTGAATATTTAAGCCAGGCACGTGCCAGCTGGTTTCTTGAAATTGCTTTTGTCTGGGAAGTCGGTATGCGTCTGTGTGTGTCCACCCCCAGGCTATTAAAACTATTCACGTGAAAGGAAGGCTGAATAACCAGTTAAACTAGTTGTATTGCTTTTCTGTTTCTTTATATGACACTTGCCATCGATAGAGTTGATGGGCATGGCTTTAGTAACGAAGCGTGTTGTGAGTTACTACCCAAGAAGACTAATAAAATGCTGTATTAGCGATTCATTTATCATTAAAAGGCATTTTACCGCCTGTGCATTACTAACAAGACGGAGCACTTCAGTTTTATAAGTGAGCGTGTTGTGTAGGTTGCAGAGCTTATAAAAGAAGACTAGCCTATAGTGTTATTGGCTTAAAACAACTTTTTACCACTTTTAAAAAGTTTTTATCACTGAAGTACTGGAGTATAAAGCAAAAGGATTAAATTTGTATGTGTTGCCATGTGTTCCTTAGTGATGAGGTGATGAGTCTTTGCTCACATCACTTACTCGTGACGTCATTAATTACTATTACAATACATTGAAATATTGATTGATTAACCTTACACAGCGCCTGGTTTTTAGATGGTAAAACATCAACGTAGTCATGAGTAGAAATCCATTAACAGTGACAACAACAAGGCAGAGCTACGTACCTTCATTGCTCATTTCATTCTGACAAGTATTATCCCTTGATTGTAATATGTTTAACTATATGTGACCTTCGGAGGGAAAACCAGCCTAGTTCGCACTTGGTGGTATTTCGAGAAATGCCATTTCAAAATATTTAATTAATTAAAACAACCTGCTGCCTGTAGCTGGCCATCATGTATTAGCAGCAATAAACAGAGTACCGTATAGACCTAAATTTTGGCGGGGCTAAACTTTGGCAAACCAACTCCCAGTAAAGATTTGGAAGGTTAAAATTTGGCGAATTAACTTTTGCTAGACAATTCTATTTAATGCCACCCAACATATCTGCGAACACATGGAGGTACAGGGAGTTTCGAATGGAGTTTACCTTCGTGGTTGAATCAATAATTCGTGGTTACCACGAATCAGACTTTTTGCCCAATTCTTAGTTAAGTTGATTCCCCCACCATTACATGCTAAAAGGTTCGAATCTTTATTCATCATTATGCCTTCAGCAGCCGCTATGACAATGGCGGAGTTGACAACAGCACCACGCTCTCATAAATATTTAACATATTCTCTGACTTGCTTATCCAGCTCTTCTCCCAGCAATAATGGTTTTCCAGCAATAATGGTTTTCCAGCTTTTTGCATGACAATTCCTGAACTTCGAGTCCAGAAGTATCTCAAGAACTGTTGCCTCCAGGTTTCTTCAAATTCGCACGATATTCATCTTTCAATCTCCTGACAGACGTTTCTTCTAAAGGTAATTCAGGAAGTCGTCTAGCATAATATCGCAAGGTGGCAGTTACCCCATGTTCTGCTGCTCGTCTGCCCACCTCATATCTTTGGGCGGGTGTTAAAATTAAATATGGCCCTCATCACATTTTTCTGCCGGATTCTTGTCGCTCGATGATTGGTGCAACGCTAGTGTTGGCTCTCTCTATTGAAGACGACTTCTTTACATAACAATCCGTGCGAATCTGACAACTTCTTATCAGTCTCGTCCACACTTAGATGAAAATACTTTAATTAAAAATCGACATTTCTAAAAAATGCCTTCTTACACATGCGTGCATACTTAAAAATTGGAGGGTTAAATTTGGCAAAATGCTATCAATTCGCCAAATTTGCCAAAATTTGGCCCCTCCAAAATTTAGGTCTATATGGTAACACTTTAGATTTCGTATAGTTAACCTTGTGAATGACTGATGGCTGGATTTCAGGGCTTTTGAGATGATTTTTTTCTGGTGTGCACTAATTTCAGTCCAGCGGAATGTAGAGGTGGGCAGGTGGGAGGAAGGGGGTGGGCGAGTGGGAGAAGGGGAGGGGTGGAAGGGGGCCCAGACTACCATACAGCACTGTTTAGAGCAGGAGAAGCCACCAAAAGTAACCACATTGAGCTCATACCACACCACAAGGCCAAGGAGAAGAGTTCCAGGTCATGGCCAGTCCAATTGGTGCTCTCTATAGGCGCCATTCTCTTAACCGTGACATCACAAGGTCAGCAAAATTCCCTCCAGAAAAGCAAACCCGCTCACAATGGACAGTAGAGACACTGTGCATAGATAGTTATTGAGTGTAGCTATGCTCTTGTGCAGTAAAAGTGATTTCAGTTTTGATGCAAACATGGTCGGTTTTTGCAGAGACAGTCACATATACTAATGTACAACAGTTATTGCTTCTTTATGTGAAAAGAATTGCTAATACTGCTCTTCTTTGATAGGAATTCATGATTTGTTTCGTTACTAAGGCAACACCTAAATAACATAAATAATAAGTGTGATCTAAAGAAACTGAAAAACAGTAGAACTTCTTTAACTGATTATAGAGGCTTTATATTTTATGTGATTAGTTTTAAAATATACCGAGGGGCTGGGACACACACATGTAAACTACCCAGACAAAAGCAATTTCAAAACCAGGCATGCACTGAAAGGTTGGCACACACCTGGTTTAAAAATTACAGCATTTGTAGTACAAAATGATGGTGGGAAAATATATATTTATTTGGCAGATGTCCATGAGTTTATCATAATCTTTTAAAAGCGGTAATAAATTGACATATGTATGTACGTAGAATGGAAGACATACGTAGTTACTAATTGAAAGTTTCCATTCCAAGTGTACCGGTGTTGTAAGTTTACTAATGTGTTCTTCCATCACCATTTTGTGCTACGTACGCATATGGTGTTTTATGTATATAGATTCAAAGTTCAACATGAAACAAATAACTTCGGTTCTTAGAGATGACAAAGTACTTTATTTATGGGATAAGCCAACTAAGGAGCTATCACCAAATCAAATGACTATATTGAGAAAAGCCTGCAGAAGCAAATTTTTAATTATTCATGGACCTCCAGGTGAGTATTCTTATGTACTGTACATCATACTGTATGTGGGAAAATTTTGGAGTGGGAAAAAATTGGCGAATTTGGCGAACAGAAGGCCATTTGCCAATTTTTATCCACCAATGTTTCTTTTTAGGATCAGTTTTAGCTATACATGCGGCTCATTCGCCAATATTTTACCTTCCAATTGATTCAGATCAGCGCATTCGCCAATGTTTTACCCCGCCAAAATTTTCTCACGTACGGTAATTCATTTTCATTCCATGTACAGCCATGGACCATTTATCCACCATACTTCAGTTTGTATTGCATGTGACCATCCGTTTAAAAGGTTTCAGTTACCCTATGTTTGAAGGAGTAATATACGTAGTCATACATATTATTGTGCTGAATTTTGTTTACAAGGTCAATTGTTATGTAGCTATGTATTTGATTTGTCAAGATCTGCCATGTACACACACAATGATAAAGCTCAGTATTCATCACCAATCCATTGTATCATCAATAAGCCAACAGACCAATAGTATACCACTAAACTAAAAGTCCACTATCTAACAAAACTTAAATGGTCTGCTTTTGCTGCATGAGGCTTGTTTCTGATGCCTGTCGATTCATGAGTATTCATGTACGTACATGGCCCTAGTTGGCTTGGAGAGGCAGCCATGCACCCTGCTACAAATCACCAAACAACTGGTTAGTGATGTTAACCATGGATTTGGCTATATTTTGTAGCATTTTAAACACAATAGCACCTAAGATGACTGGATTTTTACATGATAGTTAATTGAAACCTATCAGTACAAGACTCTCCACTTTATGCAGTCTCTTGCAGTATTGATTTTGCTGGTTAAAGACTAGCTATTTACGTAAATAGTGGGAAATTTTGCTAGCCACACGTTGCTCAGTAGATCTCTTTAATAACAGAGATTGAATGCTCACAGATGCATAGAGAATTATAAACATGTATAGTTTATGTGAGCCTTCTCATAATATTGCACATACAATCGATATTTAAAATAGTATGTATTTACAATTCTATGTACCTACATGGCAGATTTTTGATAATCCAATTGGTAATAGCAAAGTTCATTATACATTGATATGTGTAGTTTACATGCTACAAACTAATACACACATTAATCTTTTATAGGTACTGGTAAAAGTACTGTTGGAGCTCATTTAGCTTACATGTTTGCAAAATTAAATCAGATAACCAAGAAGAAAACATCACCTGGACAGAAGAACAGATGCGTAATCTACTGTGGATCTTCAAATATTTCTGTCGATGTCGTTGCAAGTATGTAATCACAATCAAGCATATTTGTTGCATAGCTAATCAAGTAGTGCTGGGAGATACGTACATAATAAAAGTTTTAATATTATCATATGGTTGCTCTAGACCAATAGTACAATATTGATGATAGTTCTTTTCAAGTTGACCAAGGGGGGTATTATTTACTATTTTGTTTCAAAATAGTGCCATCAGCATTATAGTGTATACGTACGTATGCATACGTAGCATCAAAATTTGGAAGTGCAGATGCTAGGAGTACCATGCATAAGTTAAAACCTTCATAAGGTAGCTATAAGCACAAATTTGTACCTCCCTAGCTACAAGTTGCTATTTGTGGCTTGTTATAACCATGGAATGTAAGTTACCAAAGTACACTTAGTAGCTATATACGGTACTAACTTAAAATATACATATTTAACCCTTAGTGCATGCGCAGAAGGGTTACAGTACTCACTCTTCTGTCTGATTAACATCTGGAAACTGACGCTACTATAACGCTTGAAATATGCACCTACTTGAAGTACACAAAACTTAATTAACTTTAAATTGAGCGGTTTTGTGAAATTCGCTCTTATCTCGGAGTTGTTTATAGATTAATAAGCGCTTAATAAAATCCCTAAGGTTACTAAGCACTACTATAAATCATAATTATCGCATAGTGCATGCTAAGGGTTAGCACTTTAGTGCCTTTTATTGTTTTCTGTAGAGATGTTATGTGATTTGAGTGAAGACAAGAATAAACAACGAAAGCATCATGCCGACAAGTTGAATGTGTTACGGGTTTATCCTAATAACATTGAACAATCGGTTTATCCTAATCCTTTTGAATTGCTGCATGACAGTGAAGCTTTATCAGTAAACGAGAATTTAAATTTAAAAAGATTAAAGCCACACAGTTTGCATTATAAAATAAGATATGAGTGTGGTCAACTAGGAGAAACTATCAAAACATTAGAAAAAAGTTTCACCGAAAACAAGCAAAGGCAAAAGTTTGCTAGTAAAGCAGATAGAATGAAGTATAGAAAGGCAATAACTGAAGCTGAAGGCAAAATACTTTCTGATAATATCGACATATTAATTTGCACATGTAATGAAATGGCAAGTGCAAGAATCTTTAACAATATTGAGGCTGTACAAGTTATTATTGATGAAGCTGCTATGGTGACTGAACCTGAAAGTATGATTCCTATACAACATGCAGAACAAGTTATTCTAATTGGAGACCATCAGCAACTTCAGCCAAAGGTCCATAGCAGACATGCTGACAGAAGTGGACTAACTGTTTCATTATTTCAGCGATACGTTGATGTTGTTGAGTTTGATTTCTACTTTTTAAAGGAGCAGTTTAGAATGGTATAAAATATAGCTATGTATAGATAGCTAGTATAGTGTGCATAATGAACAAACGTTCCTGTTAGAATTTCATAACATCGTTATGGGCATTTGCATGGTATTCTAAATTAAAGTTGCAATTGTAGGAAGACTCATCTGTTCGTGGTAACATTTTTGTGGCCATCAATAAAACCATGAAAATCACAAAAGTTTTATATATGATTTCCCATATACATGTACAATATCCCCCAATGTCACATACACTTGACTAAATTGCAGGAGCTAGCTACATCTTGGTACGTACGTATTCTGATAAGCAGCTATTCATGTAGCTATTTAGCTAAAGCTAATTAGTACAGCCAATGGCAGCTCAGACCTATCACTTTTAAAGATAATGTACCCATGCCGCATGTAATAATTACAGTATATACAAGTGCCCCATCATTAACAGCTAAGTCAGTGTGTTAGATGCACATTATGAAGTTTAGTAGACTAACAAGGTGCAGTAGCTAAGACTGGATTCTGTTGACTTTGATCAGTTATCTGGTACAAATAACTGTATACACCATACTACGTATGTAGCTACATATATGTATATTCTTATGTACCTTTGTGTGATGGTAACCTGTTTTGTTATGCTGCAGCACAAGAAAATATTTGAATTTCCAACAAATCAGTTTTACAAACCAATGAAGCAGTTAATATGCTCTAATCAAGCTACAGCAAAAGAAATGGAAAACAAAGCTAAAAGTCTTAAGACATTTTGGCCCGACTGTGATCCTACTACACCTTTTGTATTCTGTGATGTGGTTGGCACTGAAAAAGTTACTGATACCGAATTTATCGACAAAATTCGTGTTGGCCAAGAGTCTAAGTATAACCCAGAAGAAGCAGATAAAATAGTAAGAATTGTTGCCACATAGCTATCAGTTTTATCTTTGCCTGCTTTAGGTTGAGATTGTTAAAGTTCTAGTTATGAACTATGGTGTGAAACAACAGGACATATTAGCATTATCTCCCTATCAAGCCCAATGCAAGCACATTCATGATAAATTGAAAATAAGTAAACTAAGTGAAGTCAAGTGTACAACAGTCAAAAGTAGTGAAGGTACGTATGTATGTATGTACTGTTAAGGTTATCTGTATTTGGAGAGCAGAGGCACAAAGATACAAAAAAAAGTTGAGGCAGATCATCAAGCAACATCAATCAATTCTGATCACACGCCCGCCCAATAATTCTGCAATGTAAATATGACCAACCATAAATTACAAGGATAGCTACTAATTTTACACAAGTACATAGCTGCTATGGTTTTTTGTACATAAATTTTAGTTACTACTCAATATGGACTCCAACAGTATAACCAGAAATTTAGGTTCTGATATAAGTATTAGGATTTAAAGCTAGTAAATCTCATGGTCGAGGAATGCAATTAATGTTGATGCACTACGTAATTTCAGAGTTTAGACAAGACTACATAATGTAATATACTCTTTTATTTTATGCATGTACAGTACAGCTCAAATGCAACTTGACATCCGCACGCAGGATGTCGGTTGGAAAATCACAGGTGACCCACCCTAATTCACAACAAACAGGTGTGGGTGCCCGCAATTGTTCCTACCTGTGTCAGGTGCATAACCTGAAACTCCTGTTGGGTCTCTGCAACCAAGAATTATACTGTTTGTTTATACAAATTACTAGCTACTCACCATTAAACAGCTATCAACTCTTGGTGTTTATTCCTCAAATTATCACACTACTATAGTGAATCCTCAAATGAATTCAACATAATTCCTGATGGCGTCGACTATTATCGATTGCAAGGAAAGCATCCAAGGCTTAGTCTTACATTGGTGAGGTGACTGCGCGTAATTAGCACTGGGCTACTTTATAAATTCCCCTGGTGCTACAAAATATCCCTTTTGTTTGTTTGTAAAATGGAGTGGCCTGTGCGGTTTACATAAGAAAACCAGTTATCCTTCCTCTCGTGTTGATTTCCAAGCGATCATGGAAATACAATCGATCCATATGGGTAGCTATTTAGCCAATACGTGCATGATGTTACAGCATTGAAGACACGGTAGTCTAAGTGTAGAGTAAACAAAGAACTGCATGAGGAAGGTAAGAGGAATCCATTTATGTATGCCCATACATGCAGACTAGGGTGCAGGTGACACACAGAAAAAACGTATATATGTGCTAGCTCTGCCCACGTGTATCAAGTTGCATTTGAGCTGTACCGTATGTATGTATGTATGTAAATTATTATTTTTCCCAGATTAGCTAGTGATAATGGAATTAGCACACATAACTTTACATTGATGGGATTTTGTGTTTTTATCAACTTACATTCATTTATGCACTATTGTTCATGGCTTCTTGTTTTGTCACACGATAACATAAGTAATTCGGATAACTGGAAACACCTGCAGTTAACATGTGTACATACGTATAATAAATAGATACATGCATGTAGTTATATTATAACCTGCTTAACTTTTTAGGAAATGAATGTGGAATTGTGTTATTGTCAACAGTAAGGTCCTTGCCATTAGCAGATATTGAAGATACCGAAGCTTTGATTCCTGATAGAGGATGGCTAAGTGAAAATCTTGGATTTCTAACAGACAAGCACATCATTAATGTTGGTATAACCCGATGTCAATATGGTTTAGTTATAATAGGTAAGTAAAGTGATTTGCATATTTGTAATAAACCAAAATTTCTTTTTTAAGGTAATAAATGTCTGCTAAGCTATGATGAAACCTGGTGTGATTTAATTTCTTATTGTAAAGATGTCCCTGGAAAGTCCTTTCCCTCCAGATCAGATATTGAGAAAATCAGAGGCTTTTCTATAAAACGATAGAAGCCATACGTATAGTATACCCTTGATACTGCAATATATAACTTGTAGTTATAGTATGCATGCATTGTTAAAGTAGACAATATCTTGCACGTAATTGTGTTTGCACTGTACACAACTATGCATATTGTATGTCAAGATACATTTTTACCATTCTGAAAAGATGATACGTACATACAAACATAAATGCTACATACATGCGTATATGCAGTGTAACCTGTGTCATATGGACATCTTGGGACCAAATAAGTGTCCTCATTATCAAGGTGTCCTGATTTTTCAGGTCAGCTTACGTACTAAAATAAAGGGCAACTTGGAACTTCAACTTGTGGATTGTGCAGGTGGCTTATGTGCATAAGTAGCTAGCAATTTTAAGACATGATTCAGTGATACCATAAGTGTCAAAATTGCTTTATTTTCATCAGCAGTCGTTCTGTTATTAAGAGTCACCCATCTCTCATACACAGCTCTTAATTTCAGATGTGTCCATTTACGTACGTGTATTGGTACAAGCAATAGCCTATTGTGGTTGTCATACATATGCAGACTGCTTTTTTAAATTTAGCTGTGAACATGTGAGGTGCAGAATCAAGAAGTAGCTGTATAGTCTTACTCTGCGATCACTTAATTTTATGCCACTCCAAATAATTAAATTGTTTCCTGTCGACCACGCTGCATCTGCTTTCTGTCAATATCCATTATTTCCGGATTCTTCCGTTATCTACATTTTTTTCTTCTACATATATTCCACGTGTTTAAAACTGGCACTTGTAAAATTAATGTTAGTGTGTGTTATACACGTACGTACATGTAGCTACTTATGTATGTTAACACAATTATGTATAAAAGCTACTTCAAATGGCTTCTATAGAATAATGGAAGTGAAGCTATACCATGGCCACCTGCCCGCATGCTAATGTACCTGAGTGGAGGATAAGGAACAGAAATCATTGGCCCAGCTATAGCTACTTAAGTAGCTAGCTACCTATAGCTACGTATATAGCTTAGCTAGTTAAACAGCTGATTGGTACAGATCTAGCTACATGTACAATTTTACAATTGGTCATCAAAAATGTAGGTGTTTATATAATACATAGTAATATACCATACAGTGGGTTTTATTTGCGAGGCGCAATTTTTGTATTTTTATAGTCTAGCAGTAATATTTGCTATTATGTTGTTTTGTTTTTGTTTTTTTACGGTGTAAATTTTGTGTTCTGTATTGTATTGTAACTAGTTGCATTGTGTATTGTACGTAGATGATTAGCAAATAGTTTTTGTGGTGTATTTGCACAGTCCCATTAATGACAGTACACTTCAAATGAATCAATTCTGAGCATTGAGTGAGTTAGCTTAATAATTAGCTATATAGCTGTATATATGCAACACATTTACTATATGTAGTGCCAACAGCTATCTTAGGCCTCAGGGCCAAAATGTTAAAGCTAGCTATATATATATATGTGATCATGAAATATTATATCCTTTGCAATATTGGGGCAGCTACGTAGCTAGCTGGGTAGCCATATATGCATGCATGCATAAATATCATGTGTTGTTTGTAACAGTTACACTGAACTTATACTGCAGTACTTTTATAATTAGCTACCATGGAATTTCGCCTCAAGCCTATTATACCTGTAGCTATCCCATAGCTATCCAAATAAACGACAATATTATTAGCTATACATATGCAATGAATGCATAACTAGTTTACTTGATACCAGCTTGCACCAGTTATAAGCTATGACATCATTCTGGTCATCACCATCTACAAGGAGGATTCACTTAAAATTGTTACAGCCTGCCATCATCATGCATGCATGCAATCTCAACAACTGGCTATGAAACCTTAAGCATACTGTAAGTATAATTATTTATTTATTTACCAATACTGTACAACTTCAGAATTGAAGGATACATACAGATAAATTACAGTAAATTAATTTCTAAGATTATAAATCAACTATAAATTAAATAACATTGGTCCAATGAAGGGGAATTTACAATACATGTTGGCAGACTGTTCCACTGAGGTATTGTGTCAGGAAAGAATGATCGTTTATATGAATTCTTATTGCAGGATATTGGCAGGAATTTTTGACTATTTGAATATCTTGTGTTACTTCTGTTTGAAGGATGAATATAATATTATATAATTATAATATATATATTGTACAGTATTGCAATATAGTTATGAATCATTTTGTAAAATGTACATAGCCGGAAATTAAGGCGGCGGACTTCTAGGAGTTCCCAGTTTAGAGTGATTAGGTGTTGAGTAACACTACTATAAGGATTATAATCGATTAGTTACGTAACATGCAGCACGATGCTGAATTCGTTCAATACTGTTTATAAGAGAGTTCTGCCAAGGTGACCAAACTGATGAGGCGTATTTGAGTTGTGGTCTTACTAGTGACTTGTAAGCTAGTTCTTTGATCTTAATTGGAGCTAATTTAATGTTTCTTTGCAACATAGATAGTGTAGAATCTGCTTTTGCTGTTATCAGGTTGATATGTATATTCTATCGTAAATCAGATTGGATAGTAATCCCTAAATACTTACAGTGAGTAATTACTGCTAATGGTGTGTTTTGTTTATGTGACCGGATTTGCAAAAAGGGGTCTTATACATGCATCAGATTTTGCAACTTTGAAGAGGCATAACTTCATTTGTGAGTGAGCTATTAAGCTGACATTTTCTCTCGTATAACCACTATGATAGCTAGGAAAGGCCAGGTACAAAATTTCAAAGTTGTAGGTCACACATGAGCTGACTTACACATCCTTAATTAAGGTCGCAAAATTGGATGCGTGTATAAGACCCCTTGTCGCAAATCCGGTCACATGATAAGTGCAAGAAAACTTATGTAATCGACTAAGGGTGATACTCATTGAACAGCACTTATCAATATTAAGTTCCATCTGCCACAAAATGGTCCAGGCTAAAAGCAAGACTTGCTAAAAGTGAGTCAATATCCTTTCAGAGAAGTGCAGTGTCAAGTTCGGATTGAATTAATCTGTGTAAAATACAGTCATTGGAAAAAGTCTTATTGACTTTTTGCCGATGACTGTATTTTACACGATACAATCAGGAAGATCATTTACATATACAAGGAAGAGAAGTGGGCCTAGGACAGTACCTTGAGGTACACCTGAGGTAACTAGGATAAGTGAAGAGGATATGCCATCAATTACAACTTTCTGGGTATGACCAGTTAAAAAAGATTTAATCCAATGATATAATTATGTTGTCAATATGCCGAAATACCGTACCACTGTAATTGTGACCCGGCATGAGAAAATAGGGCTTATGTGCACATAAAATTTTTCAACATTTTGGATTTCAAAATTAAATAACTCTATAAATTATATACACATAAGAGTCCAACACAATTTTTACCATTTGTGCAGCTTTTCTAATGCAGTTTACAGAATTTGAAAATCTTATTACAGTAAAGGAGGTACATACATACAATAATATGAATAGGTGTATTTTGTGTACATAAGCCCGGTTTTCTCATGCCTGGTCACAATTTATAAAGAAGTCACTCGTGCGCACGGAACTTTATCAAAAGCTTTTGCAAAATCCATTAGGATAATACCAGACTGGATGTTATTATCATGATTATTCATTAATTCGTGCACAAGTGATAGCAACTGGCTTTCACAGGATCATTTACGTCTAAAACCATGTTATAGATCATATAGAATCATGATTGTTATCTTCGAGATGTTGCATGATGTGGGATGCTATAATATGTAATTATATGTTTGAGTAATGTGATGCAGTAAACATACTAGACAGTTAGCTGGCTAGTCATTACAACAGTTTGTGTGATGACTAGATAAAAGCAGACACACAGACAGAAAGACCTACAGTAATCTCGCACAGCCATGCGTCCCTCTTTTAATTAATTAAACGCATTCATTTCCTGACCTGACTTCATCAGTCGCATTATAAGATAATGAACTGTCACGGAAATTTTGTTCCGCTGAAAATTTTGGTCCGGGACCAATTTTTTCTGAAAAAATGGACCGGTCCTGAAAATTTTGTTCCAGTTTACACTTTCGTTAAAACAAGCCAGCTTGGTAGAACAAGCCAGTCGGCTAGTTCAACAGCTACCAACCAACCAGTTAATTCAAAGCCGGTCAAATAACAAGTGACAAAACAAGAAGCCACAAAATTCAAAAGATTATAATTGTTTTTCGGAATATAAAGTTAAGCAAAACATCTCCAACACTTGCAATGAGGTATGTTTTTAATTAAAGACTGTCTAACGATGTTCGCTAAATCGTTTTACTTGAAGGGTACTGTATGCTGAAGAATATATGGAAGGAAAACCTTCTCACATAGTAAAAGACAAAATAGATTGATTCCTTTTGTATACGTACATCATGGAAGTTTCCACAGTTTAAAAGCAGGCAGATTTGTAATTAATGATGAAGTAAGTATGATCATTTGTTTTCGTGAATTTAATTAGCTAGCTATGCTTTATTTGTTTAATTTAAGATTGTGAATGGATATTTAAAGTTTCTTGCTAACATTCATGGAAATTCTTTCATTATAATATCACAAGTCATGACCAATAGTATCAATCGCTTAGCCAATACTAAACAGAATTTTCATCTTATGTCAAAGGTGAGCTTATACTGTAGCTACGTACCTAATCTGTGATTGATATCATACTGTATTATGTGATTACAGCACAAGTTGTGCAGCAAAGAATTTCATTGAACAGTTCAACATGCAATTATTGGGTAAATTATACAAAATTCTGCACTACATTTCATTGCTACTGTAGGTGCAATGTGATGATTGTAGTTGTTGGATTCATGTCACATGTACTGATCTGGAATATAGTGACAGGGCCGGCTCTAGTGAAACAGTGTTGGGTGGGCAAATTTTGCATGACCATCTGCAACCTATTTAAAGCAAAGTCCATGTCTAGGCCTGAGTCATTCAGCCAATTATGCTCAAAGTTAATTCCTAAAACTGTTACCTATTATGCTCTTCAACTCTCCTATGCAAGTAAATGAATGCTCTATTAGAGTATTTTAATCATACCTGACTGCTTTATTAGAGTATCAACTAGTTAAAATATTCGACTGTTTTTAGAATATATCGTGACTGCTCTATTAGAGAGTATCGATCTATTATGCCATTTATTATCTATATATAAAAATTGTATGGTAGAAAAGTTGGGGGGGGGGGGGGGGGGGGGGCTATTGCCCACTCTGCCCCCCCCTCTAGAGCCGGCCTTGAGTGAACTCTCAACATCAACAAAATTTAGCTGCATTGAATGTACAAATACTACAAAAGTTTCTTTTATCCATTAACAATAAAACATGCATATGATATTGCATACTGTTATATTTCAGCCATTGATACAAATATAATGCATGGTATCATGGTAATCATAGTTGATATGCACATGCACTGCAATTCATTAGCTTCGCTAAATTCAAGTTCAAAAAGACTCAATAGCTGGTATTTCAGAAAGATTCAGTAGATGAGCTGCATGCTTACAGAATAAAACTCGTTCCTTGAAAAGGCTCTATTAAGCAGATTAGTTGTGAAACAATTTTTTCAGGGGAGGAACAAAATTTTCAGAAAAAATGTTCCGGGGACCAAAATTTTCACTGAAAATTTTGTTCCCCCGAAACAAATTTCTCCGGAACGAAATTCCAGTGACAGAACCTCAACATTCCCCTGTCAAATTAAATTCAGTAAAAGATGGCCGAGAAGATGGCTTATGCTGAACCATCAATTGATTTAATCAGCGAGGTGTTACATGAACTAGTTCTTAAAGATGTTGAATGTCTGGACAAAGAGTTGGGCCGCGGTGCTTATGGAAAGGTTTATACTGTCAAGTATGGCGACGCTACTTATGCTGCCAAAGAAATCCACTCTCTTCTCGTGGAGGTAGCGAACCCTGAGGAAAAACAAGAACTCAGACACAACTTCCTTCATGAATGTTACAATTGTAGCGTACTTCATCACCCCAACATCGTCCGCTTTGTAGGAGTTTATTATCCACACGAAGATAAGTCAGTCATTCCTGCCATGGTCATGGAACTTATGGATGGTAGTCTAACCGAATTCATAAAGAAGTCGGGTATTAGCTTGAAGATAAAATCCTCCATTTTGCACGAGGTGGCCCTCGGTCTGAGCTACTTGCATTGCCACCATCCGGCAATAATTCATCGAGATCTTTCTCCAAATAATGTTCTAATGTCGTGTGACATGGTTGCAAAAATAAGCGATTTAGGTGTCGCTAAAGTCGTGAAAGCTGACAGTAAAATGACTAAGAATAAACTCACTCGAGCACCTGGTTGTGCAGACTTCATGCCACCTGAAGCTCTTGAAGATAGCCCAACTTACAGTGTTTCTCTTGATATTTTTTCATACGGTGGTATTGTGCTACATGTTGCTAATGAAAAGTGGCCTTCACCTGAAAGTGCAGTAAAGCGAAACTCTCGTAATGATAAACTCATTGCACTTTCTGAAGTCCAGCATCGTAAGAAGTACTTGGATGACATGAAGGATGGTACTGCAATGCTTAAACCACTAGTAAAGCTTTGCTTAGATAACAACCCAATCAGGCGTCCACAAATGGCAGTTATCTTCAAGATGTTGGAACCATTTAAAGTAAGTATCCACTGCCAACTTTTCCATTGTACAGAGTATTTTCACAACTATGCATATATGATTGGTTTTGTCACTTGGTCGCCTAATAAGGATGTGGTACAGAAAAGGTGGCCAAGTGACAAAGCCAATCATAGTTGTGAAAATACCCTGTACACTATTGTATGTATTCAAGTAGTTAAAAAGATTTTTGATAAGTAACTTCTTGGCCTCAAAGTTTTTAAGTAACTTCTTGGCCTCAAAGTTTTTGGTTGCACATACCTATTTACAATGCTGCTCCTGATTGACCTCGCACTTTTTTTTATACCCAGGGTGTTTTTTGTTCAGCATATCACTACTTTTTGGAAGTATAATCAGATGGTATTAATGACAAGCAGCAGAGAAGTACTGGACATCACATGTACTTGCTTAGGTTTATTATCATTAAGTACAGTAGTACTTAATAGTAGGGATTGCTATGAAAAAATATGGCTTCTGGAATTTTTGCACTTTTAAAAACAACCTTACAACAGGCTTTAGCCGGAAAAGCCTACCTGGATGCATTAGTACTGTTGTACTTAGGCTGTATCTTTGTTAAACGAAGTGAAAAGTCTAATATTTCGATCCACAGCAAATTTAAAATTTTTGAAATTTACCTGTATTTTGTCTGCCAGCCAGCCTGCCTGCCTGCCTGCCTGCCTGCCGTAAGACCCAGTTCCGTTAGGTGTATGGCTCCAGATTTTTCACACAACAAAGGTAATCATGTTGAATTTACGAAAATGTTGTTCCGATTAAGGTTTGTCCACTGCGCCATAGCTTGTCCTTTGTTCTATCTTCTTCATCAATTGATCTTCCTCAACCCAAAGATGACGAAATTTTACGAAGGTGTCAACATTCCACGCAAGGTGTTAAAATGTAACAATAAACACCTTGGATAGGTGCATGCTTACTGATACAATCCGTAACGCATAACTGATGGAAGAAGAATTCAGTCTTTCCCTATAGCCTTCTATTTCGTCTTCCATATAGCCAGACCAATTTGTTTACACACAGCTGCTTACCCTGGCTGCTTATCGATCTTCTGATTGTAAGCGCCGGATGTTAATTATAACATTAAGCGCTTATAATCGGACACCATTAACGACCTAGTAGCTGCATATTAAATTTGAAATGGTCTAGCTACGAGTAGAATATAGTCCTTCTTTCACAGTACAAGTCGTTTTACCATATAGATACTTGGTATCATGATGAAACGAGTCTGTTGTAAAGGTGGGCATGGCACATACGTAGCGAGCCATTGTAAACTATGTAGATATCAATTGCTAAGAAATAATTCCAGTCTTGAGTGCCTGTAGCAGCTACGTAGCTGTAAAAAGTAAACAAACTAGATTTTTTTGAAAATTTTGAATTTAAAAAGGGGAGTAGGGATTGTAATAAATAATAAAAAGTAAGGAAACAAGTAGTTAATCACTCACCACCCAGCATATTGCATGTGTTTACTCAAGTATACAATTGCAGCTGGGTAGGTGTTCATACATGCACAAATGAAACACATTCTCTTGCACTTCTACAAGATTTAAACCCTACTTTGGCTGCATGCATGATGTTTTACTTTGAATGCTGGCTGCCAAAGTAGGGATTAAATCTTGTAGAAGTGCTAGAGAATGTGTTTCATTTGTGCATGTATGAACGCCTACCCAGCTGCAATTGTATACTTGAGTAAACACACGCAATATGCTGGGTGGTGAGTGATTAGCTAACTACTTGTTTCCTTACTTTTTATTATTTATTACAATCCCTACTCCCCTTTTTAAATTCAAATTTTTAAAAAAATCTGTATATATAGCACATATGTTATGAAGCCACATAATAATTATTGTGTAGGATTGAAATAATGTTTTGTGTTACATGAAATCATTGCTGCCACAAATAGAATTGTAAAGCAGGTTTAACAAACTTGTAAGGCTTCCATTGTAAGGCTTCCCTTATAAACATAGCATAGCCCTGAAAAACTCAAGTCCGCAATTTTTTTGCTTTCACTGAAGAATGATACATCAATATAGATTGTGTGTCTGAAAATTTGTGCAAATCATTTGAAGGGGTCCAAGTTATGGCAACTATCAACCTGCAGTGTAAAAGCCTTTCTCAAATACTTCAGGCTGAAAATAGTGTAACAGGTAGAGCATGCATGGGAGAAAGTGCTGATACAAATTTGGCTGGAATCCATGAAGAAATGAGTAAGTTATTAGACAAACAAAACAAGTGAATGTACAAAATGAGAGTTATTCCGGAGGTCATGTAAGCTCCTGCAAGCCCACGAAAACATGTGCGATGAAAAAGAAAGAAGAAAGAAAAACGACAGTGTAAAATTTTTTGTGGTGAAAGGAAGGACTTTATAAGGCAGGGAAGTATGGTTTGTTGCACATAGTCGCACAATGAGCACCATAAAACTCACAATGGCTGGTACTTAAGAATGGTGGCACTGATTTCCTCCATTCTCGGTTTATTGATTTTATATACAGTAAGAACATAGTGAGTCTGTAATAACTAAGCGATAGCTTTCATGTGGCTTAGCTAGAATGTATGCAAATTTGAGGGCGGTGCTTACGTGTAAATATATAACTCACTCAGTGGTTGCATTGCTGCACTTCTTCTTGACCTCGCGACTCACTATCGTGAGTCTTGAATTCATATACTATAACTATAATTCTAGTAATCCTTTGCGTACCTTGCACCAGCCTAATATATATTATTATGAAAATTGGTGATTAGCATTGCATTACATAGTATCAAAATTAATATGCTGCAATACTAGTGCATTTAAGTTAACTGCAGCCATAATAAAATTTGATCTGTAAAAATTTGTATTCTTCTTTTTCTTCAAGTCACGTGTATATGTACATACATGTATGTATATTGTCTTGTACACATTTTCCTTTTTAGTGTGTTAGGGAAAACAGAAGTCATATTTGTAGGTATGATAATTAAAAAATAATATGCTTATTTTAAATTATGATATTCATCACTAGACAAGGGATTCTAAGTGCCTGATATTATTAGCTGGTTGTTTTATATAGGTAAAATCATCCCAAATCAATAACACTGACATAAATACCAAGATCATCTTTAAATTCACACATAAAACATAATATTATAATGATTATGAATGTGTAGTGTAATTAATAACTAAACTATATAATTACAATAGACCCATGTGTAATATTATCGATCATTTACTTATAGGCATTTGCTGAAAAACATGATAGTGCTAAAACTGGCGTTGAACTTCCTCGTTTATATACTGTTCAGTGTGAAGACCACCAGTGGCCAATAGTATATAGAAATTCTTATAACATTGGCTTCTTAGAGATTCAAAGGTTACAAACTCTTGATACAAATATTTGGGATCATGTATATCAAAGACTAGTTGGTAAGTTCATGCAAGTACCTATGTATGATTGTGTATGTATGTATGTGCTTAATGGCAGATGCTAACATGTTAAAGAAAGATAAAACAGACATTGTAAAACCACTCGAAATAAATGATGATGAATTATTGAAGGTGCATACACAAGAGTATCTGAGTTGTATGAAGGTTAGTGTACGTATATACCATTCATAGTTACATCTGTAACATTATTATTTAGCTAGGTGTCATGAAATAACATCTATGTACATAGTAGTTTAATTGCCTATGAGTTATGACAGATAAGTACGTAATTCAATTTCTAGAAGAGTAACTTACTTAAATGGTCCACTGTTTTGTTGTGCAGCTCACAAAATTAATATGCCAGTTTAAGACTAGGATTTTTGTCATGTATAGTCAGTTTCAGCTGTTTCATCGTTTACAACTAAATAAATACATTTATTTTTTAAAATTCATATAGCTACGTATACGTAGTTACATAGTAACATGTTCATTGTGTTCAGACTAGCTATAATGTGGCTAAAGCTCTTGAGATACTGCCGCTTGCTGTTGTTCCACTCTTTTTGATTAAGAAGGCTGTGCTCACCCCACTAAGGAAACAAACTGGTGGAACTGTGCTAGTGAGTTTATTTGTATACCGTTTGTTAGCACTATGTATTGTGTGATTTGTGTAAAACTATTAATGCTTTGTTTTAAAACATAGGCTGGAAAATTGGCCAGAGATAGGGGATGGGCTATCAACATTGGTGGTGGTTTCCATCATTGCTGCAGCAATATGGGAGGTCGTTTTTGTGTCTATGCAGATATCAGTCTTTGCGTTAAGGTAATCACATCTGGGTGCATACTCTACGTATATTACAGTAGTATATACGTAATACCATTAAATGCATGTTTCTCTAGACTCAGTCGTATGTCTACCTAGTCTGCTACCTATCTAAGCTAGTCTCTTATGCCTGTTGGCTATATCTGTCTAGTTTGCAATGTTTACTTATAACACCTTGTAAAATTGAATGTAACACCTTGTCTGTTTACACTGCATGAGGTTTCTTTATTTAATCAAGAATAATGCACCTATCAATGTATTCCCCCACTACTAACACCTTTCAGGCATATGTGGGGCTGTAGTGAGGGATTTGACATGTTATGTTTATAGTAGGGCAACCAGTTTTGGTCAAATACCACACCATAAAGATCATATCCCCTCTGGTAGCCTTGTTGCTGACTGAAAAACGTTCTTGTATTCCAAACAATTCACGTGATAAAAGGCATACAAAAGTATTCCATAAATGAATTATTGGCACAAAAACTTGTGTAATATACACTTACTTCACATCAGTCTGCTTTGTAACAAGCTAAGAACTGGCTAAAATCATTTTTGCATCTGGTAACCGTGACGATTAGTTATATCCCGGCGGTTACTATGATGATTTGTTATACCCAGGGTATATCTTAGATATACCACATCGTGGTGCTTTGATCTGCCCACACAGTGGGATAGAAATATATATGTATTACATATATATAAACCACAGTTACAAGGTGTATTCAATAAATATATGACCCGAGTCTGAGGTCAGACGAACTTTACCACTAATAAACCCTGAGCCCAAAAGGCAAGGGATCAGTGATAAACTTAAGATACCGTATAGGCGGTAATTTTCGAGGGATGAAATTTTCACGAATTTCGCAAGTAAAATAGCCTTCGTGAAAATATAATCGCGAACATTTCGTGCATCATCAATAATACTATTGCCTGTGTAACGTGCATCCTCCAGTCTTCAGGTGTCTCGCGAACAAATAAACGCGAAAATCTTATTTTTAAGCTTTTCGCGAAATTTTCATGCCTCGAAAATTACCGCCTATACGGTAACTGAGGAAAAGGGGTCACCTGCATGATAAGGCAGGTACACTACATTTGCTAGTATAGATATTAGCATTGCAGCATTTAATATGGTGGTTACTGTGTGATTTTCTGATTTTCTGTTGTTACTCAAACATATCTTTTTAGTTTATATTTGAACATTTGGATGGCATCAGTAAAGTAATGATTTTGGATTTGGATGCACACCAGGTAGCTAGCTAAGGATTGTTTACTGTAACGACCATTTGTTTAATTACTATTATTTTAGGGAAATGGTTATGAGAAAGATATTGGAAACGACAGTAGGGTTTTCATTTTTGATGCATACAATGGTTGCAACTATCCAAATGATGAAGAAGCCAAACGTATGTGTTCATACATACGTACGTACGTACGTACATACATACATACATAGCATACATACATACATTAGTGCTGTGCAATAATGGCGATAAACCGATTATCGTTTCTCATAAATTATTTGCGATAACGATAATGAGCTTACCTATTATTGCGATAAAGGTGCGCATGCATAATTTGGCAAAAATGGCTACCGGTTCAAGTGTACATGTGGACGTTACCAGAGAGGATGAGAATGCGGAATATTGTGTGATTAATGAAGATGGTGAAGACGAGATAGTAAGCGAAACAGACGAAGCAGATCTCATCGAAACAGAGGACAATGAGACGACCGATGCGACAGCAAACATTAGCAGCTCTAGCGACAATACTTCAGAATATTTGCCTTTAGAAAAGGCTAAAAGCCAAGTGTGGAAATATTTTGGATTTCCTGCTCGGTCGGGTGAGTTTATACAAAAGGACAAACGTCTTCGTAAAGAGGTATTTTGTAAACTTTGCTAACAGTCGTTGTCATACAAAGGGAACACCACAAATATGATTGTCCACCTCCAGTATCGCCATGCAGCAGAGTACAGTGAGCTAGTTATTCCTATAAAGTCTAAAGCCGCTGGGTTTAAATCATCAGCGCTTCGCAACAGTGGTCAAAGCTCCGTCGAGGATTCTTGTAAAAGAATGACACCGCTGTCTCGAAGTTCTTCACGATGGAAAGCTTTAACAAATGCTGTTTGCTACTTTGTAGCAAAGGACCAGCATCCAGTGGCTACAGTAAATGATCCAGGTTTCATACACATGCTTAGGATATTTGAGCCACGGTACATAATTCCTGATAGGAAAACATTTAGCCGTCACTACCTCCCACATTTATATGAGAGAGAGAGAAGGAAAAATTTTACAGCAAACGAAAGCTGGCCATGGTCATGGATTGGAATGGTATGCAGTGACAACTGATGGATGGCGTTCTCAAGCCAACAACAGTTATGTTAGCATAACCCTTCATTATATTAACAATGAATGGGATATGAAGTGCTTTCTCCTTGAAACAGGGGAAATTGTCGAAGAACACCTGCAATTAATTTAGCTCACTATTTGGAGGAAGGTCTTGCTCATTGGAATTTGTCAATTGCTCAAATAAGCGCAATTGTTACAGATAATGCTTCCAATATTACTGCAGCCATATACCAGCTAGGTTGTCAACGTTTTGGCTGCTTTAGTCACACACTACAACTTAGTGTACAAAAAGCACTCAATTTGTCTAGTATATCGAGAGCCTTGGGTCGTGCAAAGCGTCTGGTGAGCCATTTTCATTCATCTACAAAATCCACCAATGTTCTTCGCCAAAAGCAAAGAGACCTAAAATACAAGGAGCACAAGTTAATCCAGGTACATATTGATTTATTGCTACATACATACTTCACTACATATTATAAAATCTTATAGGATATAACAACCCGTTGGAACTCAACTTTCTTCATGTTGGAATGGATTCTTGAACAGCAACAACCAGTGTGTGCGACACTTACAGAAATTTGTAGAGCAGATCTTATGCCTACCGATAATGAAATAACTGTAATGGAGACATTTGTTGAGATCATGCGACCTATCACTGAAATTACTGAAGTCATGGGGGGAGAAAAACGTGTAACACTTTCAGCCGTGAGACTATTTCTGTACAAATTACTTAACAAATATCTAGTGGTCAAATCAACTGATTCAAATGTTTCAGAAGAGATAAGACAGCCGTAAAAGTTGATTTAGAGAATCGTTACGCTGATCCAGAAGTACAAGAGTTATTAAACAAGGCATGTTTTTTAGACCCTAGGTTTAAATCCCTTTCGTTTTTATCAGAAGAAGAAAAAGGTCAAATTTTACTAACCATTGAGGAAGAAGCTGCTAGTATAAAGGAATCAACATCAGATGAAGCTTGTCATTCCAAAGATGGAGTTGATGGACCAGTGAGAAAAAAGCCAAAGAATGACAATAAGCTGTTATCACTATTGGAAGATGTCATAGACAAACCAACAACAGTAGACATTAGTCCACAAGAAACTGCAAGCAAGGAAATCCAGAAGTACTTGTGTATTGATGCTAATCCCACTGAAAATCCTACAAAGTGGTGGAAGAGCTATTGTACACAGCTACCTCTTTTAGCAACAATGGCACAAAAATATTTGTGTATACCTTCAACTTCAGTGCCATCAGAGCGTGCCTTTAGTGCCACTGGTAACATTGTAAATGCCAAGCATTCTTGCTTGTTGCCCGAGAACACTAACATGTTGACATTTTTGTCACACAACCTTGATTAGCATTTTAATATATACTTCGTAGACATACTAGGTACTGTAGCTACCATTTTACATTATTTTATCATTTTAATTTTTGTACGTACGTATTATCGTGATTATCGTGATGATCTTTTCCATTATCGTGATATAGCTTTATCCATTATCGCACAGCCCTAACATACATACATACATACATACATACATACATACATACATACATACATACATACATACATACATACATACATACATACATACATACATACATACATACATACATACATACATACATACATACATACATACATACATACATACATACATACATACATACATACATGTTACACGTACTGTGATGTGCGTATGTTATGTTATACTCCAGTATGAGTACAATATCGTAGCTATTACCCAAGTCCAAGGCGAAGCCAAGGATGTAGGTAATAACTAAAATATTGTGTGAGTATGCTAGGGTATAACTGTCTTATATCTCACTGAGCAAACAGTTATTAGGCTGGTTTTTGATCAACATATGCTCTTGTGATCTGAACAATTCACACGATAATTTATCAAAGAATCAATACCTACGTATGTATAACAATAATAACATCTGAAATAAATCTCTTCTCTGTGATGACTGCCATGTTTCTGCAACTAACATGTCTGCTGGGTGATAATTTGTCCACTGGGCGATAACTAAGTTACATATCACCCAGTGATGTCTTGGTTATCACCGGCGAGAAGCTGCAAGCAACTAAAAAAAGTCTAATTTTACTTTTAAAATGCTATATATACGTAGTAAAGCTTTTGAACAATCAACTCGATGACATACAGATTATTTTTACAACTGTGATTGGCTTTGTCACTTGGCCACCTTTGATAGTAGCTGTGTGGATAAAGGCATGTGTGCATGTTGCTTCATTACCAGAGCCTTGACATAATTAACCCTTAGCGCATGCGCAGAAGGGTTACAGTACTCACTTTTCAGTCCGATTAACATCTGGAAACTGACGCTACTATAACGCTTGAAATATGCACCTACTTGAAGTACACAAAACTTTATTAGCTTTAAATTGAGTGGTTTTATGAAATTCACTCTTATCTTGGAGTTGATTATAGCCCGGATTAATAAGCGCTTAATAAAATCCCTAAGGTTACTAAGCGCTACTATAAATCATAATTATCGCGTGGCACGCGCTATGCCTAAGGGTTAGCACTTTAGTGCCTTTCATTAAGTCTTGTCTTGTTTCTATTGTTTATATTTAGAGTATATTGATATGAAGATAGAGTTAGCTCCTTATACTGCAGATGCTGAATACATGAAAGAAATCGAAAGGTAACTATGTACGTACGTATGTAGCTAATAAACATAAGGTTACCATATTTCTTTTAATAGAAACTTAAGCGTTCATTTCCTTTCCGCTAGGAATTTACATAAGGAAGGCTTTTAATTGAGACCAGGTGTTTATGTCCAAAGGTCTGGTCACTCCTGGGGTTTAATTCAACTTGTATACATTCCAGCTGTTTGTAATAGCAAGTTGATGGACCTTTTGTCACTCATCTCATACTCTACCAACAGAAAATCATTCCACAAACAAAATTGTTTATAATAACCTGGAGTTAAATATACTCATCAATGATATACGTATCTATAGACTATGCTATGGTGCGGCTCTTTGATGATGTTTGATCTGTATATTATAATGTGATATGTATCATATGTTTGTGTAATGTTTTGACAGCAATTTACCTGGAGCTTTGGAACAGTTCAAACCAGACATGGTCATCTACAATGCTGGTGAGTGAACTAGAAGTTTATAACACTCAGTGATTATTAGTATTGTGTTACAGGCACTGATGTAATGATAGGAGACCCATTAGGAAAATTAGAGATCACTCAGCAGGTAATCATGTAGGTATGCAGACACTTTTGTACGGTACAAGAGCAATGGCTTAATATTCAATAACATTGTGATAGCTACTACATGCAGGGCCTATGTAGCTTCAGTAAGACGTGTCATACGTATGTTGGTTTAAATCTGTCAATTTTTGCTGGAAGCTAGCACCATGAATATTAATTTGATGGGCATACGTATCTGGTACGTAATTAGCCATTGGCATGTTCATGTTGTGGTACGGAACATCATACAAAATATAACCCCTTAAACCCACGAACGACAGTTAAGAATCACTAGCTTTTATAGCAAACAGCAACTGTCATAGCTTAATTATTATACAGCCTAGCCCCTGAATAAAAATTTAACTATACGGTACTGCTCTAAGGTAACGTCGCACTCGCTCGCAACTTACACACTCGCCACTCGAATGCTTGATACGCTGAACTCGATCACTCTCGAGCGATAAAGTACTTGAGGGTTTACTAACTTGAAGATACTTGCGTTCACACAAAGCTCGAATCACTAGGAATGTTTGCTCGAGATTTATTATTAGAACCGTATGCTATGCTTTAAATAGAATAATACTTGGGCATGCGCATAAACAGTGACACGTTTTACAATGTAGTCGCTGTACTGGTCTCAGTGCATCAATTTCGCTCGTTCTTCAATTTGTTAGTGATTATAATAGGATTTGTTTCATCATTTTATTATTTGTGACTGGCAAGGAAGGCAACACAACAAAAGAACAATGCACGTAAGTGTATCTTAATATTTTCGAGCAATATAAAATTATTATCTATGCGGTAATAGAGCTTGATAGATTAATATTTTGTGCGTGTTAGGCTTTTACCGCACGTTACATAGTATATCTAAAGGAAATTAAAGTTGACTCGTGAAGTTACTCTTCACGCTTGAGTACTCGTTGTCTACTTGCGCTTTGTCACTATAAGGCCTGTCACGTACATGCAGTACTTACGTAGCTTTATGCCAAATCATGTACTCGAGTTTACTTCGAGTACTCGTCACTTCACACGCTGCAAGCACTTCAATACACGAAATTTGATCGAGTAATACTGTTTACTTGACAAAAATTTGCGAGCGAGTGCGACGTTACCTTAGAGTGATACCGTAGATACCATATTACTTATCATTGAATCAGAGTTGAAATCGGGTTGGATCAATCCGCATATCTGGGTCAAATGGGTCGCTTTTTCTCCTGGTCAAGCTCAAAAAATCCGGATTGGCCCGGGTTTGTAATACTCTCTAATATAGCAGTCACGAATAATACTAGTGACTGTTATATTAGAGAGTATCGATCGATCGATTTTTATTAATGTTAGTACAAGTAATAATTGGAATTACAAATAATTAGCTATGATTTTCAAGTTTTAAAAAATTGTGTTTTAAAAATTTTAATCCGAGTCCCATCCAGGTCATCATCCGGGTCACCTGGTCTAAGCCAATGGGTCAGCGGATCACCAGGTCACCTGATTGTGACCCGGTTTCAACCCTGATTAGAATGATGATTGCATCTCTGATAAAACAGCCAGCGTCAGGAAGTAGCTATGGCTCAAAGATAAGATAGAAAAGGGACCTTCCTTTATCCTTTTTGCTTGAACCCTGAAGAAATCGCCCTAACTTTGCCATCAATACAAAATCTTTGTTCCTTGTGTGGTTCTGAATCTAATGATATCAATGATTGCGTTCAAAACAATGGTTGACCAAAAGAAGCAAACTGAAGCAAATATTGGGTGGAAAGAAGATGCGCTGTTTTGCATTTCATAACTATGTAGCTATTCTTTTAGATAGATAGACTATAAGCCAAGGTTTTGTTTCATGCATAATAATAGTGTATGTGTGTGGGCACCAGGGTATCGCTTGGACTTACCTGGAATAAATATAATTTGTGGATTAAAGGTCACATGCATATGTAAGACTAATACATATATACGTACGTAGCTAATGGAAGTGACTTCGTACAGTTGAGATGTTATGAAATTATACAGCTAATTATGTTATACGTATGTAACTGTGATATTGGTATGAAGCAGTTTATTCACTTAATTTAAAGATAGCTAGGCCATTGTTTCATGCATTATCTATCTAGCAATAAGCTAATACAGGTGTTGATCTCATTAGTGTCAAAATTGTATCCCTGTAAGTATGTAGCTAGCTACTTACCCAGCTTAGCGAGTTTAATATAATTATATGCTTATCTGAATCTGCATGTACTATATATATAGGGAATAAAAGATCGAGATGAGTTTGTATTTAGTGAAGTTAGGACAAAAAGAAGAATACCAATTTTGATGTTGCAGAGTGGAGGATTTCAGGTTAAGTCTATAAAACATGTTAGCTACGTATGTATAACCATAGATAATACACGCTTAATATGGATAAGTAACACGCCTAGTAACCATTCGACAATCCCCGTTACAGGTGGTGTCGCTGCATGTGAGACATAAACCTGCTGAAAAAGTCACCGGTTGTTCATCGTGTTTTGGCAATAGTTCTAATGCACTTCCAATATATAGTGGAACCATTTACGACGTCTTGCAAAGTTTAAAAATGCTTTGCAAAGTTTAAAAACGCTCGAACTGTCTGAAAAAACTACACAAAAGTTTTATTCCTTGAGGCTATGCTAACTTTGTGTAGTTTTTATGAAATAGCGAGAAGAGAAATATCAAATCTTTGTTTACATGAGTGTTTTTTGGTATACATACAGTGCATTAGAACTTCCCTGGTCTTTTCATGTCACGACTATATCGGATTTCGAGTTTGTTTGCCGCTGGCAAACGTAAGGAGGATTGCCGACAACGCATATACATGTTGTTAAGCACGTTACTTATCCATATTAAGCGTGTATTATCTATGGTATAACATGCTATATAGCAGTACATGCATGTGTCTACTGGATTAAAAAATATACTTATGATGTATTAATGTATTATAATTGTGACTGTCTCTGCAAAAACCGACCATGTTCGCATCAAAACTGAAATCACTTTTATTGCACAACAGTATAGCTACACTTAAGAACTATCTATACACAGCGTCTCCACTGTCCAATGTGAGCCGGTCTGCTTTTCTGGAGGGCATTTTGCCGACCTTGTGATGTCACAGTTAAGAGAATGACACCCATGGAGGGTACCAATTGGGCCGGCCATGACCTGAAACTGTTCCCATCGTTAGCTAGACACCTCCTTGGCCTTGTGGTGTGGTATGGGCTCAATGTGGCTACTTTTGGTGGCTTCTCCTACTCTAAATGGTGCTGTATGGTTGTCTGAGCCCCTTCCCACCCACCCACCCACCCCCTCACTCCACTGGACTGAAATTAGTGCACACCAGAAAAAATTGTGTCAAAAGCCCTGAAACCCAGCCATTCACAAGGTTAGCTATACAAAATCTAATGGATTACTCTGTTTATTGCTGCTAATACATGATGGCCAGTTACAGGCAGTAAGCTGTTTTAATATTTTGAAATGGTATTTCTTGAAATATTACCAAGTGCAAACTAGGCCGGTTTTCCCTTGGAAGGTCACAATTATGGATCAATATACTCTAACAGAACAATCGAACATTCTATTTAAAGCAGTTGAATTTACTTAGGCTACTTTAATAAAGCAGTCAGTTATTTGGAGTAAACCTCATGTTACTCTAATAGAGCATCAGAATCACAGAACAAGGTTCACAGCTGAATAAATAAGCTACTACGGTACAGCTCAATTTAAACTTGAAGCACGCGTGCGGGTGACACGCGTGTGTTTCGTAGCTCCTCTCGAGTATTTTTCAAAATCGTGCGTGTCTGTAGACAACTGCACGAGAATTTCGCGTGCCATACACGCACGTGTGACGTCGCCCTACATGCTCGCGTGCGGGTGACACGCGTGTGCTTTGTAACTCCTCTCGAGTATTTTTCAAAATCGTGCGTGTCTGTAGACAACTGCACGAGAATTTCGCGTGCCATACACGCATGTGTGACGTCGCCCTACATGCTCGCGTGCATGCACGCACTTCTACATTAGGAAATTTCGATCGCCACGAGTAACTCCGTTCAGTGTGTAAAACACTCTCACCTTTATTTCAGTCCACCTCTGTCTTTTTGTCCGTCATTATTCAAAGAGAAAGACGCCCCGATTCAAAAGACAGCGACTTCAACTGCCACGTGTTACTGCGCAGTTAATTAGAAACACCTTCGCACGTGATCCGTACTGATGTAGAAGGGCGCGCGAATTGTCCCTGTTGGTGCAGCTTCAGTTCAGCCAGTTACAAAGTACGTAGCTACGTCCATACGGTATTTTATAGTAATATATTTGTTATCCCTAGTCGACTGACAGGTTCACTCATGTTACGAGCTAAGTGCACGCCCGGAGATGAGGCACGCGTCTCGGCGAGCGATGCGTGTCGAGTGCACTATAGACTGACTCGTAACGAGTGCACTTTAGACAGACTCGTAACGAGTGCACTATAGACGGACTCGTAACGAATGCACTATGGACTGACTCGTAACGAGTGCACTATGGACTGACTCGTAACGAGTGCACTATGGACTGACTCGTAACGAGTGTTATTACTCTCTACGGGCAGTTAATGCGTCATCAATCTCCAGTGCGCTCGCGAGCACATAGCGAATATTTCTATGCTCGTGCAGTGCGCGTGCAATTGCACACGCGTGTGTTCTTAAAGTTTAAATCAAGCTGTACCGTAGGTAGCTACGTATAACTAACTTTGTCCCTGCATAATAAAAGTACATGATTATACGTAGGTACGTATAATAGCTAGCTACATAGCTAACAAGCAATAAAATACATGAATAGCTAATATACAGCTACCAAGTAATGAATTCATAATTATTATGTACGTAGCTTTTTCTAAAGGTCAATCACATAACTTGTTAAACTTACAAAAATGTCTATGACTGTTTAGTATATATTAGCTAATTACTGTCATGTTGATTATTTCAGAGGAGTAATGCTGAAGTTATTGCCAACTCAATTATCAATCTTCACTTAAAAGGCCTGATTGATGGACCAAAGTAACATGACAGCTGTTAGCTACATCTTTCTATACAAAATAATCATATTAACTACAGTACTGCTCAAATGCAATGTCACACTTGCTCGAAGAATTTTGTCAAGTAGCAATATTTGCTCGATAGAGAAACGAGCAAGTGTAGAGGGCAATCACAACTCAATGCACAAATAGCAGCGAGTACTCGATTTCAACAATTTCAATGACTCGAGTTTAACCGACTCGGTTTTAAGTTGGAACCAAGATATGCATTGCAGCGATAGCTATACCAAACAGCAGTGCATTCCTCTTCTGTGAATTCGACTAAAGCATAACTCTCATCCGCTACAAAAACAAAATAATAGTGACTTACCAATAGCTGATCTACTACAACGCGTACCAACTACGTAGACTACATTACATGACACCATCTTTAATTCACTCAAGTACAGGAAATTGCGAAGTTCTTGCAATTTCATATGAAATGCATCATACACATGCATGTTTTATTGGCGATTTATATGAACATTGAATGCATAAAATACATGTGTACGTATATACGTTAACAGTAGTAGATATAAGCCGAGCAAGGATTTTAGGACAGCCACTACATTGACATCCACCATAACACCACACCAAAACACCGCCTATATAAACGAAGCACATGCGTGCACAAATATGCATGTATCGTATGAAATTGTAAGAACATCGCAATTTCCTGTAAAAACTTGGTAAATTGTACATGCGCATAAATTTTAGTGCGTTCTATTTAGAGTCTGCTATACTCACTGCTCTTGTTATTAATTGAATCGAGCATGAGAAAATGGCAAGCTGGCCAGGAGCTTGAACAAAGAGCAAGCAGTTCTTCGAGCAAGCTGAGAGTGGCAGGCACTTAAGCAAGCGAGTAATCACTCAAGCGAGCCAATACTAGCTAGTGAATATTTCAGGCACTCAAACGATTAAACCACTCGAGTCACTTGAGTCAACACTAAACTCGAGTGAATTAAGCCTCGACACTCGTAGATTTTGAGCGAGCACCACTAGAGACAAGTGCAGCAATTAATCAAGATTCGAGCATAACACTGGCGAGTGAGTGCGACATTGCACTTGAGCAGTACCGTACGTATGTAGCTATTATTTCAGTAAAAATGCACATTATTGTTCTAGTGTTATGTTTCAACTTCAGTTTTTGAATTTTTATACTTGCTATGTATGTAACTTACGTAGTAGATACATACGTACAGTAAAAACTATAGCTATTCATGTTATTTACGTAATTTAAGGAGACTGTACATGCATGTATGTTATTTAGATCATTAATAGCTCAGATATAAATAATCGTAAGTTTCATCAACATATATTTACATTTAATTTTACATAATTATTTATGTGGTAATAATATTGGGAGAGTACTACATAGCTATCCCAAGTCACTCCACTTTATGGTACATCTTTGTTAGTAACACTTGTCCTCAGCATAAAATACAAAGATACCTATGATATAACTATTAGCTACAGTGTCCCTAGGTAGAAAGCATTGAGAAAGTGTCATTTAAAAGTCTGTTTATCACAATCACTTTCACTTATTTCCAAGATGTGTGATCCAGTGAATAAACAAGGTTGACATTGTTTGGCTCATTGGATTGTATTTCATTTCTAGCTATTACATATTTACGTATGGACTTGGGGAGCTTTAAAAGCGTTATCAAGCATTGCATCTCGGTTGTTGTGCATTAGCTATCAACTGAATATAACATGAATATGTACTGGCTATGAATATATATCACATCTATAGGCTATTTTAGGTACACATAAACTAAAATCTTTATAACAGCAGGAGCCTTAATTGGAGCATCAGTTGAGTACTGCAAAATAATAATTACAAGATACATACATATTAGCACATTGGCTAATGTTTCTGAACTGCTACAGTTACGATTACAAGTCCCAAACCAGCTACTACCATAATTTTTGGGCCCCTATTGGCTCTGAAAAATCACTGATTAAAGCAGTAGCTATAGCTACATATATTAAGAGTAAATTTAAAATATGAGATTGATCTTCCACTACTACAAAAAGTAGCTAAGGAAACAAGGAAAAGATTTTGACACAAGGGAACACTAAAGATTCTGACATGAGATAATTGATAAAATTTAATAATTGATAAGATTTCAATCCGTATATGTACTTTTGGCTCATGATCATGATTTCAGTAGATTAGTAGCTAGCTATGATCAAGCCAAAAGTAGGGATTAAACTTTGTAAATTGTGACCAGATTTGCAATAACCAACCATATTGTCACAATAACTGAAATCCATTTTACTGTTTAATATTGTAGCCACACTCAAGCACTACTGTCCAGAGACGGTAAAAACATAGCTATAGATGGCTGGGTCTGTTTTTACAGATGGCTTTTCTTGACCCTGTCAAGCCACCAAGGTTCACAACAGAGCCCGTGGAGCCACTGAAATGCATTATTAAGACTGCATGGGGTGCCTAACTGCTGCCAGCCCTCCGTCTCAGCTGGACCCACTGTGGCTGGTTTTGTCACCTACTGAATGTACAGCTAGGCTGCCTGTGTACTACTGGGTGGTATAACCCAGCCACCCACCCCCTTGTACACGACACTCGTGATCTTACAGAGATTTATAAAAAAGTCCCTCAAAATCCAGCATTGTTAACTAGCTAACAACTTTGTTCATAAATTGCTAGCTATAAGACTGCTCTACTTATAGCGTGAATCTTACATGGTTGCAGTCTAAAACAAGAGAGCTAGAGTGGCTTCAATATTTCAAATTGGTAACCCTTATAATTATTATTTTTGCAATATTGTGTCATAATTTTGCACATGATGCATGCAGGGCAAACAATGTGTGTATGTATATAATAAACCTAACATGGAGAATGCATTATTGATAACAACTACTCATTCTCTCTTTGTTTACATACATATGTACCATCATAATCTTCACACCTTGCTTTGTCCGCTAGCCATTCAGTTAAGATGTTGATGACAACAAAAACAATGAAGAAGTTGTTTTCCTAACAATTATTCGGGCTGCAATGAAGTCCTTCCATCCATGTCAGAATACACAAAAAGTATTACAGGTTATTAAAACATTAAATAAGCGCATGTGCACTGCTCGTAAAAACTTTTTGCAGGGTTTACACAAATTGCTGTATCTTCAGTCCAGAGGACCATTTATTCCAGTCCAAAATACACACTACCAATCAAAATGAGCCTATTAATTTTGGATCTTAATATCTACAAAACACATCAAAATAGGTGTTAACAAAGACAATGGATTAAACACGTTTTGGAAAGGCAGCAAGTTTACAAAAACTAAACTACTTCCGCAATTGTGGTTAAACACACACACATGTATATATTATTTTTATTAACTGAAAAATATACAAGAAACACACTTGACACATTAGTCATGACTACTAAACATAACTAAACTTAATTTCTAACTTCACTTGATATCCTCGGTTTTTTCTCATCTTGTTACTGAATTCTTGCAGAGATCTAACATTCTCCCGAATGTCTTGAGGGCATTTGGGAAGCCCTAGAAGTTGTAACGTGTCATTATTCTCCAAACATCGTACAATTTTTAGTATAACTTCACTACTCAGTGGGTTGAGGTACATAATCAGTCTAACCAAACAACTATTCCTCTCTAGTGCTGTAGTAATGGCATCACAGTGATCATTAGTAATGTCATTGCGATCAATGTAGAGCTCCTTTAGTTTACTGTTTTCCCTTAAGGCAGTAAAGAGATGAGCAGCTCCTTTGGATGATAACTTAATGTCATACATGTAGAGTTGCTCCAATCTACTAGATGGATCAATTAACATGGAGTAGAGCTGCTTGTCCTCTCCAATAGTGCAGTTGTCATTGATCCTTAATATCTTTACTCCACACTTAACAGTAAGCTCACTGATCAAAGAGGATGATTTTGTTGTTAGGCCATTGTATTCTAACTTCAACTCGTTAATAGTGACATCACTACTATGGTGTAATCCACGATACAAAAAATTCAGTCCTTTATCTTGGATGTAGCAGTTGTATAAGTCGAGCCTCTTCCATTCCTTGTTGAATGATGAGGTGAGGAATAGTGATAGACATTCTATGTCGCTATCTGTTAATGCACTGTCCCTTAGTTCGATTTCTTTAAACTTAAAAATATCTGCTTGCTCTATGGTTTTACACAACATGTGATCATTAGCCTCACTAAAGGAGCGATAGAGGCAAAGACACTTCAACGGATCTTCAAGGAATTCATTATGAATAGCCAATTCTTTGTTTTCACCAGAAAGGAATTTTTTAAAAGAAGGCCGCTGTCCCTTTGTATGTGATACATATAAGGAAAACATATTAAAGTGAAATTTATTCCAGAAGTTTTCATTAATCACTTTTAGCTCTTCATTTGGTGGAAGTTGAGAAATGCAATGTGCAGCAAGGAACTCTTGTATTGTGAAATGTACAAAACTTAGTGTCATTGTCTTTGCATAGAGGCCGAAATGCTGCACAGCCTGTAGGAGACCAAAGCCATTGATGGCTCCTGGAATAGTTGCAATATCTGGACAAGCTACTGTAATCTCACGAAGGGTAAAGATTAGTTTGTTGTTTTTAAGTGCTTCCAGTGATAACTTCGAAAGTTGCCAAATTACTCTATTGTAGGGTTCAGGCAGGTCAGTTAAGTCAGTGATATTATCTGTAAGAGGTTCACCAATTTTGGAAAGATGTCGACCTATAGTAGAACAGATAAAACGACGGTACAACTCAATAGAATTCTTAGGTAGAGAATTTTCCAGTTTATATAGATAAAGCAAGATGACCATATTGAATGGGATGAAGCAAATGCTGTTAACAGATGGTTGTTGATAGAGGTAATGTGTAAGCTCCTTTACTTTGTGTGGTTGATCTGCCAAAGCTTGTTCAATATAATGCTTTCGTTCAGTTTCAGTGAAGCCCAAGATGTCTACTCTGATTGTTGCCTGTTTGCGAAGATCTGCCGAAGCATGTGGACGGGATGATACAACCAATCCACAATGAGGTAAAACCACATGTTTTAAAATATCAGTGATTAAGCTGCTCTTTTGCAGATTCTCTGGATACTCATCATATCCATCAAACAGAATAGTTAAATTTTTGCCACCATTAGCAAAGAGGTATTGAGCACAAGCACTTACTATATATGGTGCATTTTTGTCTCCTCTGCAGAACAACTGGAGAAGATCATCAACAGTTTTGACATTCTGTAAAGATGGATCTCGAAGACAAACTAGTAGAACTAACTTAAAATTCTGTAGCAAGTGTTTGCTTGCCCATCTGTAGGCAATTTCTTTTAGTAAAACTGACTTACCAATGCCAGGGGCACCTTCAATTAAAATAAAACAGGATTCTTTGCTTTTTTCTAATGGAGCTAATATATCTGTGATTTCTTTGGTGGCTTTGTTGGTGCCTGATATTTTATCAATGCTACCAGAGTACATCAGTTCAGCTGTTGCTTCCGCTTCCTTTAAAGTACAATGACCTTGATGATGAATAAGTAAAAGTGGGGTGAAGTTCGTGGGTTGCTCCGGTGGCCATGTGCTATCATCAACCATGAATCGTGTTTGTAAATTAATCTGGCTCACCCTATTGGATAATATGGCAACTGCCTCAGCTCCTATAAATACAGTGGTTACAATAAAACGTACAGTAACATTTAGACCTTACCAGTGATAGTTGACTGGTCCAGTTTGAAAGTCAGTGGAGTAACTAGTTAATAACACAACAGAATGCACAACCATTTGTTCACCGTAGCTATGTATATTATATAATATAGCTATACGTATATATGGTACAGCTATACATTATATTATATAGCTATATGTTACAGCTCACAGATAACATCATACTCACTCAAATTCACCCGGCCACACGAATGCAACACAAGAGTTTACCACTCAAACTCATAAGTGTGTTGAAAACTTGTGAGAAATGAGTAGCTAGCAGCCTTGACACATTCACTAGCATGTATCAGGCGTACTAATAAATTTTCTATTGTTAAGGCCATACTTATTCCTGAGAGTCATCTAGCATACATACGTAGCTGACTTAGCTATTATAATTAACCGTGTAAAAGTACAGGAACTTGCCCGTGCAGTCATGAGGCGATCCAGGGGTGTTTCTGAGTAGTTGTATTCAATTGATTTCATGATTCAGATAATCCGAGAAGTCAACAGTATGGTACCTCGTATACAGTGTGTAGAACAATTAAAAGGCATTGTCTGTCATGATTATGTGTACAAGTGTGGCCAATATCCAAACACGTGAGCTATAGTGTCTTGGCAGACTAATTGGATAGAACTTATTGCTAGACAGCTACCTGGTTTGATATCGCTGTAATTTATTATTAATTGAGTGAGATAGTGCTTTTGCTAACCGCCTTTGACTGCTTGCATGCAAGCGGAGGATCACAGGCATCACCATAGCTAGCTAACTTAAATGCTTGTGAGCATATCTATACATTTAGTAAGCGCACAGTTTATTTTTCAATCCGATCCACCAGCTTCAGCTGCTTGTGAGTAGCTCCTGTAAGTTTATATTACTATTTGCACATGCACTGACAATATTTTGCACACACAGCGTGAACTGCTTAGTGTGTGGCACTTAGCGAGTGCAACATTTCCTGTGAGCTGTAGCTACCATGTATGTGTATATATACACTAAAATTTAAAAAGTGGGTAGGATTGATCTTCAAGTGCTACAAAAAGTAAAGAAACAAAGAAAAAATTTGGCATGAGATAACACTGAAGATAATCCCTGCTTTTGGCACCTACTGAAATGAGCCAAAAGTAGGGTTTAATAAATTATCTCATGCTAGAATCAGTTATCTTTAGTATTTTCTCATGCCAAAATCTTTTTCCTTGTTTCCTTGCATGCACTGAAAGATCGATCCCTACTCACTTTTTGAATTTTTGATTCTATATACTGTATACGTAGTTTGTTTACATACTTGTATTGGTACATAATTTGCATAATTATTCGATCTGTCCTTGCCTTCCATTGCCTAAAATGTTACAGGCACCTATTTAATTATGTTTCTTACAGGAACTTGACTTGTTAACAACAGTATTAACAAGGCAACACTGGTGCATTATAGCACATATTATGACATTCACAATGTACTGAAGTGCACTAATTATATTTGCTTGTCGGCACTGCTAATAATAGCATTAACATGGCACAGCAGCTGTACGTGATATTTTGCATATAGCTACTTTTATTAGCTACATCGTGAACTTCATAATATGTGCTAATATATAACTTAGACAAATAGATTTCGATGTTCAAAATATAATACGCAAAATATCGTGTCTGTTAATAACATGGACCATATTCACTTGGGCACTCGCAATACGGATTGCAGATAGACATGGCACCTGTGAAGCGCTAATTAGGTATTGCATCATCTTAATTAAATATAATAGTAATCTTCTGAGTAGTAACTGTCAAAGAAGTGTTAACCGGTTATCAGTTCATACTACACTAAAGCATGTAAATATATTATAGGAATGGAGTAATGAAGTGGTCCTATAGAAGAATAGAAATTGAGCAAGTAGTGTTCCATCACTCATTTTAAATGTTTGTACGACTCTTTCTGCCAAGCTGCTGAAGTTTGGGTGATACGGAGAAGTTGTAATGTGTGTAACCCCATTTCTCTGAAGAAAATCTTTAAATTCTGCACTAACAAAGGTAGGTCCATTATCTGTTACCACTCTTTCAGAGAGACCAAATTGTGCAAATATGTTTTACAAACATTAGATGGTTGATTTATTGAAGACATTGTGTGTACCTCCGTCCATTTTGAGTGTGTATCTACGTACATATCAACAGCAGAAACATTTGACCCTTAAATGGACCGAGGAAGTCTACATGGACTCTGGACCTTGGACGATTTGACCACTGCCATGGTGATAATGGTGCTAATCATGGTGACAGATTTTGGAATTAGCATTCCACACAACCTTTTACTTTCTCTTGGTCAAGTCCTGGCCACCATATACAAACATTCTTGCCAATCGCTCTATGCGTGTTGTACCTGTTGTACCAGGATGTGCTTCATGTAACTCTTGTAACACTTCCAACTGGGAATAATCGCCCAGAGGTCACAACCATATATCCTGGACAGATAGCTCAATTCATCACTCACACTACTCAGCCATCCACTTACGTAGTACAAACCAACATTACAGGATCAGTGTTGGTCCAAGTTTGTGCATTGGTTGCCATAATTGGAGATTTGTCCAACTGTTTCATCAATAGTATCATGAGTCATCTCAGGTAGCTGTGGTACGTATAGTGGCTGGTTGCACTGGCATCAGCATAGTCATGTGCCTTAGTTGGTTTATAAACAGTGGTATACTCATACATGGCTAAAGTTAATGCCCACCTTTGTATCCTAGCAGAAGTATGAGCTGGAATAATTTGATTTCATTGAACAAACTAATTTGTGGTTTGTGGTTGGTGATAAGTGTAAAAGGATGTCCAAATATATTATAAGTGAAATTTTTTAACACCGAAAACACATGCCACTGATGCCAGTTCATCTTACATTCCACAGGGGACAATATATGCTCTTGAAACAAATCCAAATTGGCTGTTCTGATCCACCAGGAAATTGGTAAGCCAATACTGCTCCAATTCTATATGTTGAAGCATCACACGATAAAACAAGCTTTTTGTTAGGATCAAAATGCACAAGTAGTTGAGATACTATCTTACAGCTGTAGATGCTTTATCTTGTTTACATGACCAGTGCCATTGGACTGAACCTCTTAGCAACTTGTACAAGGGAGCAAGTGTACGTAGTTGTCAGGTTAGGGAGGAACTTCCCATAATATGTAAGGAGACCCAAATATGACTTCAATTCTGAGACATTGCATGGTTTTGGTGCACGTTGAACTGCTTCCAGCTTCTTCTCAACAGGGTGCAGACCATTCGCATCTATTCTGTGTCCTAGGTAAGTATAACAGAGTCAGCAATGAAAGCACATTTGCTCTTCTTTAGATGTAAACCAGCTTGCTCCATTCTGGCTAGTACCTCCTCCAGTGTTCCCAGATGTTCCTCATCAGTCAAGCCTGTGATCAAAATGTCATCTAGATATATGACAACATTAGTCTTTCCCTGTAGCAGTGTTTCCATTGTACACTGGAATATGCCGGGTGCTGAGGATATTCCATATGGCAACCTACTGTAGTGAAATAACCCACGATATGTGTAATCACAACATATATATATATAAGGTTATAACATGGTCAGGAGGGATTTGCCTGATATATACGCACGAGCCCGAGGGCGCGAAGCGCCCGAGGGCGAGTGCGCATATATCAGGCAAATCCCGACTGACCATGTTATAAGCATTATATTACACTTCCGGCACTCTAAAATCTGCCCAAACTTAATGCTAAAGTCTCGCTCTCTTTATATAGTAATGGATATTCGTTGTGATTGTGGGACTCTATTTTATCGTTGTCATGACGTTCTTGCGTGGTATTGCATTGGTGTGACTATATAAAGAGTAAGTTAAAGGTGTTGAACACCTCAAATAGGTGACATCAGGTTATACCACACTTATACCTTTTGATGTCCTGGTTATACCACAGCCAAGTGTGCTGATATCCAGGTTATACCACACCTGCATCCTTTGATGTAAGGTGTGAAAGTGTTATATATAGTTCTTAGATTGATCATCCAAGAGGAGCTGCTGATATAAAGCCATTTAACAATTGATACTATACCCTGAGATACTAAAGCATTATGTATTATATATTATAGGAATGGAGTAATGGGTTGTCTGGGTGCTGTACTATAGCTAATCTTTTGTAATCATGTGTACTCACATGATTGTATGTAAGGGCACGTGACCATGTACCTACAAAGGAATAGATGTGCCCTGATGGCTACATGTATCATAGCAAACCTGTAATCTGGGGATGCAAGACAATCAACCTCAGCATAGCTGGGTAGTCAGTATTTCATCCCCATACATGTGGTTGATCAAGACACATGATCATGTGTCAGTGGACAAGAAAGATGCACAGGCACACAAAGTGAAGGCTTTGGAGGGAGGCATGATATGGAGAAGACATCAAGATCATTCGAGACAATGCTTTGTTATTGACTCAGTAGCCAAGCGTGTCACTGCTCCTGCTGAGTGTCAGTGTTTCACTGTCCATAGACTATCCTGATTTGTTGGTTCCAGATGATTCCACTGTTGATGAACCAAATGGTGAAAATTTAACTGAAAGAACCAGGACTGAACAACACTTTCCTCCTCGTAGAAGTCCTCAATGTAATCATAACAGCCAGACAGGTATGTGCCTTAAGGAGGAAGGAGATGTAATGACTTGGACTTACTAGAGTTGCCACTGTTAAGTCTTACTATTCCGACTATAGCTACAATATAATAATTATTCCGAAAGATACAGTAGAACACTATGTAGCATACAATATATGTACAGCAACTACGTAACACAATACAACTTATATCCTATAACTATATCTACAATAACTAAATCATGTGATACACATGCACTTGTATGATTACAATAATAATAATAATATAACTAACTTTGATCTCCTGCCTCTAGGGAAGGACTCATGGTCAATATGAGCATCATCTTACCTTTCATAATTACTACATCTCTGCATGTGGGCCATGCCCACATTAACCCAGTAGCTATTGCTGAAACTGCTGAGACTACCATTCCAGCTCGGATCTGAACTTAGAGATACTAGCTGCTGTTGAGATGATCCATGCATGCCAGCTATATATAGGGTCAGATCTTGAGTCTTGACCTCTGCATGCCAAAGATATTGCATGCTGTTTAAACTGGCATTGCCAGTTATAGGGTCTGATCCAAGGATGCTCCTGTTGAGACTGGCCATGCCAGCTGGCTACGGTTTATTCTTGGTCCCTGCATGCTATTGAGACTGGCCATGCTAGCTCAGATGTGATTCTGGTTCTGCTGGCCACACCAGCTATTGTCTATTCTTGGCCCCTGCTAACAACATTCTTCTTGAGACCGCCAGCAGCTAGGGTAATCTTGGTCCCTCTGAAGACACTCCAGTTCAACTGGCTATGCATGCCAGCTAGGTTTCAGGGGGTCAGCAACAAGGCAAAATTGCCAACAAGATTTATGAAGATTTACCAAGATTTATGTCACGAGCTGTGTATATGGAAATTTACTATTAATATGCAGAATAAACTTCAATTAAAGATTAAGATTTAATGAGGTATATAGATACCAAGTTTTTGCTGACCCCTTGCTAGGTTCTGATCTTGGCCCCTGCCAAGGATCCTGGTGTTACGACTGCCTTGTCAACTAGGGTCTGATTTGTTGGCCCCACCAAAAATGCTCCTATTTATTTGTGCAGGCGCTTATACTGCAAGCAATAACGCCCTGCGCGAAAAAGCGGTCTGGCCATGTGAGACTAGCTCCCGTTGAGACTGGTCATGCCAGATGGTCGGTGAGGTGAGGCCTGCACGAAGCTGTTTGAAACAATTCCTATATATACGTACGTAGCTATGACTGGCAGATGCCAGCTCGCCAGCTACTGACTTTCCATTCGAGTGGATTCGATGCTCTGACTGCTTCTCCTGTTGGGAATCGGAGGATTCCCTGACCTGGACTGGCTGGTGTCTTGGTGATTTATCCTGGCCACAGCTACTGCTATATATGTACTGTAGATCTGCTGGTCCCAGCTGAGACTGTGTTGCAGTATGTATATATATATATAAGAATGATAAAAAAATTAAAAATTTAAAAGGTAAGTAGGGATTGAATTCAATAGTGCTATAAAAAGTAAGGAAACAAGGAATAAGATTTTGGGACGAGAGAACATTCTGGCATGAGATAATTTATAAAAGTTTAATCCCTACTTTTGGCAAACCTACTGAAGTGAGCCAAAAGTAGGGATTAAACTTTTATAAATTATCTCATGCCAGAATGTTCTCTCGTCCCAAAATCTTATTCTTTGTTTCCTTACTTTTTGTAGCACTATTGAATTCAATCCCTACTTACCTTTTAAATTTTTAATTTTTTTATCATTCTAGTTTGTTTGCTTTTTATACATGCTAAGCATTCATAATAATCTTTCAGCAGGCGCACAAATGTTACAGGCGCTTACGTAATAATTATGCTTGTTTTCAGGCGCTTGTTAACAACTCGCTTACATGGCAAAGCAGCTGTGTGATAGCAAATAACGCTCGAAAAACAGCAAAAGCTATTTGTCCAAGGCTATAATCTCGAAGTTCACGATGTAATAAAGTACACGCGAAAACATCGTGCCATGGTTCCACTGTAACTAATTATATCACGTGCAAGCCAGGTTTTATCGTGACGTAATAAGCAGAAGCCGTAACAGGCTATCGTCACCTTTGAAGGTGAGATTCACACCTTGCTAGGAACATAGAAGAACAAGGAAGGGAATGAAGGATAAAAGGAATCGCCATGGCGCAGTGGGTAAATCGTCTTCGGAACAACATTTTCGTAAATCCGCCGCCATTACCTTTATTGTGTGAAAGTTCTGGAGCCCTACACCTAGCGTAACTGGGTCTTACGGCAGGCAGGCAGACGAAATACAGATGAATTTCGAAATTTTCAAAGTTGGCTGTAGGTCGAAATATTCGACTTGTCGCTTCGTTTAACCAAGGTACAGCATCATTACAGCCTTACCAATGCATTCCAGTAGGTTTTTTCGGGTAAAGTCTATTGGAAGGTTGTTTTATATATATCATTAAGTACGGTAGTACTTAATAGTAGGGATTGGTAAGAAATTGTATGGTTTCCCGATTTTTCGCACTTCATAAAACAACCTTCCAATAGACTTTACCCGAAAAAAACTACTGGAATGCATCGGTAAGGCTGTAATGATGCTGTACCTTGGTTAAACGAAGCGACAAGTCGAATATTTCGACCTACAGCTAACTTTGAAAATTTCGAAATTCACCTGTATTTCGCCAGCCTGCCGTAAGACCCGGTTGCGCTAGGTGTAGGGCTCCAGAAATTTCACACAATAAAGGTAATGGCGGCGGATTTACGAAAATATTGTTCCGAAGACGATTTACCCACTGCGCCATGGCGATTCCTTTTATCCTTCATTCCCTTCCTTGTTCTTCTATATTCCTTTAGCAAGGTGCGAATCTCACCTAAGGTGACGATAGCCTGTTACGGCTTCTGCTTATTACGTCACGCAAAAACCTGGCTTGCACGTGATATAATTAGTTACAGTGACACCGTGGCACGATGTTTTCGCGTCTACTTTATTACATCCTGAACTTCGAGATTATAGCCTTGGACAAATAGCTTTTGCTGTTTGTCGAGCGTTATTTGCTATCACACAGCTGCTTTGCCATGTAAGCGCGTTGTTAACAAGCGCCTGTAAACAAGCATAATTATTACGTACGCGCCTGTAACATTTGTGCGCCTGCTGAAAGATTATTATGAATGCTTAGCATGTACGTATAAAAAGCAAACAACTAGATTGATAAAAAAAATTAAAAATTCAAAAGGTAAGTAGGGATTGAATTCAATAGTGCTACAAAAAGTAAGGAAACAAGGAATAAGATTTTGGGACGAGAGAACATTCTGGCATGAGATAATTTATAAAAGTTTAATCCCTACTTTTGGCTCACTTCAGTAGGTTTGCCAAAAGTAAGGATTAAACTTTTATAAATTATCTCATGCCAGAATGTTCTCTCGTCCCAAAATCTTATTCCTTGTTTCCTTACTTTTTATAGCACTATTGAATTCAATCCCTACTTACCTTTTGAATTTTTATTTTTTTATCAATCTAGTATATATATATATACTCAATGATGGAGGGCCAGTTTCAGGGATTAGTAAAATTCCCGATGATGAAGGTGCTCGCGACTGTCGATGTAGTGGCCTCTGCGAGAATGACAAGGACATGTAGAGACATTCATTTCCTCAGTGAAATAGCAAGCAAAAGACACTACATTTTGCTTTTCATGAACATTTGTTTACTGGTAGCTACGTACGTACGTAACAGGTGGAATGTAGCTATGTTAGGTATTGTATGGGCGTCTCTTGTCAATACGTGGGCCCAAGTTCCATGTACTGGGTGGATTAGAATTATTATCAATTTAATGGGTTGTGTAAAAGGACCACGCCTGCACTAGGTACTCCCTAGAAAAACAAAATATAACTACACTGCAAAACTGCTAACTAGTTAATTAAGTTACAAACTCTACAAATATTAGTGTCTAGTTAACTAATACAAAAAATACATATAATAATACATACAAATATAAATTACAAAAATAACCATTTACGTAGTGCCAGTTTGAAGGTGGAGATTGAATTCCCAACTGTAGCTATGTACTTCCAAAACATGAGAAGGAAGCTTATTCCACAGAAAAATTCCATTCACTAGTGTAAGCTCTCAATTATCAATAGTATTTTATTATCGATATGGCGGTACTTAATTATCAATACATTAGTATGCATGAAAATACGGATATTTTATGGTTTCCATTGTGTTGATTGTGACACGAAGCAAGGCTAAAAGTGAACTGTATGAAATATTTTTGGTGAAAGGTACATAGGCACTAAATTTCCACACATTTACCTTTTATAGCTGATGGCATTTCTTCAAAAACAGTGCTGGTTTCAGTGTCATTTGCCTATCTTTTTGTGAATCTTTTTGCGAATCTTCTTGTCTAACATTGAGGGTTTCAATTTAATTGTAACACTGTGCACAAATAGTTTCATTATTGTGTATAAAAATCCTTTAAAAAACCATAACTTTATGATGCAATGATATATTTCCACGAATTGAAGTATGATAATTAGTTGTTAATTACAAGGGAATTTTTTGGGATTTTTTGGAAGCCATACTTGCAAATAGTATGTTGTTAAAGTTGCATTTATAGCATAGACGCTAATGCAGTATGCGCTTAATAATTCAGAGGATTGAAAGAATGGATTCTGGTGATATAAAAACTTTAACACTGCGATACTTCCCCACAAAGTTATGATGCCAGTAAGTTCATATATCGACAAATGGGAGCTTACGCTATCAGTAAGAGTTAATAGTGAAAGAAATGGTCTGGAAAGTCAACTTGCAGATGCTTCTCGTGAGATTATATGCTAAACAAAAATACCCTGGGCGTAAAAAAGTGCGAGGCCAATCAGAAGCAGCATTGTATGTGCAACCAAAAACTTTGATATCAGCTGATGCCAAACAGGTACATATTTAATAATAATCTCTTAACTATATACTTGATTGACATATAATAGTTTACAGGGTATTTTCACAACTATGATTGGTTTTGTCACTTGGCTGGTCACCTTTAAATAATGATGTGGTATAAAAGGTGACCAAGTGACAAAGTCAATCATATACGTACGTATGTAGCTAGTTGTGAAAATATCCTGTAAACTATTGTATGTCATTCAAGTAGCTAGTTAAAAAGATTTTTGATTAATATCTTCTTGGCCTCAGCTGATATCAAAGTTTTTGGTCCCACATACAATGCTACTTCTGATTGGCCTCGCACTTTTTTACACCCATGGTGTTTTTTAGCATATCACTATAGCAAACAGATGTTATTACTAGTAAGCAGCAGAGAAGTACTGGGCATCACATGTAGTTGGTGGCCAAATATCTGTGGAAGGGAGATGTGTGGGTGGAAGGGAGTGTCATTAGGGCCCGGCCGGAGCAAAAAATATCCGAAATCTCCCTCGAGCTGATCTCTGGATAGTGAAGCTACCATAAATACGCCTTCCTGAATTATTTGACTAAAATTTAACTTCCCAATAGCTACTTCAAACAGTTAAATCTCACTAAAATGCAATGACAAAATAATAAGCAAACTACAAATATTTAGTATAAAATGACAGCTCAATGAAAGTGTCCGTAAATGTTGCGATAGTTAACAAACAATAGATGATGTAATACCTTGTGAATACGGTCTATTAACCGTGGACGCATTACTAACTAGCCTATGTCATATGTGTAAGTGACGTAATTAGCGGAAGGTGAAAGTTTGTCGACTCGGCTTTCAAGTAACTAGCTATATACAGGAAGAAAAAGGAAGATAGTAAAGCATGAAAAGAAATACCATGCATGGCGGTGGATAAATCTTCAGCGGAATAGCAGTTTCGTAAATCGGACACACTTAGCTACCTTTGTTGTGTTGAAAAACCTGATATCTCCGTATTTTCCAGATATCGATGTTAAACAAAGCAACATAATTGTAAATACTTCTATAACTACTACAGAAATCTAATCAAAATTCGAAATCTAAGCTGAAATCTTGCCAAAAACATTGCTCTCTCTCTCTCTCATACAAGATTTTTGGGAATTTCGGACCTCTTGTATTAGATCTTGTGGCGGATCAGTTATCCAAGGGTCTGGCAATACCAGACTAGGTCTAGTGTTATAGTGTTACCAATGCATATCATGTAGTCATTTTTTCGGGTAAAGTATATTGTGAGGCGTGTTATAGAGGCACGTGTAAGTTGGACACCATGTTTTTCATGTTGATCCTTACTATTAAGTACTAGCTAGCTAGTGATGATATTTGATTACTGTACATATAATATCAAATACACACATAATTTAGTCACCTTCATCAGGAGCACTGCAGGATACTGCAGGTGACTCAATAATATTAAACAATGTCCCCCAGGAGGCAGTGAGGTCCATTTGAAGCCATCGTCTTAACATTTCATTACAACAGGGAGCAGCTCTGTACATGTGGTCAAGTTCAATGGTTCGAAGTGTCGGATCTGGTATATTTAATAGTGTTCCTATCACTATCCAGTTTGCAGCATAGCGTGGAGTGACATGTTTATAGAGATCTTTCAGCAATGGCTCAGTATTCACTATAATGGAATCAAATTACAACGAGTACGTATAGCTATAACACGGGCCTCAGTTTTATAATTGCGTGAGTAGCTACCTAGTAAAATGTCTCTGACTGTTATCGCTATAATATATACCTTTATCCGGTGCTTTAAAGTCCTCAAGATTCTGAATCTCCATGCCGGAGTGATAGCTAACAAATGTAGCTACCTTCAAACTGAGGAACAATACTGAATAGCTATAATACGTATCACTCCAGTATGTCGTAGCAATGCCAGAGAGCGTCCATAAAATCTATGGAGACACGCCCAAAGTGCTACATAACTAACATATCTGTGGTGTGTGAGGTTTTAAATTTTTAATACAATCATACCGTATAAGCAGAAAGATAACGCTGTTGATATTATTTTAGCCGCGGTGGCGCGGTCCGTGACCGATTTACGAGTCAATAACGACCCGCATAATAATAAACCACTACTATTGTAAACAAACTCCCTTGTCTACCCACATGCATATATATACGCCATAGGCGGTGGAAGTATAGGGGGCCAGGGGGCAATGGCCCCTCTTAAATTTAAAGACTCTCCATAGGAATTTAATTTTTGCAATAGAAAATCACTTGAGTTTAGCTAAGTGGCCCCCCTAACTTTCAGTAGCTTCTTCCACCACTGTATAATAATATACCCGATAATAATTTAAATAACTGTTACCTAATCACCCGAAAAATACATGTAACCCACGCACCCTCTTGCTGCTGAAGCGGGTGTTCACGTGATTAAGGAACGCCCCTTATTTACAATTAATACGGCTAGACCGAGCTCTGGACTGAATGGAATCAAAACCCTCAAGCAACCTTTTACTTCTTAAGGATGAAAGGATTCAAATACAGCCGATGGCTTCTCTTCCCTACAAATGGATTTGCTTTTTGACAATCGTAAGTGTTAAAGGCAAAAGATACACTGGCACGGGATTCAAAATCTTACTCCCGAATGTCAGTCGTACCGTTGTAATTACCAGCGCAAGTTGTACTTTTGTGGATGGCGCTTATGCGAAAAAGATTATCGTGGAGTTTCCAGAGCAGAGAGTGGTAAAGGTTCAATCAGACGACATTTATGCACCATCAGAATACACCACGAAAAGAGATCCGGACCATGACTATGGGTTGATTCTTTTACCAGGTCCTGGTGATGGTAACGAGGGCTTCGGCTGGTCAATCATGGCGGAACTGGATGAAGTAATGGTTAATAATTGTGGATACCCGGACGATAAACCACATGGAACTATGTGGATAACCGGAGGCAAAATTGTGAAGTGCTCAGATCATCACCTTTCATACATGGATAATAGCATGAGCTGTAAAAGTGGTAGCCCTGTATTCACCTGGGCTAAAGGCAACTGGAGTGTGTTGGGAATCCAAAGCAGCCTCAATGATAGGTTTAACTGTGCAGTGCGTTTCACCAACAGAATGCTATTTAATTTCTTCCACTCAATGCTCAACCTAAAGCCCAAATTTATACGTTCTGCATATTTTTCTGATGTGTATATACGCTGTTATGGCTCGGAGATAGAATCACCTGCTGCAGGTGGGAGAGGCATTATTAATTGTCAACACAAGCCACCCCAAGCCTGGGAGAAGTTTTACATTTATCCTGTGGAATTGACTATTCCTGGTGGTCCTTGCAAGGTTGTTATTGAAAGTGTACAGTGGCCTAACAGGTTCATTCGAATGGATGCTAACAAATTGATGAAGTTTGAAGACCCTGGAGGAGGGATAGTAAACTGCCAATATGGTGCACGTTCCTTTGAAGTGTTTATTCTTACAGAATGTTCTGATGGATTTGTAGCATTTCGAAGTAATAAGTTTCCACATTGTTATATTCGCTTGGATGGGCGGAATGTCTATTCCTGGCAGGAAGGTGGTAGTGGTATAGTCAATTGTCAATATTATGATGACATAACAAAGCCGCCTCTTGAATGGGAGCAGTTTTGCTTGGAAGAAGATAACTAAACTGTACCTAGTATATTATTGTTCTTCACTGACAGTGACACTGCATGCATGATTTTTATAATTATTTTAGGCTACAGGCGATGGTCATTCATACCATGCATGGTTACGAGTGGTTTCAAGCCTGCATGAGAGTGGACATGTCAGGGGAACCATAAGTGGACATGATATAACTAATATGTGACCTTCGTGCACTCATGGTGCGTGGGCGAATGCTATGTACGTAGCTCAAGCCCTATATGCACACATTTTCAGCATTCCTACGTATATAGCTACTCATGTTATCTCCTGTTCATACATATATATCAGCTTTATTTCACTGAAGCCATATGAGTTTTATTGGGGGGTAGCTATATAATATATCTAATATATTACTGTGGGGTATAGCTATCCCAACCCGTGCATAGTGTTAATATACATCAAAAGCGTTATTGCTAACCTCAAGCTATATATAGACCCCTTTCCGCGCGAAACCTAAAAATTAACACCTATGCCTCGTTGCCAACCATTCTTAGTTACGCGCCATTTTGGTAGGCAATATGCACGTGTCTTAGTGTAGAGTTGTAGTGTTTCTGTGTATTTTAAGGCGGATTTTTGCTGTGTAACAAGCATTGTGTTGTTTAGGACAACACTTTTGTAAATGGCTCGTTGTCCAGCTGCTGAAGGTGCGTTAAAATATCTTGATACACTCCCAGCAGTTGCTAAAGAACGCTATATCCGAAAGTTGCAGTGCCTTTATGGCGGTCCAGGTGTATCTATGGATAAGCTGTTGTGCCCTTATGACGATATTACTGATGACCAGTGGGCTGATGATGTTAGCAAATGGCCTTCAGTTGAATTTGGCCATTTATACATGTACTTTGTGGAAACTCCAGGAGGTTACACTATGGAAGCATTGAAAGCTTATAAGAGTCTTGAGGCTTACAACTACTATTACAGGTAGGTATTATGGTGTTATTGTTGTATGTAATGTTTTACATCAATGTGATTGTAGTGGCTGGGTGCGTACTGTATATTATCATGATCTTGGTGATGGCAAGCATTGCCTTTTAAAAGGTCTTGTTAATTGCTCTCAGCGTATCAATGATCAACCGCACCGGGCATGGGTAGCAGTGATGAAATCAGGAAGTATTGTTACTGCACATTGTTCGTGCATGGCTGGGTATGTGGTTATATCATGTGATCTTGTGACTGTTTATATGGAATGTATGTGCACTTAACTACAGATTAGGGGAGATGTGTTCGCATGTGGCTGCACTGCTTTTTAAAGTTGAAGCATGCGTACGACTGGGGATTGCTAGTATGACTTGCACATCTTTACCTTGTGCTTGGAATCAAGCTTTTTCTAAAAAGGTACATAATTTTTTAGTTATAAATCACATGGCAAATTTATGTGTTATTACTGCACAGATATCACCAGCTCCAGTTAGCAAAATAGTCTTTGATAAGCCAAAACAATCGAGGGATCCTCCTGCTGTCACTGCCACCCAACAGACATCAAGTGTTCAGCCCTTGCCCAATATTTCAAGAAAAGACTTACTTGATGCTCTGCATAAAGTATATCCATTAGCTGCTGTATTTACTGTAGTACCTGGATATCAACCAGCCATATCTCCGACTCATTCCCCTCAACCACTACTTCCCAAACCATCGACATGCATGTATGATCCCAAGTACAGGAAAATGGCTGAAGCTGAATTCCAAACAGCAGTTCAGAGCATAAAGATAGAGGTAAATGATAGTGAAGCCAAATTTCTTGAGAAGGCAACAAAAGGCCAGACCAGTTCGAGCTTATGGTATGATCATAGAGTAGGAAGGATAATGGCATCACAGATTGGAAAAGTAGTAAAGTGCGCAGAAAAAAAGTTTCCCACATCCATTGTGAACTCAATTATGCAGTACAAGACTCTAAATCCTCACATACTAGCCTTAAAATGGGGAAGACAAAATGAAGACAATGCAAGGCAAGATTACAAGGCAGAAATGGAAAAAATCATGTTGATTTTGAAATACTACCAGTTGGGCTGCTAGTAAGCACTAAGTACCCATTTCTGGGTGCTACTCCTGATGGTCTAGTGTCTTGCTCTTGTTGTGGCACTGGTCTATTGGAAGTGAAATGTCCCCATAAGTATCGAGACACTGATCCACATGACATCAGCGATACTAGCTTTTATTTACGAATGGAGTCAGATGGCACGATGATGTTAAATCAAGATCATGACTACTACTATCAAGTTCAGGGTCAAATGGCCATATGGAATAGGAAGTACTGTGACTTTGTTTGCTGGACCACTAAGGCTTATGTAGTTATAAGAATCCAGCATGATGAGGTATTTTTTGAAGGCTTTGTGGGCAAATGCAAGCACTTTTTTCACAATTACATTCTACCTGAACTTATGACAAGAAAATTACAGTCTTCAGATGCACCTGAAATCTCTGCAACAGAAGAGGCATTATATTGTTACTGTAGGACACCAGAAGAACCTGGAGACCCAATGATTTCCTGTGACGGACCGGATTGCCCTATTGAATGGTTCCACTTCTCGTGTGTTGGCATCACTGAGGAACCCGAAACAGATGAAGTGGTTTTGCGATGAGTGCAAAGAACGATTAAACATGTAGCTACTACTTTAATATGTACAACTATTCAAATAATAATTTTTGTCATTAATCAATTGCATACTGAATTATTGGTTACTGTACAACAGATTTAGATAAATTAATTAAGGCAGCTGTGACTATTAATATCCTATCAATTGTTGTTGTGTCATTGTCTATAGGTTTTTTGATTAAACTGATTGGAAGGGGTCCAGCAAGAATAGTATACTTCTTCCTTAGTTGCCCTATAACCCTTTCTACATGAATTCTTACCCTGGAAATTTGCCGTGACTTTTCAACTTCTTCTCGAGAGAGCTGCTTTTTGCCTTTTGTAAAAGCTGGTATTTCTAATTTTCCCCCTCTTATGGCTACATCATCATGAATATTAAAACCCCTGTCTGCTAAAATAACATCACCTGGATCAATGTACTGCAGAAATCCACATTGCTGTGTAATCACCTTGTCTGATACTCTTCCCCCCCATGCAGATGAGATATAGGATATGCCGATATGGTACCTGTTGGGGAAACACCAATAAAAACTTTCACAGTATTATGCTTTTTGTAATTTGAATATGTCGCAGCTCTAGCAGTGAAAGCAACTGGACGCTCAATAAAAATTTCAAAACAATCTATGATACACTTCACTTGGGTAAAGTGAGTGTAAAATACACTCGGCAAAGTTTGTCTGAGGGTTTCTGAATCTGGCCATATAATCATTTGTTTTAGATTACAGTACATGACATCCAGCCACTTGTGAAAGAATTTAGACACGGTTGCTTCAGTGACATGTAAACGGTATGCCAGATCATTCATAGGAACATTGTGACGTAATTTGATCAATGTGGCATAAAATTGATTTTTAGCTGTGTTCTCTTCTTTAGCTGCTGACTTGGATGATGAATTTACAACAAATGGTTTGAGCAAGTCAAATAATGTGGTGAACACAGAATAAGTAGGTAGACCAGTATAATGGCATGTTTGTTCATCGTTTTCCTCTATATTAGCATAACCAAATGCTTCTTTCCTTATTTCTTTTAAAGCCTGGCCCATAGATGTTTTCAGTTCCTTCTTTTTTGCATCAAGCTTGTTGCATTCATATTGAAGTACCACTGATTTGTGGAAAAGTTCTGTGTTGGCTGCCATCAAATGATAACACTCAGTCTGCAGTGAATTGTTTTGATCTGTTAGTGTCGTGATATACTCCATGGCTGCTTGCAATTGCTGTCCTTCCAGTGCGGATAAGATACCTTGAGTACAGCTAACAACTGCAGTTTCTGTTGTTTCCACTGTATTATCCACCGTTGACACATCTGGAATGGTGCAGTCATTGTTACCAGTCAAGTCGGTATTGCTGATATTGGTATTGCAGTCCCCATTATCTTGAACACTGCTAACATCACAAATGACATTTTCAGCGCTTACATCACTGCTAATATTGACTCCAACTATGCTAACATCACAATTTGCACTATCCCTTACAGTAGTACAATCTACCATATCATGAGAATCTTGCGAAGGGTTACAATCAACTCTCTGTGCTTTTCTAGCTGAATTGATATGTGTGTTAGCATTGTTGCCCCTTTTCTGAGCCCTTGCCAATCTGGCTAATTTAGAAGAGGTGTCATTTGACTGCGAGAAGGAAAAGATGGATGGCACATAATCAGGATGCCTAGGATCTTTGGAAAACCACCCTATAAAAAATAAAAACCTTAACCTTTTTAGTACTTTTACAATAGTTTAAATGCTTACCACTTGTAAAATGATCACTACAAAGTCTTGTGCCCTCCGTGGGTGTCCAATTCTTTCGATTAATTGCTGCAATCCATTTCATTCTCTGGTCTTCACTGGCTGGTATTCGAAAAAAATGCTTCTTAGTGCCAGAAAAGTACCTGTTAGCACATCCAAATGCACAGCACGACAACGACATGGTGATTTCCTACACTGATTAACAGTCACAATTTGTTAGACAGCAAAAATCCGCCTCAAAATACACAGAAACACTACAACTCTACACTAAGACACGTGTACATTGCCTACCAAAATGGCGCGTAACTAAGAATGCTTGGCAACGAGGCATAGGTGTTAATTTTTAGGTTTCGCGCGGAAAGGGGTCTTATAGCTATTTATAGTTGTACAAACTTAATAAGTTATGCGTGGCTATGATTTTATGGTGATCACATACGTGTGTCTACTCTGACATCTAAACATGCATGGCTAACTGTACACATTTGGTGGTTGATTATAATTATCCTTCCTATTTTATAGATAGTGTGCATTCGTAATGAAAATTGAAATAGCTATATAGTGAAAATTTTGGAAAGAATAGCTAATAGGCAAATTTTATACAGTAGAGCGTTTTCATATCCATAGCAACGAAAATGACCACAAAAATAACCATGATTACTTTGTTATGTCGGCCATATTGTTGCAATACGCGAGCTGTGGTGGAAAGTATAAAAACGCCGAATAACGCTTATTTCATCGAACTTCAGCATTTTAAACATGGAAAATGCTTATTATGCAAAGAAAGAAATAACATATATGATGTGGACCTTCACCTTTAAAGAAACGAGTGAGACTCCATTACAACGCTCGATAGGTTGGTTCAACAAAATGGCGTAAATATGGCATAATAACCGATAAATTACGGATGATATTTTTGTCATTTTCGTCGCCATGGATATGAAAACGCTCTAGCTATATTAATATTTTTAAAAAGCATCAATTCAAATTTCCTTGCAGATCAGACTATAGCTAGCTATATAGCTATACATAATTTACTTTATGGTGTCATTTGTAAAGACAGGACCAATGAAAGCAGAATATTTCTTTTAATATTATAGCTAGCTACGTAGCTATATGCTAGCTGGATAGCTAGATCACTCGTTCCCTTTATTATGCGTAAATGGGATTTGCAGTAGGTTTGAGCCAATTAATTATGCTTTTAAAACTGCCTCAGTATGTATAGTATATATTGTAGCTATTATGCTTTTGAGCAGTGTTCCAAAATCAAGCCTGTTTATGCTTAAAATTTAAATTATGCTTGGTGGTAATGTGGAATTTAAAGGTTTTTGATTTTGCACTCATTATCAGCTATGTTTACATTATGACTCCTAATAATATATTAATTGCAACAGAAAAAACATGTTAAGTGGCCTACAATATCACTCCAGGGAATAATTTTGAGAATAATCGGTGAAGAAAAAAAGAATTGCCAGAAAGAATAATTGGAAATTTTAAAAGCACAATGTGCGTTTCCCTATAGTAGCCAGCTATGTACACTATAATTATACTTACGTCACTTCACTTGAGCTCTGCACTCTTATTGTCGTATAATTTGCAGATTTGCAGAAGCAATGATGAAGACATGAAGTGCATTAAAATGTTATTGCTTAGTTATACATAGCCACGTACATTGTTATGCATGTACATGTATATAATCTGATTAAGTTTTCATTATATATACAAACTTGTCAATAATGAAGTAAATTTTCTATTTGTTAAGTTGTTAGACAATTAGCTAGCTATAGAACTAAAATAGAAATCTGTAATCTGTTTATTGGTTGCATATATTAGTTATATATTCAATTTTGTTTTGCTTTAACAATCTCAATGGATGTGTTTTCTATAACCTATTAAAAACTTTTTGAGCAAGACTGAATGTAGCTATACATCTGGCTGGTAGCAACTAAGTTCCCAAGTTATACTCCCAATGGCACTAGAGAAAGAAAACTCCAGAATTTGCCTTAATAACATCAGTTACATACATAGCTATATGTTTTGACAAAATATATAAAATTTAATAGGATTTATTAGCGACTACTACGTAGCTACGTAGCTACCAGTTGGTGTCAAATACGTACACCATTTCCAAAACTACGTATAGCTACACTCTAACTTTTCAATGAGTAAATTTAATCCCAAGTATCGGTGCATGCAAAATCCTAATCCTCAAAAGTAGCAGTGGCTGAGGAAATACATCAGTGTATTAAACTTGACTTGATCAGTAAAATTAAGCCATGAAAATCCTTTCAGGCTTCCCTTCCACAAAACATAAGATCTTCCATGTAGCCCATACTATACATACATACATAGTTGTAACTTGCATTGTACACATGCATACGTACATACATAGGTAGTTTACATTGTTACCTAACAATTCTGTAAGAATTACTAGCAGTTTCATATATGTCACTGTTATCTTCTAATTTGTTGATCGTTCTTTTAATAATTTCATTTGGTACATGACTCAAATGCTCCTGCAGTTTAATATTTTGCAGTATCACGTTAATGTGCACCCCACTGGGATCTGTAAAGAACAATACGTCTACTTACTGAGGTAATACATAGCTACTTATGTGGTATTCAATTGAGAAGTAATGCACAAACAATAATGTTTGATGACACCTTTAAAGCTCCAACCATAAATCAGTAATGACATCACAAACTTCAAAACTAACTGACTACTGAAGTGATTAAATGCAAAATGCAATACAACCTACTGATTGTGACCATATTTGCAACCATCCAGCATGTTAATCCTTTATTTATATCTTTTGCACATGTGTGAGCACCCAAAACAGTGTCATCACAGGCAGCTATCCATAGTTACGTACTCTCCAATGGACTAACAAGGTTGGTCTGAATGACATTTAATTTACATATATGACTTGATGCCCCTTATGAAAGTTTACATAGAGTTTTAAGGACAATGATGTTCAAAACTGTGAAGCATATTGCAAATTTATATATTGCCCCAGTACCATATTATTGTATAACTACTGGTACCAAGAGTAAATATTATTTACCCTTGCTGGTACATACATACCTGGTTTACTTTCTACACTATCATCTTGTGTATGTACATATACCTTAGCTTGCATAACACTCATTTATATAGTCAATAAACACAGTACCATATTTCTTAAATAATTCTGCTACATAAGTAGTATGCTATACGTGAGTCATATACACTTACGTGATTGTGATTGTTCTTGTATGATCCGAAGAACAACTGGCTTAAGGTGAACATCTGATGATAATACCTGATAATACGTAATAATAATATCACTTATCAAATAAATTATAAATGCAAATACTGTACAGTGGGTAGGTCCCACAGTAATTATTATAAAAATTTGCAAGGTGTCACAAGTTCGCAAATTTTAATTCTGAAGCAACTCTAGCTTCAACAATTTCCTAATAGGCAACACATATCCTGCTACTTTAATTTAATGCCTTTACATATGGCGATATATTCTCAAGTAGCCAGGTGAATTTATCTACTAGCTGCTTGTGATTGTTCTGGTAATATTATGAAGCGCTGGCTATATTAAGCAGGTGATTTTGGTGACAAAGCACAGCTAGTACTGGACCAAACCTAATTGCAAACATTAATGAGTTAATTGTGAAGGATTTGATCTCTGATTCCATTACATGTGCAACATACATGATGATATGAATGATTTTTGTACACGATCACATGACAAATCCCAGGTTTTGCAAATTTAATAATACTGCTGGGTGATAAATTTGATGGTTTGCAAGATTTGCACCTTGCAAATTATACCTGCTGTATGGTATGTAACAGTACAGTGTATTCAAAGTATATGATTGTACTAACAAATTTATTTAAATGCCAGTAATGAATTGTGGGGTTTTAGTACATTCTTTATTACACATATGTTTACATGCAAACATTATCTTACTTGGGCCAAATATAGTTTTATTATTTAATGTTCAGGTTTACGGCTGTCACTTGTGGGCATTTTGGTGACCCTTTTGATGTCAAGATTAAGAAAATGATACCAATTGGGTGGCCATGACCTGGAACTGTTCCCATTGCTAGTGCTAGCTAGACACCTCCTTGGCCTTGTGGTGTGCTATGGATGCCCTGCGACTACTTTTGGTAGCATCTATAAATGAATACGTACGTATGTGAACTTATTTTTTAAAATTTTCTACTAAGGCTGAGATCTTTGTTTCGCAAAAAATGTGATCGCAAAATCTGCACTGTCACAATATCCCATTTATACGTATGTAGTAGTAGTTGGTTTAATTCTTACTACATAAGTTGTTGGCTGATCATTACTATGATGATGAATGGCTATCAGTTGACCTTGTTCCACTAAGTGAGATATTGATAGTGACAGCAACTGATCCACTGGCATTACATTATGTTGATGAACATCACCGAGTTTGTCCTGTATAAATGTTAAACAATTTTTTGAGCATAATGTTGAGCTGTATATTAGGGATGCAACAATATGGGTCATTGCCATATTGTGTATTGCCTTTGAGTGTATTGCAATATATTGCCGTATTGCAATATATGATTAAATTTGAAAAAAGAACACATCATGTCTTTAAAACTTGTTTTTAGTAGTAAAGGCTAAGTAGAAACATGTAAAATAGCAAGAAATTGTACTGTATATTTATGGTTACAAGAGGTCCAGTCATTTTAGTAGTGTAATAATCGGATATTTACAACTTTGAAGGCAACAAATGTTGCAATATATCACAATATATTGCAATAAGCAATATATCGATACTTTTATCAGGTGTTTGTACTATATTGCAGTAGTAAATATCGATATAATATTGTTGCATCCCTACTGTATATAATGTAGGCATAATGTATGCATGATGAAGCGATTTACCAACCTTTGTGAGATACTGAATTTGCTCTATGTATGTCAATTAAAACTCAACTCTTTTAAACATGTGTAATTGTGCATCATTACAAACAACAGGACTGAACACATACATTACAGTATATGTACGCATATTGTAATACCTTTAGAGCTTTGTTTAATAATGACAGCAGTTTCTCATCCTTTTTCAGTTGTTGTAAGGTAAAAGATGCCTGACAAAAACTTGGTTGTCTTAAATATTCCATCACAGCATCACACACTACATCCGTGGGACTAACCTGTATTTATAAATGACAAAATTCTAATTCCTCAAAACGTAAGACTAACTTTATAATTAGTAGAAGGTTTTGTAGTAGATGATCTAAAATACACATGACTAGTAGTGATGTCAAATAACAGTTATATGTACATACCCTGGTAGTAAATCTGATGGAACAACAGTTACAAATGGCTGATAGTAAATGTTCTTTAGATGTGCCACTTCCAACCAGTGCATCACTTCAGCATTGGGATCCAACTGCTGGACTAACATGATATTATCACTTGTCATAAGCCATATATGGAAATAATTATATGAATGGTTACTGTATTTTAAGTACAAATAAAAATGTATAACTAAAAGTGATACTATCATATGTACGTATGTAAACTGAAATATAATTATGCAAATAATTTGAATTTATTAGGTACACTTATCAAAACAGTATAAAGTTACTGCATATTGTCCGTGCATAGTGTAAAAATATCTATACAAATAGTGTCCTATTACAAAATCCTGAAAGTTTCCCATTGGTTGTTCTATTAGAGTGTTTTACTTACGCATTGTGTCTATTTGTATTTGTCTCTCTTCACGGAACACAGTAATTCTGCCAATGACCATTACCAGTTGACCCAGGCTGAAGTGGAGTGTTTGCTGTTCTTCATCACACCACTGATAACACTGGATCACACCAGTACTGTCATCCACTGGATGAGACAATTCATATGTACGTATAATAGACAGGAAATGTTTGACAAACTTGGTCAACTTTTGTTCTTTTTTATGTTATATGGTACGTACTGTAGGTATGTAGAGCACAAACAAATGCACTAGATTTGAAGGTTCCAACCTTCAAATGTTTTGGGGCTGTGCAATATACCAAATTTTAAGTAATACCGCAATATCATTTTATCATGTTAGGATACTGTCATGAATTTTTCAATACCATGATATTGTACTTCTATGAATATATAAGTATATAAATTTATGGGTATTTTAGTACTTAAATTCAAAATATAATACCACATTGATCAATACTGCCAAGACCTAGTAACTAGGTTACATACGTTTTGATGATTTGGACATTTTTAATACACCTGAATGTGAATAGGTTGTGATATCAATATTTAGTAATACCGAGGTGTTGTTTTACAAATATACTGAAATATTATTGTTGGCAATATACCGCAGAGCCCTAATTTAGAATATTTATACTTCACTGCATAATGTATGTTGGTAATTTGTGTAGTCCTTGTCCCTAGGCCTTACATGAGCAGTCAAAAAGGTGAATACGTATGTACATAATTGTCATACGTATTTTACGTATGTACAGTATATATATGTGCACCTTATAGTTAAAAGAAAGCCTTTTGCTGGCAACTTTAGTGTACGTATGTTAAAAGTAAGTAAACTTGTGTTGTAAGAAACATTTGCTGAAGCTTCAAAGGTACGTAGTAGACCTTCAAAGGTTATAAATTGACAATTCATTTATGCACTGTGTAATTGTAGGTACATATGTACGTAATTATGAAACTATATGTAAAATTATTCCATTACCTCCATATCCTACAAAGTTGTGTCTACGATCAATCAACACAACATCTCCTATCACACACACTTTACTGATTGGATGATTTGAAACACAGAAAATCCCTAATTGTAATGAACACTACATAATTTATAGTGTTGCCTGGTAAATCAAACAGATACAGTACAAAATTATTATGAAAAGGTCATTGTTAACCTCATGTGACCGACCAAACCCTTTTGTACATACATACATACATACATACATACATACATACATACATACATACATACATACATACATACATACATACATACATACATACATACATATGTACGTATGCACTAGTGTTGTTTTAGTAAGGCCTTGTAATTTTAGTTTTAGTTTTAGTTATAGTAAGTTATATAAAACATTTTAGTTTTAGTTTTAGTTTTAGTAAGACTTATGAAATTCTTTTAGTTTTAGTTTTAGTTTTAGTAAGACTATTAAAAATCTTTTAGTTTTAGTTTTAGTTTAAGTAACACTTATGAAATTCTTTTAGTTTTAGTTTTAGTTTTGGTACGATTTATAAAATTCTTTTAGTTTTAGTACTAACGTGGATTGTATTTTAGTTTTAGTTTTAGTTTTAGTACTAACGTGGATTGTATTTTAGTTTTAGTTTTAGTACTGGAGTGAAATTACTTTTAGTTTTAGATTTAGTTTTAGTAACTAAAATAAAATTGTCTTACTAAAACTACTTTTAGTTTTAGTTTTGATTAACTAAAACAACACTAGTACGTACGTACGTACATACCTACATACATACATACATACATACATACATACATACATACATACATACATACATACACACATACATACATACATACATACATACATACATACATACACACATACGTACATATATACATACATACATACATACATACGTACGTACATATATTACATACATACGTACGTACGTACGTACGTACGTACGTACATACATACATACATACATACATACATACATACATACATACATACATACATACATACATACATACATACATACATACATACATACATACATACATACATACATACATACATACATACATACATACATACATACATACATACATACATACATACATACATACATACATACATACATACATACATACATACATACATACATACATGGAATATCAGTGCTGTATGAGAAAGACTCGATCTCAGTATGCATTTCCTTTGTTTAGTAACCCCATACCCAAGCTTGGCTATTAATATCACAGCATTAAATAAAACAGCTTAACATCTAACATTTTCAAAGCAGTTTTACTGTTGAGCTTACAAATCTCAATTTCATATGACAAGGGATCCAAACCAAAAAGGTAATACGACAGTACATGCTTCTACTAATGTCTGATGTTGTAACACAGGAAATGGACTGAAATCTCCTTCATGCACATGTAGATACTTTAATATATTAGCACCCTATGTAAAAAAGATCTGCTCCTACAAGACTAGGTCAATACTACAGTAAGCGCAAGTATAAATGTGACCTGGACAGAAAAAATGGACCAGTTGGCACATAAAAATAACCATTCAGACCATTACTATGAAATGTTTACCTTAAATGCAGAATTTAGTAAGGAAGGATTTGAAATAAATTCTCCATACAATCTGAGGTCAAAAATTTTGTTCAGACAGTTAGTTAATAGCTAGATAGTTGTCACTAATGTATAGCCTAAAAATCTGAGGTCAAAAACTTTGTGGATTCTGTAATTCATTACTTCTGCAAATTTTATCAAAACTGTTAATTCACAATTCGATCCATTGTTCTTCAAAATATTTTAGGTTATATGGTACTATACTGTCTATACAGGGATGGAGGAATTTACTGAAAGTTAGGGCGCCACCAACTTTATTGCGAAAATTGAGTTCCTTAGGAGAGTCATAAATAATTATTTACTCTGCCACCTATGTTCCCTAGCAGTACAAGCAGATTGCATCTTAATACTGTCCAACATCACCTTCCCTTTTTAATACATATTCATAACATGAATAATAGATATGCTTACACCACATTTAGGCCCTTTTTGGAAAGTTGAAATTTAAGCGCCCCAAGAGGCGCTTAATCAATTAATTGATAAGCTCCCTTATATATTATTAGACGACTTTGCGAGTCTAAAACCAGATACAATTAATAAAAAGTAACGATCTCACAAAATTTGCCCTTGAATCTGCCATGTTTTACGGAAAGCTGAAGCGATGTATATCACGATGAACTCGATTGAGCTCCATCTCGGGTCGCATGCAATACGCAAGCCCCGGTAAACAAATCGACCTTGGCCAGTTAGCCTCGATTGTGGGTTATCATCTAAAAGTAGCCGACGGACCTTTACCCGAGGGGTCCGCCACGACTTGAATCTTACCTAAAGTGGGATTTAAATCTTTCGAATCCCATCAAATCTTAAAATCTTACCAATCTTGACAAATCTCGACAAATCTTCCGAATCTCGAGTCTTATGCTAAATCTCACTAAATCCTATTCGAATCTTGTAATCTTATGTCAAATCTTAAATCTAATCCCACAGGAAATCAGTAATTTCTGGTAAATCCTCGTAAATCCATTCTTTTAACTCACGTGACTAATCGTTGCTGCTCTACATTTGCCTAGGCAGGCGTGTTGTGAACGAAGGTAACCAACGTTATCTGATTTTTGCCTGACTCTCATACACCAAATTGCCCGAGATTGCTACTTGGAGTACACGGCGTGCGACGGCGTGTTATCAATTTCATGGTAAGGCACAGCTATTACAGCTAATGATTATGTATGAGATATACGTAGCTATAGCTACTCGCTAGCTACCCAATTGCAAGACCTCGTCTCGTACTGTTTTCAGCCAGTTATAATTTGAGTCAGTTTTACTGCTAGCTGGAGCAGCTAGCTAGCTAGCTATATTTGTAAACAGACGAGTATACAGAGCGAGCCGGCTGACCAAAGATCTGTCAAGGCTTCATGCTCGGCTTCATGTACGTACTAGGTTTTGTTATTCATGTTTATAACTTTGAGGCAGTAAGTGTTGATATAGTAGCATTAGTAAGAGATACCAAGTTGGCTTTTACCACAAAGCTACCTTACCTGTTTGAGCCAAGAAATGAAAGAATTCGTTTATGAATCCAGAAACCCTATATAGTTAAAGACTTGATGTATTAAACACGAGATTAAACATTTGTAATCACCTTATTTGAAGTTCTACATCAAATAATGCAGCTGCCTGATACAAATGGTAACAAGCTTTGATTTGTTTGTGTGGGAGATAAACAAGCTATATCCCATCCACTCATATGGTATCCTTATCCTTGTTATTAACACTTGACCTAAGACCTTATAATTAAGGTCTAATCATTAAAATTAATACTGACAGCATTACATATAGCTACTAGGCCTATGAAATTTTCAGATTATAGTACTTTTACTATACAATTATTAATACTATGATGGAATTATGCATGCATTACATTTACAATGCTTAAACAATAAGTTTAAATATTAATACTGAACTATACTAAATGAAATATCTCATACTGGAACAACACTAGTAGCTATATGGCTAGCTATAGACATATGTAACTATAAAATGTTAACATGCAAGCTATATGCAACTATGTATATAATTATGTAGCTATAGGTTCGTTTGGATTAACTTACTGATTGATTCAGCCTCAGCCAGATCACAGCTACATTGTTGTACAATTTTGTGATGTCAACTAATATGTAAGTGATATACAATGCTTATTTAATTTATATTTATATTGGTGACTCCCAACAGTTCAGAGTCAGAAGATGATGAAATTAAGATGGAACCAACTGCTATTACAGAAATTGATGTAATACCACTGATGCAAAGACGATTACCTAAGTATGTTGCAAACTGTTTACAAGCAGCAGGATATGATGAACAAGAGGTCATTGCAACCATGGATACAAGTGAAGGTGAAAAAAACTCCATTAGTAAGATTGAAAAATACATTGAAATACATCACAAAATTAATCCTGACATGCTGCCAAATAGTCTTTCTTCATTGCCATCTTCCATAACTGCATTACCATTTGAGTTTCCTCCTGGCCACCGCATACGCATATGCAATTTTGTTCAAGAGGTCAAACAAGCATGTCGAAACACAGTCTCAACCATTAATAATAGATCATCTACAATCATTGCTCAAACTAAAAATCAAATCACACTATCTGCTGATGAAATAAATAGCCAAGTTTGTGAGAACATTACTAAATGGATAAAGCAGCAAAAAAAGATAACACTAAATTCTCTTAAAAATGGGAAGCATTACTCTGTTGATGTAAATGAAACAAGTAAGGGGCATTTCTCAGTTCATATAAGATGCATTTTATGTCATACATCAATTCGTTTGCAGCAGTTTAAAGGGTCTACACGTTATCAAATTTCCAACTGGTGTAGACATGTTAAGATGTGTCCTATTAATAATACCAATTGCAAGCAAAAAAAATTAAGTCAACTTTTTCACAAAGCATCACCACCCGCAGCTGATCATGAAAACAATGGTTCCCTTGAGCTGTCAGATTCTGTAAATGAAAATCACTCCAGTGATTCTGTATTTCCAACTCCTTTAGACACAAATAAATTAGATAGCCAAAATGATAGCAACAAAAGCTCCAGCAATTCTCAGGTTTTTTAGAAAGCCCCTCCTTTATTGTAGAAGGAGGGGCAAATGTCAATATTAACAATGGCTATTTTACTTCCAGAAAGCAGAGAAAGATAGACACTTATGACCCTAACCAAACATATATTACAGATTATTTTGAAATATTGAATAGCATTGAAAAGTTAGCCAAGGAAAATGCTAAGTTATGTAATTTACTTAAGCAATATTCTAGCTGTTGCGATAACAGTAGCACAACAGTGCATTCTGGCTTAACACCTATTCTGAAAAAAATCCTGTCTAATGCAGAAAAAAATGCTTACAAATACCCAACTCAAAGAAGGCATCCTGAAATTTTGAAGAAGTTTTGTACAGCGCTGTTTATATATTGTGGCCCACTTTCATATGACTTTCTTCACCAAAACATGCCTCAGGCCTTGCCTTCACTTCGAAGTGTTCAAAGAATGATTCATTCGCAATACAAACCCCTAAATGAAGGCACATTTCGATTTGATGAGCTCTTAAATCACATCACAGATCACAAAGCTCCAAGTATTGTGTCTATTGGAGAAGATGCAACTAGAGTAATTGGAAGAGTTGATTATGATGCAGAAACCAATAGATGTGTTGGTTTTGTCCTGCCACTTGATAAAGATGGTCTCCCTATAGTAGACTCTTTCTTAGCCACTTCATTTACAGTTATAGAAAAGATGTTTAGCAGTGCCTCTATAGCTAAATATGCTTATATCTATATGGCTCAGCCATTAGGGCATAATATTCCACCATTCTGCTTAGCATGCATAGGAACTGATAATAAGTTCACTGCTCAACATGTCATGCAGAGGTGGAAATATGTTTATTCAGAATGTGCTGCAAGAGGCATATCTGTTATAAGCTTTGGGGGAGATGGAGATACCAGAATTATGAAGGCTATGAGAGTATCAGTATCATTACTAAAATCTCCAAACAATCCTTTGCTTCAAGAGCTACCAAATTTTAGATTCTCTCTTCAAATAAAGAAATCGTGGAATACTTGGTTTTGTATTGACCCAAAAGTTATTTCCTATGTGCAAGATGTTGTACATATAGGAGTGAAATTTAAGGCACGTTTACTAAATACATCAGTGAAGCTAACAATGGGATCAAATTTTGAAACCAGCGTATATCATCTAGAGCAGTTACGTGCTACATATGGAAAAGAACAACATTTTTTACGAGAAAGAGATTTGAATCATAAAGACAAGCAAAACTTCGATGCAGTTTTGCACATCATCCATGCTTCTCGTTTGTTAGATGGAAATTCTCGTGCTTATGCAACTAAGTGTTATATCGAGGTGATTCAAAATGTTATTGACAGTTATCTTGACAAAAGTTTAGATCCAATTTCTAGGATAGAAAAAATTTGGTATGCTACATTTTTCTTAAGGTATTGGCGTAAGTGGATGCTTTTACACCCACTATATACACTGAAAACAAATTTCATTACTCAAAACTGTTACATGTGTGTAGAATTAAATGCCCATGCATTAGTAACTTATATTTTGACTATCAGAGACCATTTTAAGGGCTCCAATAACTTTTTACCATGGTTATTAGGCTCTCAAACTTGTGAGAGAACTTTCCGGACTGTTAGAAGCATGAGCAGCACTTTTTCAACTGTGCTTAACTTTAGTATATTAGGATTGCTTCGAAGACTACATCGACTTAACATTCAGTTAAATCTACAGGCTAGTACACAAGATACAATAAAATTTCCAAACATTGAAAAGCATCGCATAAAAGAAGGAAAGAACAAACTTTCACAGCAACCATTAACTGAAGTTAAAGATGAAGATGTTGCTCAAGCTATCCAAAAAGCAAAAAACAAAGCCAAGACTACCTTAGAAACATTAGGTATGGATAAGCTATTTCAAATTCATTCTATTTGGGAAAAAGACGATACCACAGAGGATTTGCGTACACATATGGATGACACTGATGATCTATTAGAAGAAGAAGAAGATGATGATGACAATGATGAAACTGAAGAAATACATGACGATTCCTTAAAAAATACTATTATTGAAGAAGTATGCTTAGAAACACAAAATCAAATTGAAAGTGACTTAAACTCTGCATACAATGAAGGTTTGGTAAACAATGAAGTAAAAGAAAAGTTGCAAAAGATACAATTACCAATAGAAAGAATAACGTCAGACACAATACCCATGTTTTCATTAAAACAACATAGCAGCATTGAAAGTTGTTTGTCAAACTTTAACACCAAACAAGTGTTTACTCCATTTGTAGAAGTTAATGTAAAAGGACATGTAGTTCTTATCAGAAAAACCACTGTGACTTGGTTGTTCCAGGAAACTGAACAAGTGTCAGCTGATCGTTTATTAAGAGTACGAATTAAACAACCATTTGCATCAGTTAGTACTCCTAAGAGTGCAATTGTAATAGATCAGTTTGCTAACAAAAGCACTTCAAAGAAGCATGATACAGTGTGTGATTCTATAGTTATTACTGATGATACCAAAGAAGATCTAGAAAATACAGGAATTGTGGAAATATGTTCAAAGTCTAAGGAATGGGTAAAAATTGGATGCTATGCATTAAGTCTAGCAGAGAAACAGATGTTATGCAATAACAAGTGGCTGAATGATTTACACTTGAATGCAGTCCAAAGTTTACTCAAAAAGCAGTTTCCACATATTGGCGGATTGCAAAATACTATTATGTTGCAATCCAGCACACAACTGCAGCCCATGTCTATTGGGTCTTTGCAAGTAGTGCATGTTAATAATAATCATTGGATTGCTGCATCAACATTAAATTTAAATTGTAGCAAAGCCAACATCACCATTTATGATTCTATGAATTCTTCAGTCAGCATAGACAAAAAATATTCTTGCAAAACTGTTAAAGACAAATGAAGATTCCTTTACGATCCAGCTTGCCAAGGTAAACAAACAATCTGGAACAGATGATTGTGGTGTATTTGTGTCAGCTTATTGTACAAGCCTAGCATTTGGACAAGACCCTTCATCTGTTGTATATGACCAGGGGAAATTACGAGAACATTTAGTAACATGCTTAGAAAATACAAAAATGATCCTTTTTCCTACAATAAGAGCCAGAAGAACAGCTTCTTGTTATGTCTCTGTAGACGTGTACTGCACATGCAGGTGCCCATACACTGGAGAACAAATGGTGGCTTGTGATAACTGCAAAAACTGGTATCACATTGAATGCTTAGAAATGCTAGTGAAAAAGACACAAAAGTGGTATTGCAAGAACTGTTTGTTATAGCTAGTTAGTATGTAATTTCAATTCAGTCCTGAAATGCAACCTCAAATACAACTCATCATTCAGTACTGAATACGTAGCAGTCATGCATGCATACGTATAACTATTGCTTGTAGTTATATAAAATATATAGAGTTATAGCTACCTAACATACTACAAAAATGTAGCTATAGCTAGCAAACTAACTCAAAACTAATTAGCTAGCTACTCCCTAGGTAGAAAGCATAAACATCAGACTAATTAGCTATAGCTAGCTATGCCCTTGTCTAATGGTTAGCTCGTAGATCGCTCGTCTTAGATATATAGTAGCTATACTGAGCTATCACTAACTTAAACCGGTGAAAAATATTATACGTATTTTAAAATATTTCATAAGATTTATAATCTTTAAAATCTTGAATAAATCTTGAAATCTTTAGCAAGATTTGACAAATCTTGAATCTTGACATTGCGTGGCGGACCCCCCGCCTTTACCTCTACCGTTACACTCCGGATACTGGCCTTGACACTTTGTGAAGATTTGCTCATAATTATTAAGACATATTTTCAGTATATGAACATTTGTTCATACTAGTTAAGATACAAGTTGCAACAACGCCTAAAACGTGCACACGCCCTTATTCCTGTGTCAAAGTTCAGCAAAAGATGGCCGAGAAGATGGCTTATGCAGAACCATCAATTGATTTAATCAGCGAGATGTTACATGAACTAGTTCTTAAAGATGTTGAATGTCTGGACAAAGAGTTGGGTCGCGGTGCTTATGGAAAGGTTTATACTGTCAAGTATGGCGACGCTACTTATGCTGCCAAAGAAGTCCACTCTCTTCTCGTGGAGGTAGCGAACCCTGAGGAAAAACAAGAACTCAGACACAACTTCCTTCATGAATGTTACAAATGTAGCGTACTTCATCACCCCAACATCGTCCGCTTTGTAGGAGTTTATTATCCACACGAAGATAAGTCAATCATTCCTGCCATGGTCATGGAACTTATGGATGGTAGTCTAACTGAATTCGTAAAGAAGTCGGGTATTGGCTTGAAGATAAAATCCTCCATTTTGCACGAGGTGGCCTTCGGTCTGAGCTACTTACATTGCCAGCATCCGGCAATAATTCATCGAGACCTTTCTCCAAATAATATTCTAATGTCATGTGACATGGTTGCAAAAATAAGCGATTTAGGTGTCGCTAAAGTCGTGAAAGCTGACAGTAAAATGACTAAGAGTAAACTCACTCAAGCACCTGGTTGCGTAGACTTCATGCCACCCGAAGCTCTTGAAGGTAACCCAACTTACAGTGTTTCTCTTGATATTTTTTCATACGGTGGTATTGTGCTACATGTTGCTAATGAAAGGTGGCCTTCACCTGAAAGTGCAGTAAAGCGAAACTCTCGTAATGATAAACTCATAGCACTTTCTGAAGTCCAACGTCGTAAGAAGTACTTGGATGACATGAAGGATGGTACTGCAATGCTTAAACCACTAGCAAAGCTTTGCTTAGATAACAACCCAATCAGGCGTCCACAAATGGCAGTTATCTTCACGATGTTGGAACCATTTAAAGTAAGTATCCACTGCCAACTTTTACATTGTATACTAATTTCATACATACATGCATGTACGTGTGTGTGTGTGTGTGTGCGTGCGTGCATGTGGGTGGGTGGATGTGTGTGTGTGTGTGTGCATCTGTGCATGGTGTGCGTGCATAAGGATGCTTGTCACATAGCTAGATGTGGTAAAAGCATTTAAGATTACAACTGGTAACTCAGAAAGTGGCTAATAATTCATATAGCCAAGCTTTTTCAGTTTGATAGCTTTCCTTTCCCGAATAAAGGATTATAGATAGTAGTCAAGTATATAAGTTAAGATAAGTTACAAATACGTATGTAGCTGTAGCTGTTAAAAATAGCTACAATAGTTTGTAAATTATTGTAGTATCGTAAACTACTCATTATCGCTAACATTTGCTTCGAACGGGTATCGCAGTGAGGAATTACCCTACAAACTTCCAGTTTTCACCAATCGATAGCCCATTCTTTTGTCACATTTGAAATCAATTTTCATGTTTGTGACATCATTATAACGTGTGTGATGTGTAAAAAGCTTGTGCATGCATGTGATGTCTCAACTATCGTCCACCATGATCTATTATCGGCCACCTGTACTTTTTGCATTACAGGTATTTTTAACCTCCAAAGTAGTGGCTTCTTGGTACTATATAGCTATGCTAAACAAAACATCCTGGGTAAAAAGTGCAAGGCCAATCAGAAGCAGCATTGTAAATAGGTAGAAGTTACTTATCAAAATCTTTCTAACTACTTGAATGACATAATTATAATAGTGTACAGAGTATTTTCATAACTATGCATATATGATTGGTTTTGTCACTTGGTCACCTAATAAGGATGTGGTATAGAAAAGGTGGCCAAGTGACAGTCAATCATAGTTGTGAAAATACCCTGTACACTATTGTATGTATTCAAGTAGTTAAAAAGATTTCTGATAAGTAATTTCTTGGCCTCAGCTGATATCAAAGTTTTTGGTTGCACACACTTATTTACAATGCTGCTCCAGATTGACCTCGCACTTTTTTTACGCCCAGGGTGTTTTTGTTTAGCATATCACTACTTTTTGGAATTATAATTAATAACAAGCAGCAGAGAAGTACTGGACATCACTTATACTTGCTTAGGTTTATTATTATATATAGCACACAATATTGTACGTACTTAAATAAAGTTTGGAGGGCTATGCTATGTTATGAAGCCACATAATAATTATTTTGTAGGATATGAAATAATGTTTTGTGTTACGTACATGAAATCATTGCTGCCACAAATAAAATTGTAAAGCAGCTTGTAAGGAGCCAAAGTGGGGATTAAATCTTGTAGAAGTGCTAGAGAATGTGTTCATTTGTGCATGTATGAATGCCTCAATTATATACTTGAGTAAACACATGCATTATGGTGGGTGGTGAGTGATTAACTACTTGTTTCCTTACCTTTTATTACGATCCCTACTCCCCTTTTTAAATTCAAATTTTTAAAAAATCTAGTAAACATAGCATAGCCGTGAAAAACTCAAGTCCGCAATTTTTTACTTTCACTGAAGAATGATACATCAATATAGATTGTGTGTCTGAAATTTGTGCAAATCATTTGAAGGGGTCCAAGTTATGGCAACTATTAAAAAGCCTTTCTCAAATACTTCTGGTTGAAAATAGTGTGACAGGTAGAGCATACATGGGAGAAAGTGCTGATACAAATTTGGCTGGAATCCATGAAGAAATGAGTAAGTTATTAGACAAACAAAACAAGTGAATGTACAAAATGAGAGTTATTCCGGAGGTCATGTAAGCTCCTGCAAGCCCACAAAAAAGTGTACGATGAAAATGAAAGAAGAAGAAAGAGAAAAACGACATAGTGTAAAATTTTTTGTGGTGAAAGGAAGGACTTTATAAGGCCATAACAGAAGACTGGCTGAACCGATTTCAATGAACTTCAGTTTATTGATTCTTCAAACAATGAAGGCAATAATTCTCTTGTAATGGGCGAATCTGGCAGGAAAGTATGGTTTGTCGCACAATGAGCACCATAAAACTCGCAATGGCTGGTACTTAAGAATGTGGCACCGATTTCCTCCATTCTTGGTTTATTGATTTATACGTAGTAAGAACATAGTGAGTCTGTAATAACTAAGCGATAGCTTTCATGGTGGCTTAGCTAGAATGTATGCGAATTTGAGGGCAGTGCTTATGTGTAAATACATAACTCACTCAGTGGTTGCGTTGCTGCACTTCTTGGCCTCGCGACTCACTATTGTGAGTCTTGAATTCATATACTATAACTATAATTCTAGTAATCCTTTGCGTGCCTTGCACAAGCCTAATATATATTATGAAAATTGGTGATTAAAATAACATTGCATTACATAGTATCAAAATTAATATGCTACAGTACTAGTGCATTTAACTTAACTGCAGTCATAATAAAATTTGATCTGTAAAAATTCATGCACATTTAAATTCTTCTTTTCTTCAAGTCACATGTATATGTATATACGTACATGTATGTATATTAACAGTCTTGTACACATTTTCCTTTTTAGTGTGTTAGGGAAAACAGAAGTCATATTTGTAGATATGATAATTAAAAATAATATGCTTATTTTAAATTATGATATTCATCACTAGACAAGAGATTCTATAGCTGGTTGTTTTATATAAATACCAAGATCTTTAAATTCACACATAAAAAGCAAAACTACGTAATATTATAATGATTATGATTCGTGTAGTGTAATTAATAACTAAAATATATAATTATAATAGACCCATGTGTAATATTATGTTGAATCACTTAATTTTGATTATTGCATAGCGCTACTTTAAATACATAATTATGAAAGTATTGATCATTCACTTATAGGCATTTGCTGAAAAACATGATAGTGCTAAAACTGGCGTTGAACTACCTCGTTTATATAATGTTCAGTGTGAAGACCACCAGTGGCCAATAGTGTATAGAAATTCTTATAACATTGGCTTCTTAGAGATTGAAAGGCTACAAACCCATGATACAAATATTTGGGAGCATGTATATCAAAGACTAGTTGGTAAGTGCATGCAAGTACCTATGTATGATTGTGTATGTATGTATGTGCTTAATGGCAGATGCTAACATGTTAAAGAAAGATAAAACGGACATTGTAAAACCACTCGAAATAAATGATGATGAATTATCAAAGGTGCATACACAAGAGTATCTGAGTAGTATGAAGGTTAGTGTATATACCATTCATAGTTACATCTGTAACATTATGATTTTGCTAAGTGTCATGAAATAACATCTATGTACATAGTAGTTGCCTATGAGTTATGACAGATAAAGTAATTCAATTTCTAGAAGAGTAACTGACTTAAATGGTCCACTGTTTTGTTATGCAGCTCATAAAATTAATATACCAGTTTAAGACTAGGATGTTTGTCATGTATAGTCAGTTTCAGCTGTTTCATTGTTTGCAACTAGATAAACACTTTTTAAAAAAAATTCATATAGCTAGTTACGTAGTAACATGTTCATTGTGTTCAGAGTAGCTCTAATGTGGCTAAAGTTCTTGAGGTACTGCCACTTGCTGTTGTTCCACTCTTTTTGATTAAGAAGGCTGTGCTCACCCCACTAAGGAAACAAACTGGTGGAACTGTGCTAGTGAGTTTATTTGTATACCGTTTGTCAGCACTATGTATTGTGTGATTTGTGTAAAACTATTAATGCTTTGTTTTAAAACATAGGCTGGAAAATTGGCCAGAGATAGGGGATGGGCTATCAACATTGGTGGGGGTTTCCATCATTGCTGCAGCAATATGGGAGGCGGTTTTTGTGTCTATGCAGATATCAGTCTTTGTGTTAAGGTAATCACATCTGCATGCATGCTCTATATTACAGTAGCATATAATACCATTAAAGCATGCAATAACCTATGTGCATAATTTTGGTGAGTTGGAATATCAGTAATTTACAAAATACTTGTAGAGTGCTTCTATGCTGTTAGTATGCATTTGTAATTCACCTGCATGGCAGATTTGATATATATATACTAGATTTTTTTTAAAATTTAAAAAGGGGAGTAGGGATCGCAATAAAAAGTAAGGAAACAAGTAGTTAATCACTCACCACACAGCATATTGCATGTGTTTCAAGTATACAATTGCAGTTGGGTAGACATTCATACATACACAAATGAAACACATTCTCTAGCACTCCTACCCTACTTTGGCTGCATGATGTTTTCCTTTGAATGCTGGTTGCCAAAGTAGGGATTAGATCTTGTAGAAGTGCTAGAGAATGTGTTCATTTGTGCATGTATGAACGCCTACCCAGCTGCAATTGTATACTTGAGTAAACACATGCAATATGCTGGGTGGTGGGTAATTAACTACTTGTTTCCTTACTTTTTATTACAATCCCTACTCCCCTTTTTAAATTCAAAATTTAAAAAAATCTAGTTTGTTTGCTTTTTATAGTATACTTTAGTATGGCTGCTAGCTAGCTATTTAATCTTCATTAAATTGCATGGCATTATATTTCAGTATCTATAGGTTTAGCACCTTTTACAGGCACTCAAGACTGGAATTATTTCTTAGCAATTGATATCTACATAGTTTACAATGGCTCGCTACGTATGTGCCACGCCCACCTTTACAACAGACTCGTTTCATCACGATACCAAGTGTCTATATGGTAAAACGACTTGTACAAGGACTATATTCTACTCGTAGCCTGACCATTTTAAATTTAATACACAGCTACTGGGTTGTTAATTAGTCTGGCACAGCCAGACCCTAGGATTTGATCACGCAAGCACACGCTGATCAAGGGTTTGGTCTGCCCAGCACCACACACTGGTGTAACATTACGAGAATCCTGTAAAACCAATCAGATCGCTGCATTGTTAATTAGCGCATAACTCATAGGAATTTTTTCATAAATCAAGCATGTCATACAGTGATACAGTGTGTAGCGATGATGTAGTTCCAATCAGTTTGTTGCTCTTACCATTAGTTGTATCGTAACCACAGCCTAAACAGTAAATCAATGCAGAAGCCATGATTGGTTGTTAATCGATATGACGAAATATACAGAATACGACGTAATGACTGATGTAATACCCTAAATGCTGTAAATCAATTACACGAGTGCGCGATACTACGTAGGCAGACCAGACCCTTGTATTTTTAAAAAGGGTCGGCTATGCCAGACTAGTCATTAATAGGTGTCCAATTATAAGGGCTTAATGTTATAATTAAAGGGAGGGAGACATGGAAAAAAAATTTTGTAAAGTGCATTTATGTATTCATTATTATTATGAAAGTATGATTTCCACTTTAAATAATATTTTATATCATGATTTGGTAGCGAAATAAGCGATTAAAATACTTCCGGAGAAGTATTTCCTGCGGCTCGCGCCATAAGTTGTTGACGTCACAAGTTGAATACAACCTTGCACATAAAGTTAGGATCAGTGCAGTAAAAGTTAGCAATTTGCTTTTCAAGCTTTTTAGTTTTGTTCATAACGAAAGAAATGGACTCTAGCAATAACAATAGCAACTATTCAAGCGATTCTTCAGATTCTGTCGAAATGAATTCGTCGGACTCGACCAGTTCGGTTGCTGTAGAAGCATCCAGTTATACTACAGAAACGGCCGATAGTGATGCCGATGCTGCACCTATCGTGCCATATCAATTCGAGCCCAGCACAGAATCACTAGGCAATTCCAGTGAGGAGTCAGGCAAAGAGGGTGAAGAGAATGATGAAAGATTGTGGTTCAGCTTAGCCTGGTAAACATTGCAAGCTGTATGAACCACCAGCTTATAACTCAGATCGAGCTAGTCATAATATTTGTTGCATAGGTATCACTGTGGTAAATGCCAAGTAATGCCCTCGGTAGAAGAATGCATCTGCTGTTGTGAAATTGCTCGGGTAGTAGCTAAATTAGAAGACAGTGGTGCATCATGTATAACTGAATTTGATGCAGTTTGTTTGAATAAATGGGTGCTGCAAACAGCATACTACCAATACAAACAACAATATGGAAGACGGTCCGATAAACCAGAAGTACATGAGTAAGTCACACACACATCAGAGGAGCTAACTAGCTATGGCACACTTTTATTGCAGATAATACCAGTTTATTGCCTATCGACAGCTTACTCGATGGTGCTGGGGTTGGTTGGGGCAGTTAGTCAGAGTAGTATTACCAAGTTGTGGAGTGAAAGCAATAAGAGATGCATTTCCATCTGAACAATATGCTATCCTGATGTTCGTATGCCTAAATGATTTGTAAATTGTATGAGCATAATTATTATAATATAGAATCTAAAAACAATTGTATGCATGCATGTATTATTTGGTGGTACTAAATCGACTTTTGTGTTCTTGTATGGTTCTTGATTTAGGCGGATGTTCATATGCTGCACATAGTGGTTGCGGAGTAATTTCTGTTACTGTGCATTCCTGATCTTCACAAAAGGTGATGGTCTTACTCATCAACTTTTCAATGTAACCTGCAAAAAGATGAATTTCAGCTATGCTCGCAAACATCATTCCACACCTTACCATATGTACCATTCACTAATATCTTCTTAACTACGTATGTAACCTTCCTTCTTGTACTTCGGAAACACTACATCATATCTTCTTGTGTCTGGTTTAGTAACAGCTTGACGTATTCATTGAAATGTAGTGCAGCCAATTGTAACCTATATACAAATGTTATTCTCTTTATATTACTGTTTAAAATCTTAACAACTGAACACCCCCCTCAGACAATAAAAACATTGACACCTGCCCTCAGACAATAATAACATTGACACCTGCCCTCACAACACTAAAATGAATAAATGAGCTAATTGTTTATAGCTAACACTATCACACCTTATGACATAAACAATCTATTTAAATCATCACTTATAAGAGAGTAGTCAGCACATTTAATGACATGACATCAACCTCCATTAGATCCTTATTTTCACTATAACAATTAGCTAATCAGATCCTTATTTTCACTATAACAATTAGCTAACTAATTATAAACAATAAGAATCATCACCTTGATTTCATTCCATGGTAAGGAAAGCCTACTGATTTGGTGCAAAATGTATTACCAAGGATTCCAAAGCAGACATCTGATGTGCAGAGGAGAGACGAGTCATGTCTTTCAAATGATTATTGTTAGTAATCAGCGATACTTGGTTTAGTAGTATCTATTGATTAATTGTAATAAGGTTGATATGTTACAGGACAGCACTCAGGTCTTTGTAGCCGTTTCCTATTTCTGTTTTGCCGTCTCAGTCTGCCATGTGCACACTTTGGAAACTTTTTACTATGCCTTCTGTGCACATTATGAATGTGGTTGTCTAGAGACAACCATTTGGCTTTTATGAGTTCACCATCATCAGCAGGGGTAGAAGAAACACACCAATACAAGTGATTGATTATACTTTTCTGCCATTCAGTCACTACTTCACAGTCCTTCTGCTTGCCTAGTTTGTCCAACTTTTTACGAAAACCTGTGAAAGTTTTTATGAAACTATGAAGTATTATTCCACTGAATACATACCTTTAGCAACATGCCATATATTGTAATAATGTTTTAATTTTAGGGTATGCTTCTCGCAGCCATTTATTTATCTGTTTGTGCCTATCTGTTACTAAGACATCCACTTCTAACTTGCTTTCCTTTAGAAATTTCAAGCAGCGATGAAGGCCCTCCTTCTCCATATGGTAACTTCTCTTAACCTCATTACTCTGTAAACAAGTTGCACATAATGTAGTTACAGCATTCCAATAACCATACCTGGACCAGCTTCAAATCCACAACCTTGCTCTGTTTCAAATCAACAACTGAGTATGACCCATACTTGGCACCGTGTCTTGGACCATCAGCCCTACCATCACCTCCTAGCACCAGCAGCAACACATCGCTTACCCATATTGATCGATATAATGCTAACTAGCTTGCCTGGCTCGCTCTTTGCATATATACCACCAGTCGCGTATTCAACTTGTGACAAACCGGAAGAAACCGTAATAGTGTAAAAACATGCATTTTGACGTCGTTTTTCAGTTGAATAACATGATTATTTTAAAAAATTATTTAGCACATTGTACAGCAAATCAGTTAAGCTATATCTATTGATATAAAATTTGCATATTAAAAAAATCCATGTCTCCCTCCCTTTAACATCCAGCGCTTACAATCAGAAGATCGATAAGCAGCTGCGTGTAAATAAATTGGTCTGGCTATGGAAGATGAAGTAGAAGGCTATAGGGAAAGACTGAATTCTTCTTCCATTACGCGTTACGGATTGTATTAGTAAGCATGTGCCTATCCAAGGTGTTTATTGTTACATTTTAACACCTTGTGTGGAATGTTGACACCTTCATAAAATTTTGTCATCCTTCGGTTGAGGAAGATCAATCGATGAAGAAAATAGAACAAAGGACAAGCTATGGCGCAGTGGACAAACCTTAATCGGAACAACATTTTCGTAAATCGAACGTGATTACCTTTGTTGTACTCGGACTCGGGTTGTATATTTGTTGAATACACCTTGTAAACCATGGTTTATGTATATGTAATACATATATATGTAAACCACGGCTAATAATCTAAACTGAGAGCCAGTGGACAATATGATCACAGAGTTGTGGCTGTTTTTGTACAGGCATGTGCGATGATTAAATTGGGCTCATGTTTTACTACTGGCAAAAGTGTCATTACTCATGCAACGCCAGCATATCTGCTGCAGCTGAAAATAGCCAGCAGAAAGTCACTTACTTAAAGCAGATAGACAAGTTTGTCTGCACCAGTGCTAGCATTACGTACCTATCGATGTATTCCCCCACTACCCCCCTCAGGAACAGGTGGGGGTATAGTGGCAGATTTGACAGCAAACCTTTGCCCCAGCTTGGGGACATTTGACCTAATACACATACTCCACTATAAACATTGCCTGATGTCAAACCCCATCGAATCCCTAGGGGATATGATCTTTATGATGGGGTATTTGACCAAAACTGGTTACCCTACTATAAACATAATATGTCAAATCCCTCACTACAGCCCCATATATGCCCGAGGGGTGTTAGTGGTGGGGGAATACATTAGGGGACTAGCTATACACATAAGAGACTGCATGGGTATCTGACTATATGTCTCAGCTTAGTACCTATAGTCTCTTATGAGGCTATGCCAAGCTAGTCTCCTATGCCTACCTAGTCTCTCCTATAGTATATTCTCCTATGCCTATGTACCTAGTCTCCTATGCCTATGCAGCATGCATTTAGCTACACCTGCATGATAAGGCAGGTACACTACATTTGCTAGTATAGATATTAACATTGCAGCATTTAATATGGTGGTTACTGTGTGATTTTCTGATTTTCTGTTGTTACTCAAACATTTCTTTTAGTTTATATTTGAACATTTGGATGGCATCAGTAAAGTAATGATTTTGGATTTGGGTGCACACCAGGTTAGCTGAGGATTGTTTACTGTAATGACCATTTGTTTAATTACTATTACTTTAGGGAAATGGTTATGAGAGAGATTTTGGAAATGACAGTAGGGTTTTCATTTTTGATGCATACAATCGTTGCAACTATCCAAACGATGAAGAAGCCAAACGTATGTGTTCATACATACATACATACATACATACATACATACATACATACATACATACATACATACATACATACATACATACATACATACATACATACGTACGTACGTACGTACATACGTACATACATACATACATACATATGTACATACATACATACATACATACATACATACATACATACATATATACATACACACACACATATACATGCATACATACATACATACATACGTACGTATGTACATACATACATACATACATACATACATGCATGCATGCATGCATACATACATACATACATACATACATGTACAAACATGTGCACACGTACCGTGATGTGCGTATGTTATGTTATACTCCAATATGAGTACAATATCATAGCTATTACCCAAGTCCAAAAGAAGCCAAGGATGTGAAATATTGTGCGAGTATGCTAGGGTATAACTGTCTTATATCTCACTGAGCAAACAGTTATTAGGCTGGCTGTTGATCAACATACGTTCTTGTGTTCTGAACAATTCACACAATAATTTATCAAAGTAACCATAAATCAATACCTATGTATACATAACAATAATAACATCTGAATTAAATCTCTTTTCTGTGATGACTACCATGTTTCTGCAACTAACATGTCTGCTGGGTGATAATTTGTCCACTGGGTGATTACTAAGTTACGTATCACCCAGTGATGTCTTGGTTATCACCAGCAAGAAGCTGCAATTAACTAAAAAGGTCTAATTTTATTTTTTAAATGCTATATACGTATGTAGCTAGTAGCTTATTACGTAGTAAAGTTTTTTGAACAATCAACTTGATGACATACAGATTATTTTTACAACTGTGATTGGCTTTGTCACTTGGTCACCTTTGATAGTAGCTATGTATGTGGATAAAGGCATGTGTGCATGTTGCTTCATTACCAGAGCCTTGACATAATTAAGTTTCTATTGTTTATATTTAGAGTATATTGATATGAAGATAGAGTTAGCTCCTTATACTGCAGATGCTGAGTACATGAAAGAAATCAAAAGGTAGCTATGTACGTACGTATGTAGCTAATAAACATGTGGTTACCGTATTTCTTTTAATAGAAACTTAAGCGTTCATTCCTTTCCGCTAGGCATTTACATAAGGAAGGCTTTTAATTGAGACCAGGTGTTTATTTCCAAAGGTCTGGTCACTCCTGGGGTTTAAATCAACTTGTACACATGCCAGTTGCTTGTAATAGCAAGTTGATGGACCTTTTGTCATGGTCAGAAAGTATTACGTTTATTAAATACATACTTTTATGCTTCTTCCTTTAACTTCTTGGTGATGTGTAGTAGCTTTAATGCCTTTAAGTTAGCTCAAAGCCTTATAAGGCTTCGGGCTAACTTAAAGGCATATAAGGCCTAATCTGGGCTTTTTGCTTATACACCATATAGCTATACCATATAGCTACACCAATTTCAAGCTGCATTTCAGCAGTTACTAGCAATAATTAGTTTTAAACTAGGGCCACAGCTTTTAAATAAGCCAGGCATATATTTTCTAAATGTGCTTAAACACCCCTGACTTATAATTAAGGTAGGTGTTTATATGAAGGTGGCCGTTATTCAAGGAAATATGGTACTGAAGCACTATAGAAGCATTATAGTCATATCAGTGATATCACAACACTCAGGTATTATATCTGCATATGTGTAGCTGGCTATTAGACAGATTAAAAAGCAATACAAAAGTTTACTCATGTCTTACTCTACCAACAGAAAGTCATTTAACTAGCATGTTTAGCTATATAAAAGAATTCCACAAACAAAATTGCTTACAATAACCAGTTAAATATAACCATCAATCATATACGTATATACGTATCTATAGACTATGCTATGGTGCAGCTCTCTGATGTTTGATCTGCATACAATGTGATGTGTATCATATGTTTGTGTTATCTATTTGCATGTTTTGACAGCAATTTACCTGGAGCTTTGGAACAGTTCAAACCAGACATGGTCATCTACAATGCCGGTGAGTGAACTAGAAGTTTATAACACTCAGTGATTATTAGTATTGTGTTACAGGCACTAATGTATTGATAGGAGACCCATTAGGAGAATTAGAGATCACTAAGCAGGTAACCATGTACCTATGCAAGCACTTTTGTACCAGAGCAATGGCTTAATTGTTCAATACCATTATGATACTACATGCAGAGCCTATGTAACTATATCTTTGTAAGTATCTAGTCTAGCTTCAGTAAGACATGTCATACATTAAAACAAAACACCTTGGGTGTAAAAAAGTGCAAGACCAATCAGAAGTAGCATTGTAAATTTGTGAGACCAAAAACTTTGATATCAGCCGAGGCCAAGTAGTTACTTAACAAATTTTTTAAACTACTTTAAGGTGGTCAAGTGACAAAGTTGTGAAAACATGCTATAAACTATTGTATGTCATTCAAGTAGTTAAAATAATTTGTTAATTAATTTCTTGGCCTCAGCTAATATCAAAGTTTTTGGTCGCACATATTTACAATGCTGCTTCTGATTGGCCTCACACTTTTGGAACTATAAACAGATGTTATCACAAGCAAGCAGCAGCAGAGAAGTATACTGCATGGGAATCACTTGTACTTACTTAGCACAAAATGCTGTAAATTAAACTTTGTAGCTTAATTTTGAAAAACTCAGGTCTATAATATTTTTTAACTTTCACTACAGAGTGATACATCAACATAGATTGTGCATCTGAAAGTTTATACAAATCATTTGGACGGGGCCAAGTTATGGCAATTAACTATCAACCCATAGTGTAAAAGCGTTTCTCAAATACATTCAAGTGTTTACTTCAAGGTACGCGTGTGATTGTAGCCTTGGATCAACAGATTTCGCTGTTTTTACATACTTAATTTGCTGTAACACAGCTGCTTTGCCCACCTGTAAACACATATAATTATTAAGTTGGCACCTGTAACATTTTTGGCGCCTGTTACTATGCTATGAAATATAAAAAGCAAACAAACTAGAATAAATAAAGTGAGTAGGGATCAACCTCACTACTTCAAAAAGTAAGGAAACAAGGAATAAGATGTTGACATGAGAGAACACTAAAGATTCTGGCATGAGATAATTTATAAAAGTTTAACCCCTACCTTTGGTTCATTCATTGACAAGTAGGTTTGCCAAAAGTAGGGATTAAATTTTTATAAAATATCTCATGCCAGAGTCTTTAGGGTTCTCTCATGTCAAAATCTTATTCGTTGTTTCCTTACTTTTTGGAGCACTGAGGTTGATCCCTACTCACTATTTAAATTCTTAGTTTTTAATTATTCTTATAGTAAGAACGTTGTGGGTCTGTGATAACTAAGCGAAACTTTCATGGCGGCTTAGCTAGAACGTTTGCGAGTTTGAGGGCGGTGCTACGTGTAAATAACTCACTCAGTGGTCGCATTGCTGCATTCCTTCTTAATCTTGCGACTCACTATTGTGAGTCTTGATTTGTCAGTTTTTGCTGGAACCTCCATGAATATTGATTTGCCATTGGTATGTTCATGTTGTGGTACGTACATAACATCATACAAAATACAAGTTGAATCTTAACCCTTAAACTCACAAACGTCAGTTAACTTGCTTTTACAGCAAACACAAAACACATAAACAAACAATTACCTCCTGATAGGAATGCTGACTGTGTGGGTCGTGGCACAAGTGTGCTTTATTGAAATCAAAGGGATAATATAGAACAGTGCTTTATTATGATCACAGGGATAATATAGCACACTGTGCACATTATGGAAAATATAGCACACTTGTTAACTTTGAAATTAGATGGCTTCATGCAATAAATGTATGTAACTGTGATATTGATATGAGCAGTTCATTCACTTAATCTATACATACGTAGCTAGGCCATTGTTTCATGCATTATCTATCTAGCAATAAGCTAATACAGGTGTTCATCTTATTAGTGTCAAAATAGTATCCATGTAAGTACATATACCGTAGCTAACTACTTATCAAGCTCAGGGAGTTATAATATAATCATATGCTTATCTAAATCTGCATATACTATAGGGAATAAAAGATCGAGATGAGTTTGTATTTAGTGAAGTTAGGGCAAAGAGAAGAATACCAATTCTGATGTTGCAGAGTGGAGGGCTTCAGGTTAATAAAACATGTAGCTACATATAATATGCTATATATATTGGTTTATCATTAAGTACGGTAGTACTTAATAGTAAGGATCAACACGAAAAAACATGGTGTCCAACTTTCACATGCCTCCATAACATGCTTTACAATATACTTTTCACGAAAAAATCGGACTAAAATCCATTTGTAACACAATAACAAAACTGTACCTTCGTTAAACTCCTTGGAAAACCTAATGATACGATCTCTTTATTACATCGTGAACTATAGAGTATGTGCTGATATATAACTTAGACAAACATATTTTCGATGTTTTTCGAATGTATTTCACTACAATGCAGCTGCTCTGCCAGCGTTGTTAACATGCGCCTGTAAAAACAATTAAGTGATGTTTTGGCACCTGGAAGGCGATTACTTTTGCAAGTATGCTATAAAAAGCAAATAAACTAGAATATTTAAAAATTAAAAATTTAAAAAGGTGAGTAGGGATCGCTCTTGCTAAAAAAAGTAAGAAAAGATTTTCAAGTGGCATGAGAGAACACTAAAGATTCTAGCATGAGATAATTTATAAAAGTTTAATCCCTACATTTGGCTTACTCTTAATAACCTACTGAAAATGAGCCAAAAGTAGGGATTAAACTTTTATAAATTATCTCATGCTAGAATCTTAGTGTTCTCTCATGCCACTTGAAAACCTTTTCCCTTGTTTCCTTACTTTTTTTAGCAAGAGCGATCCCTACTCACCTTTTTAAATTTAATATTCTTAATTATTATGGATCGATATATTCTAATAGAACAATCGATCATTCTATTTAAAGCAGTTAGATTTACTTAGGCTACTTTAATAAAGCAGTCGGTTATTTGGTGTAAACCTCATGTTACTCTAATAGAACATCAGATATGGCTTTGAAGCATAACATTGCGAGAGTATTGTGTGAACATTGGAGCATAATAATATATTTAAGATAGCCAATTTAAGGAAATTATGAATAAAAGATTTAAGGAAATTATTTAGATTTATTAAAAGAATAAAAGATTTATTAAAAGATTTAAAAGATTTATTAGATTAAAGATTTATTAAAAGATTAAGATTAAGATTTAAAAGATTTAAGATTAAGATTTTTATTAAGATTAAGATTAAGATTTAAGATTAAGATTTTTAAGATTAAGATTTTTTTAAGATTAAGATTTTTATTAAGATTTGTATAAAAGATTTAAGGAAATTATGAATAAAACAATTTTGAGCATAATTACCTCAGCCCTAGTCAGATGCCGACTATAACTGTATTAGGGATGCCGCAATAGTCGTGACATACGACATGTTGTGACATAGAATTCCATGATATGATATGTCGTAGGTTGCTTTATGTTGTGACATAGAAAACTCGTAAAAATGCACATTATGGTGTAATAAAAAACTTTATAGCACGAGAAAACAAAAAATCATGAACAACATTGTTGTTAATGTTAAATAATAATGTTAATATTTTTGCAGACTAAAACAAAATGTTTAGCATTAATGTAAATTGCCTGATTATATGCATAAAAACCAAAGATATTTTATGTCGTGACATATGACATGTCGTGACATATGACATGTTGTGACATAGTTCTTCATGACATATGACATAAAAAAGTTATACCGTGGCATCCCTAAACTGTATATGAGTACGTAGCTGAGGATGAAAGTGAAGGAATTACTATAAATATTGGGTTGTTGGTAACATTGCCATATCACAGAACAAGGTTCACAGCTAAATAAATATAGCTACTAGGTAGCAGCTACATATAGCTAATTATACGTAGGTACGTATAATAGCTAATGAGCAATAAAATGGCTAATAGCTGCCAAGCAATGAATTTATAATTAGCTATTATGTAGTTGCTTAAGCCTGATTTTCTAATGATTGATCACATAACTTGTTAAAGGGGCAATGCACCAGTATTGTTTATCTGAGCGAAGCCATTTAACTTCATTACACAAGCCGCATAGTATCTGTTGATATCCGCAAAGTAATAATGATACACAGTAGAGAAGAGAACAGACAAAAGTGCTATGGTGCTAGCGATAATGCTGTTTCTCAATGTGACATTGGCGATTCAACATTTAGGCAGGTTTACTTTTGATTGTTGACTGCTAGGGGAGCCATTGGCAGCATGCGTAATGACATTTCGCCAAGCGCTTTCACCAGACTGCTCTCTATCACATATCAAACATTTAAAACTATTCAATACTCATGTTAGAAGCCGATAAACACCTTGTTACAGCTTGTATGTGGTTGTAGACTACTGACAACGTTCTGCCATTTTGACCACGTGCATTCATTTAATAATATAACATTCGTCAAGATGCATAATAATACAGGTTAAATGGCTTCGCATGATAACAATACCGGCGCATTGCCCCTTTAAACTTACAATTGTCTATGACTGTTCAGTTTATTCATACATACATTAGCTAATTACTGTCATGTTGATTATTTCAGAGGAGTAATGCTGAAGTTATTGCCAATTCAATTATCAATCTTCACTTAAAGGGTCTGATTGATGGACCAAAGTAACATGGAAATTGTTAGCTACACAGTCTATGCAAAATAATCGTGTTAGCTACGTAGCTAGCTATTATTACCCTAGTGTTGTTTCAACTTTTAGTTTTTGAATGCTATAATTTATAAAAATTTTATTATGTATATATCATGTTATTTACATAATTTAAGGAGACTGTACATGCTGTATGTTATTTAAATCATTAATAGCTCAGATCTAAATGATCATACGTAATTATATAAGTTTCATCAACATTCATTTTTGCTACATAATTATTTATGTGGTAATATTGGGAGAGTGCTACGTAGCTATTTGATGACTATCAATCACTCCACTTTATAGCATGATATGTGTTTGTTAGTAACACTTGTCCTCAGGTTAGGGCTGTGGTAATTATGCAGGAATAATTTTCAGCATAATACAAGGAATTGTTTTATGCAAGCATTTTGCAAGTAGATATCAAGAAACTGGATCTTTGGTCAAAGCAGATCGATATACTCTAATAGAACAGTTAAACATTCTATTAAAGTAGTCAGGTATATTTATGTTACTCTAATAGAGCAGTCAGATAATAATGTACATTATACAATCCAATGTTTATTGTTGTGACATATGTACGTAGCTTGCATTGTAAGTATATATTGTCAAATTTACTTGTGCTTAATGTAGCTATGTGTATATATATGTAGCTAGCTAATTACGTAGCATACTATGACGACGTCAGATTTCAAAGGTGCTGCCAGGTATATATTTTGGCATATACACCTGTTAAGTATCCTCGAAATTTTATTTGCGAAGTTGAAATTTTCCCAATATGCGGTAAATATTACTCAGTTTTTCTGTAGCATGCAAAATAAGAGAAAATTTTAAATTATAATCATGGAGAATGCATGGATGATTGATCTGCTAAAATGCATTGATCTGTTAAATGCATTATCGTTTTTTAATCCTAACCAATATTAAGAAAAATTTGTAAGATTTTGAATATACGTACAGTATCACTATGTTACGTAGTTCTATAGGATGGCTGTGCTGTGTTATCTTAGGTTGCTTCACACAGTGTCTATAGTCAATCACTATGATACAATATTTGCAGTATCCAAAGCATACCATATACGTAGCTATGGGGTAATTCTCAAGAGGCATAAACTTTGCAGATTTCACTTAAAAGCTTGGTGCATGCAAAATCTTAAATCCTCAAAAGTAGCAGTGGCTTGAGGAAATACATCAATGTATTCATCTTGACTTGATCAGTAAAATTAAGCTATGAAAATCCTTTCAGACTTCCCTTCCACAAAACATAAGATCTTCCATGTAGCCCATGCTATACATACATAATTGTAACTTGCATTGTACACATACGTAGCTACGTAGTTAGTTTACATTGTTAGCTAACAATTCTGTAAGAATTACTAGCAGTTTCATATATGTCACTGTTATCTTCTAATTTGTTGATCGTCCTTTTAATAATTTCATTTGGCACATGACTCAAATGTTCCTGCAGTTTAATATTTTGCAGTATCACATTAATGTGCACCCCACTGGGATCTGTAAAGAACAATACGTCTACTTACTGAGGTAATACATAGCTACTTACGTGGTATTCAATTGAAAAGTAATGCACAAACAATAATGTTTGATGACACTTTTAAAGCTCCAGCCATAAATCAGTAATGACATCACAAACTTCAAAACTAACTAACTACTAAAGTGACTAAATGCAAAAATGCAATACAACCTGACCATATTTGCAACCATCCAGCATGTTAATCCTTTATTTATATCTTTTGCACATGTGTGAGCACCCAAAACAGTGTCATCACAGGCAGTTATCCATAGCTACGTACTCTCCAATGGATTAACAAGGTTGGTCTGCATGACATTTAATTGACATATATGACTTAATGCCCTTTATGAAAGTTCACATAGATTTTTAAGGACAATGATGTTCAAAACTGTGAAGGAGGGACTTTGTGCTAAGAAGGTGAATCCAAAAGCAAGCCATCAAAGACCCTGTAAAGCAAGAAATGGCAACAAGAAACTGGGTATTTGGTCATGTCGGACAAAGCAGATAGATATACTCTAATAGAACAGTCAAATATTCTATTAAAGCAATCAAGTATACTTAGACTAAGCAGTCGGTCATTTGAAGTAAACCTTATGTGAGCATGATTACTGCAGCCTAAATTCTGATGAGTCATAGAGAAATCCCTACAGTTGGATCTGTTTCTAGAATTGAAGAGGGGATGACACACATGCTTGGCTATCAGTGATCTGTGTATAAGTAGCCATAGATGGCAAACTTGGCAGCACACAAGATGTCAAGTTTGCTTGGCCACAGATGTGAGGCAAGGAGCAGTTAAACATTTTTGTGTTTATATCTGTCCCTGTTCCACATAGTATTATGTATATATAATACAAGTTGCTACTACACAGATGGATGTGTATACTACATATGTATAAGATATGAGAAGGACAAAGGGCAGCTACGTAGTATGGGCAAGATTAGAAAATGGACTTCACAGAAATTATTGTATAACTACTGGTACCAAGAGTTACTTTGCTGGTACATCCGTACATACCTGGTTTATTTACTACACTATCATCTTGTGTATGTACGTATACCTTAGCTTGCATAACACTCATTTATATAGTCAATAAACACAGTACCATATTTCTTACTACATAAGTACAGTATAATGCAAAAAAAGGTAGCACACTGCTCGCGAAGGTTCGCGACATAATCACTAGTCGCAAGGATTCACGAACTGGTTGCAATCTCTACATGATACTCGCCCATTACACTGATTCAATTACTGTTTCCGACATGTTTACGTATCTAATAATTTTTCACAAGTAAGGCTTGCAAGCTGTTGGTATATATGTAGCCACAGCTCTACAGGGCTGTCACTGTAACAAGATGCTTGAAAGGTTGCTAATATCATCACTTAATTAATGGTGTTTGCATAAGTGGTCAACTGTGCATGGCTTCATGAACTTCCACAAAGGTTTGAGTGCTTCGTGATTGTTTCGTGGAAAATTGGCAACATAACGAATTGTGCGAAGGTTCGCGAACCTGTCGCGATACTATCACTACCTTTTTTTGCAGTGTACCGTAGTATGCTATACGTGAGTCATATACACTTACGTGATTGTGATTGTTCTTGTATGATCCGAAGAACAACTGGCTTAAGGTGAACATCTGATGATAATACCTGATAATACGTAATAATAGTATCACTTATCAAATATTTATAAATGCAAATACTGTACAGTGGGTAGGTCCCACAGTAATTATTGCAAACACTTGCAAGGTGTCACAAGTTCACAAATTTAATTCTGAAGCAACTCTAGCTTCAACAATTTCCTAATAGGCAACACATATCCTGCTACTTTAATTTTATGCCTTTACGTGTGGCGATATATTCTCAAGTATCCAGGTGAATTTACCTGCTAGCTGATTGTGGTTATTCCGGTAATATTATGAAGCGTTGGCTATATTAAGCAGGTGATTTTGGTGACAAACCACAGCTAGTACTGGACCAAACCTAATTGCAAACATTAATGAGTTAATTGTGAAGGATTTGACCTCTGATTCCATTACATGCAACATACACGATGATATGCACAATTTCTGTACACAATCACACGACAAATCCCAAGTTTTGCAAATTTTGTAATAGCAAATAATACTGCTGGGTGATACATTTGATGGTTTGCAAAATTTGCACCTTGCAAATTATACCTGCTGTACGGTATGTAACAGTAAAGTGTATTCAAAGTATGTGATTGTACTAACAAATTTATCTAATAAATGCCAGTAATGAATCGTGGAGTTTTAGTACATTCTTTATTACACATATGTTTACATGCAAGCATTATCTTACTTGGGCCAAATATAGTTTTATTATTTAACGTTTAGGTTTATGGCTATCACTTGTGGGCATTTTGGTGACCCTTTTGATGTCAAGATTAAGAAAATGATACCAATTGGGTGGCCATGACCTGGAACTGTTCCCATTGCTAGTGCTAGCTAGACACCTCCTTGGCCTTGTGGTGTGCTATGGATGCCCTGCGACTACTTTTGGTAGCATCTATAAATGAATACGTACGTATGTGAACTTATTTTTTAAAATTTTCTACTAAGGCTGAGATCTTTGTTTCGCAAAAAATGTGATCGCAAAATCTGCACTGTCAAAATATCCCATTTATACGTATGTAGTAGTAGTTGGTTTAATTCTTACTACATAAGTTGTTGGCTGATCATTACTATGATGATGAATGGCTATCAGTTGACCTTGTTCCACTAAGTGAGATATTGATAGTGACAGCGACTGATCCACTGGCATTACATTATGTTGATGAACATCACCGAGTTTGTCCTGTATAAATGTTAAACAATTTTTTGAGCATAATGTTGAGCTGTATAATAGGGATGCAACAATATGGGTCATTGCCATATTGTGTATTGCCTTTAAGTGTATTGCAATATATTGCCGTATTGCAATATATGATTAAATTTGAAAAAAGAACACATCATGTCTTTAAAACTTGTTTTTAGCAGTAAAGGCTAAGTAGAAACATGTAAAATAGCAAGAAATTGTACTGTATATTTATGGTTACAAGAGGTCCAGTCATTTCTGTAGTGTAATAATCGGATATTTACAACTTTGAAGGCAACAAATGTTGCAATATATCACAATATATTGCAATAAGCAATATATCGATACTTTTATCAGGTGTATTGTACTATATTGCAGTAGTAAATATCGATATATTGTAATATTGTTGCATCCCTACTGTATATAATGTAGGCATAATGTATGCATGATGAAGCGATTTACCAACCTTTGTGAGATACTGAATTTGCTCTATGTATGTCAATTAAAACTCAACTCTTTTAAACATGTGTAATTGTGCATCATTACAAACAGCAGGCTGAACACACACGTAAGTATTGTACGTATATTGTAATACCTTTAGAGCTTTGTTTAATAATGACAGCAGTTTCTCATCCTTTTTCAGTTGTTGTAAGGTAAAAGATGCCTGACAAAAACTTGGTTGTCTTAAATATTCCATCACAGCATCACACACTACATCCGTGGGACTAACCTGTATTTATAAATGACAAACTTCTAATTCCTCAAAACGTAAGACTAACTTTATAATTAGTAGAAAGCTTTGTAGTAGATGATCTAAAGCACATATGACTAGTAGTGATGTCAAATAACAGTTATATGTACATACCCTGGTAGTAAATCTGATGGAACAACAAATGGCTGATAGTAAGTGTTCTTTAGATGTGCCACTTCCAACCAGTGCATCACTTCAGCATTGGGATCCAACTGCTGGACTAAGATGATATTATCATTGTCAAAAGCCATATATGGAAAATAATTATATGAGTGGTTACCGTATTTTAGATACAAATAAAAATGTATAACTAAAAGTGATGCTATCATACGTACGTATGTAAACTGAAATATACGTAGTTATGCAAATAATTTGAATTCATTAGGTACACTTATCAAAACAGTATAAAGCTACTGCATATTGTCCGTGCATAGTGTAAAAATATCTATACAAATAGTGTCCTGTTAAACTTAAAAATCCTCCAAGTTTCCCATTGGTTGTTCTATTAGAGTGTTTTACTTACTCATCGTGTCTATTTGTATTTGCCTCTCTTCACGGAACACAGTGATTCTGCCAATGACCATTACCAGTTGACCCAGGCTGAAGTGGAGTGTTTGCTGTTCTTCATCACACCACTGATAACACTGGATCACACCAGTACTGTCATCCACTGGAAGAGACAATTCATATTATGTACTGTACGTATATTAGACAGGAAAATGTGACAAACTTGGACAACCTTTGCTCTTTTTTATGTTACGTATATGATACGTACTGTAGGTATGCAGAGCACAAACAAATGCACTAGATTTGAAGGTTCCAACCTTCGAATGTTTTGGGGCTGTGCAATATACCAAATTTTAAGTAATACCGTAATATTATTTTATTATTTTAGGATACCGTCATGAATTTTTCAATACCATGATATCGTACTTCTATGAATATATAAGTACGTATATAAATTTGTGGGTATTTAAGTACTTAAATTCAAAATATGATACCACATTGATCAATACTGCCAAGACCTAGTAACTAGACTACATATGTTTTGATGATTTGGACATTTTTATTACACGTGAATGTGAATATGTTGTGATATCAATATTTAGTAATACCGAGGTGTTGTTTTACAAATATTATTGTTGGCAATATACCGCAGAGCCCTAATTCAAAATATTTATACTTCACTGAATAATGTATGTTGGTAATTTGTGCAGTCCTTGCCCCTAGGCCTTACATGAGCAGTCAAAAAGGTGAATACGTACGTACATAATTGTTATACATACGTACAGTATATACGGTACAATGCAAAAAAAAGGTAGCACACTGCTCGCGAAGGTTCGCGACATCATCGCCAGTCTCAAGGATTCACAAACTGGTTGCAATCTCTACGGGATACTCGCCCATTACACTGATTAAGTTACTGTTTGTGACATGTTTACATATCTAATAATTTTTCACAAGTAAGGCTTGCGAGCTGTTGATATATGTAGCCACAGCTCTACAGAGTTGCACTGTAACAAGGTGCTTGAAAGGTTTCTAATAGCATCACTTAATTAATGGTGTTTATATAAGTGGTCAACTGTGAATGGCTTCGTGAACTTCCACAAAGGTTTGAGTGCTTCGCGATTGTTTCCTGGAAAATTGGCGACATAACGAATTGTGCGAAGGTTCGCGAACCTGTCGTGATACTATCGTTACCTTTTCTTTGCACTGTACCGTACATGCACCTTATAGTTAAAAGAAAGCCTTTTGCTGGCAACTTTAGTGTATGTATGTTAAAAGTAAGTAAACTTGTGTTGTAAGAAACATTTGCTGAAGCTTCAAAGGTTGTAGACAGACCTTAGAAGGTTATAAATTGACAATTCATTTACGCACTGTGTAATTGTAGGTACGTACACACGTACGTAATTATGAAACTATACGTAAATATACAAAAATTGTTACATTACGTACCTCCATATCCTATGAAGTTGTGCCTACGATCAATCAACACAACATCTCCTATCACACACACTTTACTGATTGGATGATTTGAAACACAGAAAATCCCTAATTGTAATGAACACTACATAATTTACAGTATTGCCTGGCAAATCAAACAGATACAAAATTAATATGAAAAGGTCATTGTTAACCTCATGTGACCAACCAAACCCCCTTTTGTACATACATACATACGTACGTACGTACGTACATACATACATACATACATACATACATACATACATACATACATACATACATACATACATACATACATACATACGTACGTACGTACATACATACATACATGTATGAGAAAGACTCGATCTATGCATTTCCTTTGTTTAGTAACCCCATATGTCTGATGTTGTAACATAGGATTTGGACTGAAATCTCCTTCATGCACATGTAGATGCTTTAATATATTAGCACCCTATGTAAAAATGATCTGCTCCTACAAGACTAGGTCTATACTACAGTAAGCGCAAGTATAAATGTGACCTGGACAGAAAAAATGGACCAGTTGGCACATAAAAATAACCATTCAGACCATTACTATGAAATGTTTACCTTAAATGCAGAATTTAGTAAGGAAGGATTTGAAATAAATTCTCCATACAGAAATCACGATATGTACCATTTTATGATTAGGGTAGTTTGTACCAATTTGCTCCATTTTCACTGACCTGGTCACAAATCCAAATGCATGGCTCAGGATAGCTGCAACAATGAATGCAGGTGTTGTTACATACGACACAATCAGGTTTTGTATGTACCTTTACATGTTGGATGCTCTGCTAAATTTAGTACATCTGCAATGGTAAGCTTCACACAAGCTTGGTATATGGGATCCAGTCCCCAGTATTTTGGAGGATAAAACTCCTTAGCCGGGTCACGTGTAGTGGTCTGCATGTTGCTGAAAGCAAAAAGATATGCACTACATTATATAAACATGTATCAGGCTACAACGTTCATGCAAACAGATATATACAGCAGAACCATCTCTATGAAACATACCATGAGTTCCCCAGCTAATTAATGACAACAGTTCATAACGCAGGACTCTAGCACAACACAACAGTATCTATGATGCGCTCTATTTTGAAACAACATGCATTATTTAGAATAAAAGTTGCCTTGGTCACTCCATTGTATGTATAGTATCTATGGTCACTCGTAGTCTCGCGTAGCCAGATCACTATTTCCGCGCAGGTTTATCGCTTGCAGTATAGATAAACGCCCTGCGCGGAAATAGCGGTCTGGCCACGCGAGACTAGGTCACTCGCGCTATTTGTGTCCTGTGCTACGAATGTAAGTTGGCCTAATATAAATTAACATAGACAGATAGATTATGGTAAGGTATAATAATCTATGATTCGTATTATTTGTATAATGATTAATAATAAGGCTGAGGTAATTATGCTCCCCCAGAATTTTTCCTTAAATCTGTCTGTATTATGCTCCAACATTCATACATTATTCTCACTATATAAAAAACATCACTTTCAATGTCTGACTGCTCTATTAGAGAAACATGATCTGGTGTCTAAGTACGTAAACCTGACTGCTTTAATAGAATGTATGACTGTCTATGCTTTGTGTGACATGATGCAAAATACCGGCACAAGAATACAATTCTTTCATTATGCTAAAAATTGTTCCAGCCTAATTACCGAATAATAATTATACAGTTTCTGTACCTAAAATATGCTAAGTATTTGAGTAATGCTTTTGTGTGTATGAGATGCTAATAATTAGTAGTTCAAGCGAAGTGTTGGACAGATTATATCAATTTTCCAGTGATAGTGGCATCCATAGTTGCAAAGTAACTTAGTGTAGTGAGCATAACAGCCATAAAGCATAGATACTAGAAATATGTACATGTAGTAACAGTACACATGTATTCTGAAATCAGCCTGACATCTACAAGTGCTTGAATGACTTCAATTAAATGACTGAACATAGTCACAACAGGAAATCACCACACGACTCAGTGATATTAGCCATCGAACAATTTAAGTTGATGCCTTTCTGAGAAGCTGGCCATGAGTTTAATAAAATGGCTCCCACGCCTACTCCATAATCACTTATGGTATTCACTAAGCCAGCAGAAAACTACGTATCCAAATTATGCAACAGAAAATTCAGCTAGCAGCCACTGAAGACAATGACCTTTCTTACATACGTATTTATAATAGTGCGTGCATAAATCCTGTCACCTGTTTACTGCATATAAGACAATCCTCACATTTCTATGACAAAATAAGATCCATAGGATATAAACAAATATATATAAAATATAGCAAAAAACAATTTAGTCCAATAAGATATGTAGTTCTAATTCTGCTAACACCACTTGTAATGGCAGCTAAGACTGGACAACTGTAAACTTGGCCTTCACCCAGTAGATGTCATGATATTTGCCTGTTATTCTGGACCTCAGTGTAGAAGGATAGTAACGTGCCTCATACACTCCAGCAGTATTGGGAGCCTGTGAAATGGATAATAAAAATAAGTCATTTATTAAAAGAACAGAGCCATAAATACAATAAATACCGTATAGGCGGTAATTTTCCAGGGATGAAATTTTCACGAATTTCACAAGTAAAATAGTCTTCGTGAAAATATAATCGCGAACATTTCGTGCATCATCAATTATACTATTGCCTGTGTAACGTGCATCCTCCAGTCTTCAGGTGTCTCACGAACAAATAAACGTGAAAATCCTATTTTTAAGCTTTTAGCGAAATTTTCATACCTCGAAAATTACCGCCTATACGCTATACTGTATGGAGACTATTACATTACAACTCCACATTAATGTGAGATGAAAAGAAATAATATTTGCAAAAGTCTAGTAGGAGAAATATTTGTGAATACAGTTCTTGCAAAAATTGAGACTTCAAAACACAATACCCACTGTACACTATACTGGCATTTAAATTTTGCATATATTTCATTTTCATTTCCTACATGCCATTTATACTCAGTATATAAAATTATACTGATTTTGTCAGGCCCGTAGGAAGCAATCCAAAAGTGGAGAGGCCCTAAAGTAAGTGTAGCTACTAGAATAAATTGAGAGGAATATATCATAGTTGCCGAAGGCAACTCAGCTGCGTAGCAGCTCATTCTAGGGGGGTCTGGGGGCATGCCCCCCAGGAAAATTTTGAAATTTGTATGCTCTGAAATGCCATCTGGAGTGATTTTTACTCACTGACAGTCATGTTTACAAAATTATTAAATGTGTAGCTAGCTACTTAGTTAAAGAATCACAAATTGCTTTCATCGTAATGAAGCCATCTCCATCGCTTGAACCACGTGGCCTGAAATGATCTCTTAACTTTCGTCTTACAGCCAAACTCTCTTTTCGGAAACTTCAAGTTTGAAGGCTGATTTGGCTGGTCAGCAACCAACAGCAAAGTATCGTCTGGTTTCTGTGATGAAGTACCTTGCAAAGCACCGGAAGCAGTAAGAAATTGGAACAATGACATAGCGATTAAGCGCCTGTTGTTGTAATTTTAATAATTATATAATTGGCGTCTATTCAAGATTCTCAAATGATTCGAAGCAAGCTTCAAGACGATTGTATAAGAGCCCGAAATAACAGTATGTAAGTATATACCTAACTACCTGTAAGTTTTATAAATCTTGTTCAAAAAGTGTAGCAGCTATGGCCGCTATGGCCGCTATGGCCGCTATGCTTCCTACGGCCCTGGATTTTGTATAACACTTTTGGTGTAATTCTCTTCCTATACATCCCAGTGAACATTGGTAATTTACTACGTATTACAAAATACAAAATTTTATGAACTCTTGCTGCCTATTATTAGAAAATGGTGCACCAAGAATCCAAGTATTCATTAAATACATCTAATGGATGTATCATCGTATGCAATCATTTACCAATTCATAAAGTGACACTCATCCAGTATACAAGGTCCGAGTTCAAAATAGCATTTACTGGCCGTTTTCCAATCAAAACTCAAAAGTAGTATTTGGCCTGACTGCTTAATCAACTACATTACGTAGATTCTTAAAACAATGAAACAGAAAACTAGTCTTGTAAATTAGGGCTGGGCAATATGGTACGATATTATTTCCTATTGTGATAGTTTGTTAAATCATGATGGTATTCACTATCGTGACATCCTTCTGTACTATCGTGAAATTTCATGATCGCCTAGCCCTATTCTAAATGGCCAGATGCTTAGGCCATTTGTCTACATACTTTCCATCTTTCCCATTCCTAATTTTAAACTTATGAGTACGTGAAATACCATATACAACAAGGGGGAAAACTTTTTTCCTGCTTCACTTTTCCTTTATTCTAATTTGCGCACACTCTAAAATCCGTATTGCAGAGGCGCGCGTGGGCTTTAAGGCTGCAAACCGTGAAAGTTTTCCCTACATAATGCACATTGTTGATGAACTGTGAAAGTTTTCCCCCTCGAATGTTTTGTCTTATACGGTATATGTATGTAGTATACCTTCATTGTAACTTCTCCAGTCAGCTCAGCTTTCTTGTTATAAGCATACATCTTGTCAAGTTCCTTCTTCCCATATTCAGTAAAAACATCTAACACACCATCAAGATGCACATTTACATGTGTACTATAAAACATGTTCATATGCAAGTCCATTATACTTGTGCACTGCATGCACACATACATAAGCACATGAGTCTGAGTCATCTGACATGACCAAATGCTTATGATAAGTACTGAAAATTGTCTGGACATTTGTTACTGATTCACTGACCTCCCATTCAAGGACAGAGGAAGTTACTGAAAAGTTGGGAGCCAATTTATCAATATTCTATTGCAAAAATTTCTGTTAAATTTAAAAAAACATGGCTCCCAGCTGTCCACTTCCACCGTTTGCATAACCCCATTAATTAATCGTATATAATGTGTGTATAATTATATAAATTTTTGTCTGATCAAATTTGATTTGGTTGGTGTAGCGTCAGGTGGAAATGCCTGATGGCTGACCATTATCATAAGCTCTGCTGCATGACTAGATTGCATGAAAGTTTTATGGGATCTTCTATAAATGTTTTGTAAATGACTAGACACGTTAATTTTCATGAAATAGAAATCTAGTAGTGTAGTGCTTACAAATATGGTCTCCTTTATAAGCTCTGGTCACCTGCCACTTGATAGTAACTTCATTACCAGCCTTCACAGACTAAAACAAGAGGTATTATACTCTATGCAATCTGAAGGCATTGAGTTTCTACTCACCTCTGGTGATACAGTGAGCGACATGCTACTGGGGTCAGGAAATTGCGGTATCATGCAGTGAGTGATTCCTAATGATGTTGGAGTTTTAATCATTATCTATGAAAGGATAAGAATGTGATCTCAGAAACCAGATACAATTTTTTTGTTTCTATTTCTTACGTATGTACCTTGAAGCCATAAGCTATTTCATTGTCCAAGTCAACCAAAGCATAGGCCTTTATTTCAGTTCCTTCCTCCTCTTCGGTGAAATCTTCAATTTCATATTCAGCTTTTCCAGCTTGCTAAAGTTATGTATGTAACACACATGCACACACGCACACGCGCGTGCACACACACACACACACCTTAGCTTGATATGCAAACTCTTCTATTTTAGACATAATGTGGTAAGTATTACAGCCAATTCCTTCTAAGGCAGGCCGGTAGGTCAAGATTCCATCATCAACTTGCTGTGCAACACAATACACAATATTTATACAATCCACTGAGTTGAGGCTTTCCTTACTAAATACACAGCAGCATCACTCCTTGTAAAGTTGTTCAAGTTATCTGCAGAGCAGTAGGAGTAGATACTACTGCCCTTATTAGTCCAGCTTGACTCCCTTGTCTCACGAGTGCTGATGTTAAGTGGGGGATTACCCTATACATGACGGCATGCCTTCACTATTTCATTCATTGGTTACTCACAAATTCAAATCTGATAGAAGCTTTGCGATCTTTCTGATCGGTGAATACAGCCTTGAGGTGAAGGGGTTGTGGTAAGGAACGATCAGCCCTTCTAGCTGATGGCCCAGACGATGGTGAATTACCTGTACATACAGAGATAGATACAGCCCTGGTTCACATATATAAATAGATTTAATGTAAAGTGTACTGTTACTACTGTATGTATTATACATGGTTTCTTAATTATGTGGTTGATATTTTATATTTCAAACTACAAGTACAAATCCTATAAAGATTAGCCAAAATGCTAAAATATCAACATAAATTAAAATTATTAGTGAGTCTTTTAGTTATGAAAAATCCACTAATGGTATTTGTTAACTTACCTGGTATCTTAATGCACAGTTGTACGGCCAGTGTGCCAGTTTTTGCAGACTCGATGTTGAAATTTGGAGTATCATAGAAATGGTAGTTACGGAAATTGTGACGGAATGACTCTACTCCTATCCAACCATCATCACACTTCTCCCATCCACCTAATCCGTCACCTGTTAAAATGAACTATACTCTACAGCCACACCTACCGACAAGCCCCACCCACCAGTTGAGCAGTAGTATCCTTCCATGTTAGTGATAGCTAAGTCAGTGTCCCCAGTATTGGTCAATATCATGACTGCTGTAAACAGATTATTCCATTTCCCTATGGGAGCAAATGAAGTACGTAGCATTGTTAACAGGGTCAGATATCTTGTACCATCTTGTGCTCTCAAAGTTGAATCAGCCTTAGTGTTGCCCTTTTGTTTTATTTGCAAAGTACATCTGTAATGGATAATGACAGATGACAAGGGAGGCGGAAATGTTTATTTCCAAAAATAATTTCACGTGAATACACACAACAAACCATACAAATGGGGATGATGATATATTGGAAAGAGCTCTGTATTTAGGTACAGAGCCTCTATAGATGATATTTCTCTTATAAAGATTTTTTTACCTAAAATGTAGATCATTACCAACTGACTACATATCACCATAATACTCTTAATGCCCTGGAACTGTGAGGTTTAATATTTTCATAGTGCATAAAGCATTTCCACCAGTCCTCTTGGTAGATAGATACATAAACAAGACAAAAAGCAACTCCCTGATTAAGCAACAAATTTTAAATTTACAATGTATGATGTACGTATGTATGTATGAAGTACACTGACAACATACCCATCCTCTGCCTCTACACTGTAGTCATTCTTCCTGTTCTTGGAGTAATCCTCACCAACTTCTATCACTGGTCCCTACCCACAACAACACATCACATGATCAAAGGCCACATTGCATCATATCCCAATGCATTACCTCTGCCACATCCTCAGGTAATGTATAACTGGGCACCGCCTACACAGTACACAGTACAGAAGTACACATGAACAGTTTTAAAATATTAATTTACATTTTTATGACCACCAGCTGACGTATCTTCCATATTTTGCATTGCAGGGATGTCTCCAGTCAGGTTGAGCGTTACTCTCTTTGTGGTCACCTGAGATGAACTGGCTGGCTTGACTGATACCTCAATTGCTATAATCATAACAAGTTTAGAATAATACTACGTAGGATTGCATAAGGGATGACCATTCATCAAATTATTATGTAAAATAGATCATATTATACCTCTCACTGGTCCTTCATTGACTATTATACTAGCCTTAATACTCCACCCTGTATCACTGGTCTTCTTTAGTATAACACTACTACCCTCCTAAAAGTCATTGTCATAAAGCTAACACACTGCTGTATGTGACTAGTACATTTGTGTATTCCTTTAGTTGCTCCATGCTCAATAGCTTGATCCCATTATACCTGATCGTCTTCTCACCACAGGCTATGTACACCTTATCGTCCTCTGATAAACCAACCTGTAGAATTTTTGCTGCAGTATCCTACACTCAGTTTATCACTTACCTCAGCCCACTTGCAGCCTACTGCTACAAAATCATATACATCAACCTCAATCCAAACCTGATGAGCTTTCCTTACCTGTAAGATCAAAAATTCATTATTAAAGTATACTAGTCAACATTTGACATCATGCGGGTGGAGTCTGGCTATATTATCAATTTGAATTTATCAATTGTAGCTACATCATAATTTTACGTATGTATATCATAAGGGTGCTTTGTCTCAGCTTGTAATGACTAATACTTTTACCAATTTAGTTGCACTTAACATAAGCGCCCTTGATCAAACCTCTAAATTGTCAAGTATATGCTCGATACAGTTTAAATGCATAGCACCTGCAAATGTGCATTGAGTTAAAAGTTTTATGCAGACAAAGTTTGTGTACGTGGGCATTAACATAATTATCAACACAGTGGTGGGATGTATGTATAAAAATGATGACCACCTGCAGTAAAAAACACTCAGTGCAGTAAAAAACACGTATCACAAATGTGTGATTTATTCTGGGGATACTAAATTTTAACCCTTAAACAACATCAACAACTGTAACACATACACAGGTGGGCAGTTAACTCAACTGTATCCATCATGAAGGTGTTGTATGCAGCATATGGATAGTTCTCATGGTGTTCACTGCAGTGTTTACCCTTCTTACAGCCAGGAAGAAACTTCACTGAGTCATAATCTTTACTCTTCTGATTGCAGCACTTGAAACTGCATTAAACATTTTATGAGTGTTGGCATTATCTGGTGTACAAGATACAACATACATGTAGTCCCAGCCTGCGAATTGCAGAGGAGATGGATGATATTTGCAATACCCCTCAGCATTCTGTGACTCCTTGTATTCCTCTTGGCACTGTACGCACGTGAGAATCGGCTCAGAGTTAATAGTGGAAGAAATGGTCTGGAAAGTCAACTTGCAGGTGCTTCTCGCGAGACTATATGCTAAACAAAAGTATCCTGAGCGTAAGATAGTGCGAGGCCAATCAGAAGCAGCGTTGTATGTGCAACCAAAAACTTTGATATCAGCTGATGCCAAGCAGGTACGTATTTATGTAATAATAACTGATCTCTTAACTATATATATACTTGAATGACATATAATAGTTTACAGAGTATTTTCACAACTATGATTGGTTTTGTCACTTGGCCGGTCACCTTTAAATAATGATGTGGTATAAAAAGGTGCATGACCAAGTGACAAAGTCAATCATATGTATAGCTAGTTGTGAAAATACCCTGTAAACTATTGTATATCATTCAAGTAGCTAGTTAAAAAGATTTTTGATAAATAACTTCTTGGCCTCAGCTGATATCAAAGTTTTTGGTCCCACATACAATACTACTTCTGATTGGTCTCGCACTTTTTACACCCATAGTGTTTTTTAGCATATCACTATAGCAAACAGATGTTATTACTAGTAAGCAGCAGAGAAGTACTGGGCATCACATGTAGTTGGTGACCAAATATCTGTGGAAGGGAGATGTGTGGGTGGAAGGGAGTGTCATTAGGGCCCAGCCGGAGCAAAAAATATCCAAAATCTCCCTCGAGCTGATCTCTGGATAGTGAAGCTACCATAAATATGCCTTCCTGAATTATTTAACTAAAATTTAACTTCCCAATAGCTACTTCAAACAGTTAAATCTCACTAAAATGCAATGACAAAATAATAAGCGAACTACGAATATTTAGTATAAAATGGTGGCTTGATGAAAGTGTCCGTAAATGTTGCGATAGTTAACAAACAATAGATGATGTAATATCTCATTAACACTTGTGAATACAGTCTATTAACTGCAGATGCATTACTAACTAGCCTATGTCATATGTGTAAGTGACATAATTAGCGGAAGGTGAAAGTTTGTCGACTCGGCTTTCAAGTAACTAGCTATATACAGGAAGAAAAAGGAAGATAGTAAAGCATGAAAAGAAATATAATGCATGGCGGTGGATAAATCTTCAGCGGAACAGCAGTTTCATAAATCGGACACACTTAGCTACCTTTGTTGTGTTGAAAAACCTGAGATCTCCGTATTTTCCAGATATCGATGTTAAACAAAGCAACATAATTGTAAATACTTCTAACTACTACAGAAATCTAATCAAAATCTAAGCTGAAATCTTGCCCAAAATGTTGCTCTCTCTCTCTCTCGTACAAGACTTTTGGGAATTTCGGACCCTCTTGTCTTAGATCACGTGGCGGATCAATTATCTAACAGGGGCGGCTCTGGCATACCGGCTGGTACGGTTTGGGCCGGTCCACTTTTTACATTTTCTCATACGTAGTTAAATAATATTATATCAATTTATAATTACAAAAACTATAAGATCGCTATACAAAAGCTATCAACTACGTAATTACCTTTCAAAAAGCAGTTCTTTAATATATACATCCATTACCGATATCTTTTTATTACACACCCATATCACGTGATTATGTTAAAGATGAAATCGTCCGCGTGCTCTTCAGCTGTTACTTCATTCGGGCAACTTCATTAGAAGTCTTTACGCCAAGAACATTTTTCCCAAACGTGAATTTGGTAAATCCAAGCAGGCAAGAAGTATTTGGGAAGTTTTAACTTTTACAATATATTATTAGGTAACTAGCTATATGCAGCTTTTTAGTATATTATAGCTTTTTTAGTCTTGTACATGTAGCTATGTTGAGCATTGTAGCCATTTTAATTATGAATTGCCCTAAAATTACAATGTATTCTAATATTTTTGTGCATTCCTTTTTTTGGAGCGGACTGGGAGCTTCAGTTGGCCTGACCAGTCCCTAGTTGCCAGAGCCACCTCTGTCTAAGGGTCTGGCAATACCAGACTAGGTCTAGTGTTATAGTGTTACCAATGCATCACATGTAGTCGTTTTTTCAGGTAAAGTATATATATTGTGAGGCATGTTATGGAGGCACGTGAAAGTTGGACACCATGTTTTTCATGTTGATCCTTACTATTAAGTACTAGCTAGCTAGTGATGATATAATTATACTAGCTAGCTGATTACTGTACATATAATATCATATACACACATAATTTAGTCACCTTCATCAGGAGCACTGCAGGATACTGCAGGTGACTCAATGATATTAAACAATGTCCCCCAGGAGGCAGTGAGGTCCATTTGAAGCCATCGTCTTAACATTTCATTACAACAGGGAGCAGCTCTGTACATGTGGTTAAGTTCAATGATTCGAAGTGTCGGATCTGGTATATTCAGTAGTGTTCCTATCACTATCCAGTCTGCAGCATAGCGTGGAGTGACGTATATATAGAGATCTTTCAGTAATGGCTTAGTATTCACTATAATGGAATCAAATTACAAGTATGTAGCTAGCTATAACACGGGCCTTTTATAATTGCATGAGTATAAAATGTCTCTGACTGTTATCGCTACAATATATACCTTTATCCGGTGCTTTAAAGTCCTCAAGATTCTGAATCTCCATGCTGGAGTGATAGCTAATAAATGTAGCTACGTACCTTCAAACTGAGGAACAATAGCTAATACGTATCACGCCAGTGTACCGTAGTTTGGGAAAAGTTCGCCGTTAAAAAAAAGAGTCTCGTTATGCGAAGAAATCCTACGATCTTTGACCTCTAAACGTGACGTCACGTGACTTCATCTATTTACTCTCTTATGCTGAAAATTGGTGCGCAAGGTGGACCTTTATAACCTTTGTAATTTGCAAGAAGGATAGCAGCTAGCTAGCTACTTGTCATTATATGCTTGTAAGTATACTTTCTGTATTTATAGTATCGTTTCTAATATATTCATTCATCATGTGTGATATGAGCCTTATTCCAAATGACGTCATCACATTATGCTTGTTGGGGGACTCTAATATTTTCGAGTATTGTGATCAATGGAGGCTTGTAGTGAATAGTCATTGTTCGCCATTTGAAATGAGTAAAGCTCGCCAAAAACCAATATGGTAATAAGGTAAGCCGTGGCTATATTATACATGATAAAAGCAGACATTTTATTTTTCAGCCTGAAAAGTTGTCAAAACACTTAAATATATTTGGCAGTACTTTCTATCGCCATAACTGTGTGTTAAATTTTGTTATCTTCTTTCTGGATCGTGAAAAATCTAACACAAAATTTCTCTCCCATATGTTTCAATACTCGAAAATATTAGAGTCCCCCAACAAGCATAATGTGATGACGTCATTTGGAATAAGGCTTTTCATCATGATACTGTACATCAACCCAAGCTGCAGGCATGAGGATATTATCGGCAGTGGTGAACAACATAGAATGGAACATCCAATTAATGGCTCCACTCCTATATAAGATATATTCATTATTCTGAAACACTTGGTTGTAGAACTATGATTCGTAGCCGATGGAAACACAATATTGTTTTTGCTGATCACTAAGTGATCAGCCAGTGTAATATTCAGTGTATTGTCTAATATATGGATTTCTTATAATTGAATGGGAAATAAAAACACATAATTATGTGTATGTATTTCCTCCAGCAGGTAGATAGAGAGCTCAGTGAGTATGTATGTAATCATTGTATAACTTGCATAATGACACTGGTCAATAAGTGCTATGTTGACTTGTGTTTCCATACAAATTTATGGTTACCCTGTATGCCCACTTATTTATACACTGTATCTAGGGCTCAAACCGGTGAATAGTTTTTGTTTTCGAATGTTCTGTAATGACAACTAACCGAATATTCGAATATATTTTATGATCTTTAATGCATTAGAATAGAATATATTTATGCATGATCAAGCATTGTAGCCATTTCTTACATGTTGTACACACCGGTGAGACAATAGTGTCATTACACATACCAGTGCTTATGATAAGGGTTGAAAATTGTCCGGACACCTGCTTTCCTATTGTAAGTTTATAGACTTCCCCATTGATAATGTATAGTAAATTTGTCTGGTCAAATTTGGATTGATTGGTCAAATGCCAAAGTTGGCCGGAAAATGTCTGATGACTGGTCATTATCATAAGCCCTGGAATACCTAAAATTGTATATTCCCGAATACGAATATTTGTTTGAGTCCTAACTGTATCTTTGTATCAGGGGCATAACCAGGATTTTTGGAGGGTAAAATGTAGGTCTAAAAACTGTATCCCAGATGCTGATGAATCATCAAAATATGAATGCTTTAATAGAGTGTTTGACTGCAACGAAGAGGTGTGCAGGGCATTTATTTACCCTGCTCACAGATTACTGCTGTGCACTACATAAAAGAACATGTACTCAGAAACCACTGGAAACCCCTCCCTATGCACCATATATTAACCACTGGACAATAGTTACCAGTACATTTTGATTCATGTAATCAATTCATGAAAGAAAGCATGTACATAAATTAAGATCATAGTGATTTCCTTCACTGCTTCATGTCGATGCTGGCACCTGTGTGACGGTGTCCATATGTTAGAGTGTTCCAATTGTACTCCACTGCAAGTGCCTCGGCATTATAGGAGTGGAACAATGATTCAATGCTCCTACAGCTGGTACATTCGTCATACTTGTGTATACGGATTGATGTATCCTGATGAAAGCTCAGTCTATTTGGTTAACCCTTCAGTTATAACAAACAATATTGCAATGTATAGTTAGCACTCACAATCAATACTGGCTTTCAGGTGGTAAGTGCTTATGCATTGCAGGCAATTCGCAGCTATCCACTATACCACTGATAAGGTATAAATACCACACACCAGTAATGTATGTCTTATGAATGAATATATTAGAAACAGTACCATAAATATATGAAAGTATACTTACAAGCATATGTATAATGACAAGTAGCTAGCTAGCCGCTATCCTTCATGCAAATTACAAAGGTTAGAATGATAATAAAAGATTAGCAGGATCATAAAAAACCACCTGGTGCAGCATAAGAGTAAATAGATAAAGTCACATGATCACGTGTTAGAGGTCAAGGTCGTAGGATTTCTTCGCATAATGACTCATTTTTTTTGGGTAGACTTTCAACTTAGAAAATCTTTTCTTTAATAATTTTCCTTTGGATAATTAAAACAGTTGATCATTGTGTCATTTGCCGCACGTGATGTTCAACTTTTTACGTTCAACTAGCTCCATGAAACGCTTGCCGATTTAAGTTTTCTCCTTTAGCAGATTTCTGTCTACCAGTAGGCATTACGCTATGGTGATTCAGGCATCCAGATAACATCTGCTGGTCGGCCCTATCTGGGTGCAGCTCTTGGTTCTTCACACTACGTATATCAGAGATTATACACAGGATCATATCACTAACTGGACTTGGGGTTGTCTCGGTTATCCTCTATTGCAGCTAGTCAACCCCATGCCGCTTACGCAGTGTTTGTGCACAGATTCACTTCTAAATGGAACTACTTTCTGTGTACTAATCCAAACATTCATGATCTTCTATCTCCTCTTGAGTCCACTATTCGCCAACAATTTCTACCTACATTGGTTCCCCACCCTCCTAGTGACTTGGAGCGTGAGTTGCTCAGTCTTCCTACATCCCTTGGAGGTTTGGGGATTTGTGATCTTAATTATTCTTCAGGGGCTAATTACAAATTTTCTCATGAACTTTCTTGCCCTTTAGTGGATTTGATTCTTTGCCAACGAGATTCTCTTCCCCATGATGTTATTGATGCCCAGTGTCTTGTTTTTAAACAGCTCTCTCAAGCTAAGCATCAGTGCCAGGTTGATACTGCAAAATCCATTCTTTCCCACTCCCCTCCTACATTGCGTCGAGCTGTTGAGTGTTGTCAGGAGAAAGGTGCGTCTTCTTGGCTCTCCGCTCTCCCGATTGAACGATACGGGTTTGCTCTTCATAAGACAGACTTGACTGATGCTCTTTGTCTGCGTTATGGCTGGATTCCATCCCACTTACCTTCCCACTGTGTCTGTGGCAAAGCCTTTTCTGTTTCCCATGCTTTTAGCTGCCCTCATGGTGCTTTTCCCATCATCCGCCATAATGACATTCGCGACTTGACTGCTAGACTGTTATCCGAGGTTTATCATGATGTTCAGATTGAACCACACCTCCAGCCCTTGACTGGTGAGGTCCTACATTATAGAAATGCAGTGCTTGAGGATGATGCCAGGGTTGACATTCGAGCAGCTGGTTTCTGGGGTTGTCGTCATCACCACTCCTTTTTTGATGTCCGTGTTAGCTGACAGTAACCAATCTTCTAGTTTGGCTGCAACTTTTCGCAAATATGAAGGTGTGAAACGTCGTGCCTATGAGGAGCGAGTGCGTGAGGTGGAAAGGGGCAGTTTCACACCTCTTGTGTTCTCATCCTCGGGAGGTATGGGGAAAGCTGCTACCGTGATGTATTGCCACCTTGCCAACCTTCTTAGTGACAGATGGAATTCCCCATATTCCTTGATCATGGGTTGGCTCCGTTGTTCACTTGGCTTCTCCTTGCTCCGCTCCTCACTGATGTGTCTCCGTGGCTCCCGCTCCAGTTCTGGTAGTCCTGGTGTCCCTGCAGCTGTTGATCTTGTTGTAGTAGAGGGCCACTTGGCTACAAGCAGTGACTAATTTCCCTAACTTTCTTCTGTAGGTCTTCGTAGGAATATTTTCTGTAGGAATGAACTTCATAATGAACTACCCCATTCCGAACATCAATTTAGTTTACTTCTTTAGAGACGTGTGGGTGGAAGGGAATGCCTTTAGGGCCGGATCAAAAAAAATTATGCTATGGTGATAAAGCGGACTGCTTTCACTATGTGCGTGCCTCACGTGAGTTTATTATTGCATTTAACCATATATCCTCATTATCACTGTTGTGCAGGCTTATTAAATGAATACATCTTCCTATAAAATGGCTAATAAATTATCACTATTTGTTATGTACGTTTGTAGAGAGCCACACAAGTTTATGTCTGGATGTGTCTCAAGGGACTGATAGCAAGCCCACCAGTAGCACTCCTGCAGTTAATCAACACTACTGATTAGCTAGCTACTTGTATAAATGAAAAATCTTGTGTTTCACAGGTGCCTTTGAAGCCATGGCTCTCGCAAAGGATATTCCTTGTACTTGCATGAATTATTCAGAGTCAACTATGTCACTATAAAATTAAGTGTTCCTATGGAGATGTAGGAATGCATTTTGAGAGATACAGATATCCAGAGATACACGACTAGTGAAGGAATCATAAGATGAACTACAGGAAATTAATGGAATTTCGTAATACAATTGAAAGCTGAGTTAGGTACCAAAGAAATCTTTTAAAATTCACGTGGCAGTCTGGCACAAAGTATGTTAAGGGAGAAGCTGTTAATGCGGAAGTTGGAATCCCTTGGCTTGAACACAACTCAGCTGCTTCTTAGTGACCAGTAAAACTGAATCCTCCATCATAAATCTTCCAAACAGGAGGAGCACCTGCTCCGTTCATACAACATTGTAAGCACGTGACAACTCCAATGTTACCTCGGTAACTTAGCTTTTGATTTTCATTTGTATTGCAAGATTTGGTAAAACTCCACTATATCACCATAATAATTATTATTATATGCATGCAACAAATTTTGGACTTCTGCATTATTGTGCTGTCCTAGGATTTGATGGAAGCACCCTTGAGCAAACTCATGAATGACTCAGTGATCATTTGATGAAATACCAGTCTTGTTGAACAAAAAGGTTGGCATCCACTTGATCCTTGTTTCTAAGCAGCTCGAAGGCACCTAATTGTATTTATATAATTATTATGAATTATGAATTATGATTGATCATTAGTGTTATCCATACCTGACACTGAATGGTATGCTGGTATCCCAGCCTTCAGTAGATCTACACATTGACTGTCTAGTCTCTACAAACACACGTACTGATACAACTTATTAGTTACCACCCAATTTTAGCAAAATGCATTCATTTGATAAGCCTCTACAACAGATAATATGGAGGATATACACAGAACAGATAATGCAATAATAAACTCACGTGAGGCATTAGTGCACGTAGTGAAAGCACTCCACTTTATCGCCACAGCGTAATGTCTACTGGTAGAACAGAAACCCAATAAAGGAGATCAACCACTCAATATTAAATTGGCACGTGTTCCATGGAGTTAATTGAATGTGAAAAGTTAAACATCATGTGCGGCAAGTGACAACTTCTATAACCATCAACTGTTTTAATTACCCAAATGGCGCCCAGGCCGGTTGTTAGGGGAAGGATTGCCAGGGTCGGTCGTTAGGGTTTGAGTTAGATCATGGAATAAACCTTTTAATCTAAACTTCAGCCTGACATCTGCAAGTGCTTGAATGACCTTAATTAAATGACTGAACATACAGTCACTACAGGAAATCACCACACGACTGAATGATATTAGCTATTGAACATTTTAAGTTGATGCCTTTCTGAGAAGCTGGCCATGAGTTTAATAAAATGGCTTCCCAAACCTACCCCATAATCACTTATGGTATTCACTAAGCCAGCAGAAAACTACGTATCCAAATTATGCAACAGAACATTCAGCTAGCAGCCACTGAAGACAATGACCTTTCTTACATACGTATTTATAATAGTGCATGCATAAATCCTGTCACCTGTTTACTGCATATAAGACAGTCCTCACATTTCTATGACAAAATAAGATCCATAGGATAAAGATTTATATAAACAACTATACATATATAAAAATAATATTATAGTGAAAAAACAGCTTAGTCCAATAAGATAGTTCTAATTCTGCTAACACCACTTGTAATGGCAGCTAAGACTGGACAACTGTAAACTTGGCCTTCATCCAGTAGATGTCATGATATTTGCCTGTTGTTCTGGACCCCAGTGCAGAAGGATAGTAACGTGTCTCATACACTCCAGCAGTATTGGGAGCCTGTGAAATGGATAATAAAAATAAGTCATTTGTTAAAAGAACAGAGCCATAAATACAATAAATATACCGTATGGAGACTATTGCATTACAACTCCACATTAATGTGAGATGAAAAGAAATAATATTTGCAAAAGTCTAGTAGGAGAAGTATGTGTGAATACAGTTTCTTGTGATCATTTACAAAAATTGAGATTTCAAAACACAATACCTGCTGTACACTATATAGCTATACTGGCATTTAAATTTTGCATAAATTTCATTTCCTACATGCCATTTATACTCGGTATTAGAGTTGGGCAATATTACGATATTATCGTATATCGTGATATTAAAGTGTCACGATAATCGATATCGAAGGGAATTTTTCAGTATCGTAATATCGGCAGCACAATACTTATCATCAATACTGTGATTATCATGAGATTTATTGCATAAATTTTATAACACCAGTAAAATTTCATCCTATGTTCACAATTTCAGTGCTTGTTATACTGTTCTGCTAGCTAAAATGATATCGTGATATTATCGATTATCGTGATAATTACTCTAATTTGTGCACACTCTAAAATCCGTATTGCAGAGGCGCGCGTGGGCTTTAAGGCTGCAAACTGTGAAAGTTTTCCCTACATAATGCACATTGTTGATGAACTGTGAAAGTTTTCCCCCTCGAATGTTTTGTCTTATACGGTATATGTATGTAGTATACCTTCATTGTAACTTCTCCAGTCAGCTCAGCTTTCTCGTTATAAGCATACATCTTGTCAAGTTTCTTCTTCCCATATTCAGTAAAAACATCTAACACACCATCAAGATGTACATTTACATGTGTACTATACAACATGTTCATATTTTTTTAAAAATTGAATTTTAAAAAGGGAAGTAGGGATCGTAGCTCAGTATAAAAAGTAAGGAAACAAGTTGTTGATCACTCACCACCCAGCATATTGCATGTGTTTACTCAAGTATACAATTGCAGCTGGGTAAGCGTTCATACATGCACAAATGAAACACATTCTCTAGCACTTCTACAAGATTTAATCCCTACGTTGGCTGCATGATGTTTTGCTTTGAATGCTGGCTGCCAAAGTAGGGATTAAATCTTGTAGAAGTGCTAGAGAATGTGTTTCATTTGTGCACATATGAACGCTTACCCAGCTGCAATTGTATACTTGAGTAAACACATGCAATATGCTGGGTGGTGAGTGATCAACAACTTGTTTCCTTACTTTTTATACTGAGCTACAATCCCTACTTCCCTTTTTAAAATTCAATTTTTAAAAAAAATCTAGTTTGTTTACTTTTTATAGCTAGCTGTTACAGGCACTCAAGACTGGAATTATTTCTTAGCAATTGATATCTACATAGTTTACAATGGCTCGCTACGTACTGTATGTGCCATGCCCACCTTTACAACAGACTCGTTTCATCACAATACTAAGTGTCTATATGGTAAAACGCGAAGGAAGGACTATATTCTACTCGTAGCCAGACCATTTTATTTAATACGCAGCTACTAGGTCGTTAATAGGTGTCCAATTATAAGCGCTTAATGTTATAATTAACATCCGGCACTTACAATTCAGAAGATCGATAAAGCAGCTGCGTGCAAATAAATTCGTCTGGCTATGGAAGACGAAACTATAGGGAAAGACTGAATTCTTCTTCCATTACGCGTTACGGATTGCATCAGTGATGCAATCCGTAACATCAGCATCAGTAAGCATGCGCCTATCCAAGGTGTTTATTGTTTCATTTTAACACCTTGCGTGGAATGTTGACACCTTCGTAATATTTTGTCATCCTTCGGTTGAGGAAGATCAATCGATGAAGATAGAACAAAGGACAAGCTATGGCGCAGTGGACAAACCTTAATCAAAATAACATTTTCGTAAATCCGACGTGATTACCTTTGTTGTGTGAAAAATCTGGAGCCATACACCTAGCGGAACCGGGTCTTACGGCAGGCTGGCTGGCAGGCAGGCTGGCCGGCAGACGAAATACAGGTAAATTTCAAAATTTTTAAAATTCGCTGTGGATCGAAATATTAGACTTTTCGCTGCGTTTAACAAAGATACAGCCTAATTACAGCAGTACTAATGCATCCAGGTAGGTTTTTTCGGCTAAAGCCTGTTATAAGGTTGTTTTTAAAAGTGCAAAAATTCCGGAAGCCATAGTTTTTCATAGCGATCCCTACTATTACTGCATGCACACATACATAAGCACATGAGTCTGAGTCATCTGACATGACCAAATGCTTATGATAAGTACTGAAAATTGTCTGGACATTTGCTAATGATTCACTGACCTCCCATTCAAGGACAGAGGAAGTTACTGAAAAGTTGGGGGCCAATTTATCAATTTTCTATTGCAAAAATTTCTGTTAAATTTAAAAAAACATGGCTCCCAGCTGTCCACTTCCACCGTTTGCATAACTCCATTAATTAATCGTATATAATGTGTGTATAATTATATAAATTTTTGTCTGATCAAATTTGATTTGGTTGGTGTAGCGTCAGGTGGAAATGCCTGATGGCTGACCATTATCATAAGCTCTGCTGCATGACTAGACTGCATGAAAGTTTTATGGGATCTTCTATAAATGTTTTGTAAATGACTAGACATGTTAATTTTCATGAAATAGAAATCTAGTAGCGTAGTGCTTACAAATACGGTCTCCTTTACAAGCTCTGGTCACCTGCCACTTGATAGTAACTTCATTACCAGCCTTTACAGACTAAAACAAGAGGTATTATACTCTATGCAATCTGAAGGCATTGAGTTTCTACTCACCTCTGGTGATACAGTGAGCGACATGCTACTGGGGTCAGGAAATTGCGGTATCATGCAGTGAGAGGTCCCTAATGATGTTGGAGTTTTAACCATTATCTGTGAAAGGATAAGAGTGTGATCTCAGAAACCAGATACAATTTTTTTGTCTCTATTTCTTACGTACGTACCTTGAAGCCATAAGCTATTTCATTGTCCAAGTCAACCAAAGCATACGCCTTTATTGCAGTTCCTTCCTTCTCTTTGGTGAAATCTTCAATTTCATATTCAGCTTTTCCAGCTTGCTAAAGTTATGTATGTAACACACACACACACACACACACACACACACACACACACACACACACACACACACACACACACACACACACACACACACACACACACACACACACACACACACACACACACACACACACACACACACACACACACACACACACACACACACACACACACACACACACACACACACACACACACACACACACACACACACACACACACACACACACACACACACACACACACACACACACACACACACACACACACACACACACACACACACCTTAGCTTGATATGCAAACCCTTCTATTTTAGACCCAATGTAGTAAATATTACTGCCCATTCCTTCTAAGGCAGGCCGGTAGGTCAAGATTCCATCATCAACTTGCTGTGCAACACAATACACAATATTTATACAATCCACTGAGTTGAGGCTTTCCTTACAAAATACAAAGCAGCATCACTCCTTGTAAAGTTGTTCAAGTTGTCTGCAGAGCAGTAGGAGTAGATACTACCGCCCTTAGTCCAGCTCGACTCCCTTGTCTCACGAGTGCTGATGTCAAGTGGGGGATTACCCTATTAACAAATGACGGCATGCCTTCACTATTTCATTCATTGGTTACTCACAAATTCAAATCTGATAGAAGCTTTGCGATCTTTCTGATCGGTGAATACAGCCTTGAGGTGAAGGGGTTGCGGTAAGGAACGATCGGCCCTTCTAGCTGATGGCCCAGACGATGGTGGACTACCTGTACATACAGAGATAGATACAGTCCTGGTTCACATATATATATGTATATATGTATATACCATATAGATATAAAGTAGTGAATACTAAAGTGTATTGTTACTACTGTATGTATTATACATGGTTTCTTATGTGGGTGATATTTTATATTTTCAAACTACGTACAATGGAGATTAGCCAAAATGCTAAAATATCAACATAAATTAAAATTATTTAGTGAGTCTTTCAGTTATGAAAAATCCACTAATGGTATTTGTTAACTTACCTGGTATCTTAATGCACAGTCGTACGGCCAGTGTGCCAGTTTTTGCAGACTCGATGTTGAAATTTGGAGTATCATAGAAATGGTAGTCACGGAATGACTCTACTCCTATCCAACCATCATCACACTTCTCCCATTCACCCAGTCCGTCACCTATTAACATCAACTCAAACTCGAAGCAGTCACATCCACTGACAAGCCCCACCCACCAGTTGAGCAGTAGTATCCTTCCATGTTAGTGATAGCTAAGTCAGTGTCCCCAGTATTGGTCAATATCATGACTGCTGTAAACAGATTATTCCATTTCCCTATGGAAACAAATAAAGTAACATTCTGTGAATGGTCAGATATCTTGTACCATCTTGTGCTCTCAAACTTGAATCAGCCTTAGTGTTGCCCTTCTGTTTTATTTGCAAAGTACATCTGTAATGGATAATGACAGATAATAAGGAAGGTGGAAATGTTATTTTCAAAACATCATCTAAGCACACACAAAAACGACACTAATGGTATATCTTTAGGTACAGAGCCTCCACAGATGATATTTCTCTAATGCAGGCTTTATGCATATATCACTACTTACAATACGTCCAGCTATTCTATTTGTCTACCTAAAGCGTATATCATGACCAACTGACTATACATCACCATAATACTCTTAATACCCTGGAACTAGGGTTTAATATTTTCATAGTGTTTAAAGCATTTCCACCAGTCCTCTTGGTAGGTATGTAGATGCATAAAAGCAACTCCTTAACAATTGTAGTGTATGTATGCACATAAGTATGTACATATGTATGTATGAAGTACACTGGTAACATACCCATCCTCTGTCTCTACACTGTAGTCATTCTTTCTGTCCTTGGAGTAATCCTCACCAACTTCGATCACTGGTCCCTACCCACAACAACACATCACATGGTCAAAGGTCACATTACATCATATCCCAATAACTTGTATTATTATACCTCAGCCACATCCTCAGGCAATGTATAACTGGGTGCCTCCTACACAGTACACAGTACAAATGTACACAGGAACAGTTTTTTAAAATATTCATTTACGTTTTTATGACCACCAGCTGACGTATCTTCCACATTTTGCATTGCAGGGATGTCTCCAGTCAGGTTGAGTGTTACTCTCTTTGTGGTCACCTGAGATGAACTGGCTGGCTTGACTGATACCTCAATTGCTATATAACATACATAAGGGATGGCCATTTATCAGATTATTATGTATACATATGTACATAGATCATATTATACCTCTCACTGGTCCTTCATTGACTATTATACTAGCCTTAATACTCCACCCTGTATCACTGGTCTTCTTTAGTATAACACTACTACCCTCCTAAAAGTCATTGTCATAAAGCTAACACACTGCTGTATGTGACTAGTACATTTGTGTATTCCTTTAGTTGCTCCATGTTCAATAGCTTGATCCCATTATACCTGATCCTGTTCTCACCACAGGCTATGTACACCTTGTCGTCCTCTGATAAACCAACCTGTAGAATTTTTGCTGCAGTATCCTACGCTCAGTTTGTCACTTACCTCAGCCCACTTGCAGCCTACTGCTACAAAATCATCTACATCAACCTCCATCCAAACCTGACGAGCCTTCCTCACCTGTGAGATCAACAAATCATTATTAAACTATACTAATAGGTGCAAGTCAACATTTGATGTCATGCTTGTACTATCAATTTGAATTTTTCAATTGTAGCTACATCATAATTTAATGAATTTTATGGCATTTTGACTCAGCTTGTAATGCAAAGGTCTAATAATTATGTTAAGTGCCCCTTGAAGATGGTCCTATCTACTTTATTTCAAAATTGATAGTGATGAGTATATGGTCGGTACAGTTTTAAATGCATAGCACCTATTTTTGTTTGCAAATGTGTATTGAGTTATGTGGACAAGCATTAGCATATTAAATATAGTGGTGGGATGTATTTATGATGACCCAATAGGAATGCATTATATAGTGAGTGCAGTAAACAAAATATATCACAAATGTGTGATTATTCTGGGGATGGCAAATGTTAACCCTCAAACAACATCAACAACTACAACACACACAGAGGTGGTAACTCAACTGTATCCATCATGAAGGTGTTGTATGCAGCATATGGATAGTTCTCATGGTGTTCACTGTAGTGTTTACCCTTCTTACAGCCAGGAAGAAACTTCGCTGAGTCATAATTTTTACTCTTCTGATTGCAGCACTTGAAACTGCATTAAACATTTTATGAGTGCTGGCATTATCTGGTGTACAAGATACAACATACATGTAATCCCAGCCTGCGCCTTGCAGAGGAGATGGATGATATTTGCAATACCCCTCAGCATTCTGTGACTCCTTGTATTCCTCTTGGCACTGTACGCACGTGAGAATAGGCTCGGGAGCCCTTTGAGCACCGCCACCACCGGCCGCTATCTTCTCCTCAAGAGTCTACACATGGAAGCAATACATTGAGAATGCAATTCTCGGTTACGCCTATTAAAAGGCCGATACCTCTAGTCGCAATATGATGTCCAGTTGGTTTCTCCTGAGATCTTGCAAGATCTTCTTAATTTCCGCGAGGTCAGCCATTTTAATTGTCGAACAGCAAACTTGTCAGTTAAAATCTAGCTATGGTTTAAATAGATGCCGCCCATGGCCATGCATATCGATTGGATACTTCAGTATCCTGCCGTCCGTTTTTGTTAATCGTCTCATTCACGCTCATTCTCGTGCACGTGCACGGGCTCGTGATCGTGCAGTCATGAAATCCAGATCACCAAAACTGGTTGTCCTGAGCAACGATATAACAGGGAATATAAGCATAGGAGGTCAGGGTTGAATTTGTTGTCGCTGATATTAAAATTTGTTCGAAATTTGTTCCACACAGAGATATGTGATTACGAATCAGGTCAATTTTAAAGGCATGTGATTCCAGATATTTTAGTTGTTGTTTTTTGCCAGAAGCAAAGATGGACAAACTTGCAATTGGACTCAATGAAAATAAGGTTGGAGGTGCAGCTCTCCAAGAGGTAGAGTTAATGTCATCTTTTAAGTTAACAGCATCATTTAGGGATGTGATTGACTGAGGCATTTAGCTAGTGTCATCAGCATCATATGGAATTATGGATTGAATACTTCGGGAAAGATCATTTATAAATATAACAACAGTAGCTAAAGGGCCTTATAATACATGACCCCAGGGAGTAGTACATCATGGTATTCTGATGTGGAGGTTCTAATACAAAGTTACAAACACACTGAGAGCGGTACTTTAAATAGGTCTGAAGCCAGAACGACAGTTTCCCTGTTATTCAACAGATTTCAGTTTTGACAAACACTGCCGTGAGAAAGGCCTCCCTGAAGTCCATGTACGTATATTACGCGACCTCCGTTTGGACAGACTTTGTTTCTAGAAGTGTTTCAGTAAACAGCAATAACTGTTGCAAGGCAGATCTTCCTGGGAGGAAGCCATACTGATGTTTGTAAATGACCTTTATGGATAACTCATGATTTTGTTGTATATGTTTTTTTAAAGAACACAGTAGTGAAATGGGTCAGTAATTGCAATTGCTTACTAGGGATTTGTCGCCACATTTATATGTAGATAGGTGTGACACAGTAGCATGGATATGGATGTGCCATCGAGTTAGTCTCGTGTAGCCAGACCGCTTTTTTTCTTTTATATTGGGGAGGAAAAAGAGGGTCTGGTCCATCGAACAGTAAATTTCTGTGTAGACCTCCACCCTGAACTGGGTGGGTGATGATTGGTGACAAAGAAACTTCTAAAGAGCGCGGGCGCCATTTTATTAAACATCTCTTGGAAGTTGTCGTCGCCTTTAAGAAATTGCGAATATCACCAATCATCACCCACCCAGTTCAGGGTGGAGGTCTGCACAGAAATTTACTGTTCGATGGACCAGACCCTTTTTTCCCTCCCCAATATAAAAGAAAAAAACGGTCTGGCTACGTGAGACTACCATCGAGTTGGTATGTATACTAAGACTTACGGTAAACAGGCAGTAGATAGGTTTGAGCATGCAGTGGTAGTGCACAGTACCTAGCTATCACTTTAGGGTCAATGTCAACTGCTTTGTTGACATCTAGTGAATTGAGTATGGTTAACACCTCAGACTCGACTTTTACATCGTGCAGTGTATATATAAGTATGTGCTTGTATATGTGGGTGGAACAGCTAGTGGATTGTTGTTGTTTGTAGAAAAATACTTATATACAGGTATTGAATAGTTGAGCTTTCTTTCTTAGATGGCTGGTAATTGTTGTGGAATGTGAGTAGGGAGATTAATTATAAGCCCCTTAATTGGGGCGAGCCCCACACTAGTGAGTAATCGTAGGATCGTTCATAACATGATAAGTCCACGATAAAAATACGAATAACAAACCTTACAAGTCCTTGCATGACACAAAATCACCTGGTGGTATCCCAAAACTTCTTTATAAATTATGTTCGTAGGATAGTTCATGGCACGGTATATAAGTGTCAACGGCGTAGATTTTAGAATATGAATAACAAACCTTACAAGTTCTTGCTTGACACGGAATCACATGGTAGTATCCCAAAACTTCCATATATGTTCGTAGGATAGTTTATGACATGGTATAAGTCTACGGCGTAAATTACAAAACTTCCATATAATTATATTATGTTCATAGGATAGTTCATGACACAGTGTATAACTAAATCTACCGTGTAGATTACTGAGTAGTTCCAATTGCTGCTCATCCTCTCATGTACGTGCTACCATGTGTTCGTATGTTGCTTTCTGTTAGCATTAGAAAATTTTGTGATGGATTCAACTCAACAAGATTACATTGTACGTACGCGTGTTGAATACTAACAGCAATGCTACCCGCATATTTTGGATGGTCGCATGGAAGCACCAGAGTATACGTACTTTGTCTGAAAACTGGCGACGAGAGTGATGATGCCCTGGACTACGAGGAAGAATACTGAGAGTTTATCAGTGACGCAGAGGAGCAAGATAAATTAAACCGGTGACCCCCATGCAGTCAACATCACATTCACACCACTTGAACTTTTTAAATTGGAATTATAGCTATTGATGTAGTATAATAATCATTTAAATTTTGCTACCAGAAAAAGCTGAATTTTAAATGATATAGCTTATTTTCTTGATATAATGAGCTACCGGCTCTAACAGCAGCCATAGCTATGTACATGTCTGACCTCCATAGACTGATTCGCTGCCTGCATAAGAAAAAACACATTGTAGTTGATATATTGTACCATAGCTACATGCATGTGTAAGGAATATGCTAAACAAAAACACCCCGGGTGTAAAAAAAGTGCGAGGCCAATCAGAAGCAGCATTGCAAATAGGTATGTGCGACCAAAAACTTTGATATCAGTTGAGGCCAAGAAGTTACTTATCAATTATCTTTTTAACTACTTGAATAACATATAATAGTCTATAGCATATTTTCACAACTATGATTGGCTTTGTCACTTGGCCACCTTTTTCACACCATCATCATTAATAAAGGTGGCCAAGTGACAAAGCCAATCATAGTTGTGAAAATATGCTATAGACTATTGTATGTCATTCAAGTAGTTAAAAAGATAATTGATAAGTAACTTCTTGGCCTCAACTGATATCAAAGTTTTTGGTTGCACATACCTATTTGCAATGCTGCTTCTGATTGGCCTCGCACTTTTTTTACACCTGGGGTGTTTTTGTTTAGCATATCACTACTTTTTTGGAAGTATAAACAGATGTTATTACATATATACTAGCGAAGTACTGCATGGGCATAAATTGTACTTGCCTAGCACACAATATTGCAAATTAAACTTTGAAGCTTAATTTTGAAAAACTCAAGCCCGAGATTTTTTTTTAACTTTCACTACAGAGTGATACATCAATATAGATTGTATATCTGAAAGTTTATGCAAATCATTCGAAGGGGGTCCAAGTTATGACAACTATCAACCTGCAGTGTAATATCTCTTCTCAAATACTTTCAAGTGCTTACTTCAGACTAATAATAGTATGACAGGTAGAGCATACATAGGAGAAGTGCTGATACAAATTTGGCTGAAATCCATGAAGAAATGAGTGAGTTATTAGACAAACAAGTGAATGTATAAAAAGAGAGTTTGAAAAAAACTTCCGGGATTCACGAAAGCTCCCGCAAGCCCCCGAAAAAGTGTGCGATGAAAATAAAAGAAAGAAACAAGAAAAAAAACGACTGCCGCGTAAAAATTTTTGTGGTGACAGGAAGGCATTTATAAGGCTGTATCAGAAGAATGGCGGAATCGATGTCTATGAACTTCGGGATATTGATTCTTCAAACAATGAAGGTACTAATTGTCTAGTAAACGGGTGAATTGGGCGGGAAAGGATGGTTCGTCGTGCGTAGTCGCACAACGGGCGCCATAAAACTCGCAATGGCTGGTACTTAGGAATGGTGGCGCCTATTTCCTCCATTCTTGGTTTGTTGATTCTATATAGTAAGAACGTTGTGGGTCGGTAATAACTATGCAATAGCTTTAATGGCGGCTTAGCTAGAGCGTTTGCGAGTTTGAGGGCGGTGCTACGTGTAAATAACTCACTCAGTGGTCACGTTGCTGCGCTTCTTCTTGGCCTCGCGACTCACTATCGTGAGTCTTGATACATTATTCATGCAGGTATACTCAGACTCGCCCCGTGATGCTGATAGCATCTGTCTAGTTAGCTATAGGTTGGATATGTATTGAAAGATCTTGTTACGAGTGTGCATAAGTTTGAATCTGACTAGATGTATGCCATCAAACATTGAGCTCACTTTCCATGCAGTTTCTACTCAGTTTGGTCTTTTTAGTTGATTGTTGGGTGTACAATTAACAAATTGTCTCTTTAGGGTTTGCAAGCACTTAACCTTTGTGCCTAATGGAGGGACCGGGAGTAAACTACGTATTTGGGTTGGTTTGCAGTTTTAATGCACACTACAGGTTTAGGGCATTATAAATAGCATTGTGCAGCAGCTAATATCTCCTATCCTTTTAGTCACCACACATAGCTTACATGGCAATACATTTGCTATAGCAGTTATCTATAGCTTAGCTGCTACCTGCCCATATTTACTTTTGTTAACTGCTTGTTCACCATACATTATCAGCTATAAGTTGTAGCTAGCTAGTTAGTTAGTTTTCATGCTCAGTAGCTAGCTACGTAGTTATCTATAATTCTATATCTCAACAAACAAATAGCTATATAGTGGTCATAATAATGATGATGTACCGTATAGTCTAAAATTTTCGAGGGTGAAAATTTTTGTGGATTTCTTGGATTTTGGAGTACCCACAAAAATTTTAGCCTTGAAAATTTTGTCTTACAGTATAATTCAATGCAATACTTATGCAATTCACGAAAATTTTATCCACGAAACTGCTGTAGATATAGCTATATGCTAAACAAAAACACCCTGGGTGTAAAAAAAGTGCGAGGCCAATCAGAAGCAGCATTGAAAATAGGTATGTGTGACCAAAAATTTTGATATCAGTTGAGGCCAAGAAGTTACTTATCAAAAATTTTGAATGACATACAATAGTTTATAGCATATTTTCACAACTATGATTGGCTTTGCCACTTGACCACCTTTTTGACTAATAAAGGTTGCCAAGTGACAAAGCCAATCATAGTTGTGAAAATATGCTATAAACTATTGTGTGTCATTCAAGTAGTTAAAAAGATTTTTGATAAGTAACTTCTTGGTCTCAACTGATATCAAAGTTTTTGGTCGCACATACCTATTTTCAATGCTGCTTCTGATTGGCCTCGCACTTTTTTTACACCCAGGGTGTTTTTGTTTAGCATATCACTACTTTTTTGGAAGTATAAATACATGTTATTACTATAGCAAGCAGCAGAGTACTGCATGGGCATAACTTGTACTTGCCTAACACACAATATTGCAAATTTAACTTTAAAGCTTAATTTTGAAAAAGTCAAGCCTGAGATTATTTTTAACTTTCACTACAGAGTGATACATCAATATAGATTGTGTATATGAAAGTTTATGCAAATCATTTGAAGAGGGTCCAAGTTATAGCAACCATCAACCTGCAGTGTAATAGTCCTTCTCAAATACATTCAAGTGTTTACTTCAGACTGAAAAATTAATAGTATGACAGGTAGAGCATACATAGGAGAAGTGCTGATACAAATTTGACTGAAATCCATAAAGAAATGAGTGAGTTATTAGACAAACAAGTGAATGTATAAAAAGAGAGTTTGAAAAAAACTTCCGGGGTTCACGAAAGCTCCCGCAAGCCCACGAAAAAGTGTGCGATGAAAATGAAAGAAAAAAAATGACTGCTGCGTAAAAATTTTTGTGGTGACAGGAAGGCATTTATAAGGCTGTATCAGAAGAATGGCTGAATAGATTTCTATCAATTTGGGATATTGATTCTTCAAACAATGAAGGTACTAATTCTCTAGTAAACGGGCAAATAGGGTGGAAAAGGATGGTTCGTCGTGCATAGTCACACAAAGGGCGCCATAAATCTGGTATTTAGGAATGGTGGTGCCTATTTCCTCCATTCTCGGTTTGTTGATTCTATATAGTAAGAATGTTGTGGGTCAGTAATAACTAAGCGATAGCTTTAATGGCGGCTTAGCTAGAGCGTTTGTGAGTTTGAGGGCGGTACTACGTGTAAATAACTCACTCAATGGTCGCGTTGCTGTGCTTCTTCTTGGCCTCGCGAGAGTCTTGATAAATTCACCATTCCATGAAAATTTTATCTCTCGAAATTTTTAGGCTATACGGTAGCTATAGCTAGCTACCAATTAGTCACATTGTGTGCATGATATGTGTGAATTCAACAAATATATACGTATATTGGCAAAATATTTTACTATTAAAATAAATCAAATCACACCAATAGTCCAATATACAATGAATTGTATAGGCGTACATAAAAATAACCTACTAGCTAACATGCATGGTGTAGCTACAGCTACAGAGTAACAAAGACACATGCAGTTTTTAAATTAGTATTTGAACACACGCACACACAGAGATTTAATTCCAGTTATTGTTTCAAGCACACTGATCCTCTTTGAACCGATTATACTGGAAATCTGATTCAAAGAGACCGGACACTTCATAGTTATCATAAGTTCCTTCAATCACATGATCATTTGGCACATCCACTTCATTAATGGCCCCACTCTGAGCACTACCAACATACAAGCATTGCTTCCTCTTACCATCCCAAGTAGCTGGATGCAATTCAGCAATGAAATTACGAGGTGAAGAAGTAGGACTAGGATGATTTACCATGACAACAAAAGTATTGTTTGTTGACCCACTGTAGTTACCAGTGTATTCTAGTACATCTACTGGAACATTCCAAAACTGCCCTATAAATTATATTATGATTCAAAGATACGTAAATAGCTGACGACTTACCAATTAGTCCATGTGCACCGGGTTTTATTCCACCACCTCTTTCTACATTGAAGTGAATAATTCTTTGTCCTTTTGCTTTCTGACATGCTATCTCAAACTTAATATCATCGCCTTTCGTATTTTTACAATTGGGAACTGTTATTTCGAAACTCCGTCTTCCAGAAGAAATGATAACTATCCCATTTTCATTGTATGATTCGTTTAATCCTATACCATTAATAAGAAGGGAACAACGATTTGCACGTAATTTGATTTCAGTGCAATTGTCCTCAGAATCTCGTGCCACTATTCCAATTTCCCTAATAAAATTTTCATCATTGAAATCTTTAAAAGCTCTATACAATACATTCACTTGTATACAGTCATCAGATATCAAATTATAGTAATTCCCACTCTCTCCGTGTACTTGAAAACACAATGAAGTAGTGGTTGGGTCCATTCCTGGTGGAGTATGAGTGACTGGTACTTCATATAGAGGATCATTATGATTGATTACAGTGTCAGTAAGAGTGACAAGAGATACAACTATTATCAGAAAAAGTACATTACAATAGGAACAGTAAAACAGAATATTTTCCTAATTTCACAAGTGATGTGTTCAATTGTGAAAATTTAACCTACATTGCATGTTGCAAGTTACAGCATCTAGCTAGGAATTAATTTTTTAACAACATTTCTTCTATTCGAGTTCCATAAAACTTTGCACAGTAAAATTACAGTACTTGACAACTTGCAATTTGTCAATTGTTGTACACACACAAACATACACACACACACACACACACACATGCACGTGAGCCAGAAAACAGTATACACTAGTTCAAAAATCACATTAAAACAGTCCTACAATATTCATGAGTACCAAGAAGCCATGGTAAAGTTGTTACTTTGGAGAAAAACACCCATATCGTTATGTGACAATGGAAACACATACGTAGTAACGCCAAAACCACATAATTCACTTGGCTAAATTCTTCAAAATATCTAAACAATCCGTTAATCTAATACGTAGAAGTTATGGGACAAAGTTTAAGCACTTGATATTGCAAAAAGTACAGGTGGCCAATAATAGATCACGGTAGATGATAACTGATACATCACATGCTATACGCATCATGTACATTATAATGATGTCATTACCATAAAAATAGGTTTCAAAATGTGACAAAAGAATGGACTATCAATTAGTGAAAACCGGAAGTTCATAGGGCAATCCCTCGCTATGAAGGAAATGTTGGCAAAAATTGGTACTCGTACATATAATACCATAAAATGTGTGATTGTTTCAGCCCTAATAAAAATGACATTCAGAACCTCACAAATTATTTCCATAGCTAGCTATGTGCTAATGGATGTTAGCTACCAAGTATGTATAATTATATACTTAATTGCAAAGCAGTAAGCTGAATAATATTATGTGACTTTAGTTTAGTATACTACGTATCTAGTAGTAATCATTACAGTAAACAATGGATGTTCATTAAATTTGCACGTTTGTATACGCATGTGCATGATAGCCTACAGTATAGTATATAATTATGTACTTGCTTTTCTCAATAAAAAATACATAGCTATAAGTACACATGCATTTACCATTAGATATAGTCTCATCACCCATCATTACATCCATAGTAATATCATTATTTCTTTCAACTCCCTCAATGGTTATAAACATAGTGTTAGTAGTAGTTTGACGTTTCCTAGAATTTACATTCTCCACAAAAATATCACAGTAACCATCTGTTTCACATAACCATTCATAAGTAGAAGGATCACGGCAATCTGGATTTCGGTTTATTCTTGAACCACACACTAGCACTCTCCCGTCATTAACTTCAACCATAAGAGTTAAGCCATCATCAGCTATTTCCACTTGGAAAAAAGAGACTCTTCCTTGCTGAAGAGTCCTGTTAACTTCATTACTAGCTATTGGAGCTGGAACTATACAAAGTAAAATTCAGTACATCTAATCATAGCAGATAAAATTAGTTTAGCTATATGGATAAAACAATTTGGTTACCAAAAGGTTAGGATATGTAACAGTTACTGATAACTACGTATGAAGGATATGTATGGTACATATATCAGAGTGACCAAGGCTTAATTATAATTACACTGTAACTACACCAAATACATAAGAGAGAATTAAACCTCTAGTTATGTACTGTAGACATTATTTTGGTTTTCTCGGTTATTACAGTCACTACTAGCTAAGTGAGTACCGGTATACACAACAATACTATATAATTACATTCTTTGCTTAGTGTAACTCAATCAATTGTCATCATTATGCAATTGATTAACTATAATAAAATTATCCAGAATCATGATTAATTGTAAAGTACTGTACAACCAAATTTTCAAGGGTGAAAAATTCCATGAATTTTTTGGAGTATCCACGAAACTTTTGGCATCTTGTCCTACAGAATAATTCAATACAGTACTTCTGTAATCCACAAAAATTTTATCCATAAAACTGCTAAATCCACTATTCCACAAAAATTTTAACCCTCAAAATTTTAGGCTATACGGTATGTGGAACTTAATATGGACACCTTGGACCAACCAAAAGTGTTTTGATTATCAAGGTGTCCTGATTTTCCAGGTCAGCTTATGTACTCAGGTGTCCTCATTATCAGGTGTCCTCATTATCAGGTGTCCACATCAACAAGTTCCACTGTACTTCTGTCTGAGCCTAAAGCTAACAAGCTGATAACTTACGTATGTGCCTTGGCCATAAAATAAAAGAAGTAGCTAGATGATTATAAAATTGAATAACAATACGTGACCTTCCGAAGGAAAACCAGCCTAGTTTGCACTTGGTAATATTTCAAGAGATACTACTTCAAAATATTTAATTAATTAAAACAACCTACTGCCTGTAGCTGGCCGTCATGTATTAGCAGCAATGAAAGAGTAATCCTTAGATTTTGTATAGTTAAGCTTGTGAATGGCTGATGGCTGGATTTCAGGGCTTTTTCTGATGTGCACTAATTAGAGTAATGAGGGGGAGGGGTGGGAGGGGGGCTCAGCCAACCATACAGCACCTTTAGAGCAGGAAAAGCCACCAAAAGGAGCCCACACCACAAGGCCAAGGAAGCGTCTAGCTAACAATGGGAACTGTTCTAGGTCATGGCCGGCCCAATTGGTGCCCTCTACAGGCACCATTCTATCAACCGTGACACCACAGGGTCAGCAAAATGCCCTCCAGAAAAGCAGACCCGCTCACATTGGATAGTGGAGACACTGTGCATAGATAGTTCTTGAGTGTAGCTATGCCCTCGTGCAATAAAAGTGATTTCAGTTTTAGTGCGAACATGGTCGGTTTTTGCAGAGACAGTCACATATGTGTGATACCCACATATGTGTGATACCATTCAAGGGTGCACTATACTTATATAAAAATTTGCCCAACAATGTTATGTTGTCTGTACTTAATACTGGGGATGGGCAATTAACTAGTTTTACCTATTAATCGTGATATTTTCTTTGCAATAATCGATGTGTGATTTTTACTATACTAAAAATATCTCTTGGATACGTAGCTATACACACATACACTGATTAGAAAAGCAGTTGTACTACTTTGAAAGTTGGTATAGCTACACAACTAGCTAGTTTAGCATTTTTTTCACTTAAAGATTAACAACTTACTTCTACAAGTCTGTCTTCTAATTTCGTCTTCAAATATTCGAAGTTGTTCCGAATCAAAATCATCAAGTAGTATAACAAAATCAGGATCACTAGCAATATTCATTAATTCATCTTGATTAATGCCACTACCTACTCCAATAGCAAAAACTTGAAAATCTGTCTGATCATGTAGCATTTCCGCTTGCATCAATGTATCAATTGCATCATTAGATTGACCATCAGTAATTACAACAGCAACATGTCTAGATTCATTACTGGGACGTAACCCTAACACTTGGGATAAGGTATCAGTCCTTAAAAGTTCAAGAGCTGCTCCAGTATTAGTTTGTGGGCCTGAAACATATTCTATATTTCTAATTTCTTCAATTAAAGTATCACTGTTATTATGCTTATTTAAATTGAACAATAAGATTGATCTATCACTAAATAATATCAGTGCTACTCGTGTATCTTCAGGACCAATTCTCAAAGACGAGATGACTTCCTCTACAGACAATTTGGTTCTGTTAAAGTCCTCTTCACCAATACTTCCTGACTCATCCAGCACAAATACTAAGTCAAGTCCTCCAATTTCTGTTGCTTCACATGGTACTATAAATAACAATATAATACATGTGGATATACTTATATAACAAATTATTTATTAATCCTAGCTACAAAAAGGGATAGCTAGAGTTTAATGTTTAAAAACTGTGAAATCAAATTAAAACAGACTTAGTGAATGGATATAATGTTAGCATCATAGATCACAGGACCAATCTCTCTGCTTGGCTACAGTTTTATAGCTAGGGTATTTTTGGTGGGATTAACTAGTAGCTTTGTGCGTATGTAGCTAATTGAGAAAGTTTCAAAATTAGATTTTTAATGTTTTATACACAATATGATTAGAGCAGCTACGTAGCTAATACGTACTTACATACGTAGCTTTTTAAATTAAACAACAATTTATTCCTGGCCTAGATGTGTCAGTTTTATATAGAGTATATGTGATACAAAAACTTTTACAAGCACTCAAAATAAAACCTGTGTGTTTATCTTTGACTAGTCTTCTTTTAATGTGTGCCACACCCAAAATTAGAACCGAAGCATTCCATCTTGGTACTAAGCAAAAAACCTCTTACTGTGAATGGAAGGACTTATAACTATGCAGCTAAGGTGCTGCTTACCTGAACCTAGTGTTGAGCAATATACCAACCGGTCAGGTAGTTATACCACAAATACTGTTTTTGGTACTGTCAAATCTTTTGTGCACCGTAGTACCGTAAATAAAGATAATGTAAGATTAATAATGTTTTTTCAATCTGTTCTCTGCAAAATTAAGACTTGTAAACACTTAATTAAGCTAATAGTTTTTCTGCTGTAACCAAAGGCAAAAGGTGTACAAATGACTTTTATGTGCCTAAAAATTATGGCAACAGACACAGTCATGTTAAACATGATACAGTCATGTTTGAGCACTGAATTATGGCAACTTTTGCTCTGCTGTGTAAAAGTTTCTTTCCAGTACACTGAAGTATTTGCTTTACTTGACTTGTACGTATAGTATACAGGCTCACTAGTGTCCATTTCAAATTGTATTCATATCCATTATAATACGTAGCTACGTAAGCTACCTCAAATTATCTTCAGCTATATGTTGGTCAAACATTCCACAAGGTTTTGTAACAATGTGTGGAATCCAGTGATTCGAACAATAATTACGTAATTTAGAGTGTGGCCTTGCCCACTTCAATGGTCAAACTAAAATTAATGAGTTTTAGCCAATGAAAACCACATGTGTCACAGCTGAGTAGTCAAACAGTCTAATGACCTTGTTCACGCATAACTATTTAAGTAATTTGCAGCACCTTTAATTACATTATATCATCTGTATGTATGTGAATATAAACCTGGACATATATTCATCGTCATATTGGTAGTATCGATGCAGAAACATTTTCCTTCTTTGCAACATTGTCCTGGCTTGCATTTTGGATTACATACTTCAGATGAATCATTTGGCTTGATGTCTATATAATAAATGTAATGAAAGTTTCTGTGCACATATGTGCATATACAGTATACAAGCAAAGTAAAGGTCTATACAGTTTTTTACTGAACAATCATACGTAGTATTATATATACATATAAACAACTTACAACATGGTTATAGGGATTGGAAAGAAATTGTATGGTTTCCCGATTTTTTGCACTTCATAAAACAACCTTCTAATAGGCTTTACCCGAAAAAACCGACTGGAATACATTGGTAAGGCTGTAATGATGCTGTACCTTGGTTAAACGAATCGACAAGTCGAATCAGTATTTCGACCTACAGCCAACTTTGAAAATTTCAAAATTCCCCTGTATTTTGTCTGCCTGCCTGCCTGCCTGCCGTAAGACCCGGTTGCGCTAGGTGTAGGGCTCCAGAACTTTCACACAATAAAGGTAATGGCGACGGATTTACGAAAATGTTGTTCCGAAGACGATTTACCCACTGCGCCATGGCGATTCCTTTTATCCTTCATTCCCTTCCTTGTTCTTCTATATTCCTCTAGCAAGGTGTGAATCTCACCTTCGAAGGTGACGATAGCCTGTTATGGCTTCTGCTTATTACGTCACGCTAAAACCCAGCTTGCACGTGATATAATTAGTTATAGTGGCACCATGGCAATGTTTTCGCGTGTACTTTATTACATCGTGAACTTCGAGATTATAGCCTTGGACAAATAGCTTTTGCTGTTTTTCAAGCGCGTTGTTAACAAGCGCCTGTAAACAAGCATAATTATTACGTAAGCGCCTGTATTATGAATGCTTAGCATGTATAAAAAGCAAACAAACTAGAATGATAAAAATTAAAAATTCAAAAGGTAAGTAGGGATTGAATTCAATAGTGCTACAAAAAGTAAGGAAACAAGGAATAAGATTTTGGGACGAGAGAACATTCTGGCATGAGATAATTTATAAAAGTTTAATCCCTACTTTTGGCTCACTTCAGTAGGTTTGCCAAAAGTAGGGATTAAACTTTTATAAATTATCTCATGCCAGAACGTTCTTTCATCCCAAAATCTTATTCCTTGTTTCCTTACTTTTTGTAGCACTATTGAATTCAATCCCTACTTACCTTTTGAATTTTTAATTTTTTTATCATTCTTTATACGTATATACATATAAACAACTTACAACATGGTTAAAATTTATACCAATATAATAGGGCTGTGCGATAATGGAAAAACCTATATCTCGATAATGCATTGCAAAATTATCTTGATAAATAATGAGATAAGAGTATTACATATGTTTTCTGGTTTTTTACTATTCTAAAATTGCTACACCTGTATGTTTTGTGTAGTGTACAGTAATATCTGGGAATTTACTATTATCTTGATAATAAAAATAAATATCTTTGTCACGATAATGGATACCTTGATAAATCTATAATCTATTTATCTAGATTATTGCACAGTTCTACAATATAACAAACTTCACTATACGTAATAGGTAGCTATACTTACGCACATACCATTCGTGATTATCTGTTGTATTTCAGAAATGACCGAAAGAAAAGGATTATTTCTTAAAGGAGCTCCACCTTTATGTATGGCAGCAAGTGCAGCTATGCCAGCTAGACTGCGTCGAAGATGTTCTCCTTGACTGCATAAATAATTTCTAATGACCATTTCTGAGTAGTTTTTGCTACCTTCACCCCAAACAAACTCAAAAGTTGTACCTGGTTCACACAAAATAATTAACTATGAAATAATATCATGAATATGTACATACATGTATATGTATGATTACATTCTATGTCATGCATTTTAATTGGGACATAGATCTGGTATAATACTCCAGGTTGTTTTCTATTATATTTCACGCCTTCGGGGACAAAGAAACATTTAATATATATATAAACACCTTCAATGCGCATGATGCCTCAAAGCATTGATATATTGTTGTACCTTCTTCAACAAAACAGCACTTTTATGTTTGTGTGTACTTCATTAGTACCTCATGAACTTAAAAATATATGCCATAATACATTTAGACAAATATATTTTGGGGAGTGGAATGGATTACTGAAATCGTGAATTGTGGACTCAGTAGCTTCTATTTTTTAATCATGCATTCAAGCTATTCTTCAATTTTGTACATAACCAATAATAACAGATCACTCATCCTGAAACATGACACTAAGGCTGGCTTGGCAGGATTACCTCTAAATGAATATCCACTTTAGTTGTGTCATATCTGTGCAGAAATGCATTACCACTGATTATACACATAACATAATAGGCTGGCTCCTAGCTATACCTTGGTTACATCTATTGTTAGTACTTACAAAAAGCAGTGATGTGCAAATAAAAAAACAGTCTGACCGAAAAAAATTTTGAGGCTGGCATTATAAAAATCCAAAATGGTTAGCTACATGTGACCAAAACAGTTGATATTATCTAAGGCAAGGAGTAAAGGATATAAAATAATATATGTAAATAAGTAGCTATACGTATATCAAATAACTGTTTATCAAAAATCCTTCACTATATTTCACAACTGCAGTTGGCTTTGTCACTTGAAGTAATTTGTGGCCAAATGACAAAGGCTCACAAAGCCTATCATAATAATGCAAACAAGGTATGCTAAACAAAAACACCCTGGGTGTAAAAAAAGTGCAAGGCCAATCAGAAGCAGCATTGCAAATAGGTATGTGTGACCAAAACCTTTGATATCAGTTGAGGCCAAGAAGTTATTTATCAAAACTACTTTGAATGACATACAATAATTTATAGCATATTTTCACAACTATGATTGGCTTTGTCACTTGGCCACCTTTTTTGTACAATCATTATTATAAAGGTGGCCAAGTGACAAAGCCAATCATAGTTGTGAAAATATGTTATAAACTATTCAAGTATAGTTAAAACAATTTTTGATAAGTAACTTCTTGGCCTCAACTGATATCAAAGTTTTTGGTCACACATACCTATTTGCAATGCTGCTTCTGATTGGCCTTGCACTTTTTTTACACCCAAGGTGTTTTGTTTAGCATATCACTACTTTTTTGGAAGTATAAACAGATGTTATTACTGGCAAGCAGCATAGAAATACTGCATGGGCTTAACTTGTACTTGCTTTGCACACAATATTGTAAATTAAACTTTGAAGCTTAACTTTGAAAATCTCAGGCCTTCAATTTTTTAAAACTTTCACTACAGAGTGATACATCAATATAGATGATGTATTTGAAAGTTTATGCAAATCATTTGAAGGGGGTCCAAGTTATGGCAACTATCAACCTGCAGTGTAATCAAATACATTCAAGTGTTTACTTCAGGCTAAAAGTTGTTTGACAGGTAGAGCATACGTACATGGGAGAAGTGCTGATACAAATTTGGCTGAAATCCATGAAGAAATAAGTGACAAATAAGTGAATGCACAAAAAGAGAGTTTGCAAAGAAACTTCTGGGGTTCACGCAAGCTCCCGCAAGCCCACAAAAAAAGTGTGCGATAAAAATGAAAGAAAGAAAAAACGACTGCCACATAAAAATTTTTGTGGTGAAAGGAAGGACTTTATAAGGCCGTATCAGAAGAATGGCTGAACTGATTTTGATGAACTTCGGGTTATTGATTCTTCAAACAATGAAGGTACTAATTCTTGAATAAATGAGCGAATCGGGTGGGAAAGGATGGTTCGTCGTGCGTAGTTGCACAATGAGCACCATAAAACTCACAATGGCTGGTACTTAGAAATGGTGGTGCCGATTTCCTCCATTCTCGGTTTTTTGATTCTATATAATAAGAACGTTGTGGGTCTGTGATAATTAAGTGATAGCTTAATTGGTGGCTTAGCTAGAGCATTTGTGAATTTGAGGACAGTGCTACATGTAAATAACTCACTCAGTGGTCGCATTGCTGCGCTTCTTCTTGGCCTCGTGACTCACTTATCGCGAGTCTTGATCACTCAGTGGTTGCGTTAATGCACTTCTTCTTGGCCTCATGACTCACTATCATGAGTCTTGGTCAAATATAGTCAACTTTTATATCCTAAACTTCTCAGTAAGTTGTCCAAATTTCTTGGTCACACGTCAATTTTTTTATAGCCAGATTGATTTTGTTTTACCATTTACAAGCTACGTAGCTGTTACCAATCATCTATGCCTCATGTATGGTAGCAGATTTGACCTACACACTGAAGTAACCCAAGATTACTTAGCACGAGGTGATTCTAATTAAAGTATATTACAAGCATGCACAAAGGATATATACAGCCATGCACTTACAACATACATAGCTATATAATCTACATGATATACTACACACAGGCCCAATTTTTGATAGGTATGGTCACATCATGAGCTTTGATACCCAACCAAGCAAAGTTTCAAAATAGCACATATAATAAAGTTTTTGCATACCATGATATTAGGCTACATACACTTGTGCAGTTGTGTCATAGTTGTTATCACCTGTAAACAGCCTCAGCTGCTTGCTCTTGTGTTGCTTTCGTTTTTTGTGTGTTCTTCTACTATTGTGGTTTATGAATATGATAACATTAATCAGTGGTATATTAACAGTGAAAACAGAATGATGCTAATGACAATTCTTCTTCCATTCCCTTAAAAGGTAAATACTTATCATGGCCACAAATAAAATGGAAAAAGTGGTCTAGGAGACTTGCAAATCACATGATTATATATATGGTGATGATATCACAAATTTTATCGCCATAATAACTTTTATTGCAATAATCGCACCATTGATATTATCGCTCAGCCGTAATATAACTCAGTGTGTGTTGTGCGTTTTATGACCTGATTTAAAATTTGAGTAATACCATTAGCCAAGTGTGATGTGGTATAGCAGTACTGCACTGGGCTGTGAATCTTGTTTATGTTCAATTGCAATTTTGGTGTAGATTTATGTTTAATAGGTCACCTGGAAGAAGGGTACCTACTGGAATTTGGTTTAGAAAGTAATTTTACGCACTCCTCAATCGTCATGGCATTACATGGTTATCAGGACAGCCCTACAATGGTGTGTGGAGAAACTTCATTACAAAAATATCACTAATACATACAGTAGCTTAATACAGCAATAGGTTTGTTCTATTGTGTGCGAGATCACACATTTATCCATTGTGCAAGAGATGCCACACTTAAAGGCCAAACGTGAGATGCTACAACACTACTTCCCAATTAACAATCATGTGGCTCCTACTCAGCCTCCTAGTATTACTATCCTGACTCTGATGAATGAGCTGCTTGGCTACAGGCTAGCAGTTTATCCAATGTCACTCAACAGTGAATGATGGTGAACTGGCTTTTCTTTGGTGTTTGTTGAAACAGCTTAATGGTACATACATATGCATACACAGCATCTCTATGATTATATAGAATTGCTGCAATGCCAAGCTAAGTGTATGAACACTGATACCAAGCTACATATGTATCAAGGGATAAATTCCTCGATATATTCATATCGTCCCAACAGAGGCATGGATCATACAAGTGGTCATGGCCATTATAGTGCAATAGCTACCCAATACAATCTAGAACAATTCTTATCAACTACCACTGTGACTTAGCGAATCGAATTCTGGTAGCTACCATTATTTCCGATGATCCTATAGATTTCCTAGTCTAGCTAGCATACCAGACTGCTTTTTTCCATTTTTATTTGTGGAGACGGAAAAAGGGTCTGGAACAGTTCACAGGCACTGTTTGCCTTAGCACATCGCAAAGTGTTAAGTCACCAGCATACATGTTTATAGCAGTGCTGCCACGATATGGAACTTTTCTATGTCATATGTCATGAATGTTTGTCACGATATGAACGTATGTCACGACATAAACAGTATTTTACTACACATACAGTAGCTAGGTAATGTATGTAATTTGTTAGTTATTAGCTAGCTACAAGTATGATTTTTTGATTATATAATAAAATGATTATGTTTTCTGTTCATGTCCATGTATGGCTTGTCACAGTTTTGTATTTTCATGCATTTTCTGGAAGTAAACTACGTACTTCTTTTTCATGGGCTTAATTGACGGAGAAGCTATAAGAATAGTAGTTTGCTGCAAACTCGATGTCGACGTCTTCTTGGAATTTGCAACAGGCTGTGTTTTGAATGTTTTCTTGTATTCCTCAGGGTGATTTTGCTGCAAATGATACGTACGTAAGATTTGATGTATTGGATGAATAGGAAATTGGAAACGGAGGATCACGGACGTTTTACAATATATTTTCTTTTAATCGATAATAGTATTTGAGGCATTTGCTGGAAACCCAATGTATGATCAAAATTAGCTTTTAGCACTCGGAAGTGGAAGCAATTGATGCCATGGTAACTCGCTCCTGTCGCTGGGGGGTCAGCAACAACCTATAAATCTCATTGGCATCTACCAAAATTTTTCCAGTAAATCTTAAATCTTTGTCTTTTATTGAAGTTTTCCCATACATTGACAGTAAATTTCCGTATATTACACAGCACGTGATCATAAATCTTCAGAAATCTTTAGAAAATCTTTGTAAATCTCGTTGGCGATTTTACTTTGTTGCTGACCCCTCGCCTGTCGCTCGATGAATCTGTCATATTGTAAGTAGAACAATAAACAACTTCGTGCATGTGTAAAGATATTGTATTTCAGATGCTTATTTCTGTAATTATTAAATACTTAAATACTCTATTGATAGAAACTCTTCTTTGTGATATAGTTGTATCGTGAGTATTTGTATCGATATATTGATATATCATGGCAGCACTAGTTTATAGTCATGTGTGCTTAAAATCTGGTCAGGTGCATTTGATGTCAGGCTACTCAACTAGACCATATGCTTACTTGTTTGGCTTGAATCCCATTTGCTCGATAGCTAAATCGACAGCAGTTTTCTTACCGACCAGTAAAGAAATATTGTGGACTTATAGTGATATGCACATGTGGCTACTAAATTACGTATATAAGTTTCTATTATAATAATATAAATACCCCGAGAACAGGTAGTGTCAAGACGCGTATTGCCTGTGAACTGTTCCAGACCGAACTATTCCCGCCTCCACAATAAAAACTAGGGCTCAAACGAATAGTGATTTTTGTATTCAAATATTCTGTAATGGCAGTTGACCGAATATTTGAATGTACTTTCAAACCGTACAACTTGTTACTTCAACACATAAATTAAAGACATTTATGTAAGATCAAAGATTTTTATGCATGCTATGCAGTGTAATTGGTTTGAAACAAATATTCGAACATCAAAAATTTTATTCGAATATTTATGAATATTTGTTGAATATTCGAATATTCGTTTAAGCCCTAATAAAAATGGGAAAAAGCGGTATTGGCCATGCGAGACTATAGATTTTGAGATTGATTTCCCATTTCTAACTGACTTGTCAACCCATTATGAAACTGGTTGACCTATATCAGTGGCGTACCCAGAATTTTTTTTTAGGTGAGGCAAGGACAGCAGATTCCCGAGTCCGCGGCAGGGGGTCTGGGGCGCAGCCCCCCAGCCGCTGACAAGTTATTGTAAAAGAATCAGTGTAGAACTGGCTAAATTTATTCTATTTATCACATAACTAGCTAGCTAGCTATAATCTACGTATCATTGTGATAATAGCTACACACCTCTAAATTAAAGCTTTATTCTTTGTCCTGTGCAATTAAATCCAGAATGTTAACCTTATCAATGTCTTTATCTAGGAGTGCAAGCCTGGGGCTATAAGGGACCAGTCAACCTGTCTTCATTGTTGGCTATAACTATGCTTATGCCGTGCTCTAAATAGAGTCACACATAACAGCCTTTTTGTTAAAAACAAAGCTAAAACTCACTAAATAACTGTACCATAATGTTTGATATTTCATTTTCTTCTTTGATGGCGGACTAACATCCTGTAGCACTCCTTGTCCGCCATTTTATACAAGTTTTAAGAATCGATTACTCACTCAAATTTTTAAATAATGCCCACCTTTGGCTTAAATGCTTCTGGAACGAAAGGCAAACCTAAGCTACAAATCAGTGTAAGTGAAACAATTATATATTATAGCAAATAATATTATATTATAAAAATTTCAGTAGATCTTCCTTCATACTCTAGACAATGGAGCTATAATTCACTAAGTAAATATTTTAAGTGAGGCACCAGCCTCGGTTGCCTCAATGGTAGCTACGCCTCTGTATATTAAAACCAGTTATGATTTTAAATCGGATCGTCACACATATATACTAGATTGATAAAAAAATTAAAAATTCAAAAAGGTAAGTAGGGATTGAATTCAATAGTGCTACAAAAAGTAAGGAAACAAGGAATAAGATTTTGGGACGAGAGAACATTCTGGCATGAGATAATTTATAAAAGTTTAATCCCTACTTTTGGCAAACCTATACTGAAGTGTTAGTTTTGTTCAGTTGTTGTAGTTTATCAGTTGTATATTGTTTGTCATTGAGGACCTGTATACCTACCTTCTGGTAGATACAGCCATCCTGACTAAATCAATAATAATAATAATAAGTGAGCCAAAAGTAGGGATTAAACTTTTATAAATTATCTCATGCCAGAATGTTCTCTCGTCCCAAAATCTTATTCCTTGTTTCCTTACTTTTTGTAGCACTATTGAATTCAATCCCTACTTACCTTTTTGAATTTTTAATTTTTTTATCAATCTAGTTTGTTTGCTTTTTATACATGCTAAGCATTCATAATAATCTTTCAGCAGGCGCACAAATGTTACAGGCGCTTACGTAATAATTATGCTTGTAAATGACGCACTTACATGGCAAAGCAGCTGTGCGATAGCAAATAACGCTCGAAAAACAGCAAAAGCTACTTGTCCAAGGCTATAATCTCGAAGTTCACGATGTAATAAAGTACACGCAAAAACATCATGCCATGCATGGTGCTACTGTAACCATAGATATTATACGCGTATAATATCTATGCTGTAACTAATTATATCACGTGTAAGCCAGGTTTTTGCGTGACGTAATAAGCAGAAGCCGTAACAGGCTATTATCACCTTCGAAGGTGAGATTCACACCTTGTTAAAGGAATATAGAAGAACAAGGAAGGGAATGAAGGATAAAAGGAATCGCCATGGCGCAGTGGGTAAATCGTCTTCGGAACAACATTTTCGTAAATCCGCCGCCATTACCTTTATTGTGTGAAAGTTCTGGAGCCCTACACCTAGTGCAACCGGGTCTTACGGCAGGCAGGCTGGCAGACGAAATACAGGTGGATTTGTAAATTTTCAAAGTTGGCTGTAGGTCGAAATATTCGACTTGTTGCTTCGTTTAACCAAGGTACAGCATCATTACAGCCTTAGCAATGCATTCCAGTCGGTTTTTTCGGGTAAAGCCTATTGGAAGGTTGCTTTATGAAGTGCGAAAAATCGGGAAACCATACAATTTCTTACCAATCCCTACTATTAAGTACTACCGTACTTAATGATATACATGTTTTAGCATGTATTTATGTATGTATGTATGTATGTATGTATGTACGTATGTATGTATGTACGTACGTATGTATGTATGTATGTATGTATGTATGTATGTATGTATGTATGTATGTATGTATGTATGTATGTATGTATGTATGTATGTAATGTATGTATGTATGATACGTATGTATGTATGTATGTATGCATGTATGTATGTGTATTTATGTATGTATACGTACAGTACAGCATACATGTTTAACGTACACATGTACTTATGTACCTCCATTTCTTAACTGCGGATTGTACCTCACTGCCTGGTTATAGTACTGTTCACTAATTTGATATGGACCTATCCCATATTCACCAATGTTGCATAGGTTTCCATCTGATTCTACCTTCCGAAGAGCATCAAGAAACTGTCTGAGCCTGCTAAGTTCAGTCGTGAAGTATCCTTCGATTCGCTGGTTACACTGCGCGGGACCTTGCAGTTGAACTACGGAGGCTTGCAAACTTACAAGCAACAGCACTAGCAGCATTGTCATCAGCAACTTACTGCTCAAAATACCTGGCGAGATCGTGTTAAAATGGTGCCCACTAATCGAGAAACCCCGTCGAGAAGTATAAATACCTGTACTGGTCTCGGGTTGCCAGACCGCTATTTCCGCGCAGGGCGCAGGCAAGCGATAAACGCCCTGCAAGCGATAAACGCCCTGCGCGGAAATAGCGGTCTAGGTTTCACCCGCCCACCCATAACCACAGCCTAAGTTAAAAGCGCTGGGTGTGTACACGGTGACGCGTAAAATTGTTGTTTTCTTCCACGCACTGATGGCATCTATAAAAGTAGAGACGAGAGCAGAGGGCATACCCAAACTTTGTAAGTATTAACTATAATTGTATAGCTTAATAATTGTTTCTTACAGTGCCGGGTGATCGCCCTGAAATGAAGTACATAAACAGATATGTAACGGATGAGGTTTGTGCAAAGTGGCTGCGTTTAGGAGTGGAGTTACTTGATGATGAAAAAGATGTTGCAGCGTTGTATGCGATACAATCTGATGCAACTGAAAGTAAAACATGCTGCTCAAAAATGTTTCAGTTGTGGCTGGAAAGACGACCCGAAGCAAGTTGGAGGCGCTTAGTAAAAGCATTAAAACAAATTCACATGAACAGTCTGGCGTCTAATATTGAGAAATTGCTTTTGGCAGAACAAACAAGTGAGGAGGTTGCTAAAACAGATCAAGTTTTACAAGATAGCCAGCTGACTCAACCATCCACTGCAGCTGAACAGAAACCCCACTATGGTATGTTTAGAAAAACTTGCATTATCATTTCTTTGTTTTGAAATAACTGTGTATTAAATTTGCCAAAACAGGTATTAAGGGCTGTTGAAATTAATTAGAAACTCTTCAAGTACTTATTCCGTAAAATCTCGTGAACTCATGTATACTTTAGTGCAATGGCTTATATGATAACGCTCTATGCTATTACAACGGTCTGGCCAAGTGAGACTTTCAACTCATGTTCCAGTTCATTTTTATTATTACTTTAGTATGTTTGACTGTAACCTTGCTTCACTTGTATGGTTGTATGAGAAGTACATAGGCTACATGAATATCTAGCAATGTATGAACAAATATGGCTGCTAGGTGGTTAGGGCATATATATTTAAGCATACACGGGATGTGAAACCGGCTTACTGTTATTGCGTTCTGAGTAAAGTCTAAATGGTAGTCGTATATCTAGCGTTGATGTTCATTTGTTCCAAGTAGATGCCCATGCGATCGATTCCTGAAATAAATAATCAATGTAGGTTGAATTGCAGTATAAAAGTCATTAGTAGCTACTACTGACAGCCGTAGTACGAAAGCCATCAGTATTGACAGCCGTAGTAGGATTTGCAACTATGCATTTTTATGTTTTCCCCAGTGTATGACAACGTTTTTATGACTACAAAACGTTCACGTTTTGCTCGCTACTGTAGTTGTGTGTGTGCACGCGCTTGTTTGTGTGTGTGCAAGCATATATGTGTACCTTATGCATGTACGTATGTGTGACACCAGTATCAAGGCTCCTCTTTTTCAACCTGATTCAGTGGCGTAGCCAGCCTTAAGACATTACCAGGGCCCAACCTGGGCCAATCTTAAACCTCTATAAATAGAAACCCATTTTCATATGGGTTCCCACAACAATGAATAAAATAAGGCTAATGACCCATTCTGATATGGGCTAGCCAACATACGGTGTTTATAGAAAAAGTGTACAACTGCATGTTAACTAAGTAGATGGCTATCCTATTATAACAGAATAAAATATAATACCTAGGTGCATGCATGACAACTTCTATTTATCTTTTGCTTCACACCGGTGATGAATTGCCAGTGATGACTTCAGACTCCAGTTGGTCCAAGACGTTAGACTACCAATTGTTACAGGAGTTGCTACTCAGCAAGAAAATAGTTGTTATAATTTATATACTACACCATCATATTCATAAAGTGAAATATTTAAATAAGTAGCTACTAATACATGAATCTGTAAGGATGAATATAAACGTTTTCTTACCAATTAGCTGCTGTGTATCTCCGTCCAAGTCCTCAGACCTATCTTTTGACTCTCTCGTATTAGAATAGCTACTGAGTCAGTCTGCATGTTTCAGTAATGCTCCGTATCCATATTATACGTTTAAGACTTGCTGTAACTTTGTAAGTCTAGTCTGTGTAGATCTTTCATTGGTAGGCATTGGCGTTCCACACCGATATACTAGAAGGCACGATCGACAGTCCAGTATTCAAACAGTAGAAAAACGACCCGGCGTCCATGCAGTATTCAAATATTCAAAAGTACAGTTTTGCACTCAGCCGATCAAGCCAGTATAACACCACAACCAACTTGGTAAAAGGAAATGCAGCCGAACTCCGGATGTTTTGTTTCGAATTTAAATCTTCGTTCAATTCCTTTGTCCTTCAAAATAATGAGATCATGTTCTCACCAAACTGTGCGTTAATTACAATGTAACTCCAATTGATGCCGCCTGTATACTGGCTATATTCTCGTGGAGTATAGAGTGCTAGTAAATCGCATGGAGACAATAGTGTAAGTAATAAGCTATAGGACCATGCATATAAAAGGGCCGCCCAACAGTTATCAAGGCCCCGTAAGATTTTACCAGGGCCTGTGAGATTTTACCAGGGCCCAGGCCCTTATGGGCCCTGGTATAGCTACGCCACTGACCTGATTAGACAAACCATATCCTAAGAAGCTTCAATACTGTGGCTTTGCAGATTAATTGATACGTATAATGTATGTACTTACGTATCAATAATATTTTTATGGTACTAATACCTACTTGCTCAGAGACAATTTTACCATTCTACTTCAAAACATTAGCCTTTGTAAGCATAATTATGAGAATGCAAATGAGAATACAACAATGGATCCTATCAAGCAATCTTATCATACGTAGGTCAAGTGTTGACCTCAGTGTTTGTATAAAGTATGGCTTTGTGGCCACCATGAAACCACTGGCCCAAATTTCAATCAACAACTCGCTTGTGCTATTGAGCTGTCCTTCTCTGTAGTCCTTCATCTTGCAGAGTTTTGACTGTTGATAGTTTGCGAGAAAACATTTGTGATTCAGCCAATCTCCTACGCCTTTGCTTATCGATGTAATGAAAATAGAATCAAAATTAGCTATATATATATATAATATATATATATCTTTTCACACTTGCAAAGTATTTTGGTGTGGCGTTTGTTGCCTGAAATTGCCAGATCATAGCTACGTAGTTCATGCATAGCTACATGGTATATGTAATTACATGCCAAAGAAGGTGATTCGCAAAACTTTTCTTCCGTGAATGATTCCCAATATACGGTATGTCAAATCCCCACTATAGCCCAATATATGCCCGAGGGGGTAGTGGGAGAATACATTGATAGGTGCATATTACTGGTGGGCATGGCCTTATAGTAACGAAGTGTGTTACTGCCAAAAAGAGCAAAGTGATGCCTCAAGTAGCCAGGTAATTTACTTGCTAGCTGCTTGTGGTTGTTCCGATAATATTATAAAGCGCTGGCTATATTAAGCAGGTGATTTTGGTGACAAAGCACAGCTAGTACTGGACCAAACCTAATTGCAAACATTAATGAGTTAACTGTGAAGGATTTGATCTCTGATTCCATTACGTGTGCAACATACACGATGATATGAATGATTTTTGTACACAATCACATGACAAATACCAGGGTTCGCAAATTTATAATAGCAAATAATACTGCTGGGTGATAAATTTGATGGTTTGCAAAAATTGCACCTCGCAAATTATACCTGCTGTATGGTATGTAACGTACAGTGTATTCAAAGTATGTGATTGTACTAACAAACTTCCCTAATAAAACATTCCATGCACTAAATGCCAGTAATGAATCGCGGAGTTTTAGTACATTCTTTATTATGCGCCTATCAATTGTTTCCCCCACTATCCCCCCTGGGGCTACATAGGGGAAAGGCAGGGGGATTTTCCTCAGTTTTGAACGGAAGACGTGCCCCAAGGGTGGGGAATTTGACCCTTGAAGTTGTCAAATCCCCACATAATCCCCTGTAAGGAACAAGGATTAGGTGGGGATTTGATTGCCTGACCTGCCCAAAGGGTGAAGCATTTGATCATCGACTTTGTCAAATCCCGACCCATCCCCACCCAGTGCCCCAGGGGGGGATAGTGGGGCCAACAATTGATAGGCGCATTACACATACGTATGTTTACATACAAGCATAACGTTCATGCAACATATAATACAATTGTAGTTACAAAACGTTGCAATTGTAGCTACAAAACGTTGTAGCATAGATAGTATACCCTCCGTGTACTATCTATGGTTGTAGCCTATTTTGCAAATAGGCTAGCTACAACGTTCATGCAACAGATAGCTATATATATATATACAGCAGAACCGTCCCTATGCATCAACTTACCATGAGTTCCCCTCAGTAATAACAATAGTCCATAATGGAGGACTCTTTAATTGCAGCACAACACAGCAATACCCAGGGGCGGATACAGGATTTCTCAAAGGGGGGGTCACTAAGAAGTAGCTATGCATATCGCAAAACTTGCATGCGAAGCATGCCCATTCTACTGAGGGGGTCTGGGGGCATGCCCCCCCCAGGAAATTTTTGAAAATTACACTCTCTGAGATTGATTCTGGTGCATTCTGAGGCAAAAACTGTCATACTGAGTAAACTGTAAATATACTATAAAGCCTAAACTCAGTAGCTATATAGCTACGAAGCTAGTACATGTACTGCATATATACACACATGCACATATAACTAATAGACTAGCTAGCTACGTAGCTATGTATAGAAGATTTGTATACATTGGCTAAAACTATGTGATGATTGTGATATTTTGTGCATTTATCTATATATAGCTACTGTGCAGGTCGATTACAGCAAAAGTTTCCGCGGCTGAGGGTGACTAATATCAAATTCCTCTTCAGCTTCAAGTGGAATGTGATGAATATAGTGCATCATGGCTAGCCCATTTAGCCTCGTTATGAAATTATATACGTATAGCTAGCTAGCTATGTACGTAGCTCATAACGTAGCTACTAGCTACGTATATGCGCGTGTTTATATAGCTACAGTTATAGCTAAAAATGAAGCTATAGCTGTGTATAAGTGTTGCTATTAGCAATATAGGAAACCTTATAGCTATCGCTATCATGCAGCTGCCTGCCCCCCGTGTCATTAATTAACTAACCTTGTACACGCGGACGATAGCGTGCTTGAAAAAAACCCGTATATCCTTGGAAAGATACTTCTTTGATACTGGCCCTTGCTCAGATATTTCTCCATATGCGCTACTGCTGCTACCGTGACGTTTCGCGGACATCACGGTGTATTGTATAATTAGCGCCTCTTAATAATTATAAGCGCCTCTATAATAATTATTAAGTGCCACCAGCGCTAATTTAGCGTTTATTCTGAAGGGGGGGTCATCTGACCCCTATGACCCTCCCCTGGATCCGCCCCTGGCAATACCTACTGTATGATGCGCTCTGTTTTGAAATACCGTGCATTATTTGGAATCACGCTCTTTGTGTACTGTGCTACGAATATAATATTTAAAAGCTTAATGTGTGTACTACATGTGTTGTTAAAGAGTTGAGTTGAACATAATTTTTTAAAAATTTATTTATTTTTCTGATCCAGCCCTAAAGGCACTCCCTTCCACCCAGACGTCTCTAAAGAAGTAAACTAAATTGATGTTCGGAATGGGGTAGTTCATTATGAAGTTCATTCCTACAGAAAAGATTCCTACGAAGACCTACAGAAGAAAGTTAGGGAAATTAGTCACTGCTTGTAGCCAAGTGGCCCTCTGCTACAACAAGATGAACATAATACAAACTGAACATAATACGAACAAGTTGAACATAATACAAACTCAACTTGTGTATATACTCGCATAATCTATGATACTCGATAGTCTCTTTTATATAATTCGGTATTATTTGTGATTAATCAAGACACACGGTAGTGTGTCAGCGGCCAAGAAACCAAAAATACGCGAAACCAAGAAAAATACGTGCGGGCACACCAGTGTGTTATTTACGCGACCGGTCAAGTAGCTGATTTCAGCCTATCATAACTCCAAAACTATGGCATTTATTTCTACCAAATCTACATATTTTAATGTCTTCATATACAGCACCTTACATACTAAATTTGAAAGAAATAGCCCCAGCAGTTCCTGAGATACGGGTCCCTGAAACTCGTCGGATTTTCTTCGTATTTTTCTTCTTCGCACCAAACAATAAAAGCGTACGGAAACTATGTTCTTGTGCACCAATTTAACGAAATTTGGTGCACAAGTAGCGCTACCTAAACCCTACATCTCCACAAAATTTGGTACAATTTGCAGTAAAATTGAGGAAAATATGAGTGATAGTCGATAAAAATTTTAAACAATTTGTTGACACGCCTACCGGAAAAACTGTTAGTGCTATCGTTCTGAAATTTTTATCGGGCACTACGCTAACATTAAAAGTGGACCGTTTTGATAGATTTGTAAATCGGAGCAGCATATCCGATTTTATGATCACGAAAACAAGTAGGTGTAATTTTTGACGAAATTTTTTAAAAGAGGCACTTAATTATATCAACATACGTAGTTGAAATAAGCCGTCTTTATTTATAAGTGGTGGGATGATACGCTGAGCCTTGGTTTAGACCTGGTGACAAAGCCTGGTGACCCGTAATTGTAGCAACAATAGATCGATACTCTCTAATAGAACAGTCACTGATGTGCTACATATATGTAACTAATAAATGACCTGTTATTTCTAAAAAAGAAGTGAAATCTCAACCTGGCTGTAAAAAAGGAGCGGCCAAGAACTAAAAAAGGCCTGGATAAAAAAGATGTGAAATTAATATGGGCAGCCAAGGCCTGTGTAGTGTTACTGCTGATGGAAATAAAATTTTAATAATCACAAGTCAGGCCGCAAAACATTAACAAAATGATAACTTAATGTTTTATGGCCTGACTTGTGATTATTAAAATTTTATTTCCATCAGCAGTAACACTACACAGGCCTTGGCCACCCATTTTGATTTCACATCTTTTTATCCAGGCCTTTTTTAGTTCTTGGCCATTCCTTTTTTACAGCCAGGGTGTTTTTGGTTGAGATATAGTATACAGTAGGACTGAGGTAATTATTCTGCATTTTATCGGTATGCTCCAATATCAATATCTGACTGCTCTATTAGAGTAACAAAGGTTTTGTCACTTGCTCCTGTTTGACTATTCTATTAGAGTATATCTATCTGCATATGCATTATGCTAAAAACTATTCCTGCAGCCCTAACTGTTTCTGTACCTAAAATATTAATTTGACTAATGTTTTTGTGCATGAGATGCTAAATTAGTAGTTCACAACAAAGTTTTGGAAAGGTATCAATATATTTTTAGTGCTAGACATTCATTAGTTGCAGCAGTAACAGCCATAAAGCAGGGGCGTAGCCAGGAATTTAGCTTTACTGAGGCAAGATTAAAAGGAAAAGGTTCTTCAAATGCAGGGGGTCTGGGGGGCTGCGCCCCCCAGAAGCTGACACAATACATCAAAGTCACTTTTAGTATTTTGTTGAACAGCTATGATAACACAATGGCATAGTATGTATGTAATTGTGTGTAGTTTATATGCATGTTGTAAATTTACTGTAGCTAGTTACAATTTTAAACGACGATTTCCTGTTGAATCAAATCTCTTATAGTTGATGGCTCTATATAATCACAAGTAACTAAAATTATTAGTTACTAGAGTGCATGTTTAACTAACTTTGCATAGGGCTTTCTGTCTCTACAATCTCCACAGGAGTAACTCTCTGAGTAACTAACTCACTCAAAGTATTAAGAATGTAATCAGATGCGTGGGCGTCGATTCTTTATACTTTTGTACCAGCACACCTAGTAACTTTCAACAAAGAAGCTTTCTTTTACACCATCTTTGAATTCATCACTTTCTCTTTCTGGCTCATTCACATCAACTATTTGTACTGTATTGTACATCTTCATCCATAATTATTTTTAACGGTCGATCGGGTATTTTTTGACAGTTGATCGGCAATTTTTTAAAAGATTAAATGGCACTAAGGACTGCGAATCAGTTAGGCTCTGCCATTATGACCGAGAATATACTAGTGAGTAAATCGTTATGATATAGTGTAGTATAGCATCCCTATTAATATACTACATTAGGACCATTATCGGAGTGCTTGGCTTAGATTTCAATTTGTTTAATGAGGCATATGCCTCAATTGCCTGTATGTAGCTACGCCCCTGCATAAAGTAACAGTGTATGTGTATTCTGAAATCAGCATGGCATCCGCAAGTGCTCAAATGACCTTAATCAAGCTATCAACATGTAATTCAAGCTAGCAGCCACTGAAGAGTTAATCCACTGAATGAGTTAATTATAAGGTTAAGATCATACAAATTAAATTTTATATATGTAGATCCCTTTCATAAATCCAGTCATCAGGGATGTGCCCAGGTTTAGGAGAGTGGTGGTTACATAAAAGGGTTTTAAATCTCCGAAACTTAATATCATGCTTACATTGTGTCTAAGATTCCTTGTAGACACTTTATTTCATGTAAAGTGGCCAGCAAGACTAAGCATTTTCACTCATGCAGATATTTTAGTGAGTTATATAGTAGTGGTGGTGGTGATTTTATCTTAGTGGTGCATGGTCATTTAAAGACTCACTTTATCTTAGTGGTGCATGGTCATTTAAAGACTCATTTTATCTGAGTGGTGGTTGGTGCCGACCACACAGTAAAAAATGGTGTGCTATTTCAGCACAGTACAGTGTGCTATAGTGTATAAATGTGCTAATTTAGCACACGTGCTAAATGGTTGGCTAGCCGATAGCACACTAAAAATAGCACATTTTAATGTGCTATATTAGCACGCTATAGGTGTGCTAGTCATATGAAGTGTGCTGTTTTAGCACACCATACTCATCAGTTTGCTGTTTTAGCACACAATATTTACAAATGTGCTGTTTTAGCACACCAACCTATAAGTGTGCTGTTTATCTATTATAGTGTGCTGTTTTAGCACTATATCTATAGGTGTGCTATTTTAGCACGATAGGTGCTGGGTGTGCACACGTGCGAAGCACGCGACTATTATTGTGACATACTGACGCTATATAGAGAGTGATAGGTTTGTATCTCGGTTTGTATATACATACGTATAATTAATAAGTGGCGGACCTAGCGGTGTTTGTCTTTGCTGAAAGTATTCATCCATTTGACTCATGATATTTCAGCCCTTTGATCCCCGTCGAAAACCGAGATACAACAGATGCAGAGGAGGTTTTAAAAATATTTCACGTGAGCCCATAGGTTACAATACAAAAATCAGGACTGACGGGGTTGAATGGGGCAGAGTAAATATTTGGTTAGTAATCCGCCATAAGCTTCAAGGTGGTGTAGGTTTCATAGTGATAGCTCTCTTATTTTGGCTAAAAATATAAAGCACGCATACCGTCGATAAGAAAGATTAAGCCTTTTCTACCTGAAAGGTAATTAATATAATGCAAGATATAATGACTGCTTTGACTAAACATCGCTATAATAGTAGTCATAATAAACAGAAAACAAAAGGTTATTTTTAGCAGCACTTAAAGCGTGTCCAACCTCCTCTGTAACAGATGCGTATGCACCAATTGGAATATGCCGGCATGGTTGGCCGATTATCATACTCCTGAGAGCTAGGTTAAGTTATGTGTGATAGTAAGTGAAGCAGTTAAACGCACTCAGTGAAATGCACGTAGTGGAGTCTAGGATCAAAACGAACAGTTCAAGAAATTTTCCAAGATAGCTATATTATTCTTGATGTAGCTACATAGATGGGAAAAGCTGAGTGGTACACAAAGACAAGAAATTCTGGGATGATACAGGCATTTTTATTAGGTAACATGTACTTCATATTGTGTGGGTAAGAGGGATTATAGGTACTTATGGTGGGAGTCAAAAAAGGGAATGTAATTGTAATACAAAAATACTACAGTACTGGCTTATTAGGTTCCCATTACGCCATACCAAATAATTTGTTTCACGGATTATTTACCTTGTCAGTGTGACCTGGCAGGCTGGGAGCAAAATAAAAGGCATTGTCTCATAAAGCTGTTTTATATCAAAATCACAGCATAAGAAGTCATGTACCATGCAACTTGCATGATTAGTCATATAAAATGTCAGTTACTATTAGCTACTATTATAACTGTTCTTCACAACAATTGCACCTTGCTTTAACTCAACACTTACTATGTACTCATGATCATAATAGTCCACTACACTAGTCTCTTTACTTGAATCCTGTTTACATCACATGACTTTGATCACATGATCTACATTTTTGAAAAAGGGACCCGACTGGAACCGTGAAACATAAAATTTATTTGGTATGGCCTTAAATAAGTACTACCACTAGCATGGAGCATGCGGATTATTATTTTCTACATATATATTCTATTACAAATCACATCATAATATTTTCTTTGAGTGATGTGCAATATAAAATATTTATAATATTATTATATTGCCTATGACGATTATTGCACACCAAATTTATCACGATACGATTATTATCACGATATAATAATTCATGTATAATAGTGGAGCCACTATGCACTAAAATAATAACAACTGAAGTATATTGGCTGACTAATACTCCCCACTATAAAATGACAGTAAATGACTACCTGGCATGGGGTAATTGTAATCGGTAATCGTAATACCTGTAGTACACACTTGAGAGTATGTTTATTAGTAAATTCACGAAATCAACCAATTATGTTTATATTAGATAAAAATGTATGCTTCACAAGATTTATTAAGTAGCTATACACAGAATTTCACTAGGCACTAGATGAAATGCTTTGTTATGTCAGCTGTAAGACATAATTTTTGCCGCCTATTCATTTCAATCTTAGACTACTCCAATTGGAGCCCGTATTCAAACTGTTCACCTATGTACAAGTTTCACGTTTTCTTTATTATAAGGTATTTTCTTATTATTTCAAATTTATTATTCAGCTGGGTATCAACCATATACATGCTTTGTGGGCAGGATGTCACTGACAAACCAACATTTGAATCATATCCAGTGTGGTGGAGACTATAAACATAAACAGGCTATAAAGAAAATAGTGATGTGCAATATTATGATATACTTTCCATATCGTGATGATGATATAAAATTTGTGATATCAATATTATCGCCATATGTGTGCACATGATCATTTCATATGAAAATAATGGTCAATTTGTTATATTCATGAGCTTTGGTAGGGTAGCTATCAGGGATGGGACGATTACACAACAAAAATCAATTACGATTGCAATTACTTTGAGTTGTTGGGAATGTGATTGCGATTACCGTGTTTATCAAAAGTATTCAAATTGCATTGAAAATTCTAACTTACATGCAATTAAATCACATTTTGTCACAGATTACGACTACTAAAATATTTGTAATCGATTGCAATTGGTCACAAAGAATTCCACAAGTTAGACTGCCGTATACAGTAAAACATTTGTGGGGGAAAACTTTCGCAGTTGGAATGGAAAATAAAATGTTTCAGAGAATGTGACTGATGGAACGTTCCAAGTACTAAGTGCTTGTGTACATAGTCTACATACATACCTCTATAGTAGGTGATTAATGATCAATTATGAGTTCTTTGTGCATATTTTGCTTAGTGATGCCATTGTACATGCGATTGCGTTCGAAAACTTTTGTGGTTTTGAAAGTTTTCCATGGACTATGTATATGAGTAAACTACCTGCACATGGAGGTGTAACATGGATATACTTTTAGGATTTTGTCACCCACATATAAATTTCTTAGATACAGATCATGCGATATACTTCTGTTTCCAATCCCTTTATAATGGTTATTGTATTAAACTTTAGATAGCCTAAATCTTTTTTTTGCTTGGCAGGTGCATCAACTAATGTAGGTCGAAAGTCACTGCAGTGTATAGAAGCTAAGCAGTTGAAAAGTGCAGTTCTTAAGAGATTAGCCAATATAAATCCAAGTCACTTGGTGGATAAAAATGGATGGCACATACGTATATGGCAAAAGGTTTGTGACAGCGATCAAAAATATGTGTCCTATAGAAAAAAAATGATAACCGGACAAAAAAATCTATTTTACAGATGGAGGTTTGTAAAGTACCTAAACAGCAGCTGAACTTTGTGAAATTTTGTATAATAATACGTGCACTTATGTGCAACTCTCATACAAAATTTGGGCTTTGCAGCTTTTATAGTAGAGTAATCAAACTTGAGTTGTATCAAAAAATCAATTGTCAGACACGAAATGCGTGTAATAGCCGGCTAACTGGAATAACAAATGCTGTAATTCTTCTACATGCAGACTAATACATCAATTACCATCATATAGGCTCTCCTAAAGCATTAAAACTCTTATAGACACTGCATAAGAGCTGGCTTACTATAGCTAGCTAATATACGTGCTGGCTATATATTCCAGTTAGCCGGCTATTACATGCATTTCATGTCTGACAATTGATTTTTTGATACAACTCAAGTTTGATCGATTGTAACTACTCTACTATAAAAGTTGTAAAGCCCAAATTTTGTATGAGAGTTGCACATAAGTGGGTATATTATAATACAAAATTTCACAAAGTTCAGGTACTTTACAAACCTCCGTCCATAAAATAGATTTTTTTGTCCGGTTATCGATTTTTTCTTGGACGCATATTTTTGATCGCTGTCACAAAGGGCATTATGCTATGAGGCTGATTTTTTGACACAAGGCTTGACTAGGTTAGAAGTATTTAAGCTGCAAAAATCAGGGTTATATGCTGTGTGGTTTGTTTGCTACAGGTGTCCGGATAAAAAATCTGTCGGTAATCGATCAATCACTCTACTTGTAATCGAAAGAAATAACCCAAGGTATTACTCGGTATATAAACTTCAAACGAAACTCTCAGAATTTGTGGGACCGATTACTCGCATACATTTCGATTTGTAGCCTGTGTATTGCCATTTGCCTGCATATTCAAACATTTATATGGGAGTTATAGCGAGCCAAAGAGTTGGGATAATTTCCCTGTAGGTGCGGAGTGTTTTTGTGACGTCACAGTTTCGCATCCTGTGTATGGTTAAATATCTATGTTAGAACACTTAGCTAGAAGTTTTCACTCGAATGCTGTTTACAGAAAAATACCACCATTTGTGTCCAGCTTCCCCGCGGCAGTGCTGAGCTGGCTGTCAGGTGACCCCTTCCGGCTCTGCATTATTTGTGGTGTTCATATTATATTATTCAGTAGCGGCAGCAGCTGGTTTCAAGCCTGAGCCTTAGACGGCGGTTTGCTTTGCAGTATTATGCAACTTCATTTTACTTTTGCCAGGCCAGACATGAGTGATGTGATGCATGTCATTTCAGCTGACCAAACCGAACAGTGGGAGAAAGAACAGTGTATAGTAACTTAATGGAAAATATTTTTATGAACACTGTAAGTAAACTGATATACTTGAAAAATGATATTGTCACGTATATGAACTTCATATACGTGACAATATCACTTGAAAAATGATATTGTCATGTATATGAACTTCATATACGTGACAACTACATATCATTTTTCAAGTATATCAGTTTACTTTTCATATAAGTGACAATATCATTTTTCAAGTATATCAGTTTACTTACAGTGTTCATAAAAATATTCAGTAGTTACTTGCACTTTTCTTTCTCCCACTGTTTGGTTTGGTCAGCTGAAATGACATGCATCACATCACTCATGTCTGGCCTGGCAAAAGTAAAATGAAGTTGCACAATATTATGAAGCTGAATTTGGAAGAGAGCAATCCCAACACAGAGGCACAGGAGGACTGATGCATATGCAGAGAGCTGACCATAGCCTATTCATATACTGTGAGCCGATTCATCTGATACATGCATGGTAACACTCTGAGATACATGTTATTACTCTGCACGTGTGAATGTAATAGAACACTTTTCTGTTAAAGATCTGTCCATGGCCTACTGCTATATCTGCATAGAAAATAGGTATGTTGCATGTTAACATTTAGCTAGCCAGCCAATATGTTTACTTTCAGTGTGTAACTATATTCAAATTGTGAGGTTGTCGAGCAGTTAGCTATCATCAGTTTCGTCTATAGATAATATACATGTAAGCATCAATGCATGTAAATGTAGATTGTATATATATAGAACATAATTTTGTCTTGCAGGAATTCAAACTACAGGATATTGTATACATGGCACTGCAAAAGGGATCACACCAGGTTATAACATTGGATAAGAATTTATCGTACTTATTGTGCATGTATTATATTTTAGATCCAGACTGCATTAAAGAGAATCACTATCATTTCAGCCATTCCATATCAGCATGCAACTTAGCCCCTACTGAGTTCTGCTATGAATCCACCAAAGCAAACTGAACTGGATGTAATGCAGCAGTTTAGAAAGTGTCATAGTATTGTATAAAATTATATACATACATGTACATGTGTAATATGTATATATATTTCAAGTTATTTTGGTTTCAAGCCTGAGCCTTAGACAGCGGTCTGCTTTGCAGTATTATATAACTTCATTTTACTTTTGCCAGGCCAGACATGAGTGATGTGATGCATGTCATTTCAGCTGACCAAACCAAACAGCAGGAGAAAGAAAAGTGCTAGAAACTTAATGGAAAATATTTTTAAGAACACTGTAAGTAAACTGATATACTTGAAAAATGATATTGTCACTTATATGAAAAGTAAACTGATATACTTGAAAAATGATATGTAGTTGTCACGTATATGAAGTTCATATACGTGACAATATCATTTTTCAAGTATATCAGTTTACTTACAGTGTTCATAAAAATATCCATTAATTAAGTTACTAGCACTTTTCTTTCTCCCACTGTTCAGTTTGGTCAGCTGAAATGACATGCATCACATCACTCATGTCTGGCCTGACAAAAGTAAAATAAAGTTGCTCAATATTATGAAGCGGAATTTAGGCATGCGTCTATTATGCTGGAATAATTTTGGGAATAATCGGATGAAAAAAGAATTGAGAATAATTCCAGAATAATAGGATGGATATTTTAATTTACACTGTGTTATAAACTAACACTTGTAGCTTAAAAGTACAAGAAACTTCCTTTATAATCACTGATATATTTAAAATCAAGGCGGTTGTCTTGTTTCCCAAGCCATTATACACTCACACTTGTACAAATTTAAAATATTTCTCGTATCTATGGCAACATCTGAGGAAATCTTTTGCTGCTGACAGCTTTCATACTGTAATTATTTGTTGTAATATTATTTGTACTAGCAAGTTTGATTAAAAGTGCAATTTTTGTGGGAATAATTTCAAGAATAATAGGTGATTTTGAAAAGAATTTCCGGAAAGAATAATAAAAGCATAATAGACTTAAGCCTACATAGCTGAATTTAGAAGAGAGCAATCCCAACACAGAAGTACAGGAAGACTGATGCATATGCAGAGAGCTGACCATAGCCTATTCATATACTGTGAGCCAATTCATCTGATACATGCATGGTAACACTCTGAGGTATGTGTTATTACTCTGCATGTGTGAATGTAATAGAACACTTTTCTGTTAAAGATCTGTCCATGGCCTACTGCCATATCTGCATAGAAAATAGGTATGTTGCATGTTAACATTTAGCTAGCTAGCCAATATGTTTACTTTCAGTGTGGAACTATATTCAAATTGTGAGGTTGTCGAGCAGTTAGCTATCATCAGTTTCGTCTATAGATAATATACATGTAAGCATCAATGCATGTAAATGTAGAATGTATAATTATATAGAACATAATTTTGTCTTACAGGAATTCAAACTACTGTAACAGGATATTGTATACATGGCACTGCAAAAGGGATCACACCAGGTTATAACATTGGATAAGAATTCATCGTACTTATTGTGCATGTATTATATTTTAGATCCAGACTGCATTAAAGAGAATCACTATCATTTCAGCCATTCCATATCAGCATGCAATTTAGCCACTACTGAGCTCTGCTATGAATCCACCAAAGCGAACTGAACTGGATGTAATGCAGCAGTTTAGAAAGTGTCATAGTATTGTATAAAATTATATACATACATGTACATGTGTAATATGTATATTTCAAGTTATTTTAAATTCATTATAACTATAGCAATATAGCACAATTATAATATAGCACACTTTAGTGTGCTAAAATAGCACACTTGTAAAAATAGCACATGTGTAATGTGCTAAAACTGGAGACATCAGTTTAGCACACTTTAGTGTGCTAAAATAGCACGTTTGTTTTTAGTGTGCACTGCTGACAACTGTGGGCACATCCCTGAGTCATCAATTCACTGTATACAAGACAGTCCTCACATTTCTATGATAAACTAGGTGAAATGCATGGCATTGAGGGGCGAGCCTGGTGCTATGACATGCATGTATACACTTAGCTATATACCATTAATGACCTTCACATGCAATTTGAGTTATTTGACATTGTAATGATTATAAGCACAGAGAACAAAACATGTATAGTTCAGTCTCAGTGTACAAGCAACAGTGTAGCTATCTACATGATGGTCTTAAAAATTTGTACCGGTATGTATTTCATGAAAACTGGGATACTAACAGTAAAGTAATTACAGTGGATTGAAATAACATATGTAATCATCACAAAAGGTATTGCAAGCACGCATAATAAGCAAGTCACGGGTGGTATCAGCTACGTATTATAAAGTAAAGTAATTAGAGAGGCCCCGTGGCTTTTGACAAAGTGTAGCTAAAGGAAGATTTGTTTCTTATATCTTTTATAAACAACATCTAATAGTCATCTATCTTTATATTGTAGAAAATTATGTAGCCGGCTATAGGGCAGCAAGCCAGCTGATACTTCAACGAATCTATCTAGTCATTCAGTGCTATATGCAATCCTAACATCAAATGATCAGCTTCACAAATACAAATGCTAAGCTTTGATTAGAAAGTTAATAAATTATGGTTATAATTAGCACTTAAATGGTATATATATATATATATACGTATGGTTAGCATTCCATGTGTTTTATGTAATGCTGGTTAGTACTCCACTTGTTTGATGTGATGTTGGTTTGCACTTAAATGGCTTTCAGTCATATAAAGGTATTTTGACATATCAAGCAAACAAGCAAGCAAGAAGACAGATTTCACTGTTTATCCCATATGGTGGGGCTCGCCCCAATAAAATCCATAGTTATATAAAATAAACAACTAAATGAAAAACAATTTAGTCCAATAAGACAGTTCTACTTTTGCTAACACCACTTGTAATGGCAGCTAAGACTGGACAACTGTAAACTTGGCCTTCATCCAGTAGATGTCATGATATTTGTTTGTTTTTCCGGACTTCAGTGCAGAAGGATAGTAACGTGCCTCATACACTCCAGCAGTATTGGGAGCCTGTGAAATAGATAATAAATAAGTCATTTATTAAAAGAATAGAGCCTTGATGTAGCTATTTACAATAAATATACTGCATGGTGACTATTACATTACACCTCCACGTTAATATGAAACAACTTTAGAGACATGTAACTAATATGTTGCAAAAAGTCTATTCACAATAACTAGGTGAAATGCATGGCATTGAGGGGCGAGCCTGGTGCTATGATAGATGCATGTATACACTTAGCTACCACTAGTACTACTGATACCTTCACATGCAATTTGACGTTGTAATAATTATAAGCACAGAGAACAAAACATGTATAGTTCAGTCTCAGTGTACAAGCAACAGTGCAGGATGATCTTAAAAATTTGTACTGGTACGTATTTCATGAAAACTGGGATATTAACAGTAAAGTAATTACAGCCGGTGGATTGAAATAATAATATTAATTCATCACAAAAGGTATCACAAGCATGCATAATAAGCAAGTCACGGGTGGTATCGGCTATTATAAAGAAAAGTAAATAGTGAGGCCCCCGTGGCTTTTAAAAGAAGATTTGTATCATATCTTTTTTTAAAAACATCTAATAGTCATCTATTGTAGAAACTTATGAATGTAGCTGGCTATAGGGAGCTGATACTTCAATGCATCTATCTAGCCATTCAGTGCTATATGCAATCCTAACATCAAATGATCAGCTTAAGGAGGCACAATACAGTAAACGTGGGCGTCCCAAAAAATCTGTACAATAATTCTATGAATTCATGGTTGTGTATAAACAATGAGCTGAAGGAAAATAGCAATATAAAGTTAAGCCGAAGCTTATATCTAAACCCTTTATCACAAGCGCGAGTGTGATATCAGTGTTATTACACGAGATGGAGGGCACAGCCCGAGGTCGAATATAAATAACACTGATATCATACGAGTGCTTGTGATATAACTGGCTTATGTCCCACCACCTTTGATCCTGGCTAATTAGTCTGCCAGTGTGGCTTCTTTCTCAACAGGATGGCCAATGATGCAATACCATCAGGTCGATTAGTTTTGATCTCGGAATTGGATAGCTTAGTCATTCTAATCTTAGTCGTTTTTTAGGAATCTTAGTCGTTTTTCAGTAGTTTTGCTGTGGGATGAAAATATGTGAGTGATTCAAGCGCTGTCTAGGAAACTCGCC